>CM066313.1:44041983-45241983 GCA_033807775.1 Saussurea involucrata
TCCAAAGATTTTGAGGAAAAGGTTGAATTAAACTAATGGTAAGTCGAAAATTAACCTGGGATCAAAGAAATTGGCATCTCTCGGTTGCAAGTTGCCAAAAGCCACAGAAGTTGAATTCAATAAACACAAATCCAATCTGGGATTCGTTAGTTTATAAGCTGAAAAGTCCAAGAAATGACCAACCATACAACCAATCACTGAAATAGTAGTTACATCGAAGAGAAAGAAATTGATTTATTTATTTGTTGGGTAGCAAGCAAATACCAAATTGTTGAACCCTAAACCACCGTGAATGAATCTGTATCTGCAACAATAGCTTCCAAAATTACCAAATTGTGGAACCCTAAACCACCGTGAATGAATCTGTATCTGTGGGAAGTTGACAAAGAAGCGAGTTGAAATGAAGGCCTCGAAACTATGCGAACCCCAGAGTCGAAGGATAGCGCTGAAATCGTTACGGGAATTGAGAAATGCGGTGGTGTAGGTTCCCAAATTAGAAAGTGGACGTAAGCAAAGGTTTTACCACCTTCTATAAATGGAATTCTGCCGTAATTTCACATTTCCACTACGCTGACAGAATTTACATTTTTATCAAATTCTACTTTATTGAGAAAAAATCATTTTTTGTTTCGAAATTAGATAAACGATAAATAATTGATGTGGTCTACTGTTTTAAATTATTAAAAGAAAATTGATTTAAATAGTTTTTTATAATTAAAATTGGTTTGTGTAGCCATGTTTTTCTGGGTTTGTCACTACTTCTATAATATATAGGTTTGTAACTGCAAACCTAACTCAAAAACACAAAAATACGAATTTGATCGATTTTCTTTAAAAAAAATCAACCCAAGTTTGCAATATACAAAAAAAAATTGAAGAAAAAACGATCAGATTCGTATTTTTTAGTGTTTTTAAGCTAGGTCCGCGATTGCGGATGTGGTGACATTTTGATAAAAATGAGAGAGAAATGGTTAAAAGGTCAATTTACTTATGTACTTTGGTTATTTGAGTCAATTTCTCATTATTAAATCACCGTTACAATACAGCGTATGTTTTTATATATCTATACTATAGTATAAAGCATTTAAGTGGAAAAAACTTTTACAAACAAGTTTTTATGTATTAGGTATTGTTTATTGATGCATATTACTTAAAATTCAAGATTACAAGTAAATGAATCCTGAGTATCATTTTTTAAAGTTGTATTTTAAATTCATAATTAACTAATAAACATAAAGATATAGGGATATATATCTCATTTTAAATATAAAAACTTTAAAATATAATCAGCATAATTATTAAATTCTAAGAGAATACTTAATTAGTTTTTTTTATAAAAAATATTATTTTTTTAAACCTAAATAATTTACATCATTATTAAATTAAAAAAACTAAACTAAACATTTTATAAAAAAAACATTTTCTCTTTCTCAGGTCAAAACCACTTAAAACTATATTATAAAATTGACAAAAATAAAATACAGTTTATTAAGTTAAAATATTTAATAAGTTATTGATTGTTTATTAATTCTTCATTTTTCATTCAAATGTAAATCACTCTTATTTGTACAAAGTGTGCAAACACAATTCAACTAATAAGATCCTTTTGATAGAACCAATCCCATGATTATAGAAAATAAACCAAATAATTCGATAAAACTAATAAACAAAAACGAGTATGGAAAGAATTTATACACCTTTTAGATGATACACACGGATTAGATAATGTTGGTTTGGATAGAGGTCTGTCGATGCAGTGTCATAAGACGAAATTTCGTCCCTAATCGTGCTCGGTTCCGAATGTCGTCTTCAGGATACAACTATCCCATTGACTTGATGCACGTCAATTCAACCCATCGAATCGATATAGTGTTCTTGAATAACAAGTGAAAATGAAGAGGAAATATGATAAAAATTTGTGTAAGAAAATATACGGAAATCTCTGATATTTATATGTTTCCTACAATAACCGAAATCAACCGCCAAAACTACTCGAGAGACCCGCGCGGATTTTGGCGTGGGTTTACGCGTGTGGGAACTTGCGGGAGGCGATGTTTGGACGACTCAACAGAGTATGCGCGGGTAATGGCGCGACTTTGGTCGCGTGGACTTCTGTTTCGGTTTTAATAAAAAGCTCATTAGAGCCCCAAGGCCCAATCTTTTGACCATTAAAGGTTAACTCTTCTCTCACTAGTGTGAGATTAGACTTATAAACCACAGTAGTTTTCAAGACTTTCCTAGGTGGGACACTTGTTAGGACTAATACCCAACACTTTTCTATGTTTTTCTTATTCTCTATATTAATAAGGGTACGTTTGTAATTATGTATGTAATTCGTTAATTAAGAAAAGTATCAAATTTCTATTATTTTGATAGCTAATAATTGTTTCAAAAAAAATCTTTAACTGTTTTTTTATAAATAAATTACTTTTTATATAACCCATTTTTTAGTAGTTTTTTCATAATTTTCAAATTTGGATAATGAAAATAATATTTATTTCTCAAAATTATCTGTTAATGTCAAAATGTAATTGTATCAAACTTGAGGGACTCAGTATGTAATATTGTAATCTATATATAAATAGCTTAGATTGTGTCTTTTATAAGAAAACATTGGCTGATAACAAGATTTGTAAGATTCTCTCTACCAAGCATTTGACACATTGAATGAGAAGTGAGATTGAGTCTTGATCTTGAGTTCATATATTGATTACTTGTTTCTGGGATCACATGCGGTATCAGAGCAAGCAAATCTATACATAGATTTGCCATTTTTCTTTGAAGATTTCAAGGTTTTCTCTGTTTTAATAGTCAACTGTGGATCTTGAATTTTAGGGTTTTAAAGCGTTTTTAGGTTGAATTTGGTTCAGACTAGTTCGAATTGATTAGTTTTGGTATTCTGTGTAATCCATTATCTCTGGATTACAAGTTTGAATCGAATTTTTGTTAGGGTCAAAATGTTAATTGAATGGAAGTTCAAGGGTGTATTTTGTAAATACCTTAAATAGGTATAAATAGTTTGCTTAAATCTAGTTATTAGGTTAATCGTTCATTATTCTATCATTGTAAAATCACTCTGAACGAATGACCTCTGAATGAGAATCATATGGATGACAACATTGAATCATTCTTTGTTATTGATTGATTGATTAATCTTATTCATATTGCACTAATATGGGATCCACAATTGGTATCAGAGAAAACAGATATCGATCGATTCAAGGTATCTAAGTATCCTGGTAAGTTTATCGAACTGTTTTTTCTTAGAAATCTAATTCTTGCTATTTTTGCCAAATTGTTAGATCTTAATCATCAAAATCGCTTTCTCCTAGTCTTATTTAGATTTCTGCAAGTTTTTAGAGTTTGATTTGAAGTAGTTATTTGAAAAATTCGTGTTATTGAGTTTAAGTCTTTGTTCTTGAAAAAATCATCAATTTTTGCATCAAAATCGGTTGTTTTGGGTAGAAATCGATTGGGTTTGGTTGTTTTTGTGTTTTTGGTCGTTTACTAATTTTCAAGAGCAAAATCGATAACCCTAATTCGTCCCTTGATCCGATTTCTTAGCACAGCCGCACTGTCCGGATTGCATATTCATATATCCGGGTAAGTCCTCTTTCTCGAATTATATCCGGACGCAACCTTATCCGGACTCCTCTCCGGGTCGTTCAAGTTCCCGGATTGCTACACTTTCCGGGCAAGTACTCTTCCCGGATCTCACATACTCGGTAAATTCTCGGATCTCTCACGTGTCTGGATTGCTACATTCTTCCAGTAAGTCTTAACTTTTCGGATCCCACTTCCCGGACACCAGTTTCCCGGATACGCACTATCTGAGTCATTACTTCCTGGATCTTCTATCCGGATCTCTCGCATCCCAGAAACTTTATTCTTGTTCAGATACTCTCTCATCCGATGACTTTATTCTTGTTCGGACACTTCACATATCACCTCCGGATCCGGACACTTCCGATCCGGACACCATTACCTGGATTCCTATCTGGATACTCTTCTGAGTAATTTAGCTTACCTGTCAGTAGTATTTCACTTTTAGATCTTGCGCTAGGATACTCACTCATAGTTCCTTGCGTTAAGTCACTACCTTGAATCGAACCATCTATTGTCTAAAGATCATTTTAGTGCACATCAAGATGTCTCGAGACGCTCTTGCTATCGGTACCGACTCCAAGACTCTGATCCTATACCGAGGTGAATACGCTCAGTGGCGGGACAATTTCTAATCTTCATAGAGTCTAAGGACAACTACGAGTTCATCTGACAAGCCCTTACAGAAGGTCCTCAGGAGACTCCTATGGCAGTTTTCCCAGCTCAAACTGATGGGACCCCCAAACGAAGAGTACCAAAGATATACTCCCAAATGACCGATGATGAGAAGAACTGATTCGCTGGGGAGAAGCACGCCAAGCGTTATCTTGTTCAGAGTCTGCCGAATGAAATCTACACTATGATTGATTGCCACAAAGACACGTTAAAAGGCATGTGGGATCAAGTGGATCAACTTGGTCATTTTGCCAAAGACTGTCGAAAGCCTGTCGTTCGCAACGCTGAATATTACAAGAACAAGCTTCTTTTGGCCCAACAGAAAGAAGCTGGGAAAGCACTAATGGCTGAAGATGACCACTGGCTGAATCAGTCCGATGATGATAGTGACTTTCAAGATTTTGATGCTCACCTATGCTTCATGGGCAACCATACCGCTCCTCCAGATCTTGGAGATTCCTGCCAGATATGTATTCCTATTAATCAAGCTTTAATGGATCAGATGAAACTGCTTGTTCAAAGAATAGAGTCCTGTAAGTCTTCCACTAATGAACACTTGCTTGAAATAACCACCCTAAATGAGAAGGTAGATGTTCAAAGAAAGGTCACGGAAAAGCTTAAGTCTGATAACGCTAATCTAGAAGAAAAGTGTGCAAACCTTTCTATAACACCCAAAGACTTAAGGTCCAAGATATCTGATTTAACTGCAAAGCTTGATTAGTGTGAGAATGAGAAAGTTGAGATTGTCTATCAATGCTCCTCACTTCAAATAGATAGTAAATAGCTTCTTTCAAAAATAAATGATCTTGAAATTAAGTTTTATAAACGAGGTCAAACTGATCAAACGATCCATCTGAACAAACCAAAGGATTTTAGGTAATTTAACTCTGAATGGGGAATTGGGTACCACAACCCACACTATTTGAAAAAGATCTTATCAATCGTGCCTACTTTATACGAGTTTAACTTTCTAGGTATTGATAAGAGATATCCCGAATACAAAATCAAATGATCGGAACCACTCAATGAGAAGGATGAGGAACGTGAGCAATATAAACGAGCAAATGCTGTCAAAATGCAAATGCCGTTTGCTTATGAAGTTCTTAACATGTCTTATGAAACAAAGAAATCCAAATACCTCTCAAATGACTACTTCGACGGCTACAAAGTTGTCAAGCCCAAAGAATCCTCTAAAAAGGATACGGTCCCAACAACTGAAACTAAAACAAAGAAGGACTAGTTTAAACGCTATGTTCCACCTCTCGTTTTGGAAATGAAAATAGTTCAGTTAGAGGAGTCATTTGAACATGAAAGGATTAAATTTCAAAAGGAACAAGAGCTTTTATCCAAACTTGAGTGTTTTAAATCCACAAAAACAGAATCTGTATCAGTTGAGGAAAAGGAAGCTCTTCAAACAGAAATCCAATGGCTCACATCTAAACTGTCTGCTTTGGCAACAGAAGTGATGCAAGAGCAAGTGAGCAAGTGTAAACTTCAAGAGAAGTTTGGCCAACTTCAAAACGAGAAAATCATTTTGTCTGAACCTTTCTCGAACTCATCAGATACATCTTCTTGTAAGGCTTTTATAGGAAAAAATCTCTTCCAGAAAAGGAAAAGAACCTCAAGCAACGTGTTTTCAAAAGAATCTCGACTCTGATTTTCAAAAAGCTTCCACACCTGATTCTTCACAAAACACAGTTCCAAAGTGTTCCTCACATCCTTTGACCAATGATGTTCCATCCGAGAGTGAACTTGATTTTTCCGTGTTTATGGATTCTAACACTTGTTCAGATGAGGAGTTTTCTAAGTTTGAATTTGACCAAAAACTTCCAAGGCACGTCGATTTTCTTTCAAAATCGCTTGATCGACTGGTCAATTTTCTTAAGGGTGAATGTTCTACATCAAACCCTAAAACCTGCTCAGTAAACAATGCTTCTGTTTGGGTAAAATTTCACCAGTCTCGACCACGACCAAAGCAACGAAAACATTTATTACACTTTTCCATACTAAGATAAAATCATAACACTTTACCGTCTGACCAAAAGATAAAATCGAAAGTTACTCACGACACTCGACCATCGTAAGGTACCTTACGACCTCGACCGACTAACATGCGATATTCCTGTTATGTTTTATCTATTTAATGCAGGATCAATGTCATTAATGACCAAAGACCATAACCGACAAGGACAATTATGAGCATTAAAACTCAGTGGCCGTTACGACCGTTACCAGAAGATTTTATGGAGTCATTCAAAGCGCTCAAAGACTATAAATACAGAGGCTCAAACATCATTTCGCGTATCATCTGACATCTTGAAACAACTGAACTCTCAAGAACACTCACTGCAAGAACACTTCCGAAGCAAAGAATTCTCTCTCAAAAGATCGCTCACGACGCACGACTCATACACATGGCACTTAGCTTTTACACACGACGCACCAGTTTTTTACATTCGATACACTTGTTACTTTACATTTAAATTCTTTCTTTCATTCGTATTGTAATCATTGTACTCTCGACACCTGAAACACAAGGATATCGCCCATGTTTGGCGACCATAGTGTAGCGACGACCTCCATGGTCGTCCGTGGGTTTTTTCCTTGTTGAGGTTTTTTCCACGTCACCAAAATCTTTGTCTTATTTACATTTTCTGTCTTCATCGTACCGTTTGTCGAAATATTCCCACTCTTTAGTTGTTAAGCTCCACAATCAACCTTAAGTTATCATTCTGGACGATTTTTGGCATTAACAGTTTGGCGCCCACCGTGGGGCCCCATCTAGAGAAAATCTTCGACAAACGTGCGTCTTACTAACGGTTTCTTGGAGTTTCCTCTTTTTTCTGTTTCAGGAAAATGGCAGCCAAGGGAAATCACGAGCAGCTCATTGCTCAGATGTATCAGGAGTTGGAAGCTGCTCGAAATCAAATCAACGTCCTTGCTGATCAAAGTCGAAGGGCGGCTGAGGAAATCGCGCGGGTGATAAATCAAAATCCAAATGGATCGTTCGGACCGCAGAACGGTCCTAGACCATTCGTCCAGAATCCCGGTCCAGGATCGTTTGGTCAGAATCCAGGGTACGCTCCATTCATCTAGAATCCAAGCCCAGGTCCATTCGTTCAGAATCCAGGACCAGGACCATTCGGTCAGAGTCAGTGTTAATGCCATAAATCGCACTAAAGTACAACTTAAGGTCGATGTGGACTTAAACAACTAAAGAAAGGATCTTTCGACGAGACGTGCGACGATAAATAAAATAAAGAAACAAGGGATTTGATGATGCAGGAAAAACCTCAAACGAGGAAAAAACCTGCAGACGACAGGGGGTGTCGTCGCTGCACTATGGTCGCCAATCAGGGGCGATGTCCTTTGGTACTGGTGTCGATCGTACAGTGATTACAATACAAATGAAGAAAACGCTTCAAAATGTAAAGTACAAGTGTTTGAATATAAAAATAGATGTTTGTCGTGTACGAAACAAAGTACGAACTGCTGGTCGAGGGCGGTTGTCGTGCGTCAAGAGCGATACTTCGAATACTGGTTCTTCACTTCAGGTGTTCTTGAATGTTGCTTCGGTTGTTAATCGCCGGACGTTTCTCTCCCCTTGAAATGTTGATTGAGCGTGATATTTATAGTCTCAGTGTCATTAATTAGCTCCATGAATGCTCTTCTTAACGGCTACAACGGTTAGAAACGGTCGCTGGAGTGAATATCCATAATGATCTTCGTTCGTTACGGCTACTGGCGGTTAATGGCTTTGACTCCTGCATTAAACACTTAACAAACGTAATAGTCATGGTTAACGTTAGCTTTGGCCGAGGTCGCACGTCCTTACGTGACGGTCGTGCGGAACGAGTGACGCTATGGTCGAGCGTCGTGATGAACTCTCGACTTACCTTTCACAAGGGACGACGGATGCTCTTTGGGTCTTTGTCGAGACCTTATCTTAATACAAGACACAGTTCATAACCTGCGTCTTACCTTTTCTGGTCGTGGTCGAGCGACGTGAGTTTTTTGCCCAAACAGTTTTCCCCTAAAATTTGAAAATTGAATGTCAAATTTAAGTTTTAAATTTTGCTTGTCGAACGCTTAGACTTGTGACCTGGGTTGAGGGACTTACATGGTTGTCGTGGAACTAGACCGGTTCGCCTTTAACTGAACGAGAAGTTGAAAACTTGTGACGTCATACTGACGCACGATGATGCTTACCAGATGTCGAAGCTAGGTGTCGAAGATCTGTATGGGTATGCAGAAGGACGTGGATGCGTGTTGATCATCAAGGAATTCGGTTTGTTCGTATAAGTAAAAGATATGACGAATCCTTCCTTGTTTCGCCTTTAAAAGGTTTGTGCCGTGATTTCCTTGCCATTCTTCGCCGGATCCTTTCCAAACTTGTGAAATTCTTTGATTTGAGTAGGATCTCCGGGGTCTAGCGTGCCTATAAGTAAGGTACGACTTCTTTGACTCCTGTAAATTTTGTGTTTGAAAATGTCGAGGGATCCTGAGAGTGTTATTCAAGGGCTATCAGACCTCCGTGACTTTAGAAAGTTAGCAAAAATTCCTGCGTGGATCGAATTGATTCGTCCAGTTCAGATCCGCTCAAATGAATGTCCTGAGGGGTACATCGTGATCTACGAATACCCTTTTAAGATAGGATTTGAGTGGTCGTATTCGCCTCTAGCCAAAGCTTTTATGCTGGAGTTTGATTTAGCACCAGGCCAATTAATGCCCCAATTCTTGCGAGTTATTCAAGTGATTGAGTGTTTGTCGAGAGGATGGGGGAATCCTATGGGTGTACGTGATCTTCTCTTGGCTTATCAGGCCAAGAAGGATAGTTGTCATCGATGTAGCTTACACTCTAGGCTCAAGGGTGATAGTGTTCTGGTTTTAGGGACAACTGTGAATGATCGTGGGTGGAAGACTCGATATGTATTCGTGCGTAAGTTGACTCTTGACTCCGAGAGTGAGTGGATTAGGATGGGCTGGAATATGTCGGGTGAGTCTTGTTATTTCATTTTTTGTATGCTATATACGGTATGATTATTAACTTGTTTTCTGTATATTGACAGCCGTAAGATTTGAGGATGTGAAACCATACGCTAACTCTCAAGCGAAGATCAATTCGTTCTTAGAATTTAGTGTTGCCGAAAGATCTTTCATCGTGCGACACTTGGTGGATGACGAAGATTTAGAATTTTCAAGAGAGAACCAGGGGGAGAAGTGTGAAGAGAAAGGAAGGGAAGAGGGAGAAGAGAAGTCGAGAGGAAAGAGAGGGATGACGGGTAAGCTTACTTTCCTTTCCTTCCTGTGTTACCTTGAGTCTTTTTCCCTTGTATGCTTTATAACATTCCTTTATCCCTGGTTTCTAGGAGAATCACGACCCAAAGTGCTGAGTGTTTCTGCAAAAAGAGCTGCTGAACTGGAGCTTGCTCGTCAAGGCAGGGAGAAGAGGTTAAAGGCCATGTCTGCTGGTTCTGGAGTCCTGAAGAAGACGAGGACGACGATCCCAAGGGATTCGTCTGCAGGGGTTGATGACTCGTCGAGAGTCGCTTCGCCTGAGAAGGTAGGGGTCGTGTCACCTAAGAAGGTGATTGCAGCAATGCCCATTAATTCTGCGCCTCCGGCGAAAACAGTGGAATCCCCGTCTACCGCGTCGAATCCTTTGTCAGCCGACAAGGGCAAGGAATACTCGACGGGAGGGGAGAAAGTCACGACGGTCAATTTTACGCTGCCGTCGGACTTTATGACAGGTAATGTCCTAGACGGGACGAACCAGTTCCCTCACCTGGATAAATTCCTGCTCCCATCTTTCAGGGAACGTTTTGAGGGGTTTCCTATTGACGAGACGGGTGCCCATGTAGCCGGCTTGGTATTCATGGTAAGTATTTCTTTCAAGACTTAGTTTGTTTATCGTTGTCGTTGTCGTTGTCATCGTCGTTTGTCTGATAATAATGATTGTTTTTACAGGCACTCCAGGCTTCTTTGGCCTTGCGAGGTGGGTCGGCGAAGGTAAAGGATATGTTGTCTGTTGCGCGCGAGAGGGAGAACGCAGCACTGGACAGGGCGAATGCCTCTGCAGGTCACGCCGAGGATCTATCGAAGCGGCTTGACGACGCTTTAAAACATCTGGAGATCATCCATCGCGCCAAGGAAGATCTTAGTCATCGTCTGACGCAATCCTTATCCATGACTGCTGAGCAAAAGGAGGAGATGGACAAAATTAAGGAATCTTTGGCTGCTGTCTCAAAAGAGGCCGAGGATTATTAGTCCAAGGTAGGGAGTTTGGAGAAAGAAGTGCAAGCTGCTAAGGACGAGGGTAAGTATGTTTTTGCCATAGCTCGATTGACTTTGCGGGCGGCGATCATGCGACGACATCTGCTGGGGAAGGATCCTCTTGCTTCAGCAAAGGAAGAGTTGGACGTATACTTGAATGGCGTCAGGACCGAGAGGGATCTTGACTCAGATGATGAGAAGGATGTCGAGGAGGAGGTGGCAGATGAGGGTCCTCAAGAAGAGACTTCGGGAAAGGATGCGACGGATGGTCCCCCTTTAGTTTAAGAATTTTACTTTCTTTGTTTCTTTACTCGACTGTTGGTAGTCGAGTATGTTCCTGACGATTTTATTCAATGAATGCACTTTTTTGTTTGAACTTTATACTCTACTCAAATCATGTCAATTATGAAATTGAACATAAGGAGTGTATGAAATCATGCGACCACGGCGTAAAGTTAATATAAGAACGTGCGATCAAAGCATCTATTCAGGGTATGGAATTTTAATAAGTTAAGAAACTTTAAAGACAAAGAAACTTTAAAGATAAAGAAACTTTAAAGATAAAGTTGTTTAAACTTTGTGATCGTAAGGCTAGATCGTATAATGAGTTCGTATCCTATGCCCCTGTAGGGGGATGATCAGGTCAAAGGCCTGATCGTCGTGCGACCGTGCGAATTTAAAGTCATATAGTAGACTTAATGACTACTGTCGTGCGATTCTGCGAAAAAACGATGTCAAGGGTTAGTCGTTGGCTAGCCAACGACCCTCCGATGCTTAACTCAGTAGTCGTTTGTGAGAAAAAATCGTATGAAAAAGAGTTAAGGAACGTACCTGCTTGAATTCTCTCTTTTAGTGGGATATTGCCCCCCCCCTGTCGTTTACTATCCTATTCTTTTTGGAATAAATAGGTTTTACACGACAGGATGACACTGCGATCTTGCAAAATATTGCCTGTGTCGAGGTTGACTAGGTTTCCGTGCGATAGGACATCATAGTCGACTTATTCTTTTGCGGCTTCAATTGACGACCTTTGCATGCTCAGGGGTCGACGGTCGATGGCTATTAGCTGGAATAACGACATCATCGATAATATCTTTGAGATTACCTTGTGGAACATGATATGCCAATTCCTTCCTGAATGCGATACAATCATCTGTCGCATGACCATGGTCGATGTGGAAGTCGCACCACTTTGATTTATCCTTTTTAGCATCGTCCAAGTCAGACTTCTTCGGCCATCGGATGGTTGCTTGGGTGGTCTTCAGAGCTTCGACTAAGTCTTTAGATGACCCTTTGAACCCATAAGAGGAGATCTTGGGGTACACGGGGAATTTAGTCACGGTTTTAGCTTCTGCCTTCGCCTTGAAACGAACGTTTGAAATCTGACGCGCTGGCTCTATTCTGGATATGGTTTTCGGCTTGAATTCTAGCTTCTTGACACCTAACGGCTTCTTGTCCTCAGTGTGTTTGAGATGAAAGGCTGCGTCGTCTTCTACCCTCATATATGCTAAGGTTCGAGCTCGGACGTCTTCGAAAGTCTCTGGGGGATACTTGGTCAGATCGATATATAAACCTGAACTATCGTCTAGACCACGCTTATAAGCTTCGATCGCAGTTTTGATGTCACAATTGCGGATACTGATCATTTCAGCATTGAATCTATTGAAATAACTTCGAATAGACTCATTGGTCTTCTGCACAATATAGTACAGATCACTAGTCTGCTTTTCCATCTTACGACTGCTGGCGAATTGCTGGGAAAATTGGTTGACCAACTCAGCGAACGGCCCGATAGATTTGGGTTTGAGATTGATCAACCACTGGAGAGCTGGACCAGTGAGAGTCGCCCTGAAACTCTTGCACATGCATACTTCCTGGTACATGTGTGGAATCGAGATCGTCTACATGAGCTGTTTATATTGCGCGACATGCTCGGTTGGATCGGTCACACCCGAATACTTGGGAGTGAAGGCAGGAATGTTATACTTCTTTGGGACCTCGACGTTGGCGATCTCGTCGATGAAGGGCGACGCCAGATACCCCAAGCGAGGCTCGACGTCGACAGGCACGGCTGCCCCAGGTAACTTGGCGAGCAAGGATAGGACGCGCTCATTTTGGTCTTCTAACATCTTCAAACGCTGGGCGACGGGATCGTTAAGATCATGATTTGCCCCTGTCGAGGGATTGGTCCCTGGAATAGTGCCATTACCATGCGACGAACCATTGGTGTCCCCGTTGAACGGAACAAAATATGGCTGCGACCCATAGTGGAATTGCTGCGGTCCATTCTGAAACGATTGTGGTCCATGCTGAAATGGCTGCGATCTCTGCTGGAAAGATTGTGATCCTTGCTGGAAAGGTTGCGAACCACTTTGGAACGGCTGGGAAAACGGCCGGGATCCATTATGAAACGGCTGGGCACCACCTTGCAATGGTTGGGATCCATTGTTCAAGGGTGGTGGTCGGATGTGCTGAGGGGGAATCTGCCCAGACTGGGGATTCGGAATGAACGGAACCGGCTGCTGATTCTGCATGAATGGACCTGGATGCTGATTCTACGCGGACGGGCCTGGTCCCGGACCTGGATTCTGGATGAATGGTCTAGGACCATTCTGGGATCCAAAAGGATTCCTTAGCTGCGCGATCTCTTCGGTTGCTCTGTGATTCTGCTCTGCCATTGCATTGAGTTGATTCCTGGCAACCTCGAGCTCCTGATACATCTGAGCGACGGCTTGTTGTGGATTTCCAGGGGCTGCCATTTTCCTGCAACAGAAAATAGAAGAAACTCCAAGAAACTATTAGTAGAATGCACATTCGTCGAGGATTTTCTCTAGATGTGGTCCCACGGATGGCGCCAAACTGTTAATGCCAAAAATCGCACCAAAGTACAACTTAAGATCGATGTGGACTTAAACAACTAAAGAAAGGATCTTTCGACGAGACGTGCGACGATAAATAAAATAAAGAAACAGGGGATTTGATGATGCAGGAAAAACCTCAAACGAGGAAAAAACCTGCGGACGACAGGGGGTGTCGTCGCTGCACTATGGTCGCCAATCAGGGGCGATGTCCTTTGGTACTGGTGTCGATCGTACAGTGATTACAATACAAATGAAGAAAACGCTTCGAAATGTAAAGTACAAGTGTTTGAATGTAAAAATAGGTGTTTGTCGTGTACGAAACAAAGTACGAACTGTTGGTCGAGGGCTGTTGTCGTGCGTCGAGAGCGATACTTCGAATACTGGTTCTTCACTTCAGGTGTTCTTGAATGTTGCTTCGGTTGTTAATCACCGGATGTTTTTCTCCCCTTGAAATGTTGATTGAGCTTGATATTTATAGTCTTCATGTCATTAATTAGCTCCATGAATGCTCTTCTTAACGGCTACAACGGTTAGAAACGGTCGCTGGAGTGAATATCCATAATGATCTTCGTCCGTTACGGCTACTGGCGGTTAATGGCTTTGACTCCTGCATTAAACACTTAACAAACGTAACAGTCATGGTTAACGTTAGCTTTGGCCAAGGTCGCACGTCCTTACGTGACGGTCGTGTGGAACGAGCGACGCTATGGTCGAGCGTCGTGAGGAACTCTCGACTTACCTTTCACAAGGGATGACGGATGCTCTTTGGGTCTTTGTCGAGACCTTATCTTAATACAAGACACAATTCATAACCTGCGTCTTACCTTTTCTGGTCGTGGTCGAGCGACGTGAGTTTTTTGCCCAAACAGTCAGCAGCAAGTTCCATTCATGCAGAATCAGCAGCCGGGATCGTTCATCCCAAATCCCCAGTTCGGGCCAATCCCTCCTCAGCATATAAGGCCACCACCCATGCAGAATGGGTCTCAGCCATATTTCGTCCCTTTCAACGGGGACGCCAATGGCTCGTCGTATGGCAATGGCACCAGTTCGGGAGTTAACCCTCAAACAGGAGTAAATCCTGACCCTAATGAGCCCGTGTCCATAACTGTGACATCAAGACCGCGATCGATGCCTACAAACGTGGTCTAGACGACAGTTCGGGTCTATACACCGATCTGACCAAGTATCCCCCGGAGAATTTCGAAGACGTCAGAGCCAGAACCATTGCTTATATGAGGGTGGAAGATGATGCTGCCTTTCGTCGGAAGCACACCGATGATAAGAGGTCGTTAAGCGTAAAGAAGCCAGTGTTCAAGACAAAGGCGGTATCTAAGTCAGAGCCTGCACGACAAATCTTGAACGTCCGATTCAAGACGAAAGCGGAGTTCAAGACCGCGACCACGACCAAATTCCCTCAGTACTCTAAGATATCCTCTTAAGGATTCAAAGGGACTACTAAGGACTTGGTAGAGGCCCTAAAGACCGTTCAGGCGACCATCCGGTGGCCGAAGAAGACCGATAAAGACGACGATAAGAAAGATAAATCGAAATGGTGCGACTTCCATATCGACCATGGTCATGCGACAGATGATTGCATAGCTCTAAAAAAAGAGCTAGCATATCACGTCCCGAAGGGCAATCTCAAAGACATCATCGATGACGTTGTTACTCCAGCTAACGACGTTCGACCGCCAACTCCCGAGCATGCAAAAGTCGTCAACTGCATCACTGGTGGTTCTGACGTGTGTGGTCTGACGTATTCCGCAGCCAAACGTCATGCCAGCCAGGCACCTGACGATCGACCTTCCCCGCATTCATCAAGACCCAAAAGAGATCTGGAGTTGGAAGCCATGAAAATCACGTTCGACCAAGGCAACCTCGGTGACTTGTATCAGAAGCATCATGACGGGTTGATCATTCAACTCATGGTTGGTAATTGTTTAACCCGACGAGTCTTGGTCGATGGAGGCAGTTCAGCGAACGTCATCTTCTTTGATACCATCAAAGCCATGGGAATCAATCGATCAGAAATCACCCGATGCTTGACAACCTTGGTCGGTTTCAATGGGGACGCGACGAGCACCTTTGGAGAGATCACCTTGCCTGTCTATGCCGGAGGAATCAACAAGCAGACCAATTTCAACGTCATCGACTGTGCGTCGGCCTATAACATCATCTTAGGTCGACCATGGATTCATGACATGAAAGCCGTTCCCTCGACGTACCATCATACCATGAAGTTCCCTACGCCGTGGGGAGTTTAGGAGATCAAAAGTGAGCCGAAAGTCGCCCATGACTGCTATAAGACCACCGTGAAGCCGCAAAAGTAGGCCGTCTAGCAGTTTCAGGTCCGGGATGCTCCTGGGGCAACCGACAACTATCGCATGGAGGAAGTCGTCCTGGACCAAAACAAGCCTGACCAGGAAGTCTTTGTAAGTTCGTCTCTCGATCCCTGCCTTAAAGACAGACTAATACCTTTCTTGCAAAAACACTCCGATTGTTTTGCCTGGTCGCATATGGTCGACATAGACCCTGGCGTCAATTCCCATAAACTCAATGTCGACCCGTCATCCAAGCCTGTTAAACAAAAGCAGCGGAAATTTGCTCCTGAAAGAAATAAGGTAATAAATGACGAGGTCGACAACCTCCTCAAGACAGAAAATTCGAGAAGCTAGTCGTGGGTAAAAGGTACCTTGTTGGTCCCGAAGGGTTATACAAGTTTGTAGAAGGGGGGGGGGTTGATTACAAACACACGATTTTTACTTTTCTAAATTGTTTATTGATAAATCAAGACAATTTACAACTTGTTGCGGAACAAGATTAAGGATTAACCTAATCTAAACAAGTTAAGAACACTAAGTTTCTTGCACTAGAAGGAGATAAGGAAATTACGAATAATAACCTAACACATAGATAGAAAGAAGAAGATGGTCCGAGCACACTTCATTTCTGAAGTAGGGTTCTTCTTATATACTACATGCATTTAATGCATGGCAGTATTGCTTTACACGTGGCAGCAGCTGAGTGGTTGCATGTCATTGACCTTTGTAGACAACCTTAGTAGACACATGGTGCACAGTGTAGAATCAGAGTTAGTGTACGATCATAGACAAAAAGGATGTCCGTTCTGAAAGTTCGTACAGAGACGTGCAAGGGAGGTAAGACAATAATACTTTATAAGGAGACTTCATGATCAGCTTTCGTTGAAACAGTTATTTATCAGCGAATGATAAAGTTCAGCGATTGCTGAAGTCTTCTATTTGATACTTCACGTTGAGTGGACAAATATTGGCTTCGCTGATATCCGCATCAGTTCATTAGTAGACTTGTCGCTGGTTCTTGAGCTTGATCTTCGACTTCAGCGTAGAACATATGTTGACGTGAAACTTGTCTTCAGGGATCATAAGTAAACAACTAACTTAGCAGCGATCATCTCATAGACTGAACAGGCTCAGAGCTACTCGATGAACAGAGTTCGCTGACTATTTAACTTTAAAGAGCGAGAGTTACTATCAGCGGTACTGAAACAGTCTTAGTACTTATCAGCGATAGTGAAACTCTAATACATATCATTTACTTACAATTTTCACTAAGTGTTAAGAGAGGGTCATTATCAAATCACTGAGGGTTTGGATCAACAATCTCCCCCTATTTGATTATGACATAGCAACAGAGAAAATTGCTATTTAATGAAAATATAAGGATAAAAAGAACTCATAAAATATTTGTCCCTTTTACTGTTTTCTGGGATCTTTTCAGTACTGATGGAGTAAAGTACATTCGCTGAAATTTTTCTTTAAACTTCGTAAAGATTACAGAGGGAAGTGGAAAAATTACAAGTACAACAAATAAAATTACAAGTACAGAAGATGTAGACAGATAAGGATAGAAAGAATTACAAGGCGATCCTATCCGTCAAAAGGTTCTTCCTTAATGAGAAGTTCATCAGGGGTCTTTGATGTGGGAATCATCCAGTCAGGGACCGTTACACCTTGATCCTTTTTGTTCTTTGCTTCTTTAAAGATCAGGGGCTTGAGGTGACGTGCCTGAATGTCGCGTCTGACTTCACACCAGTGTATTAGGTCTCTGAGCTGTTCGATGGGAGTGATTGGAAGCTCAGATATGCGTTGAAAGTGTTGTCGTCTATAGCAGTCTAGAAAGAAGATGCCATAGGGTTCACTTACGACTTTTCCAGGGATGAAAGTTTCACCAGGAGGCAGGGAGGTGTCAAGTACTGAGAGGTCAGGGTCACGACCAAGAACTTCTTCGCGTGAGAAACCTATACCTGTTTCATTCCGTATAGGAGGACCTGAGTATGAGGTTTTCTTTTTCTTTGCCGAGGCCCTTCTTTGTTGAGGTGGAAGAAGAGTGGAAGGAGGAATATCCACAGCAGAAGAAACCAAGTCGATCTGAGAATTTAAAATTTTCTCGACATGGCTCTTGAACATTTAGCGAGATCGCTGAATGGCTAATTTCACTTCCAACCATTCAGAGAAACCAAAATTCTCTAATGAAGTAGCATATAAGGTTTTCTTGGTTTTGTCTTATCTGAATACGTCAATTTCAACAACAGGAACGTCTACAAACATTTTTCCTCTGATATTTACCTTGATGATTTTGGATGGTCGAGATCGATAGTTCAGCATTTCTTTACACCATTCCAAAGTCGAATCAGATACCTTAGTCTTTTCTTCAACGATCCTTTGGGCATCATCCCATAGCTGACGTTGGACATCAATGGGAGTTCTTTTCAACGTGGGGTCTTTTACCGATTATTGGACAAGCTGGATGGCGAGAGCCTTATCTTTTTCTTCAGCTTCCTTCTTTTCAGCAAGTAATCTTTCAGCTCTTAAATGATCCTCATATTCTTTCCTTGATATCCTGAACTTTGTAGGAACAGGGATTTTGTCACGAGGAAGAATGATTCGCTGATCTTCAAGTTGTTTGATCATTGCATCTCTCTTTTCTTGATCCTCTTCACTTAGGTTTTGAGGAGCCAAGGAAGGTCTGTTTTTATGAGAGAGCAGCTGTTCTTCAGGTTCATCAGTCTCAGTGGTTAAATCCAAGACTGGGATTATTGGTGCAGTTTTAGGAGCTTCAGCGGGATCCTCAAACAGGGGAGAGGACTAGCTGAAACACAGCGATCGTTTAAGTAAGAAAAGTTAGGAAGAAAGAGAAAAGAATAGGGTTAAGTGTATAGAGGTTTTATGGAGAGGAGGATTGATATTGAGAAGGGATAGAGGAGGGATGCAGTATAAGGGAATAGAAGATATTGTACCTAACAAGCTGGCTTAATCTGAAGGATAGCCAGATTGCCTTCTGCAGCGAGACCTTTGTTTTTTACTTTGATCAGCTTCAGATGTTGCAGGCTTTGTCTTCTCCCCTGATGCTTCATTTATCGAAATCCCTTTCTCAGGGGCCTTCTTGGGCTCAACGAAGAAGAAGTCGTCATCATCATCGTCATCATCATCATCTTTAGGGGATGATGATGGTTCTTTATCATCGATATCGATGGGTTCTTCGTCTTCAGCTTCTTCTTCTTCTTCTTCTTCTTCTTCTTCTTCAGACTCGACCTCATCAGCGTAAGGTACGGTCACATCAACAACGACTTCTTTGTGTTGCTCTTCGAGTTGCTCCCCCTCAGATACAGATGGAGGTTTCTCGGTTCCCTCAGGGTTTTCAACTCCCTGAGGTCTTGAAGTAGAAGTAGCTGTTTCATTTTTCTTCTCCCCCTCATCATTATGGGGATGGTCTTTAGCTCTCTTCTCCCCCTCTTCCACATTATGAGGAGGGGATGCAAGAGGAATGTCAGCAACACCAGCAACATCAGTAGTATGAGGATCACTGTCTTCTTGGCCAGTGAGTCCCATACAAAGTTCAACCGCTGCTAATCTGTCTTCAAGGCCAGATATAGCAGGGGCGAGTTTCCGAAGATCTTCTCTATCGGCCTGAGTAAAGTGAGAAGTTGGAGCATCCAGGCTATTGAGTATCTGCTGAAGTAGATCTTTGACCGTCGTAACCTCACCCTTAAGAGTACCAACCTCTGTTTTCAATGATGTGACTTCATTAGACAGAGTGGTAAAATTTGTTGCGAGGGTGGTGTTGGTGAGGTTGAGATTGTTGACGCTTGAGGAAGTTTCAGCGAGGGTGGTAGCAAAAGTTGCAATGCTGCCATCCACCTTCTCCATATCAGCTTTGGAGGCTTTCGTGTCAACAACCTCGGTCAGCTTCTTGAGGTTTTCTCCAGCGTCTGTAACCTCTGAAGAGTTGGTGGAGAGAATGGTGTTGTATGATTCCATCTTTGTTTCCAGGGACTTCAGGGAGGTGTTGATATCCCCCAAATTAGGACCTAAAATAGTTATTAACTTATGAACAGAGGAAAGATTAGAAGTTTGGGGTTGAGAGAAAGAAGTGTTTGGGATAATGTGTATACCTACAGGCGGGTTGGTGAAGTTGTCGAAGCCTCGTAACCCTGAGAAAGTTTCATAGTCGTCTTCAATAGTTCCTTGACGACTGGAAGTACCCGCAGGTCCTGTGTTTTGTTCTATCATCCTCTGAAGATGTTCAGTAGTAGTGTCGCTGAGGAAAATGTTTGTTGAGGAGAATAGGGGAAGAGATTGAGTGACCAAAGGAGAGGTGGGAGGAATGATGGTTGAGAAAGTGGGTTGGATGCGGGGTTCAGCGTTGGGTTCGCTGAAAATCACTTCAGTCTCTAGAGAGGCTGAAGGAGGTGGGTTCAGTTCCAAGTTTATAACCTCAGCATTTAGAGACGCTGAAGCTGGGATGGAAGGGGTGGCTTGATCAGCTGTGACAGAGCGTACCACTGAACTATCCATCAGTTCTTCAAGATGAGTTGTGGAGTCTTAACCATGTGAATGATGGGGGGTTGTTCCTTGGTTTTCTTGATTCTTTTGGAACCAAGTTGGGAAGTAGATTATTTCCTTTTTCGAGAAGGAGTGGAGGGTGCCGCTTGGGTATCAGCGGTGGGGATTTCCACTGAATGAGCCGCAGAAGTAGAAGAAGGAGGATTAAGAATAGATAAAAGAGTAGTAAGACGTACCTCGTTTGCCAGCGGCTTGAAGTCGAGTACCTTAGGGCCAACCTAAGAGAGTCTCAGATCACCCTCTTTTGGGTATTTGTCCCCAAGTCCAAGTTGAAAGACGGTGCTGATGAATCTGGGATAAGGAACCCATGAAGGTCTATCAGCCATATCTACTCTGAATGCAAGATCGTCATAGATGATCGAGGCCCAGTCAACATGTAAACCTTTCAGCAATGCATAGCCCATTGCTTGCTGAGGTTGAGCAGCTTGATCAGATGACCCACTCTTCGCTGTCATGCAGCTTATCAGGTGTGCGAAGATGAAGTTCATCTCCCTTGGCATTTTGGACTTCTTGATGAGGGTCAGTTTCCTCTCAATCTCCTTGTCCCTCCCTGTGTCCCATGCGTAACCCATTGCATCAAAGAATGCAGTGATGGCTTCCCTATCAGCATGGTTTTTGTGGTTTGGCAGAGAGACAAAGGGTTTTTTTGTGGCAGTGGGTAGGCTGAGTGCTTTCCTTAAAATGGCAGGGGTGTTTTTGGTTGTGCCAAATTTGGTGTCACAGAGAATGACATCAAGAAGTTTGTTAGGATCCATTGAAGAAGGAACCTGAGTGTGTCTAGCAGTATACCAGAACTGAGATAGAAGAAATTTATGGGCAGGGGTGCGAAGGTTAAGGCTTTGAATAGGCACCAGGTCTGGAGAAAATTCACAGCATCATCCAGATGTTTGACTTGCTTCTTCGGAGGAAAATCGAAAAGCGCATAGAGATTGTTGGATTTTGAGAAGTCTACTTTCTCAAGCGTGAACTTGACCTGAGGAGCCTTGGGAAGATTCAGTTTCTCCGTTGCAGGAGATTTCTCAGTGGTAAGAGCAGCAGTAGAAGATGTCATTTCTGTTTATCATATCAACCATGAATCATAGAGAAAAAATACAGTCTTAATGTGGAAAGATTTTCCAATAAGATGTTTACGAATTTTGTCCATTTCATTCAGACAGAAACGTCTTAATGAAGATTAGGGTTTTCTTGTTTTGAAAAAGAAATGCAAACCCAATAAAAGTCTTTTTTTCCATTTTCCTTTAGATAAGGATTCTGGAAAAAACGAATGAAGAACAAGTTTAAGATTTTGAGTTTTAAACTTGAAGAACAACCATGAAAAGGTTATGTTCATAAAACCATGAAAGAAATGCTTTCATTTTAGAGAGGTTTCTTTTGTTTGATCTGTTAAAAGCAACAAGAAGATCAGAAACAAGTTAAAACAGGTAAATAATGAGAATATTAACCTGGTTGTCGAAGTAGAATATGAACAGTTTTCTGGAAAAACTCGAGTTCAATAAGCAACAGTAAATCTTTTCTTTCTTGGAGAAGAAGTTCGCGTAAAGGAAAAATATAAACTCAAAATAGTTTATATAGTGAGATTAGAGAGAGAGAGAAAAACTAGAGCAGGAAAGTTTTTCATCATGACATGGACACGTGTTTGCATTTGATTGGATGGTAAACGAAACGTGCAAACGTGTGTCAGAAAAAGAACGTGCCAGGGTTTATCCGTTGTGATGATGTCACAAACGTCCTTTCATATTTTAGGATGTCTCTGAGGATTTGAAAGCTCAGGGACTATTTTGAAAAACATGAAGCACTGGATAGAAATATCAGTGTTAGTTTTAGAAATTTCAAAGTATCGCTGTTAAGGAAGAGATATTCAGCGATGTGATTTGTTTTGAAATCTTGCATTTACATGCGAATGTCAGCGAGTAAAGAGAGAACATACCTTGATATCAGCGAATCAACTTTGTTCAAAGAGAAGATGATAGAATGGGTTATATAAGTTGGTTTTATCCGATCGCTGATCAAATGTGAACCACTGAAGATTTTACTCTTCAAAGTTCAGCATTCCAAGCTCACTGATGAGAAAGTTGAATCTTGTCTCATCAAGAGGTTTGGTGAACAGATCAGCTAACTGATAGTCAGTTGGGATAAAATGAAGTTCTATATCACCATTCATCACATGATCTCTGATAAAATGATACCTGATTTTGATATGTTTGGTCTTTGAATGTAGTACTGGATTGTTGGCTATAACGATGGCACTTGTGCTGTCGCAATAGATTGGAATTTTCGAGAGCCGAAGGTCATAGTCTAGTTGTTGATTTCTCATCCACAAGACCTGAGAACTACAGCTTCCAGCGGCTACATACTCAGCTTCAGTAGTTGAGGTGGACACTGAGTTTTGCTTTTTACTTGTCCAACTCACCAGCTTTCCACCCAAAAGCTGACAGCCTCCTGTGGTGCTTTTCCTATCCAATTTGCAACCTGCAAAATCACTATCTGAATAGGCGATTAGATCAAACCCTGAATCTTTGGGATACCAAAGACCTAGGTTCATAGTACCCTTAAGGTAACGAAAGATTCGCTTTACAACGATCATATGAGATTCCTTAGGTTCAGCTTGATATCGTGCACACAAACAGGTTGCGTACCTAATATCGGGTCAACTAGCTGTAAGATACAAGAGAGAGCCGATCATCCCATGGTACAGCATGACATTAACAGGTATTCCATTTGAATCCTTGTTTAGTGTCAGCGGTGGTGCCATAGGGGTTTTCATAGCTGAACTCTGATTTAAATCGAATTTATTCAGCATATCTTTAACATACTTTCCCTGATTTATGAAAGTTCCTTTTTCATTCTGTTTTATCTGAAGACCAAGGAAATATGCTATCTCACCCATCATACTCCCTTTATACTCTTCTTTCATTCTATCAGCGAAACGAGTACAAAGGTCAGGGTTAGTAGAACCAAATATAATGTCATCAACATATATCTGAACAAGAATGATATGACCTTTCACTATTCTGAAAAATAGAGTTTTGTCGATTTTACCTCGCTCAAAATTTTCTATTAGGAGATAAGAGGATAGAGTGTCATACCATGCACGTGGAGCTTGCTTTAAGCCATAAAGTGCCTTATCCAGTTTATAAACATAACCTGGACGCTTAGGATCTGAGAATCCTGGAGGTTGTTCCACATAGACTTCTTCATTCAACTTTCCATTGAGAAATGCTGACTTAACATCCATTTGATTTACTTTTAAGTCTTTGTGTACAACGTATGCTAAGAATAAACGAATAGATTCTAGTCTTGCTACTGGACCAAATGTTTCGTCGTAGTCTATACCTTCCTCTTGTCTGTATCCCTGAGCAACAAGTCGAGCCTTGTTGAGGGTTACAGTTCCATGTTCGTCCAACTTGTTTTGATAGACCCATTTAGTGCCTATCACTGTCTTGTCAGTTGGTCTTCGAACAAGATTCCAAACTTTGTTTCTTTCGAATTCAGCCAGCTCTTCTTGCATGGCGCTGACCCAGTTTGGATCTTTGAGGGCATTATCTATTTTCTTTGGTTCAATCAGAGAAATAAAGTTAACAAATAAACAAATATTACCTGCACTTCGTCGAGTCTGAACACCAGCATTCGGATCACCAAGAATTTGATCAATTGGGTGATTGACAGTCCATCGCTGAGCCGGAGCATGAATCGCTGACTCAAATTGAACTGGAGGAGCTGAAGATGAAGCTTCAGCAACTTCTGGAATATCAGCCAAGAGAGGAGTAGGTGCAGATGTCATCTCATTCACTGATTGCTGAGAAGTAGATGGAATGTCTGAGACATTTGGTTCAGAAGCAGGCATAGTGTTTAGAGGAACAGTTGAGACCTATGAAGTTTCAGCTTCACTATTCTGCATGTTTGGGATGATAGTAGGACCATCATCTTCAACGGTATGAGTATGAGGAGTGGGAATATCTTCTGAATCACCAAGATGAGAAAACATCCATTGATTCAGTTCTTCAGTATCAGCAGAAGGTCGAGAATTCGCTGAACGGGATTCGTCAAAGGTGACGTGAATAGTTTCTTCAACAGTTTGTCTTCTTCGATTGAAGACTCTGAAGGCTTTGGAGACTAAGGAGTATCCAAGAAAAATTCCATCATCAGCCTTAGGATCAAACTTTCCAAGGGCATCTCTGTTGTTCAGTATGAAACACTGACATCCAAAGATGTGAAGAAAGCTAATTGAAGGCTTTCTCCCATGAAAAAGTTCATAGGCTGTTTTATTAAATCTTTTGACTATCAGCGACCTGTTTTGCTTAAAACAAGCAGTGTTGACAGCTTCTGCCCAAAGCTGAGTAGGCAGGTGAGAATCACTGAGCATTGAACGTGCAACTTCAATAATAGTTCGATTTCTTCTTTCAGCGACTCCGTTTTGTTGCGGTGTTCTCACTGAAGAAAAGTTTTGAGAAATACCCTTACTCTCAAAGAAGGAATCAAGAGAACTGTTTTTGAATTCAGTCCCATGATCACTCCTTATTGAGCGAACGATCAAGTTGTTCAGGACTTCCATTTTCCTGACAAAGGTGATGAGTTCTTCAGGGGTGTCACTCTTAGAACGGAGAAACATTACACATGTATAGCGAGAGAATTCATCAACTATGACCAGCATATATTTCTTTCCAACGATGGATTGTTTGTTAACAGGGCCAAACAAATCCATATGGAGAAGTTGTAAAGGAGATGACACTGAGGAAACTTGCTTAGACTTAAAGCTTGCTTTGGTCTGCTTCCCTTTCTCACACGCTGAACATAAGGACTCTTTGGCATATGAGTGTTGAGGTAGACCAGTGACTAACTCTTTAGAAGAAAGAGTGTTCAGTGTCTTGAAGTTTAGATGAGAGAGCCTCTTATGCCATAACCATTTGACATCAGATGAGGATTTTGAGAAGAAACAGGAGTTCTTAGTGGTTGTTGAGTCCATGTTTATTACATAAACATTTTCCAAACGATAACCGCTGAGAGCTATCTTCTCCTTTTTGTCAGCGACAAAGCAGGATTCCTTAGTAAAGATTACTTTGTTATCCATGTCGCAAAGCTGATTGATGCTTAGATGATTATGCTTCAACCCTTCAACATATGCGACTCTTCTGAAGGTTGTTGTACCATTAGAGAGTACACCAAACCCTCGGGTATGTTCTTTTCCATTTCCACCGAAAGTTACAGAGGGACCCTTCTCTTCTTTGAACTCAGTGAGCAGGTTCTTCTTACCAGTCATGTATCTAGAGCATCCGCTATCGAGATACCAGATACCCTTCTTAACATGCATTACAAAGGAAAATTAGTTTGTCTTGGGTACCCACTTAACCATGTGTACACACTTGTCAGTAGGGGTAGAAGAGGAGGTGGAAGGTTCAGCAGTCTTCGCAGCATTTGAAGATTCATCTTTGTCAGTCTTCACTTTGGTTAATTTCTTAACCTCAGTGGTCTTCTTTGCCTTGGGGGCAATGATCTTCACCTTAGCTATCTTTTCAGCTTGGGTGGCTGTGGGGCACTTACTAGCAATATCGGTAAGTCCACAATGATAACATTTCCTATAACTAAAAGTAGTTCTAGGACCATTTGCATGCTGAGCTTTTGATTTTGAATTAGAAGGACCAGTACCAAGTAAACTTTTGGTATTTGAAATAGGAGGAACATTCAGTTCTTCGGATGTCTTACCAAAAGTATCCACTTTGATTCTAGGAGTAGATCGCTGAATAGATCCACGCTAAATAAATCCAGGGATTTTATTCTTTGAACCAGAGGGATAAATCACTGAAGCTTTAGAAGCATTCAGCTTTGGTACAAAGGTACCCTTTTGAGGATTTTGGTTAAAAGCAATTCCTTTACCTTTATTTTTAAAGACTGAGGTAGGTTTTGGATAAACAACTTTTTCTTTACCTTTAGAAGTTAAGGTAGAGATTTCCTCAGGGATAGGCGGTTTAGAAGAGGAACACTAAGACGAGAAAGTGTCAGGGATAGAGGATACGAACATTCCAAACTTAAGCATGGAATGGTCAGTGGTTGGTTCTAGAGTGTCAGCTTTGTAACCAAGACCACGTTTATCACTCTGGGGAATCTGAGACTTAATTATCTCAGTGATCTTTGTTGAGGAATTATACCATCCATCAACAGTAGTTTTTCAGCTTTTAATGCAGCGATAGCTTCTTCGCGCTCGATTTTGACTAGCTGATTTAAGTGAACTTGATCTTTAAAATCTTCTTCAATTTTAGAAAGATTTTCTATTTGAAGGTGACAGTTTTTAAGCTGTTCAGCGGGATCAAGGTTTTGATTTTCAACAACAGTTTTGCCATTCATGGCTTCATATAAACTTCTAGTTAAGAGATCGATCTTTCGAAGACTATCAACTTCATCAATATTTAAAATATTGGTAAAGAAGGAAGGTGATACCATAGTAGCAGAGGTTGAAGTAGAGGGAATGTCAGAATTTTCTTCCTCATCTTCAAGTTTGGCCATGAGACATAGATTGGCTTCATCAGCATCTTCAGAGTCAGATGATTCTTCTTCGTCAGAGGCAGCCCAATCATTGTCAGCCATAAGGCATTTGCCTTTCTTCTTAAAGGTTTTCATCTTTGAATACCTTTCTTTCAGCTTTTTGTATTTTTCATCTCTAGTCCTGTGAGTAAAGTTTTTCTTGGGAAAAGCTGAGGGTCTAGAGACTTTCTTTGACCTGCACTCGCTAGCAAAATGTCCTATCTTTTCCCAGTTATAGCAAGTAGCAGTAGCCTTATCAACAGGGGTTGATGATCTTGGCTTGTCAGTAATAGCAAGAGGTTTGTTCTTCTTGAAATTACTCTTTCTAGCAAATATCCTAAACTTATTAGCCCGGAATGCCAGAGTTTCATCATCATCTGAAGTGTCAGAATCTGATGAACGTTCAGAGTTAGTTTCCAACTCAGTGACAGTGATCGTAGATCGCTGAGTGGAAGGTAACTCTTAGAGTAAAGCAACATGGGTGCTTTTGGAATCTTTTACAAGATTCTTCTTAAGATGACTCGATTGCTCATGATTCAGCATCGTTCCATATAAGGTAGAAAGAGTCATGGATCTTAGATCTTTTGACAGCTTGAGACACATTGAATAACTGTCCCAGCTTTCAGGTAAACATTCTAAGAACTTTGTCAGTACTTCAAAGTTAGAATATTCCTTACCAACAGTTTTCAGATCTATTATTAAGAAGTTAAAACGTTGGTGTACTTCAGAGAGAGATTCATTCTTACCACAAATGAAGCTTTCGTACTGTCTTACCAGGTTGATCTTTCGAGAGTCCTGGACTTCAGAAGTACCTTCATACTGAACACATATTGTGTCCCACATAGCTTTTGAGGTTTTCATGTTCATGACGGAATGGGAGACTTTGTCAGGAAGAGCCATGGAGAGTATGGATCTAGCTTTGGTGTCGATAGCCACTTTCTTCTTATCTTCATTAGTCCACATATGAATTTCCTTGGGAATCAGCCTTTCTGGAATAGCAGGTCTATTCTCAGCGGCTGGAACTGCAGGATCAATTCTTATAGGAATATATGAGCCGTTTTCAAGATAGTAAGGCATAGTAGGGTCTACACCTTCTAAGAAGAGAATCATCCTATTTTTCCATAGATTAAAATTATTTTTGGAGAATCTAGGGGGTTTTGCAAGAGAACCATTGTCAATATAATTTGTTATTGTGCTGGTGGCCATTTTCAGAAATAGCAAGGAAGAGAAATCTTAGTATAGATCAGATCTTGTTGGTTCTTGTTTTGCTTAACAATGATGAGTCTTTCAGATAGTTCAGATAAGATATATTTGCGGAAGCGTACTTAATGAACTGAAAGATTACTAAGGTAGAAGAACACACAATATCAAATAAGCAGTTTGTAAAAGATAGATAAATATTTCAAACATTTACTGTATTTGATATTATCAAGAACACCAAGAACATAACAAGAAATCTGCTGGTATATGTGTTGTGCGTAGCTTAAGTTCTGATTCTTGTTAATAGAAGAACTCAACATGAGTCTTCTATTTATACTGCTGCAAAGGGGACATACTTTAGAAAATAAGGACTGATCTATAGTAGACAGGATCGTATGAACAGTAGCAGGTACTGCATGCATTAAATGCGCTGATATCAACTTGGTACTGAGCCCTTTCAGAGTTTGACACATGGAGGTTGTCAGGGCACTCCTCGTACAAGTGGATGAACAGATCCTGGAACAGTAGAAAGATATTTGTTGATTTCTTCTAAGTCTTTAGTATACCGCAGAGGCCCTGTCAAGGGTAACAGAGGTTCTGCGGCTCGGTCCTCTGTGAGCAGTCTTCTGTCGATTCTTGCCTTCTGTCTTCTTGGTGTCTCGGCAGAGCCTCTGTTGGAGGTTTCTATACTTAGCATATTTTCACTACTTTTATAAACAGAAAGATTGGAGCTAATAATCTCCCCCTAAGTAGTGAAAATGAAAAATTGAAAAGTACATGGATTTTTAGGCTAAGTACACACTTAGAGGTGAAACAGTGTACCTCAAAAGTTTAACTTTTCTTTCAAAAAAATATGCCAGAGGCATTTACACTTGATTACATTATGAAAGGAAAGATTTGCAGAGACTTGTGGATTGACTCAGACCTTGGCGTCTTTGAAGTCGTTGAAACTTCTGCGGTCGAATCCTTCTTGTATAAGTTTGTGATAGAAGCTGATGCAGAGAGTTCGGAAGTCGATTGTCGCATCAATAACCTCTATCAGTCTGTCGGCTAGACTTTGATCCATAAGCTCTGTTCCTCTGTGTTCCACAAGACTTGCTCTAAATTATGTCAAAGTACTTGTTGCGTACTTCTGACAGTCCATCTCTACGAACAACCTTGATTTTCCAGTGGGATCTAGAAAGACTAACCCGACCCTTGAAGATGTTGAAAGTCCAGGATACACTCTTACAATCAAATATGAACAATTAAGATCGTATTAACAGCAACTGGTCATATGATCTATTAACAATCTGTGAATTACAAGATATTACAATGAATTTCTCTCTCAATAGATCTAACAATTTATGCGTAAAGAGTTATCCAAAAGGTTAGCCAAAGATTCTCTCCAAAGATTCCGTTAGCTACAGTTGCTAACTCCTATATATACTGTAGAGAATAGCTAAAGCTACAGTACATATAAGAAACAGACTAATAGAACAATTACACGTGTCCTAATTAGTAACTGAATATAACAGAGAATATCCCAAGATATGAATTCTGAACATACTTCTGAATAAGCGCTTCAGAACATTTGTCTTCATAGTCAGAAGTTCTGAGTCTTCTACTCAGAACTCTGATCCTTCTAGTCAGAATCCAACACTTAGAATCTTTTTGAGATTTCTCACTCAGAACTTCTGAGTCTTCTACTCAGAACTTCTGAGTCTTCTGAGTCTTCTTTAGTCTTCTTACTCAGAACTTAACACTTGTGTTTTTGACAAAACTCTAGATCTAACAATCTCCCCCTTTTTGTCAAACACACTTGTACTTTTCATCATCAAATTCTTAGAGCAGGAACAATCTTCAGAAGGAGCTCTTCTGAATGCTTTGACAACTTTTGCTCAGAATTCTGAATAATCTGAGTTAACAACTTTTGGTCAGTCTTTAATCAGCAGCAGCAACGATTTCCAAATTGATTTCTGTTATATATTTGCTTTTTCTTTGCTCCCCCTTGAAATGACAATTCTCATCTTCATTTCAGCTTTTATAAGATTTCTCCCCCTAAAGTTTTGGAAAGCAAAATCATCTTCAAAATCTTTAGCTTTTCTCCCCCTTGATTTTCAAAACTTTAGCGATGAAGTCTATGCTTTTTCTCCTCCTTAATGAATAACCTTGCTCCCCCTCAAAATAAGAATTCTGGAGCAAATTGTTTTCTCCCCCTGAAAGTATGCATATATTTCATTAAAATTATTCATTTCAAATATAGTGCTTTAATGAAAACATTTATACAAGGAGAATAAGATTTTGAACTACACTTGATAACTACTAACATTTGATCATTTGAAAACTTTACAAAAGAAATACAACTTAATGAAATTTATCAGATTTTCAATCAAATGAAATCAAATGCATGTGTTTTGATTCAAATACAAGTCATCATTGCATTATCGAGTTAAAAATGTTCAGTTTCAATCCCTTTATTAAATCTATTTGGTGTGCTTAGCATGCGAAATATGAATAGCTTCAAGAATATGCAATTCTAAAAACATATACGAATACTTTGCTCTACTTACACTATTTGTCCAAAATCAGGATTTTCACAAATTTACAGGTTTATTGCGACTTTGAATTTTCCCAAAGTTTCAAGAGATGTGTGCTCATTGGCATCTTTTAATTTTGTGCTCATTGACATCTTTTAATTTTGTGCACATTGGCATCTTTTAATCAAAAAGTTTAGTAAAAATAAGATACATCGTTAAACATGACTTTCTATCTGGTTCTATAGCAGGATTTGGGTCAGCATATCCCAGACCAGTTGGTCTTAGGTGCTAGGTGACAAGCACCCCTTGGAACTTAATTTCCCAAACCAGAAAGGCCACATCGATATATCTTAAACCCATTTGTACCAGTAGAACATGGCTTTCTATCTGGTTCTATAGAAGGATTTGGGTCAGCCGATCCTAGACCAGTTGATCTTAGGGACTAGGTGACTAGCACCCCTTAGGACTTAATCTCCCAAACCAGAAAGGCCACAGGTACAAACTTTCAAACTAAATGATTTTATATATATTTATATTTCATCTCAATCACTTGGTACTAAAACGTAGTACTTCCCCCATATTTTCGTTTCCATCCATCATTCTGACATTTAGGCTTTTTGAGCATTATATTCTATATAAGTATAGATTTCATAACATTGAGCATTCGGCATAATTTCATTCATGTTTTGCTTACCTTTCGATTTAATTCAGAAGTGAAAGTTGAAACAAATATAGCTCAGATAATACAAAATACTTGTAAAATCACTCTTTGACACACATTTATTCATTGAATGAAAATTAAAAAAAAATTCATATCATTGAATTAAATTTGTTAAGATTCAAACATTCAAAGCAATAGAAATGAACGTAATGCAATGTTACCTTTCACCACTTGTTCCTTGAAACATAAAAATATGACAGTTAAGGATATCACCTGAGAAATATGAGTTCTAAACTGATTTGTTTAGAAGTCTTAGTCTCTGAAGTACGGGTCCTGAACTGAATTATTCAGAAGCCATTGTCATTTAAGTACGGGTTTTGAACTGATATGTTCAAAAACCTAAAACGTTGAATCACGGGTTTTGAACATTATCTTGAAACAATCAGATCAAATTTTGAGACAATATTCCCTCTCAAATCAAGATAATCCTGCAAAATCAAGAGATTTTGGTAATCATCTTCGATGATTCCTCATTAGTTATCAAAAAAAATCTGAGTAGTAGAGTCAGAATTCTGATTAGAAGAGTCAGAATTCTGAGTAACTTGCTCAAAATTCTAAGTATCAGAGTCAGAATTCTGATTAGTTGAGTCAGAATTCTGAGTAGTAGAGTCAGAACTTCTGAGTAACAGTCAGAATTCTGATAAAACTATCCAGAGAAAATGCCTTAAAAAAATGTTTGGATTTTGTGATTTTTGAACATTCTGAACTTCAAATCACCATAACTTGCTCAAAAATCAGAATTTTTCAACCAAAATTTGCAGGGTTTCTTAAAATGTGATTCTGAACACATTCTCTGGAAATGTTTTCTACTAAAAACACCCACAACTATGAGTTCGATTACACCACAGTAAACTGAACTTTTTTTTTAAAAAAAAATGCTTCAAAATCAACAAATTGATCTGTATGAATCAGAAATCCATAATCAAGATGAGACAAATTGTAAGTCCATAATCACATTCAGACCGAGTTTTGGACTGAATTATCCAAAAGTCAATATTCTCAATTTAAGCACAGCATCGGTTTTAAGTCATGTGTCAGTATTATCATTCAACTCTACACATGAATAACCTGCAAAACAGATTAAGTTGACTTTGGTACCCATATGAACTTGGGTCCAGGTCTGTTAGGTGCAGTGGCATATGCAGATATTCTATAAGAACCATACCAGTGCTGAATAAAATTTTTGTTCACAAAATCATTAGTCCCACAATATGAACAACAAAGTTTCTTTTGTGCAATTCTGACTAATTGATTTACAGAATAAATCACATCAGGTTTAACAAAAGATTTTCTTTGAAATGTATTGTTCTTCTTGACATTTGAATTAGGAACTTTTGATTTTGGCACTTCTTTCTTGGAAGTTGTTCCTTTAACTCTCCATTCCATTTTTATCTTTTTAAAAGAACAATTATAAGATTTATCAATAGCAGAATCATAAAACAGATTAGAAGAACGAATCTGATCTTTTGAACTATGATTTGATTTGTCAACAACTTTCGTTTCAAATTCCCTAAACTTTTTAACATACAAATCAAACCTTGACTGCAAATCAGATTTGGACTTCCTCTCTATCATGATTTTAGTTGATAAATCAGATAATTTCTTAATAAGCCTCCTTATCTCCAAATGTAAAACTTTATTTTCCTTCTCAAACTCATCTTTTAAGCATTTTTCTTTAAAGCCATTTACCTTCTTCTTTTCAGTCTCTTTCCTTCCATCTTCTAACTCTTTCTCCAACTCATTTATTTTTACAGAAAACTCATTTAACATTCCTGTTTTCTTTTTCTCAAAACCATTCTTTTCTTTTTGAAAAACATTTTTCTTGCATTCAAACTCTTTTCTTTCTTTTGCAAGAATTTTCTCCAAATCAGAAATTTTCAAAGATAATTCAACAGACTTTGTTTCAAAACCTTTCCTCTCAGTTTGAAAGTCTCTTCTCTCTTTCTCAAATTTCACTCTTTCAAGTATAAGAACTTGTTCAAAATCATAGATCTGTTTCAAGAGTTGACAATTTTTCATTTCACATGATTTGATTCTATTTTCAGACTCTGTCAACATCTTTCTTCTAAAATTTCCTTTCTCTTTCAAATCAACATTCTCTTTTTCTAACAATTTTATGTTTTCTTGAACCTTTTCAAAATCCTTTAGAAAATCAGATTTCTCTTTTTGCAAAATCTTTATAACTTTTGCATTTTCGTCTTGTTTTGCTTGAAGATTAGCAATCTTGCTTTCAAAATGAACAATCTCAGTTTTTGGTTCAGAAATTGTTTCTTTTGCTTTTACAGGACTTAATTTTTGTAAATTGTCTGAACTGGTTATAGAAATTGCAGGTCTTACAAAAACTTCAACAATCTCAGGCATGATGAAATGACAAATTCAAATATCAATTATGATCAAAAATGAGAATCAACACAAATCTAGAACATGCAAGAATTAATCAAATCTGTCACATGCATTTCATCAAACAGTTAGAGTACATGAATTAATGAAATCTTCTTTTCAACAAAAAATATGAATACTAATCAACATGCAGCAGATATAATCACTTTGATCAAGAAACCAATCAAGAATTTCGAAAACATACCGGTGATCTCTGTTTAATTTCGAGAATTAATCAGCATAGAGAGAAAATCTTTGGATGACTTGATTGTAAGATATCGATTCAACAGAAAGACAAATTCAAATTTCTTGAATCAATGATAGAAACGAATTCAAGAATTGTTAGGAATTCAAGAATTGTTAGCAGCAGCGGAATCAATTGTCGAATTGATCAAGAAACTTCAAGAACGCGATCAAACACACTCTTGGACGAATTTGTTTGTTGATTGGCTCTGATACCAATTGAAAGTCCAGGATACACTCTTACAATCAAATATGAACAATTAAGATCGTATTAACAGCAACTGGTCATATGATCTATTAACAATCTGTGAATTACAAGATATTACAATGAATTTCTCTCTCAATAGATCTAACAATTTATGCGTAAAGAGTTATCCAAAAGGTTAGCCAAAGATTCTCTCCAAAGATTCCGTTAGCTACAGTTGCTAACTCCTATATATACTGTAGAGAATAGCTAAAGCTACAGTACATATAAGAAACAGACTAATAGAACAATTACACGTGTCCTAATTAGTAACTGAATATAACAGAGAATATCCCAAGATATGAATTCTGAACATACTTCTGAATAAGCGCTTCAGAACATTTGTCTTCATAGTCAGAAGTTCTGAGTCTTCTACTCAGAACTCTGATCCTTCTAGTCAGAATCCAACACTTAGAATCTTTTTGAGATTTCTCACTCAGAACTTCTGAGTCTTCTACTCAGAACTTCTGAGTCTTCTGAGTCTTCTTTAGTCTTCTTACTCAGAACTTAACACTTGTGTTTTTGACAAAACTCTAGATCTAACAGATGTGATGATTGAGTTTGTTATAGCAGAGGGAGAGCAGTAGTCTTCTGGCGGTTGAACACATAAGTTCTTTACTCCAAGATCTCGAGCCAATTGGAAGTCGACCATGCTGTATAGCAGAAGCTTCTCGCACATAGCTTTTCTTATCACCCTGTATGCTCTGTGAACTTCATCAGTTGTGAAGTTCTTTTTTGTCCATTCTAGAAGGTCAGGTAGGTCATACGGATTTAGATTCCTAAGATCCGTATCTGCGAATTGGTTCTCGGATTTGTCCTTTCTTTTGACCTTGTATATATTGTATGAGACCTTAGGCCAGGTTCTGGTTTTAGAGAACTTACAGTAGATGACCTTGACGATTTTAGAGGATGAGAAGACTTCTTGTTTTGGCTTGGGTTTTGTTCTGGTGAAGAGGTTTTCCAGGTCAGCACGGAAATCAGGGTCTTGAATGGTTGGTGCTGATAGATCTATGCTCATTCTGCTGTATAAGAACCTGTATACCACTTCTTCCATTTGTGGTGGTGGTGGTTTAGGTAAGGTTTTGCACAGAGCATCCAATTTGTTCTTGACTTCTACCACTCGATCTTCTGTAGGAGGTGCCTTTGGATCCAGAATAGGAATGTTTGTCAAAGGAGTGAAACCAAAAGCACAGTCTTCTTCTTCAGGCTTTGGTGTTATATATGCATCGGAAGAGCTCTTCATCAGTTTTTCTGTCAGAGGTTGATGTTTGGCCTTTTTCTTCTGCGGTTCCTCTGTCATAATCCCTTTGCCTTTGTCTTTCACCATTGGTTTATCTGCTTGTAGAGATGGGGTTTTCTCTGTGGGTTTTGGCATTTGAGCTTTAGAGGGTTTGGTTGTAGGAGGTTCTGTGGGGGTTGCCTCTGTTGGATTTGACACTTGAGTTTCAGAGGGCTTGATTGGTGATTTGAGTTCTGTTGGAGAGGCTTCAGGTGTTTTGCTCAGATATTTTCTCTGTTTTTGAGCAATCGTTTTGATTCTTGGATTGGTTTTAGGTGTTGGGGAAGGTAGTTCTTCTTCAGAAGATGTCAGAATTTGGAAGTTTTTTTGGGTTTGGACATCTTCTCTGAATATAGAGGGGAATTCCACAGAGGTGGTTATTGCCTCTGTGGACTGTTGTTGTGTTCCTCCTTGGGTTTGAGTTGGAGGTGCTTGAGATATAGGTTCTGCGGATACCGGTGGAGCTTGTATACCTCTGCTTGCAACTTTTTCCCTTTGTTTCTGCCCTTGATTCTCCCCCTCAGGATGATCTGATGAATCGTCAGAGTCATCATCAGAGTCATCCTAATCTTTATTTTTAGTACCCTCTGCTTTGCACGAAGCTTCAGGTTTCTTGGGCGGTACAGCACCTGCAGCGATCATCTTAGCGCATAAATCATCACAGAGGCCGAGGAGTATATGAACCTCTGCTTCTGTGTTGAAGCGCATTTTTCCTACGCTCTTCTGAAAATCCTTGACATAGTTGGCGTTGGCAGCAGTAAAAGCTCTGATGAACTCTGTCATTTGATCCAGAATCCCTTGCCCAAGTTCTGTGAGCTGAACCCTGGTCATGTAGTCTGAAGGCTTCATGGCTTGAGTGTTTTTCATTGTTTGCTCTTAACTTCGTCTAAGGCCTTCTTTAGGTCTTCAGGTGTAAGGCCCTTAGTAGCAGAGGATTGCTCTTTCAGCTTTTGGAGAAAGTGTTTGACCGATTTTTGAAAGCAGAGGTAGCGGCTTTCCCGAATTATGAAGCTGCAGAGGTAGCAATGGTGGTAGCAGTTGACTTCATCTGGGTTACATCATTTTGTACCTCTGTGGACAGGTTGTCCATTTTGGTGTTCAGATTGAGGATTGCCCTGGATGTTGTTTCTGCAAAAGATTTGAAAGAGCTTTGCAACTCCTTCAATGTATTGTCCACAGAGTTGACAAGGATTTGGAACTCATCCCTTGATACATGTGAACTAGTTCTAACCTATGGGGGACACATTCTTCCCCAGAGTGAGTCTCTGTTCCTGAGACACCTTCTTTCGCCCTTGTTTTTATGTTGGGGGCGGAAGGATTTCCTTCTAATCCTTGAGAAGAAACTTTTGGAGTTTCAGTCTCTATAGAAGTTCTGTTAAGGACATTGTCTTGATCCACTCCAGAGGTGTGAACAAGATTATCCTTGAGTTGACTTGGGGATTTGTCTAGAATCCCTTCGTCTGTGTGCATTCTAATCTCCTCTGAAGAGATGTTTGGGCCTAGGTGTGTGCGTGTAGCAGAGGAAACAAATTCCTCTGCGGGGATGTCTGATGTGATCTGGGGCAATTGATCACTTACTAAGGGCAAATCCTTTAGAGAGGATTCCCCTGGAATGGTTTCCCCGGTTTCTAATGGTATAGAGGATGAAAGAATTTCCTCTGTCCGGATGGTTTGGGTTGGGGTCGAGCTGTGCTGCTCTTTTTCAATATTGCCCTCTGCCACTAGACTGGCGGCAATAGAAATATGGGTTGCACTGGGAGTTGGTTTTGGTTGTGTGCCTCTATTATTCCAGGCATTTGTTCTTGCTTCTTCTTCTGTGAAGCATCCAACCACTTGTTCTCCATCTATGGTCTCAACTACTGTAGCTACCCTATGGCTTGGTGTTTCTACCCTGATTTCTGGGCTTTTCCCTAGATCATCATAGCAGGGATTTGTCCCAATTAGTCGCATTATATGTGGATGATAAAGACCTTATCTTATTTGGTCTGCTTCCTCTTCATCAGAATCCACTTCTGAGACTTCTACCCTAGTCTCCCTAGTTTCAACCATCTCCTCTGTTGGACCTCCTAACATGGTATGGTCTATAACAGCTACCTCTTCCTCTGGGCTTGCCCTTTGTACATAAAATCCTGGTTGAAGAAAAGGGTTCTGTAGTACCTCTGGTGTCTTACCCTATACAGTTTGTGGCATTTGATCATCCTCTTCTAAGTCAGAAGAGATTCTGAAGTCTGCTTCTTCTGTAGAGCCATGGGAGAGGGGTTCTGCAGTCCATCCAGTAGTGTTTAGAGTATGGGCGAATTCTAGGTTTTGAAGGAAGTCAGAGAAATCTCCGTGATGTGCATAGTTGAGGGGATTGGGGGATTGCAGAGGTGATTGGTGAACTTCTTCTTCTATCACACCATCCTCTGCTATAGTTTGCATAGGAGACATAGGCTTTTGGACTTTTTCTTGCTTTTCCTTCTCTTTGGTTTCGGTGCACTCTCCTCTGAGGTTTTGGATTTTCTTTTCTTCTTTTCCTTTGGAGGAGAGGGAGGTGCAGAAGATCCAACCTCTGTTGCATGAGGTGGAGACTTTTGTGTTTGAGCAGCAGAAGTAGAGGTGCCCTCTGTGATTTTCCTCTTGTGAGTTTTCTTTTTAGTAGAGGCAGAGGGTTTGCTTTTCTTTGTAGAATGGATTATGGTTTCTCTTTGTGCACGGAATCTGGCTTGAACTTCTTCATGCTTCTGAAAAGCTGCTGCCCATTCTTCATCTGTCATCCTAATGACTACTTATGTTCCTAAGGGGGCTCCTAAACGCGGGGGTGTCACATGACTTGGGTCTGGGGTCCTGTGACCGCATATATATTCTAGACTAAGAGTTTCATCCGTGGCATATCCCAGAAGCTTGGTTGGCAGAGGTCTGCAGAAGGGGTATCCATCTTCATGTTCTGTTGGGGGTGTTTTTGGTCATGGCATACATTTTGGTTGTTGGCCCCTCCAGAGGCCATTTTTCAAGTAAGAGCAGAGGCTCTAACAGAACACCTAGTATTCGTTGAAATTGCAGAGGAGGCAGAGCTTCTTTCTTCAGTCCCTTTTTCCTCTGGAAGATGATTTTTCTGTCTATGGTGTTAACCATTTCATGTATCATTAGTGTGGCGAAGTCCAGAGGTAGGTCGTAATAGACCCCGTACATTATGGATAAGATCTGGTGTGAAGATTGATCTGGACTGCCTACTTTTCCGGTTAGGCACCTGTTGAGTATGGAAAAGAGTGTATTCCATAGAGGTGGTAATCTGCCTCTGCGGAAGTCATTCCTTTTTCTGAGTGGTAAGTTGTACCCCAACATTTCAATGAACCTGCAGAGCTCTTCGTTTTTGGGTTCCTCTGTATAGGCCTTTATCCCTAGAAGACCTCTGGTGGGTAAGCTAAACTCAAGTGAGAACATCGTTCTGTTGAACTTGAGTTCAAGGTGGTCGGATTTATCTGGCTTGGAAATGTAGCCCTTTATCTGTCTATCCTCTGGATCAAATCTGCAACTTTGCCAGAATTGATTTAGGTATCTGGCAGGGATTTTGTCGACGATTGTCGTTAAGAGAGGGCAGAGGATGTGGTTTTCCAAGATATGGAGAAGAAGAGCATGTGTTTCCCCAAAAGTGGTTTTAGATGGAACCAGATAATGGTTATTTGGTTTTAAAGGTAGAACATTATCAAAATGTTCGTGTTCTAAGAAATTTTGAAGGTGTGTGGTCGGAGAAAAGTTTGCTTCGTTGCCGGAGTTGTCCTTTTCCAGGTCTCTGGCTATTGCTGGGTTTTCAGAGTGTTCAGAGTGTTCAGGGGAGTTCGCCGGAGAGTGAGCAGGGGAGTTTTTCTGAGCGTGAGAGGTGGAAGCCATTTCTTGGATAAGAAAAAGATGAATAATGAAGAATTTGCAGGTTTTTGCACAAGTTCGCCGGAGAAGAAAGTGTAAGTTCATAAAGTTTTGAGAGGATTGGTAACTTGGGTTTTATACTGAAGGATAACGATTAGAATTCTGAAGAGGTAAATGTTAGCTCCAATATTCATAATATTAGAAGTATTGAAAAAGAGGCCAAGTATAGAAGACTTCGACAGAAGCTCTGCCGAGTGATCACAGAAGTTCTGCGAAGTGTCACAGAAGCTCTGCCGAAGTAAACAAGAAGATCAATGAAGAATCACCGAGACCAAAGAACGCACTGCAGAAGTACTTCTCACAGAGGACCAAGCCGCAGAACCTCTGTCACCCTTGACAGAGCCTCTGCGGTTTATTCTAAAGACTTGGAAGATTCACAATATCTTACTGTTCCAGGATCCGTACATCCACTTGCTACAAGCGTGCCCTGACATCATCTACACATGTCAAACTCTGATAAGGCTCTGTCAAATGTGGAACATGCTCATTTAATGAACAAACGTACCTGCTACTGTTCATCCAACATGCTCATTAAATGAACATCGTACCTGGCAACTATTCATACGATCCTATCAACTGTAAATCAGTCCTTTATGTCCCCTGTAGAAGTTGTATAAATAGAAGGTTCATGTGAACTCTTCTATTAACAATTGAAGGCTTAAGAACACGAAACTACTCATATGTTATTAAGCTTTGCACTAAACACACAATACCAGCAGTTCTTCACATGTTCTTGGTGTTCTTAATATATATCAAATACAGTAATCTTTGAGATATTCATCTGTTCTTCATACACTGTTTATTTAATATTGTGTGTTGTTTCTATATAATCATATCTGTTAGTTCGTCAAATACGCTTCTGCAACACATCTTATTTGAACTAATAGATTAGATAATCTTTGTTAATCAAATACGGGAACCAACAATTGGTATCCGAGCGAAGCTTGATTTTTAATCAAGTGATCCTCATTTAACAAGATTATTGATAGAAACGTGGTCGGATTTTAACCTATTATTCATTCCTTCAAACAGACTCTGTTTTTCTGCCATTTTCGATTTATTCGATATTTGGTAAACTTAAAGAAACTGTTTCTTACGTTAAAACTCCATTAAAGTGCACTATTGTCAGTGACTGAATTGTCAGTAATCAAATTCATATTTGTGATTTCTCTTTGAATCATTATTCATTTGTCTCTAGATTTCTCAAGGAACAATATGTCAAGAATAAAATTTTGTGGTGATGCTGATTCTTATTATTATTCGAAACTCAGTACAAATTTTCGCAAAATAATTCCTACTCTTGAGAAAGAACTAGATGAAAGGAACAAGAGCATTCTTAATGATTCAGATAAAATTGCTAAACTTGAAGGATCAGGTAAACTTCTAAACTATGAAAATCAAGAACTGAAAAGGAACTTATCTAAGTCTGAAGAAGAAAAGAAAAGACTTTACTCTTCAAAGTTCAGCATTCCAAGCTCACTGATGAGAAAGTTGAATCTTGTCTCATCAAGAGGTTTGGTGAACAGATCAGCTAACTGATAGTCAGTTGGGATAAAATGAAGTTCTATATCACCATTCATCACATGATCTCTGATAAAATGATACCTGATTTTGATATGTTTGGTCTTTGAATGTAGTACTGGATTGTTGGCTATAGCGATGGCACTTGTGCTGTCGCAATAGATTGGAATTTTCGAGAGCCGAAGGTCATAGTCTAGTTGTTGATTTCTCATCCACAAGACCTGAGAACTACAGCTTCCAGCGGCTACATACTCAGCTTCAGTAGTTGAGGTGGACACTGAGTTTTGCTTTTTACTTGTCCAACTCACCAGCTTTCCACCCAGAAGCTGACAGCCTCCTGTGGTGCTTTTCCTATCCAATTTGCAACCTGCAAAATCACTATCTGAATAGGCGATTAGATCAAACCCTGAATCTTTGGGATACCAAAGACCTAGGTTCATAGTACCCTTAAGGTAACGAAAGATTCGCTTTACAACGATCATATGAGATTCCTTAGGTTCAGCTTGATATCGTGCACACAAACAGGTTGCGTACCTAATATCGGGTCAACTAGCTGTAAGATACAAGAGAGAGCCGATCATCCCATGGTACAGCATGACATTAACAGGTATTCCATTTGAATCCTTGTTTAGTGTCAGCGGTGGTGCCATAGGGGTTTTCATAGCTGAACTCTGATTTAAATCGAATTTATTCAGCATATCTTTAACATACTTTCCCTGATTTATGAAAGTTCCTTTTTCATTCTGTTTTATCTGAAGACCAAGGAAATATGCTATCTCACCCATCATACTCCCTTTATACTCTTCTTTCATTCTATCAGCGAAACGAGTACAAAGGTCAGGGTTAGTAGAACCAAATATAATGTCATCAACATATATCTGAACAAGAATGATATGACCTTTCACTATTCTGAAAAATAGAGTTTTGTCGATTTTACCTCGCTCAAAATTTTCTATTAGGAGATAAGAGGATAGAGTGTCATACCATGCACGTGGAGCTTGCTTTAAGCCATAAAGTGCCTTATCCAGTTTATAAACATAACCTGGACGCTTAGGATCTGAGAATCCTGGAGGTTGTTCCACATAGACTTCTTCATTCAACTTTCCATTGAGAAATGCTGACTTAACATCCATTTGATTTACTTTGAAGTCTTTGTGTACAGCGTATGCTAAGAATAAACGAATAGATTCTAGTCTTGCTACTGGACCAAATGTTTCGTCGTAGTCTATACCTTCCTCTTGTCTGTATCCCTGAGCAACAAGTCGAGCCTTGTTGAGGGTTACAGTTCCATGTTCGTCCAACTTGTTTTGATAGACCCATTTAGTGCCTATCACTGTCTTGTCAGTTGGTCTTCGAACAAGATTCCAAACTTTGTTTCTTTCGAATTCAGCCAGCTCTTCTTGCATGGCGCTGACCCAGTTTGGATCTTTGAGGGCATTATCTATTTTCTTTGGTTCAATCAGAGAAATAAAGTTAACAAATAAACAAATATTACCTGCACTTCGTCGAGTCTGAACACCAGCATTCGGATCACCAAGAATTTGATCAATTGGGTGATTGACAGTCCATCGCTGAGCCGGAGCATGAATCGCTGACTCAAATTGAACTGGAGGAGCTGAAGATGAAGCTTCAGCAACTTCTGGAATATCAGCCAAGAGAGGAGTAGGTGCAGATGTCATCTCATTCACTGATTGCTGAGAAGTAGATGGAATGTCTGAGACATTTGGTTCAGAAGCAGGCATAGTGTTTAGAGGAACAGTTGAGACCTATGAAGTTTCAGCTTCACTATTCTGCATGTTTGGGATGATAGTAGGACCATCATCTTCAACGGTATGAGTATGAGGAGTGGGAATATCTTCTGAATCACCAAGATGAGAAAACATCCATTGATTCAGTTCTTCAGTATCAGCAGAAGGTCGAGAATTCGCTGAACGGGATTCGTCAAAGGTGACGTGAATAGTTTCTTCAACAGTTTGTCTTCTTCGATTGAAGACTCTGAAGGCTTTGGAGACTAAGGAGTATCCAAGAAAAATTCCATCATCAGCCTTAGGATCAAACTTTCCAAGGGCATCTCTGTTGTTCAGTATGAAACACTGACATCCAAAGATGTGAAGAAAGCTAATTGAAGGCTTTCTCCCATGAAAAAGTTCATAGGCTGTTTTATTAAATCTTTTGACTATCAGCGACCTGTTTTGCTTAAAACAAGCAGTGTTGACAGCTTCTGCCCAAAGCTGAGTAGGCAGGTGAGAATCACTGAGCATTGAACGTGCAACTTCAATAATAGTTCGATTTCTTCTTTCAGCGACTCCGTTTTGTTGCGGTGTTCTCACTGAAGAAAAGTTTTGAGAAATACCCTTACTCTCAAAGAAGGAATCAAGAGAACTGTTTTTGAATTCAGTCCCATGATCACTCCTTATTGAGCGAACGATCAAGTTGTTCAGGACTTCCATTTTCCTGACAAAGGTGATGAGTTCTTCAGGGGTGTCACTCTTAGAACGGAGAAACATTACACATGTATAGCGAGAGAATTCATCAACTATGACCAGCATATATTTCTTTCCAACGATGGATTGTTTGTTAATAGGGCCAAACAAATCCATATGGAGAAGTTGTAAAGGAGATGACACTGAGGAAACATGCTTAGACTTAAAGCTTGCTTTGGTCTGCTTCCCTTTCTCACACGCTGAACATAAGGACTCTTTGGCATATGAGTGTTGAGGTAGACCAGTGACTAACTCTTTAGAAGAAAGAGTGTTCAGTGTCTTGAAGTTTAGATGAGAGAGCCTCTTATGCCATAACCATTTGACATCAGATGAGGATTTTGAGAAGAAACAGGAGTTCTTAGTGGTTGTTGAGTCCATGTTTATTACATAAACATTTTCCAAACGATAACCGCTGAGAGCTATCTTCTCCTTTTTGTCAGCGACAAAGCAGGATTCCTTAGTAAAGATTACTTTGTTATCCATGTCGCAAAGCTGATTGATGCTTAGATGATTATGCTTCAACCCTTCAACATATGCGACTCTTCTGAAGGTTGTTGTACCATTAGAGAGTACACCAAACCCTCGGGTATGTTCTTTTCCATTTCCACCGAAAGTTACAGAGGGACCCTTCTCTTCTTTGAACTCAGTGAGCAGGTTCTTCTTACCAGTCATGTATCTAGAGCATCCGCTATCGAGATACCAGATACCCTTCTTAACATGCATTACAAAGGAAAATTAGTTTGTCTTGGGTACCCACTTAACCATGTGTACACACTTGTCAGTAGGGGTAGAAGAGGAGGTGGAAGGTTCAGCAGTCTTCGCAGCATTTGAAGATTCATCTTTGTCAGTCTTCACTTTGGTTAATTTCTTAACCTCAGTGGTCTTCTTTGCCTTGGGGGCAATGATCTTCACCTTAGCTATCTTTTCAGCTTGGGTGGCTGTGGGGCACTTACTAGCAATATCGGTAAGTCCACAATGATAACATTTCCTATAACTAAAAGTAGTTCTAGGACCATTTGCATGCTGAGCTTTTGATTTTGAATTAGAAGGACCAGTACCAAGTAAACTTTTGGTATTTGAAATAGGAGGAACATTCAGTTCTTCGGATGTCTTACCAAAAGTATCCACTTTGATTCTAGGAGTAGATCGCTGAATAGATCCACGCTAAATAAATCCAGGGATTTTATTCTTTGAACCAGAGGGATAAATCACTGAAGCTTTAGAAGCATTCAGCTTTGGTACAAAGGTACCCTTTTGAGGATATTGGTTAAAAGCAATTCCTTTACCTTTATTTTTAAAGACTGAGGTAGGTTTTGGATAAACAACTTTTTCTTTACCTTTAGAAGTTAAGGTAGAGATTTCCTCAGGGATAGGCGGTTTAGAAGAGGAACACTAAGACGAGAAAGTGTCAGGGATAGAGGATACGAACATTCCAAACTTAAGCATGGAATGGTCAGTGGTTGGTTCTAGAGTGTCAGCTTTGTAACCAAGACCACGTTTATCACTCTGGGGAATCTGAGACTTAATTATCTCAGTGATCTTTGTTGAGGAATTCTACCATCCATCAACAGTAGTTTTTCAGCTTTTAATGCAGCGATAGCTTCTTCGCGCTCGATTTTGACTAGCTGATTTAAGTGAACTTGATCTTTAAAATCTTCTTCAATTTTAGAAAGATTTTCTATTTGAAGGTGACAGTTTTTAAGCTGTTCAGCGAGATCAAGGTTTTGATTTTCAACAACAGTTTTGCCATTCATGGCTTCATATAAACTTCTAGTTAAGAGATCGATCTTTCGAAGACTATCAACTTCATCAATATTTAAAATATTGGTAAAGAAGGAAGGTGATACCTTAGTAGCAGAGGTTGAAGTAGAGGGAATGTCAGAATTTTCTTCCTCATCTTCAAGTTTGGCCATGAGACATAGATTGGCTTCATCAGCATCTTCAGAGTCAGATGATTCTTCTTCGTCAGAGGCAGCCCAATCATTGTCAGCCATAAGGCATTTGCCTTTCTTCTTAAAGGTTTTCATCTTTGAATACCTTTCTTTCAGCTTTTTGTATTTTTCATCTCTAGTCCTGTGAGTAAAGTTTTTCTTGGGAAAAGCTGAGGGTCTAGAGACTTTCTTTGACCTGCACTCGCTAGCAAAATGTCCTATCTTTTCCCAGTTATAGCAAGTAGCAGTAGCCTTATCAACAGGGGTTGATGATCTTGGCTTGTCAGTAATAGCAAGAGGTTTGTTCTTCTTGAAATTACTCTTTCTAGCAAATATCCTAAACTTATTAGCCCGGAATGCCAGAGTTTCATCATCATCTGAAGTGTCAGAATCTGATGAACGTTCAGAGTTAGTTTCCAACTCAGTGACAGTGATCGTAGATCGCTGAGTGGAAGGTAACTCTTAGAGTAAAGCAACATGGGTGCTTTTGGAATCTTTTACAAGATTCTTCTTAAGATGATTCGATTGCTCATGATTCAGCATCGTTCCATATAAGGTAGAAAGAGTCATGGATCTTAGATCTTTTGACAGCTTGAGACACATTGAATAACTGTCCCAGCTTTCAGGTAAACATTCTAAGAACTTTGTCAGTACTTCAAAGTTAGAATATTCCTTACCAACAGTTTTCAGATCTATTATTAAGAAGTTAAAACGTTGGTGTACTTCAGAGAGAGATTCATTCTTACCACAAATGAAGCTTTCGTACTGTCTTACCAGGTTGATCTTTCGAGAGTCCTGGACTTCAGAAGTACCTTCATACTGAACACATATTGTGTCCCACATAGCTTTTGAGGTTTTCATGTTCATGACGGAATGGGAGACTTTGTCAGGAAGAGCCATGGAGAGTATGGATCTAGCTTTGGTGTCGATAGCCACTTTCTTCTTATCTTCATTAGTCCACATATGAATTTCCTTGGGAATCAGCCTTTCTGGAATAGCAGGTCTATTCTTAGCGGCTGGAACTGCAGGATCAATTCTTATAGGAATATATGAGCCGTTTTCAAGATAGTAAGGCATAGTAGGGTCTACACCTTCTAAGAAGAGAATCATCCTATTTTTCCATAGATTAAAATTATTTTTGGAGAATCTAGGGGGTTTTGCAAGAGAACCATTGTCAATATAATTTGTTATTGTGCTGGTGGCCATTTTCAGAAATAGCAAGGAAGAGAAATCTTAGTATAGATCAGATCTTGTTGGTTCTTGTTTTGCTTAACAATGATGAGTCTTTCAGATAGTTCAGATAAGATATATTTGCGGAAGCGTACTTAATGAACTGAAAGATTACTAAGGTAGAAGAACACACAATATCAAATAAGCAGTTTGTAAAAGATAGATAAATATTTCAAACATTTACTGTATTTGATATTATCAAGAACACCAAGAACATAACAAGAAATCTGCTGGTATATGTGTTGTGCGTAGCTTAAGTTCTGATTCTTGTTAATAGAAGAACTCAACATGAGTCTTCTATTTATACTGCTGCAAAGGGGACATACTTTAGAAAATAAGGACTGATCTATAGTAGACAGGATCGTATGAACAGTAGCAGGTACTGCATGCATTAAATGCGCTGATATCAACTTGGTACTGAGCCCTTTCAGAGTTTGACACATGGAGGTTGTCAGGGCACTCCTCGTACAAGTGGATGAACAGATCCTGGAACAGTAGAAAGATATTTGTTGATTTCTTCTAAGTCTTTAGTATACCGCAGAGGCCCTGTCAAGGGTAACAGAGGTTCTGCGGCTCGGTCCTCTGTGAGCAGTCTTCTGTCGATTCTTGCCTTCTGTCTTCTTGGTGTCTCGGCAGAGCCTCTGTTGGAGGTTTCTATACTTAGCCTATTTTCACTACTTTTATAAACAGAAAGATTGGAGCTAATAATCTCCCCCTAAGTAGTGAAAATGAAAAATTGAAAAGTACATGGATTTTTAGGCTAAGTACACACTTAGAGGTGAAACAGTGTACCTCAAAAGTTTAACTTTTCTTTCAAAAAAATATGCCAGAGGCATTTACACTTGATTACATTATGAAAGGAAAGATTTGCAGAGACTTGTGGATTGACTCAGACCTTGGCGTCTTTGAAGTCGTTGAAACTTCTGCGGTCGAATCCTTCTTGTATAAGTTTGTGATAGAAGCTGATGCAGAGAGTTCGGAAGTCGATTGTCGCATCAATAACCTCTATCAGTCTGTCGGCTAGACTTTGATCCATAAGCTCTGTTCCTCTGTGTTCCACAAGACTTGCTCTAAATTATGTCAAAGTACTTGTTGCGTACTTCTGACAGTCCATCTCTACGAACAACCTTGATTTTCCAGTGGGATCTAGAAAGACTAACCCGACCCTTGAAGATGTGATGATTGAGTTTGTTATAGCAGAGGGAGAGCAGTAGTCTTCTGGCGGTTGAACACATAAGTTCTTTACTCCAAGATCTCGAGCCAATTGGAAGTCGACCATGCTGTATAGCAGAAGCTTCTCGCACATAGCTTTTCTTATCACCCTGTATGCTCTGTGAACTTCATCAGTTGTGAAGTTCTTTTTTGTCCATTCTAGAAGGTCAGGTAGGTCATACGGATTTAGATTCCTAAGATCCGTATCTGCGAATTGGTTCTCGGATTTGTCCTTTCTTTTGACCTTGTATATATTGTATGAGACCTTAGGCCAGGTTCTGGTTTTAGAGAACTTACAGTAGATGACCTTGACGATTTTAGAGGATGAGAAGACTTCTTGTTTTGGCTTGGGTTTTGTTCTGGTGAAGAGGTTTTCCAGGTCAGCACGGAAATCAGGGTCTTGAATGGTTGGTGCTGATAGATCTATGCTCATTCTGCTGTATAAGAACCTGTATACCACTTCTTCCATTTGTGGTGGTGGTGGTTTAGGTAAGGTTTTGCACAGAGCATCCAATTTGTTCTTGACTTCTACCACTCGATCTTCTGTAGGAGGTGCCTTTGGATCCAGAATAGGAATGTTTGTCAAAGGAGTGAAACCAAAAGCACAGTCTTCTTCTTCAGGCTTTGGTGTTATATATGCATCGGAAGAGCTCTTCATCAGTTTTTCTGTCAGAGGTTGATGTTTGGCCTTTTTCTTCTGCGGTTCCTCTGTCATAATCCCTTTGCCTTTGTCTTTCACCATTGGTTTATCTGCTTGTAGAGATGGGGTTTTCTCTGTGGGTTTTAGCATTTGAGCTTTAGAGGGTTTGGTTGTAGGAGGTTCTGTGGGGGTTGCCTCTGTTGGATTTGACACTTGAGTTTCAGAGGGCTTGATTGGTGATTTGAGTTCTGTTGGAGAGGCTTCAGGTGTTTTGCTCAGATATTTTCTCTGTTTTTGAGCAATCATTTTGATTCTTGGATTGGTTTTAGGTGTTGGGGAAGGTAGTTCTTCTTCAGAAGATGTCAGAATTTGGAAGTTTTTTTGGGTTTGGACATCTTCTCTGAATATAGAGGGGAATTCCACAGAGGTGGTTATTGCCTCTGTGGACTGTTGTTGTGTTCCTCCTTGGGTTTGAGTTGGAGGTGCTTGAGATATAGGTTCTGCGGATACCGGTGGAGCTTGTATACCTCTGCTTGCAACTTTTTCCCTTTGTTTCTGCCCTTGATTCTCCCCCTCAGGATGATCTGATGAATCGTCAGAGTCATCATCAGAGTCATCCTAATCTTTATTTTTAGTACCCTCTGCTTTGCACGAAGCTTCAGGTTTCTTGGGCGGTACAGCACCTGCAGCGATCATCTTAGCGCATAAATCATCACAGAGGCCGAGGAGTATATGAACCTCTGCTTCTGTGTTGAAGCGCATTTTTCCTACGCTCTTCTGAAAATCCTTGACATAGTTGGCGTTGGCAGCAGTAAAAGCTCTGATGAACTCTGTCATTTGATCCAGAATCCCTTGCCCAAGTTCTGTGAGCTGAACCCTGGTCATGTAGTCTGAAGGCTTCATGGCTTGAGTGTTTTTCATTGTTTGCTCTTAACTTCGTCTAAGGCCTTCTTTAGGTCTTCAGGTGTAAGGCCCTTAGTAGCAGAGGATTGCTCTTTCAGCTTTTGGAGAAAGTGTTTGACCGATTTTTGAAAGCAGAGGTAGCGGCTTTCCCGAATTATGAAGCTGCAGAGGTAGCAATGGTGGTAGCAGTTGACTTCATCTGGGTTACATCATTTTGTACCTCTGTGGACAGGTTGTCCATTTTGGTGTTCAGATTGAGGATTGCCCTGGATGTTGTTTCTGCAAAAGATTTGAAAGAGCTTTGCAACTCCTTCAATGTATTGTCCACAGAGTTGACAAGGATTTGGAACTCATCCCTTGATACATGTGAACTAGTTCTAACCTATGGGGGACACATTCTTCCCCAGAGTGAGTCTCTGTTCCTGAGACACCTTCTTTCGCCCTTGTTTTTATGTTGGGGGCGGAAGGATTTCCTTCTAATCCTTGAGAAGAAACTTTTGGAGTTTCAGTCTCTATAGAAGTTCTGTTAAGGACATTGTCTTGATCCACTCCAGAGGTGTGAACAAGATTATCCTTGAGTTGACTTGGGGATTTGTCTAGAATCCCTTCGTCTGTGTGCATTCTAATCTCCTCTGAAGAGATGTTTGGGCCTAGGTGTGTGCGTGTAGCAGAGGAAACAAATTCCTCTGCGGGGATGTCTGATGTGATCTGGGGCAATTGATCACTTACTAAGGGCAAATCCTTTAGAGAGGATTCCCCTGGAATGGTTTCCCCGGTTTCTAATGGTATAGAGGATGAAAGAATTTCCTCTGTCCGGATGGTTTGGGTTGGGGTCGAGCTGTGCTGCTCTTTTTCAATATTGCCCTCTGCCACTAGACTGGCGGCAATAGAAATATGGGTTGCACTGGGAGTTGGTTTTGGTTGTGTGCCTCTATTATTCCAGGCATTTGTTCTTGCTTCTTCTTCTGTGAAGCATCCAACCACTTGTTCTCCATCTATGGTCTCAACTACTGTAGCTACCCTATGGCTTGGTGTTTCTACCCTGATTTCTGGGCTTTTCCCTAGATCATCATAGCAGGGATTTGTCCCAATTAGTCGCATTATATGTGGATGATAAAGACCTTATCTTATTTGGTCTGCTTCCTCTTCATCAGAATCCACTTCTGAGACTTCTACCCTAGTCTCCCTAGTTTCAACCATCTCCTCTGTTGGACCTCCTAACATGGTATGGTCTATAACAGCTACCTCTTCCTCTGGGCTTGCCCTTTGTACATAAAATCCTGGTTGAAGAAAAGGGTTCTGTAGTACCTCTGGTGTCTTACCCTATACAGTTTGTGGCATTTGATCATCCTCTTCTAAGTCAGAAGAGATTCTGAAGTCTGCTTCTTCTGTAGAGCCATGGGAGAGGGGTTCTGCAGTCCATCCAGTAGTGTTTAGAGTATGGGCGAATTCTAGGTTTTGAAGGAAGTCAGAGAAATCTCCGTGATGTGCATAGTTGAGGGGATTGGGGGATTGCAGAGGTGATTGGTGAACTTCTTCTTCTATCACACCATCCTCTGCTATAGTTTGCATAGGAGACATAGGCTTTTGGACTTTTTCTTGCTTTTCCTTCTCTTTGGTTTCGGTGCACTCTCCTCTGAGGTTTTGGATTTTCTTTTCTTCTTTTCCTTTGGAGGAGAGGGAGGTGCAGAAGATCCAACCTCTGTTGCATGAGGTGGAGACTTTTGTGTTTGAGCAGCAGAAGTAGAGGTGCCCTCTGTGATTTTCCTCTTGTGAGTTTTCTTTTTAGTAGAGGCAGAGGGTTTGCTTTTCTTTGTAGAATGGATTATGGTTTCTCTTTGTGCACGGAATCTGGCTTGAACTTCTTCATGCTTCTAAAAAGCTGCTGCCCATTCTTCATCTGTCATCCTAATGACTACTTATGTTCCTAAGGGGGCTCCTAAACGCGGGGGTGTCACATGACTTGGGTCTGGGGTCCTGTGACCGCATATATATTCTAGACTAAGAGTTTCATCCGTGGCATATCCCAGAAGCTTGGTTGGCAGAGGTCTGCAGAAGGGGTATCCATCTTCATGTTCTGTTGGGGGTGTTTTTGGTCATGGCATACATTTTGGTTGTTGGCCCCTCCAGAGGCCATTTTTCAAGTAAGAGCAGAGGCTCTAACAGAACACCTAGTATTCGTTGAAATTGCAGAGGAGGCAGAGCTTCTTTCTTCAGTCCCTTTTTCCTCTGGAAGATGATTTTTCTGTCTATGGTGTTAACCATTTCATGTATCATTAGTGTGGCGAAGTCCAGAGGTAGGTCGTAATAGACCCCGTACATTATGGATAAGATCTGGTGTGAAGATTGATCTGGACTGCCTACTTTTCCGGTTAGGCACCTGTTGAGTATGGAAAAGAGTGTATTCCATAGAGGTGGTAATCTGCCTCTGCGGAAGTCATTCCTTTTTCTGAGTGGTAAGTTGTACCCCAACATTTCAATGAACCTGCAGAGCTCTTCGTTTTTGGGTTCCTCTGTATAGGCCTTTATCCCTAGAAGACCTCTGGTGGGTAAGCTAAACTCAAGTGAGAACATCGTTCTGTTGAACTTGAGTTCAAGGTGGTCGGATTTATCTGGCTTGGAAATGTAGCCCTTTATCTGTCTATCCTCTGGATCAAATCTGCAACTTTGCCAGAATTGATTTAGGTATCTGGCAGGGATTTTGTCGACGATTGTCGTTAAGAGAGGGCAGAGGATGTGGTTTTCCAAGATATGGAGAAGAAGAGCATGTGTTTCCCCAAAAGTGGTTTTAGATGGAACCAGATAATGGTTATTTGGTTTTAAAGGTAGAACATTATCAAAATGTTCGTGTTCTAAGAAATTTTGAAGGTGTGTGGTCGGAGAAAAGTTTGCTTCGTTGCCGGAGTTGTCCTTTTCCAGGTCTCTGGCTATTGCTGGGTTTTCAGAGTGTTCAGAGTGTTCAGGGGAGTTCGCCGGAGAGTGAGCAGGGGAGTTTTTCTGAGCGTGAGAGGTGGAAGCCATTTCTTGGATAAGAAAAAGATGAATAATGAAGAATTTGCAGGTTTTTGCACAAGTTCGCCGGAGAAGAAAGTGTAAGTTCATAAAGTTTTGAGAGGATTGGTAACTTGGGTTTTATACTGAAGGATAACGATTAGAATTCTGAAGAGGTAAATGTTAGCTCCAATATTCATAATATTAGAAGTATTGAAAAAGAGGCCAAGTATAGAAGACTTCGACAGAAGCTCTGCCGAGTGATCACAGAAGTTCTGCGAAGTGTCACAGAAGCTCTGCCGAAGTAAACAAGAAGATCAATGAAGAATCACCGAGACCAAAGAACGCACTGCAGAAGTACTTCTCACAGAGGACCAAGCCGCAGAACCTCTGTCACCCTTGACAGAGCCTCTGCGGTTTATTCTAAAGACTTGGAAGATTCACAATATCTTACTGTTCCAGGATCCGTACATCCACTTGCTACAAGCGTGCCCTGACATCATCTACACATGTCAAACTCTGATAAGGCTCTGTCAAATGTGGAACATGCTCATTTAATGAACAAACGTACCTGCTACTGTTCATCCAACATGCTCATTAAATGAACATCGTACCTGGCAACTATTCATACGATCCTATCAACTGTAATCAGTCCTTTATGTCCCCTGTAGAAGTTGTATAAATAGAAGGTTCATGTGAACTCTTCTATTAACAATTGAAGGCTTAAGAACACGAAACTACTCATATGTTATTAAGCTTTGCACTAAACACACAATACCAGCAGTTCTTCACATGTTCTTGGTGTTCTTAATATATATCAAATACAGTAATCTTTGAGATATTCATCTGTTCTTCATACACTGTTTATTTAATATTGTGTGTTGTTTCTATATAATCATATCTGTTAGTTCGTCAAATACGCTTCTGCAACACATCTTATTTGAACTAATAGATTAGATAATCTTTGTTAATCAAATACGGGAACCAACAATTGGTATCCGAGCGAAGCTTGATTTTTAATCAAGTGATCCTCATTTAACAAGATTATTGATAGAAACGTGGTCGGATTTTAACCTATTATTCATTCCTTCAAACAGACTCTGTTTTTCTGCCATTTTCGATTTATTCGATATTTGGTAAACTTAAAGAAACTGTTTCTTACGTTAAAACTCCATTAAAGTGCACTATTGTCAGTGACTGAATTGTCAGTAATCAAATTCATATTTGTGATTTCTCTTTGAATCATTATTCATTTGTCTCTAGATTTCTCAAGGAACAATATGTCAAGAATAAAATTTTGTGGTGATGCTGATTCTTATTATTATTCGAAACTCAGTACAAATTTTCGCAAAATAATTCCTACTCTTGAGAAAGAACTAGATGAAAGGAACAAGAGCATTCTTAATGATTCAGATAAAATTGCTAAACTTGAAGGATCAGGTAAACTTCTAAACTATGAAAATCAAGAACTGAAAAGGAACTTATCTAAGTCTGAAGAAGAAAAGAAAAGACTTGAACTTAAATGTTTAAAATTTTCTAATCTAATTTCTAACTTTAAAAAGCTTGTAATCTGTGAAAAAGAGAACTTAGAAAATAAAAGAAAATCTTTTGAAACTAAGTTTTTTAAGCTTTCAAACAAAATATCTGACTTAGAAAAGACTCTTGAAAAGGAGAGAAAAGAGCATGATTTTGAAAGAAAATAGTCTGAAAAGGTGAAGGTTGAAGGATTTCAAACAAAGTGTTTGAAAGAGAAAGATGTTTGATTTAAATCTTAAACAAAAAGATGTTTTAGCTAAAAGGATTAAGGACTTTGACTTTGCAAACTCTTGTGCTGATAATACAAATAATCTTGTTTTCAAAAGAGTGAAAATGGTTTGGAAAGTCAAAAACTCTACTCCTATCAAAAATACTCAAAAGCCTCTTGTCTCTACTAAGCATTCATCTCCTCAATCTCATAATTTTAAATGCCTTGATCTTCTTTTTCAATTAAAAAACCTTTTCTCTAAATCTCTCTGTGTTCTAAATGGGTCATTTCAAAAGAAAATACCAAAGACCCAAAGTGAGAAAAGTCACAGAAAGGAACCTGGCAAACAAGCAAAGACTGGTAAACCAGAGGACCTGAAGACAACTCCAAATCCTAACATTCTAGGACCCATTTGGAAATGGGTACCAAAATGTCTTTAATCTGTCTTGCAGGAAAACGGACTCCTAAACACATCAGTTTAGGACTCAATCTTCAGAAGAAAAAGACTCCTTAATACTTCTGTTAAGGACCCAGGCTTCAAAATTCACAATGACTCTTAAATACTCAGTTTAAGACTCATCCTTCAAAGGTTCTATACTTCACAGAGCTTTTGAGAAATTGCTCAGAACTTCTGACAATCTCCTCAGAACCTCTGATAAGATTGACGTATGTTCTATGCTTTACTTCACATTTTAAAACCAAGCATAGGTCAAGGGGGAGCAGAAGAAGAAAAATACTTGATCTACAGAGATTGATTAGATCAAGGGGGAGCAGAAGAAGAACATACTTGATCTACAGAGGATGATTAGATCAAGGGGGAGAACTAGGAGACATTGCTTAATCTACAGAGATTTATAAGTCAAGGGGAGCCAAAGAAAATACGACATTATCAAAGGAAAAGAAACTTTGCCGGACAAAGAAGAGCAAAAAGGTTGGTAATCTCGTACAAATTCTTTTTGAAAATAATTTTCTAGGACACAAATTTCTAAATATATTCTAGAAACATTATCAAAAACATTCCAAATAAAATTTGATCAAAAAGAATATTGAGCTTTCCATTATTAGAAATTTAAGGTCATAGAGCCTCTGTTGAGTCCAACAGAGGTTCTGCAGGCAAAAGCTCTATGATCATAAATCAATAATCTTGGAAACTCTGTCGATCACCTTGGGTGTCAATTTCAAAAAGAATCATCGCGTAAAAATGCACTGCAACAGAAGTCAATAGTTACAGAGTTCTTCCCACTATTAAGAACTTCTGTAGACCATCACTTGTCTAAAAAGACTTTGCTGCATAAAATTTTGTTTCAAAACAATTTTCTAGGACACCAACTTTCAAATAGGTCCTAAAAACATTGTTAAATACAATCAAAAACCTGGATGATCAAAAATATTTATAAATTGTTAGATATGAGAAATTTCATGTCTCAGAGCCTCTGCTGGCTCTGACAGAGGTCCAAAAACCTCTGTAAAGAAGTTTCTATACTAATAATTTATCGATCCTCCATGAAATTTTCAATCAATTTTGGATAAGGTACAACCTACAGAGGAAAGAGAAACAAGGGTTTCAAATCACAGAGCTTCTATAAATCACATAGCTTCTGTCAGGTTTTACTTTGGGCATTTCTGTAACAGTAACGGTTACATTTCTGCGAGTGAAAAACAAGTGGTGAGAAATAAACCCACGCGCCAAGCATTAATGGGCCGCACTCGACGTCAAGTCGTACTCTGACACTGCTGACGTGTCAAAACTCCATTGGACGTACATGGCACACGCCTTCCTGGAAAGTTGAACCAGCCATAACCACTCAAGTGCGGACCCCAAATTTTATTCACTCACAAACATTAACCCTTTCAGATTCTAACCATTACCCATCAGTATAAAACTTAAATTTCCTCTTCTCACAAAAACTTTACTGATTATACTCTCTTCTCCGGCGAAACCTACAAATTCTCATCACTCTTACTGTGCAAAAATGGCTTCCAGTTCCCACGATGCTCAGAAATCTCTTCAACAATCCCCAGTACATTCAGAGCACTTAAACAACCCTAACGTCGCCGGAAATGCAGAAAAAGAAAACTCCGACGACTCTGCTAATTTTACACCAACTACTCACCTTCAACATTTTCTGACCAAAGAACATTTTGAGGATGTTCTTCCATTAAAATCAAATAACTGCTACCTGGTACCCTCACAACAGCCTTCGGCGAAGCCCATGCCCTTCTACTCAACATCATGGAAAACCATATCCTATACCCCCTCCTTTCCAAAACCCCAACCATAATCCCCGTTCGATATCTGAATCAATTTTGGCAAAGTTGCCGATTTGATTCAGATGATTCTCTGATCAAAGGCTATATTTCAAAGCCAGACAAATCTGCACACCTCGAACTCAAGTTCAACAGAACTATGTTCTCACTTGAGTTCAACCTACCAACCAGGGGTCTACTTGGAATAAAGCAATATGCTGAGGAACCGACGGACGAGGAACTCTGTCGCTTTGTAGAGATGTTAGGGTACAACACAACCCTAAGGAAACGAAATGAATTCCGCAGAGGAAGACTACCACCTCTGTGGAATACCCTCTTCTCCATCCTAAACCGTTGTCTCACAGGGAAAACTGGCAGCCCTGACCAGAGCTCACACCAGATCCTGACCATCATGTATGGGATCTATTACGATCTTCCTCTTGACTATGCCACCATCATGATGCAAGAGATGGTAAATATGATCGACAGAAAGCTTGCAACCCAAAAAGCCAAAAAGAACACACCAGGATATTTGCCACCTCTGCAATATCAAAGAATTCTAGGAGTCTTGTTCGAGCCTCTACTTCTTATGGAGAAATGGCCAATGGAAAGGCCAACTGTAAAAATTTTTCCCATGAACAAAAACACTCCTACAGAGCATGAAGACAAATATCCCCACTGCAGACCTCTGTCGAAAAATCTTCTGACATATGCCACAGATGAAGACTTAAAAGAAGAATATATACGCGTTCACAGGACTCCAGAACCAAGTCCTGTGACACCCCCGCGTTTAGGTATCCGAATAGGTACTAGAGTAGTGGAGAGAATGACAGAAGAAGAATGGGCCAAAGCTTCAGAAAAACATTACTCCATACAGGAACGGTTCCATGACCATAGAGAAGGCATATACCCCTCTTCTTCCAAGAGAAAATCCTCTACAAGCAAAACCCAAACAGAGAGCAAGAAAAAGAAACCAACAGAGGAAACTACAACCTCTGCAGCTCAAAAATCTCATCCCCTGCAACAAAAACAGGATCCTCTGCATCTCCCTCCCCTCCAAAACAAAAGAAAAGAAAAACCAAATCCACAGAGGAGGGAGCCCCTAAACCCAAAAAGAGGAAGTCAAAAAAGAAGAAACCCACATCACCTCTGCAGTCTATTGCAGAGGGAGACGAACAAGAAGAAGAAGACCAAACAATACCTTTGCGATCTCCCTCCCCAATAATCTATGCAGATGAACAGAGAGATTTCAATGCCTTCCTCAACCAACCCGAAATAGCTCACACCTTAGATCCATCAGGATGGACCGCATAACCACTGTCTCATGAATCAACAGAGACACCCAACTACACAATAGCCTCAAACTGGGATGAGTATGATCAAACTCCTCAGAACATTCAATGTCTGACTCCAGAGGTTCTGCGCAATCCTTTTCTCCATCCAGAGCTTAACACAAAGAAACCAACCCCTACACGCACAACAGAAGGAGAATTGACAAAGGTAGTGGAAATCACAGAAGAAATGGTTAGGGTAGAAACCACAGAGGGTCCTACAGAAAAAGATGCCGAAGAAGTAGAAGGCACACATCCAAAACCCCCTCCCAGTGCAACCCACATATCTGATACCGCCGGTCTAGCGGCAGAGGGTATCATTGAACAAGAGCAGCACAACTCGATCCAAACCCCACCCAGCCAGCCAGAGATTACTCTTTCAATCTCTGCGCCTATTATATTCGGGGAAACTTTTCCTAGGGAGTCCTCTCTAAAGGACTCACCCATAGTTCGTGATCTATTGCCCAAAATCACATCTGACATTCTTGCAGAGGAATTCGTTTCATCTGCCACGCACACTACGCTAAGGCCCCAAATCCTTTCAGAGAGGATTAGAGAGAACGATGACGAAGTGACTCTAGACAAGTCTCCTAGTCCACAGAAGGACATTCCAATACCCACCTCTGGAGTGGATTTGAACCCTGCCCTTCACAGAACTTCTGTAGAGGTTGGAACACAAGTTTCTCCTCAAAGATCAGAAGGAAATCCTTCCACCCTCAACATAAAAACAGGGGTGACCGAAGGTATCCCAGGAACAGGGACTCACTCTGGGGATGGATGTGTTCCTCCAGAGGTTACCACTGACTCCCATGTGACAAAGGATGAGTTCCAAACCTTTGTAACCTCTGTGAATCAAAAACTACAGGAGTTGCAAAGCTCCTTTTCAAATTTTACAGTGACTACTTCAGGAGCAATTACAAGAATAAACACCAAAATGGACGCCTTATTCACAGAGGTACAACAAGCTCTGTCCAAAATAAAGTCTACTGCCGAATCTTCTGTCACAACCTCCGCCAGAATACATGCTGCCGAATTCGAAAGAAGTGCAACCTCTGCATTCAAGAACTCCATCAAGATTTATCTTGAACAGATGTTGCAACAAGCTGCAAAGAAATCCGACAATACTTGCAGGACATAAGGTTCTAAAATAAGGAGGCAGGATGACCCTGATAATGATGATGCATCAGGTCATCCTGAGGGGGAGAACCAAACTGAGAAAACAACAGAGGCTAAAGCTGCAGAAACTACGACAACCGCAGAGCCTGAAACTCAAGATCCCCCAACCCAAAGTCAAGGAAACCAACAGAGGCCCACAGAGGAAACACCAGCCTCTGTGGAAACCAACACCTCTGTCTTTGGAGAAGATGTCCCTATTTAAGAACAAGTTCAGATCTTATCATCTTCCTCCTCAGAAGAACTTCCCACTCCTACACCAATATCAACAACCCAACTCAAAACCTACCCAGAAGAAAATCAATCGCCCACAAACCTAACAGACCAAAACGTGCTGCTACATATGTCCTAAAGAGAATGGAGTTCGTATCTGCTTTCAGAGCTGCAAGACGTTTTAATATCCCTCCTCAAACCACAACCGAGTTCACAGAAGAACCATCTACAGAATCCAAATCCCCAATCAAACCGACAGAACCATCACCATCAAAGTCCTCAAAAACTGAAGTGTCAAAAACCACAGAGACAACAACCATCTCTGTGGAATCTACACCTGAAGAAACCCAAGTACCCAAATCACCAGCTCAACAGAAGACCACAGAGGCAACACCAACCTCTGTGGAATCTACCTCTGAAATTAGAAAAGATGTCCAAAACCAAGAAGTCCAATTTCTGACATCCTCCGAAGACGAACCACCTTCCCCAACACCCAAACCAACAGAAGACCAAACCCATAAACCAAAAGAAGCAATCCCAGAAAATCCAAAACAGGCAACAGGTTGTGTGCCTCCCCAAGCCAAAGATAAAGAAAAGGGTATCCTGACAGAAGAACCAAAGAAGAAAAAGCAAATGCCTCAGACAACAGAGAAGTTGATGAAGAGCTCATTCGATGCCTTTATCACTCCTAAACCTGAAGACGACTGGGCATTCAATTTAGATCCTCTGTAAGAAATTCCGATCCTTGATCCATAAGCAAAGGTAACAGAAGGTAGAGTTGCAGAGATAAAACGAGAAATGGATGCTCTGCGAAGACCAATACCTCCACCAAGTACAAGACATGCAGAAATGGAAGAAGTGGTATATAGGTATCTTTGCAAACAACATCATCAGAAAAATCCTCTGCCTCACATCGAAGATCCTCAACTCAGAGCAGACCTTGATAACACCTTCACCAGAACAAAGCCAAAAGCAAGGGCAGAAGTCTTCTCAGAGTCCAAAATTGAAAAAGGTAATTTACTGCAAATTCTCTCAAACAAGAACCTTTCCAAAGGTCAGGTACAACATCTACAAAGTGAAAAGGGAGAACAAGTCCGAAAATCAATTCGTAGATGCCGATATAAGAAACTTGAACCCCTACGATCTGCCAGACCTTCTACTTTAGACAAAAGAAAATTTCGACATCGATGCTAACAGAAGGGCCTATCAAGTATTCAGGAAAGCGATGAGATAAAAGATGCTGCTATATAGCATGATAGACTTTCAACTAGGAAGAGATCTTGGAGTCAGAAACCTAAGTCTAAGACCACCAGAGGATCACTTCCCACCTTCTGCCGTGCCCAACTCTATTAAAAAAACACCAAGGTACGGGTTAGTATATAAAGATCCTGCTGGTCAAGTAAGACTTTTTGTGGAAATGGACTGTCAGAAGTATGCAACCAGTACTCTGAGCAAGTTCAGATCAATCCTAGAAGAGAACAGAGGTACTGAGCTTATGGATCAAGAATCAACAGACATAATGATCGGAGAAATAAATGCTACAATTTGCTTAAGAGAACTCTGCATCAAATTCTATCACGAGCTAAGAGAAGTGGGATTCGACAATAGAAGTTTCAATGACTTCACAAATGCAAATGTCTGAATCTCATTTACATACCTCTGTAAACGTTAAATTACCTCTGTAATATTAAAAAGAAATGAATCTTTGAGGTATTGTTTAACCTCTGTCTATTTACTTAGCCTAATCAAGCATAATTCAAATTTTCATTTTTCAATACTTAGGGGGAGATTGTTAGCTCCAATATTCATAATATTAGAAGTATTGAAAAAGAGGCCAAGTAAAGAAGACTTCGACAGAAGCTCTGCCGAGTGATCACAGAAGTTTTGCGAAGTGTCACAGAAGCTCTGCCGAAGTAAACAAGAAGATCAATGAAGAATCGCCGAGACCAAAGAACGAACTGCAGAAGTACTTCTCACAGAGGACCAAGCCGCAGAACCTCTGTCACCCTTGACAGAGCCTCTTTGGTTTATTCTAAAGACTTAGAAGATTCACAATATCTTACTGTTCCAGGATCCGTACATCCACTTGCTACAAGCGTGCCCTGACATCATCTACACATGTCAAACTCTGATAGGGCTCTGTCAAATGTGGAACATGCTCATTTAATGAACAAACGTACCTGCTACTGTTTATCCAACATGCTCATTAAATGAACATCGTACCTGGCAACTATTCATACGATCCTATCAACTGTAGATCAGTCCTTTACGTCCCTTGTAGAAGTTGTATAAATAGAAGGTTCATGTGAACTCTTCTATTAACAATTGAAGGCTTAAGAACACGAAACTACTCATATGTTATTAAGCTTTGCACTAAACACACAACACCATTAGTTCTTCACATGTTCTTGGTGTTCTTAATATATATCAAATACATTAATCTTTGAGATATTCATCTGTTCTTCATACACTGTTTATTTGATATTGTGTATTGTTTCTATATAATCATATCTGTTAGTTCGTTAAATACGCTTCCGCAACACATCTTATTTGAACTAATAGATTAGATAATCTTTGTTAATCAAATACGGGAACCAACCGTAAATATACGGAAGTGAATAAAACTTGGGGTCCGCACTTGAGTGTTTACGACTGGTTCAACTTTCCAGAAGAACGTGTGATTTGGACGTCCAATGAAAATGCGACATGTTAGCAGTGTCAAAGTACGACGGGACGTCGTGCGCGGCCCATTAATGCTTGGCGCGTGAGCTTTTCAACTTTTAAAAGAATTTTTCTCGCCAAATTTTACCGCTACTTTTGCAGAATTTCCCTAAGTATCAGAAAATGACAGAAGCTCTATAGTGATAGGAGCTCAGTGGTTTCGGACTTTCTTGTTATATCCTCTATTGCTTGCACCTTTACCAAAAACGTTTGAAAAGCATTGGAGAGGATCGATAGATTTTTAGGGTAGAAATTGCGTTCACAGAGGTTTTGAAGCTTTGTCAGAGCCAGCAGAAGCTCTATGAGTTGAAATTTCTCATAACTAAAAATTTATGAAACCTTTTGATCATCCAAAGTTTTAATTGTTTTTAACAATGTTTTTAGGACCTATTTGGAAATTGGTGTCCTAGAAAATTGTTTGTGAAAAAGTTTTGTGCGAGTATCTCTTATAGTTGCCTAGGTTAATCAATAGAGGTTTTTGTGATGGAATGGGCTCTGTGACTAACCTTTCTTTGTCTTTATGTGTGTATTTGTACAAGAGAACTCTTCAGAGGACATTCAAATTGATCGATAGAGTTTCCATTACAAATTTGTGATCATAGAATCTTTACCTGGCAGAGCCTCTGTTGAGCTTAGCAGAGGCTCTATGACCTTAAATTTCTAATTTTGGAAAGCTCATTAATCTTTTTGAATATTTGAAGTTTGAAATGTCCTTTGTAGTGTTTCTAGAACATATTTTGAAATTTGTGTCCTAGAAAACTATTTTCGAAAAAGATTTTTGTGCGAGTAGACTTCAAATACCTAGGATAGTCAGCAAAAGTTCTGTGGTATGTTGAACTTTCTGACTGAAGACCTTCTTTATGACATTCAAGAAGATTGATCGAGTTCCCATATGAAATTTGCAGTATTGGAGGATCTGTCTTACAGAAGCTCTATTGAGCTCAGTAGAGGCTCTGGAACCTTAAATTTCTCATAAAGGAAGGCTCATCAAGTGTTTTGATTATTTCTTGTTTGGAATGTCATAAGCAATGTTTCTAGGACATATTTGGAAGTTTGTGTCCTAAAAAACTATTTTCAAGAAGGATTTTTGAGATACTCACATTTTGACTTTCCGTTGTTCGGCGTAGTACCTGACTTCTGTGGATGTTGTTTGATCGTAATTCTTTTTTGGCTCCCCCTTGAATGATCAACCTCTGTAGATCAGTTCAAGGTCTCCTTCTGCTCCCCCTTGATCTATGCTTGGTTCAAAATAAGATAAGTAATGCATAGAACATAGATCAAGTTTATCAGAGGTTCTGTAAGGATTGTCAGAGGTTCTGAGCAAATCTACAGAAGCTCTGTTTGTATAGAACACTTGATGATTGAGAATTTACATTCAGAAATAAATCAGACAACAAAAACAATAAAAACAATGTATGTACATATTTACAGAAGATTAGAATCATACTTACAGAGGTTTTAACTCATGTTAATCATTCCCAACTTACCCACCAAGAAAAGGAATATTTTCTCATCTAGTGCCTTGGTGAATAAGTCTGCAAGCTGGTATTCTGTAGACACAAAATGCATTTCTATTGTTCCATATTCAACATGGTGCTTCAGAAAGTGGTAACGTATGTCGATATGCTTTATTTTTAAGTGCTGTACTAGATTGGCAGAGATGGCTATGGCACTTTTTGAGTCACAAAAGATAGGTATCTTGAATATGTTGTGCCCATAATCTTTTAGCTGAGTTTTCATTCACAGAACTTGGGAGCAACAGCTAGCAACATCAACGTATTCAGCTTCTGCCGTAGATATCGATACACAGTTCTGTTTCTTAGAAGTCCAACTAACTAATTTCCCACCTAGGAATTGACAACTCCCAGAGGTACTCTTTCTATCGAGCTTGCATCCTCCATAATCTGAGTCTGTGTAAGCTTTAAGACCAAATCCAGAGTTCTTCGGATACCAGAGGCCAAAATTTTTGGTCCCTTTGAGGTATCTGAAGATCCTCTTTACATCAATATAATGGGATTCCTTCGGGTTAGCTTGATATCTTGCATAGAGGCATGTGGCATGCATTATGTCAGGTCTACTTGCGGTTAAGTATAACAGAGACCCAATCATACCTCTGTAGAGCTTGCACTCTTCAGATTTATCATTTGGAGCTGAGTATAACTTATTTCCAGTGGCCATTGGGGTCTTCATTACAGAGGCATCAGAGAGACTGAATTTTGTAAGCATGTCAGAGACATATTTAGCTTGATTTATGAAAATTCTCTCTGATAATTGTTTTACTTGGAGTCCGAGGAAGAAAGTTAATTCTCCCATCATACTCATTTCAAACTCACTCTGCATGAGTTTTTCGAAATCTTTGCACTGTTGTGCATTTGTAGACCCAAAAATAATGTCGTCCACATATATTTGTACAAGCATAATTTCATCACCTTTCCTTTTATAAAACCAAGTTGTATCGATCGTACCTCTGTCGTAGTCATTATTGAGAAGGAAATTTGAAAGTCTTTTGTACCAAGCTCTTGGAGCTTGTTTCAGTCCATATAGAGCTTTGTCGAGGTAATACACATATCTTGGGTACTTGGAGCTTTCAAATCCTGGTGGCTGCTGGATGTATACTTCTTCTTAGATTTCACCATTTAGAAACGCAGATTTTACATCCATTTGAAAGACTTTAAAACCTCTGTGGGCTGCGAAGGCTAAGAAAATTCTTATAGCTTCGAGTCGTGCGGCAGGGGCAAAAGTTTCATCGTAATCTATGCCTTCTTCTTGGCGATATCCTTTGGCCACCAATCTTGCTTTGTTTCTGATAACCACCCCATCCTCATCCTTTTTGTTTCTGAAGACCCATTTTGTCCCTATAGCTTGTTTTCCGCGTAGCAGAGGAACTAGGGTCCAAACTTTGTTTCGTTCAAACTGTAGAAGCTCTTCTTGCATAGCATCTACCCAGTTTGGGTCAACAAGGGTTTCAGAGATTCTTTTTGGCTCGATCACACTAATAAAATTTGTAAAGAAACAAAAGTTAGCAGAGGCTGATCTTGTTTTTTCCTTTTCAGAAGGATCGCCGATTATAAGGCTTGGAGGATGGCTTTTCGTCCATTGAGTTGTTCTTGGGAGATGGTCATCGAAGTCATCAAGTTGATCTACAGAGGTTGTGCTCTGTTGTTCCGGTACACCTTCTATTGTAGATGGTGCTTCTGTACTTGTGCTTGGTTTTTCTGCTTGTGGGATGATTGGAATGAGTGTTAGTATTTGTTCCTCTGAGGAAGTAGAGACTGAGTCATCGTGTTCATCTGGTATTGGTTCCTCTGTAGTTGCTGGAGTTGGTATTTCAGTAGCTTCTGTGGTTGTATCCTTTGTTGTATCACCTTCTATTGCCCCCCCCCCTCGGCATTTGCATCTGTATGATTAGAAGAAGATGAAGTATTTAAGGGACCAGTTAGAGATATACCTGTCTCGATCTGGCTGACAGAAGATGATCCTCCAGAGGCTCTGACGGTTCCAGCAGAGGGGTCAATGTCATCATGGAACATCTCTTGAAATAGAAGATTTAAGTCTTCTTCTCTTGTTTTTGAGATGCCAGAGGATTCCCTTTTTAGCCCGAGTTCTGAACTGATTTGTTCAGAAGTCAACTGGAAAGAATCGTCAAAAGACACGTTGATACTTTCTACAATGGTTCGTGATTTCAGAAGATAGACTCTGTAGGCCTTGGATGCGGCAGAGTATCCAATGAACTTGCCTTCATCAGCTTTCACTTCAAACTTTCCTCTTCCTTCTCTGTCGTTTAAGACCAAACATTTGCATCCAAATACATGGAAGAACTTGATGTTTGGTCTCCTTTTGTTGATCAAATGATATGGTGTCTTGATGTGCCTTTTTACAATGGTTGATCGATTTTGGGTATAGCAAGCGGTCGATACTGCTTCTGCCCAAAATGTCATTGGTAATCCACATGCAGTCAGCATAGTTCTTGCAGCCTCCACAAACGTGCGGTTCTTACGTTCAACCATGCCATTCTGTTGTGGGGTGCGTGCAGCAGATAAGTTCTGTGATATTCCTTCTTCTGTTAGATAGGCTTCAATGACAGAGTTTTTGAATTCTGTGCCGTTGTCGTTTCTCAGTTTCTGAATCCTGCACTCATACAGAACTTGGATTCTTTTCATTAAATTTATCAAAATGTTTAGAACATCTGATTTCTTTCTGACAAATTCAACCCATGTAAATCTTGAATACTCATCGATTAAAACAAGTATATATTTCTTGCCACCTAGGCTCTGTGTAGCGATTGGACCACAGAGGTCAACATGAAGCATTTACAGAATCCTAGGGCAGGACACATCAGTTTTGCTTTTATGGGAAGCTCTTTTGAGTTTTCCCATTTCGCAGGCAGAGCATAAATGATCTTTATTAAACTTAACATCTGACAGACCTTTGACTAGATCAAGTTTTGCAAGTTTATCTAGAGTATGAAAGTTTAAGTGACAGAACCTGTTATGCCATAACCAGGCTTCTTCGCTTTTGCATGTAACAAGGCAGAGCTTTTCTTTCTTGTTTTTGGCTCGCAGAAGTTCGACTCCTGTGTCTTCACCTTGTAGAGAGCAGAAGGTTCTTTTGAACATCACACCGAAACTCGTATCGCAGAGTTGGCTTACACTTAGAAGATTGTGTTTAAGGCCATCCACATATGCAACTTTGCATATGGTTATATTTTTCTTCTTTATGACTCCGTAGCCTTTAATGTACCCCTTTTTGTTGTCTCCAAAGGTCACAGATCCACCATCGTGTTTTTCTTTGTATGTGGATAGAAGACCTCTGTCGCCAGTCATGTGCCTCGAGCATCCGGAGTCTAGATACCAGATTGGCACATACTGCTTCTGCAATACAATCAGAGAGTTTTAGGTACCCATATCCAAATGGGTCTAGTTTTGTTAGGGGTCTTCAAGTTTGCCTTAGCATTCTTGGTCTTTGTTTTAATTTATGTTGAAGAATCATTTTGTTTCTTCTTACCCTTGATTTTAGCATTTTCTTTGGGTACAGAGAGGAAACATTTTGGACTTGAGAAGTGTTGGCTTAATTGAAACATGAGATCAAAGCAATGACAGTAATGAATGTGCGAAGAGATTTGCTTGAACTTTTCATTAAAGACATTAAATGAGGGTACAGAGGCATTACAATTTATCCTAACATTCGACTTTCTATTACAAAAAGGTTTATGTAGGCTAGATTGTTGTTTGCAAAACCCTTTGTTGAGAGCGGCCTTCTGTGTACCCCTTCTGTGGTGAACTTCTGCAGGTTTCACTGTCACAGAAGAAAAAGATTTATTATTTTTGGTCCATTTACCCTTCTGTTGCCATGTTAATTTTTCTTTAACAGGTTTTAAGGGCTTTAAAGTCTTTGATCTTGTTGGAGTTTGATTAGACATTTCCTTCCGTTGTTTAAAATTCTCAAGCTCAATAGAGGTTTTGGCTTGTATACACATGTTTAAAAAGTCTGGACAGATAGGAACTCTTGTGATTTTCTCCTTGGGAGAAATAGTTCTGTTAAGAACTTCAGAGGATGGTTTAAAATCTTCTGTGTCACGAGGTACTATCTCTGACTTAGAGTCAGTCTCAGATTCGTCAGAGGATGAGTCGTCCTCATAAACAGAGGTTGAGTCACTTGGTTCTCTTTCGACAGAGGCTGGACTTTCTGAGCATGTGTCATACTCACTTTCTTCCTTTTTCGTGGCACTATCTTCTAAGTCAACAGAAGTATTTGTTAAGTCTTCTACAGAGAGATTTTGATCATTGGAAGGTGTACATAGGTTTTCTTCAGAGATATCAAAAATTTCCTTTGTAAGGTTTGGCTTGAACTCAGGTGCCTCTGCTGATAACTTCTTTTCAGAATTCATCATGCAGACAAATGCAACTTGAGTTTGAGTCTTGGGGTCACCAAACTTGAAGATTCCTATTTGATCTTGAGTTTTCAGATACTTCTTAGATTTGGATTCTCTTTTGACAGAGATTGAAGGTGACAAATCTGTGTTTTCAAACCACACATTTGTCGTCTTCAGAGGTTTCCTCTTGTGAGGTTCCCCAGAGACTTTTTGCCTTTTACTCACAGAGAGTAGATTTGGAAATCCAGGTTTTCTTGTATCTCCTATATGAAATAGAGAAGACATAGATTTGTCTCTTTTGTTTCCTGTATATGGATCTATATCACAGAAGCCAATTCCCCGTCTCCCTATTTGTGTATTGATTTTCTCATACACCTTCTGTGCATCTTGAATTTTTTTAATTAAAAGATCTCTTCTGAGTAAATCTTGACAGATGACTTCTCTTTCCTTTTGAAAATAATGTTTAAGAGCTAGGATGTTCATTCTGTCACACTCAACGTCCATAAGTTCTTTCGATTTTGTTTTTAAAGAAGAACTAAGTTCAGAAATCTTTTCTTTTAAAGGATTTAATTTTTTGTTCCAGTTTGTTTAAATTTCTTCCTTTTCTAGAAATATTTTGCTTTTTTCTTGAGTGAGAAGTCTAGCTTCTCTCTCATAGAAGGTGAGTTTTTTCTGAACACTTTCGCATGTCTTTTTAAGTTCAGTGTATTCAATGTTATGTTTAAGCAAATCAGCTTCTGCTGTATTAGAGTTAGAGTTAAAAGTTGTAACACCCTCAAATTTGGAACGAGCAACTAAATAAAATTTCAATAAAATACCCAACAAGATAAAATCATTTCTACAATTCATTCCTTAAATTACCTCGGAATTTAAAACATTATAATTCCCCCAATAAATTAACTTAAACGGGTGTTACTTAACACGACACAAGTTGCTAATTCCAAATACGTGCGGAAGACTTCACTAATTCAAATCACCTCGCGAGCACTCTACTAGCACACGACCTTTCACACGTGTCACTAGAACTACTCCCAACCTGAGACCTGTTGCACATGCCGACAAATAAAAAGGGTTAGGCTAACCCCTAGTGAGTTCAAACATTTTATCATGACTATATAAATTCATAAATCGAGAGGAGTGTAGCTTTTTAGTCATGATTCCAAAAGAGTTTACTTTAAATGTAAAGCACCCATTTTCCAAATCCCACAATTCCCATAAATGAAATCTTTAATGCAGTATGATTTCCAAAATATACTCATTCCCAAAATCCACGTAATAGGGTGAAATACCATTTGATACTCAAAATAATTAAATCCATAATTCAATTTGTCATTATTCCAAAAACATCCCAAACACGGTAAAAACATAATCCATAACTCATATAACATGGAAATGCAATTCTCATAAATATGATACGTTACCGAAAACATGGATAAACACAAATACCCAAAAACATCACACACAGATGAGATATAAACCACAACTTGCATACCATGGAAAACAATCCATATAAATATAACACGTCACCGAAAACATGAGTAACAATAAATACCCAAAACAACACCTTTCGGTGATGGGGGAGACCCGTATACATCGCACGTGACGGAACACTAAAGTGGGTCACTTACTATGCAATTAAACACACACATGGATTACTCTCGTAAACTGAGCTCAATCACTCCAGATCTATTGCCCGCGAGACTACGGAGTTCCCAACTTCAACCACTCTAGGTCTATACATTGGGTCACTCGAAATCCACAATACCACATTAGGGATTACACCTTACTGCCCATGAGACGACGCCCGACCATATAGGTCCACGCCTTACTTATCATGGAACCCAATGCCTATCCCGTGCTAAGCACATATATGGAATTACACCTTACTGCCCATGAGACGACGCCCGACCATCTAGGTCCACGCCTTACATATCATGGAACCCGATGCCTATTCCGTGCTACAAAATAAACTAACGTCTCGTAAAACTGAGCTCAATCAATTCCGACCTCTTGCCCGCGAGACTAAGGGAAACTCAAATGCCTATGGATCCATAGCTATCAAGGTCTAAATATTACACGACCCCAAATAAATAAACACATGCGTTCAAAACATGCAATTTCCCAATAACATAATTCATTATCAAAACTCAATCTTGAGTTACCAAAACTGGACAAATGTCCCCAAGACTTAATAAGATTCAATACCAAGCCACAAGCTCAACTAAATCCAAAAAAGGTAGTTTATGAAAGTTATTAAATGACATCAAATATAACAACACACACCATTTGCCGGTAAGTACTTCGATTCCATGAAAACCCGAAATAACACTTTGGATCGGGTAAGCCCTCATTTCCAAGGACTCACGCCTTTACGTTTTCAAAACATTACATGATGTACTATATGCATATTTCCAAAACATCCACAATGCATTTTTATAATAAATAGACTCCATTTATTACACAAATCAACAACTCATTTCATGTATGATTTATTATCACATTTTTCCAAAATATCCAAAAGTAGTGTTTTATAATATTTACAACAATTAATACCTCAAAAGGTAAAATCCACCAAATAACCCAATATTGATAATTTTCACGTAAAACACACAATTACTTGGAAAAATAACATTTTGGCATGTACAAAGTTTTCGCAAAGTAACTTGAACTCACCTCTGCTAGATTAAGCTAAATCTAGATTTTTCCCAAACGTATGCTCCTTTGATGAAGTTTGCATCCTCAAGCCAAAACTTCCAAAACCTAGATTTATGAATTTCCAACCATCAATATCACAATCCAACCATGTAGAATCATTCCCTAAACACTTAGAATCATTTCTCCCAACATATTACACCCAAAATAACCAATACATCGAAACCCTAATTTCCAAAATAAAGGGGAGAAGATTACCTCAATCATCAAGTGAATCCACCAACCAAACACTTTTAGTGTTACCAAAGTGAGCTTCAATCTTCACTTCACCCAAATAAATGAAAGGTTTAGGAGAGGGTTGGGTAAAATCCTAGAATAGTGTAGAAATTCCAACCAAAAAGGAGATGAGATGAGAAATACCAACCTCAACCTAAGGATCCTTGTAACGAGATGGAGGAGGGACTTTGATTTACAAGATTTGTGGCTTCAATGGCTTCAAAATCGTTTTGAAGGGGAGTTCGGTTTTGGGAGAGTTTAGAGAGAAATAGATGGAATAGAAATGAAAGAAAGCTGAAAGGCGTGGGTTTAAAACCCTCAGAGTCCGCTCGCGATTGTGACACGGCAAGAGTGACCATGTCACAATCGCCGGGGCACTCTCGTCCGCTACCCAAAATGCTCATGGTACACTTTCGGCGAAAGTGACACTGCGAAAGTGACCATGTCACTCTCGCGAGTGTCATACTCGCTGGCCCTTCCAAAACCCTCGGTACATTCTTAGCGAAAGTGACACTGCGAAAGTGACCATATCACTCTCGCGAGTGTCATACTCGCTGGACTTGTACCGAGTCCAAACTTGGCCAAATTCTCGAGAGATCCAAATAGCATTACGTGTTCCACACTCCAAAGCAAAACCTTGTCCTTTTTAATAAATCTAGACGGAATCATTTACAATTTGAGTTAGGATTTTCGGGGTGTTATAAAAGTGGATACCTCACTATCAGAGCCAGAGCTGACTTCTGCCATGCCACAGAACATGGCGTTCTTTGTTTCTCCTCCTTCAGATGATGTATCTGATAGCCAGTTTTCTTGATTCACCATTAAGGATTTCTGAGCATAGTATTCAGCTTTCTTTTTGTAGAAAGCAACATCCCTCTGAGGGCGATTTGATTTGCTTCTGCATTCGTTGGCGAAGTGACCTGGCTTTCCACAATTGTAACAACCTTGGTTCTGTGGAGCATTTCCAGTTTTGTCATCTGACCTCTGTTGGTCACCACTTCTGTTTGTTCTGCATTCATTTGCGTAGTGGCCTGGTTTACCACATTTATAACACTCTTGATTCTGTGGAGTATTGCCAGCTTTGTCGTCCGACCTCTGTCGGTCATTTCCTCTGTCATTTGACATCTGTTGGTCACCACTTCTGTTGTTTCTGTCGTTCGATCCTTCTCTTTCGAGGCGTTCATTACCAGACTTCTTCTGGTATCCTCTGCTGAATTCCCTAGTCAAGAGTGCTAATGATTTAGCTATCGAGGTCAGGGTTGTTTCTTCTTCTTCTTCTTTCTCTTCTTCACTATCAACTATCATGATTTTCTTCTTCTTCTCCTTCTCCTTCTTTTCCTCTGCAGCTTTCTCTTTAGCCTCTGTAGTCTTACCAATTAGTGCAAGAGGTGCAATGATCTGGGCTTTTGTTTGTGCTACTTGAGGTTCTTGGGCTGCCAATGTTCCATAGATGTCTGATAGAGTCCAGGAATCTATGTCTTGATTTGTTTGAAGAGACATAGATAACTGGAGCCATTCTCCATTTTGAATTTTAAGGAACATGACATTGTTTTCTTCAGAAGTTCCGTGGATTCCGAACTTCTTGCATTTGTTGATTAGCGAGTTGAACCGATCATATGTAGACTGCAGAGTTTCTATCGACAGAGCTTTAAAAGCATAGTATTCGTTTATGTATTGAGTTCTGCGGTTCTTATGAGTTTTGGCCCCCCTTCTAGCTGTTTTTCCAGTTCCTTCCATAGATCATATGCAGATTCACATGCATCTAGGGACTGGAAAAGGTCGTTGGGAATAGCCATGATCAGAAGTCTTTTTGTTTTCTGAGCCACTTCATATCTTGCCCAATCAGAATCGGACCACTTACCCTGAGCTTTTGGTTTTTCGTGTTCAGGGATTTCTGGTGTGTCGTCTGTGGAAGGAATACATGGTACTGTTATCATTGGAACGAAAGGAGGATTTCGGAGATAGTATACGAGTTCTTTATCAGTACCCTCAAAGAAGTGAATCGTTCGTATCTTCCATTGAGGGTATTCGTCTCTAAGGAGAGTAGGGGGCTTGGTTAATGAACCAGCAGTGAAGAAGTTGTTTATATTTGTCATTTTGAGAGAGAGAGAGAAAATATTCAGAAAGATAGGGTATGAACAGCTGATTTTTCAGAATGTGAAATGGATGCTTCGTATGATGTTTCTAAGCTTAAAAGCTTTAAGCTGAGCACTAATATGGTATTTTAACCAGAATAACAGATTTTATAAGTTTACCAAAGTTCGAATGAATCGAACATGGCAGAAAAACAAAAACTGTTTGAATATTATGTAGAATAGGTTAAACTTCCAAGTTTCTACCAAAGATCATTGTTTAGAGTGGATCCCTTGATATTAAAAATCAAGGTTTGCTCTGATACCAATTGTTGGTTCCTGTTTTGCTTAACAATGATGAGTCTTTCAGATAGTTCAGATAAGATATATTTGCGGAAGCGTATTTAATGAACTGAAAGATTACTAAGGTAGAAGAACACACAATATCAAATAAGCAGTTTGTAAAATATAGATAAATATTTCAAAGATTTACTGTATTTGATATTATCAAGAACACCAAGAACATAACAAGAAATATGCTGGTGTGTGTGTTGTGCGTAGCTTAAGTTCAGATTCTTGTTAATAGAAGAACTCAACATGAGTCTTCTATTTATACTACTGCAAAGGGGACATACTTTAGACAATAAGGACTGATCTATAGTAGACAAGATCGTATGAACAGTAGCAGATACTGCATGCATTAAATGCGCTGATATCAACTTGGTACTGAGCCCTATCAGAGTTTGACACGTGGAGGTTGTCAGGGCACTCCTCGAACAAGTGGATGAACGGATCATGGAACAGTAGAAAGATATTTGTTGATTTCTTCTAAGTCTTCAGTATACCGCAGAGGCTCTATCAAGGGTGACAGAGGTTCTGCGGCTCGGTCATCTATGAGCAGTCTTCTGTCAATTCTTGCCTTTTGTCTTCTTGGTGTCTCGGCAGAGCCTCTGTTGGAGGCTTCTATACTTAGCCTATTTTTCACTACTTTTATAAACAGAAAGATTGGAGCTAATAGATCTTGTTTATGAGATTAAACAAATCTTCTTTGATACCACTTGTTGGTCCCGAAGGGTTATACAACTTTGTAAAAGGGGGGGGGGGGGGGGGGTTGAATACAAACACACGATTTTTACTTTTCTAAATTGTTTATTGATAAATCAAGTCAATTTACAACTTGTTGCGGAACAAGATTAAGGATTAACCTAATCTAAACAAGTTAAGAACACTAAGTTTCTTGCACTAGAAGGAGATAAGAAAATTACGAATAATAACCTAACACACAGATAGAAAGAAGAAGATGGTCCGAGCACACTTCATTTCTGAAGTAGGGTTCTTCTTATATACTGCATGCATTTAATGCATGCCAGTATTGCTTTACACGTGGCAGCAGCTGAGTGGTTGCATGTCATTGACCTTTGTAGACAACCTTAGTAGCCGCATGGTGAACAATGTAGAATCAGAGTTGGTATACGATCATAGACAAAAAGGATGTTCGTTCTGACAGTTCGTACGGAGACGTGTAAATGAAGTAAGACAATAGTACTTTGTAAGGAGACTTCATGATCAGCTTTCGTTGAAACAGTTCTTTATCAGCGAATGATAAAGTTCAGCGATTGCTGAAGTCTTCTATTTGATACTTCACGTTGAGTGGACAAATCTTGGCTTCGCTGATATCCGCATCAGTTCATTAGTAGACTTGTCGCTGGTTCTTGAGCTTGATCTTCGACTTCAGCGTAGAACATATGTTGACGTGAAACTTGTCTTCAGGGATCATAAGTAAACAACTAACTTATCAGCGATCATCTCATAGACTGAACAGGCTCAGAGCTACTCGATGAACAGAGTTCGCTGACTATTTAACTTTAAAGAGTGAGAGTTACTATCAGCGGTACTGAAACAGTCTTAGTACTTATCAGCGATAGTGAAACTCTAATACATATCATTTACTTACAATTTTTACTAAGTGTTAAGAGAGGGTCATTATCAAATCACTGAGGGTTTGGATCAACATGCCTATCGGCTCCAAACCCTCGACAATCAAGATGTCCCATGTAGCTGGAATACAACGCATCTGAAAAGGTATTTCTTTTAAGTCCTTTTTCTACTTTCATACGATTTTGTATCATGACGATTACTGACTTAAGCATCGGAGGGTCGTTGGTTAGCCAAACGACCAACCTCTGACATTGTTTTATCGCAGGATCGCATGACATAAATTACTAAGTCTATCACACGACTTTAGTAAAATCGCACGATATAAACAATCAGTTCTGCTAAACGACTCGATTGTGTGACCACCGGAACACATGATTCAAGTTCATCGTATGATCTAATCGCACGATCATAAGGTCTAACGACCCCGCGATCCATATTGTTAACTTGGAAGAATCTCATGTTCTGAATGAATGCTCTGATCGCATGTGCCAATGTTTGCTTACATGGTTTAATAATATAAAAGTCTTACGAATTATGTTCTAATTGTTATGTCATGATGGATGCCTAAGTCGCATGTCTTGTATTTCATTTATGTCATGATGGATGCCTAAGTCGCATGTCTTCTCGTTCATTTTATACTTAGTGAATTTCATAGTTGATATTGTTCACAAAATGTATAAGACACAAGTTCAAAGAAATGTAAGTTTCATTCATTGAATATTCTATCGCTTACATCCAAATGGCTCGACCACCAACGGTCGAGCGATAAAAAACAAAGAACAAGAAATTTCCTACGGTTGAGGAGGATCAACAGCTGCATCTTCACCAGAGGCCTCACCCTATGAACCTTCGTCCACCTCCTCCTCCTCGACCTCCTTCTCGTCATCCGAGTCGAGGTCTCTTGCAGACCCGACTTCCCTTAGGTAGAAGGCAAGCTCCTCCGACGCCGAGGCAAGGGGATTCTTCCCCGACAGGTGCTGTCACATGATTGTCGCCCGTGCGGTCAATCGGGCCAAGGCGAAGACGGACTTAGCCTCGTCCTTCAGGTCCTTCACTTCTTTCTCCAGGCTCACCACCCTGGACTTGGATTCCTCGGCCTCTTTTTCCTTCACGACCAAGGACTCTTTCGTCGTATCCAGCTCCTCCCTCTGGTCAGCGATCAAGGACAAGGATTGCTTCAGGCGGTGGTTAGCCTCATCGTTTTGGCATGAAGAGCCAGAGAGGACTGAAACGCCTGTAAAACATAAAGGAATATGTTAATAAACACACGACAAAGTTAAACAACGACAAAATAAAACAAGTCTCGAAAGAAAGACTTACCAAGAATGCAAGTCCTGCGACATGAGACCCCGTCTCTTCGACAGAGACCCCACGGAAGCGCTCCATGAAAGAGGGGAACTAATATTTCCCCAGATGAGGAAACAGCGTCGTCCTATCTAGGACGTTATCCGCCATGAAATCTAACGGCAACGTAAAGTTGATCATCGTGACCTTAGCCTCCCCCGTCTAAGGACCCTTGCCCTTGTCGGCCGACGAAGGGGTCGACGTGGCAGTAGAAGACGTAGTCGATTTTGCCGGAGGTGCAGAATCGACAGGTGTTGCGTCGATCGTATCAGAAGACGTCCTCATCTTCTCAGTGGATGCAATTGACGCCTTCGCCTTCTCAGCGGATGCAATTGACACCTTCGACTTCTGACTCTCGACGAGCCGCCCGTATTCAAAGACGGTTCCCTCGGGACTGACATCTTTGTCCTCTTCAAGACTCTCGACCCAGTTGTCGGGGCCTCTTTCCTCTTTTCTCTGGCCTTGCGAGCCATTTCGGCCTGAGCCGCCCTGTTAGACATCATAGACGACGCTTTCGGCTGGGATTCTCCTGTAAAGTAAAAGAGGAAGACCGGTTAAGCGACTGGAATAACGAAAAGAGTAAGTCGAGCAGAGTAGAGTACACTCACCAGTCATCTCTATCCCTTCTTCTCTCGACTCCTCTTTCTATTCTTCCTCCTCTGTCTTCTCCTCCTCCCCGTCTTCTTCTCGTCTCTCCTGACGATTCTCGCCTAAAAAGACCAAATCGTCGACCTCGTCTACTAGATGTCGTGCGACGAAAGATCGGTCGTCGGTGCTAATCTCCAGAAGCTTCTTGATCTTGGTCTTGGAATCGTCGTTGGGCTTCACCTTGTCAAAGTTAATGTCTGAAAGCATATAGAGAAAGAAGATTATTCGAGAAACAAAGCAATACAGGTAATAAAAAACGCTCGACCAAAACTAAAACTCACCCGACATGTTCCAGTCGGACCTGATCCAATCGCTGTCGGGATCTAGCATCGCTACATGCACGAATGCGTATATGGTATTCCATTTGCGGTCGTTAACCGCAGTTTTCAGAACCAAGGTACGATCGCCCTTATGTTTCAAAAACAAGCTGTAGCGACGGTACGTATCTATCTTGACTTGGTAAGCCGTCAAGATGTCGTTCACATTCACCGGCGACTCCCAATTCGAAGTAAGTCACTCAATGACCTGGATAACATGCCAGAATTGGGGCATTAGCTGCCTCGGGGAAAGGTCGAACTCGCACATGAAAGATTTGGCTAGAGGTGAGTAAGGCCACTTGAATCCTATCTTAAAAGGGAATTCGTATATCACGACATACCCCTCAGGACACATCTCCGGTCGAATCTGACCGGCCTTGCTCACGGTAATCCCCGCAAGGATTTTTCGCTGAACTTCTAAGGTCGTCGAGATCATCTTGATTTCGAATGGTACTTTTGGGTTCGGTCGACATCACTAACCCCGTTAACCAAGTTTGTCGATCTGAAAAACCCCAGATATCCCAGTTTTTCCTAGGTTTCTTAGCAATTGACTTACGACGCATATAAAGGATTAGAGTTGTACCTTTTATAGGTGCTCTAATCTTCAAAAACTCTAAAAATCGACATATGATTTTTGCAGGTTTGGAAACGATTTGACGAAGAATGGCAAGAAATTAGGAGAAAATCTCACTCTAAAAACCCTCTGGAAGCGTAAAATAGAAAAAATCCACCGTGGGTCTATTTATGTAATCGATCGTGTCAGATCGAGCCTCCCGATGATCGACATGTGCCCATGTCTTTTCGTATGACCACACGGATCATCGACACCTGGCACTCACAGCTTTTAAGCACGATTGTGCGTCAACATGACGTCACGTTCTTATCCCCTTTTCGACTTTCCCTTTAGTTGGAATTGGACCGATCCAGTTCCAAGGCAACCGAAGTGACCATTTGACACGTGTCACGACCTTGGACGTCCAACTTACAAAAATTTAAAATTCGAATTTGCCACTCTATTTTTAAATTTTGGGGGAAAACTGTTTGGGTAAAATTTCACCAGTCTCGACCACGACCAAAGCAAGGAAAACATTTATTACACTTTTCCATACTAAGATAAAATCAAAACACTTTACCGTCTGGCCAAAAGATAAAATCGAAAGTTACTCACGACACTCGACCGTCGTAAGGTACCTCACGACCTCGACCGACTAACATGCGATATTCCTGTTATGTTTTATCTATTTAATGTAGGATCAATGTCATTAATGACCAAAGACCATAACCGACAAGGACAATTATGAGCATTAAAACTCAGTAGCCGTTACGACCGTTACTAGAAGATTTTATGGAGTCATTCAAAGCGCTCAAAGACTATAAATACAAAGGCTCAAACATCATTTCGCGTATCATCTGACATCTTGAAACAACTGAACTCTCAAGAACACTCACTGCAAGAACACTTCCGAAGCAAAGAATTCTCTCTAAAAAGATCGCTCACGACGCACGACTCATATACACGACACTTAGTTTTTACACACGACGCACCAGTTTTGTACATTCGATACACTTGTTACTTTTCATTTAAAGTCTTTCTTTCATTTGTATTGTAATCATTGTACTCTCGACACCTGAAACACAAGGATATCGCCCCTGTTTGGCGACCATAGTGTAGCGACGACCTCCACGGTCGTCCGCGGGTTTTCCTTGTTGAGGTTTTTCCCGCGTCACCAAAATCTTTGTCTTATTTACTTTTTCTGTCTTCGTCGTACCGTTTGAAAGATTCCCACTCTTTAGTTGTTAAGTTCCACAATCAACCTTAAGTTATCTTTCTGGACGATTTTTGGCATTAACAGCTTCCAAAAACAAATTTAAATCTAAAAGACGTTCACAGAAACAGAAACAGACCGGTTGACCCCAAAATAGACATCCTTACTACTCAAGCTCTACTGACCATGACTTTAATGATTTTTCAGATAAAATTGGTCGGGCCAAAATCATCAAACAAAAGTGGGTAGCTAAAGGATCTAAGGCGAGCAAGTTGCAGTCAAAGTCATTTAATTCCGTTTTTAATTCTCGAAAAGACATTAATAATCGTGGTGTGATTGATTCAAGTAATTTTTGTTGAACAAAGTATTGATTTTCCATTAAGACTTTATTCAATTCAGCAATTACTTCAGTTATCTCATGATTGTCTATGTTGTTCAAATTGTGGATTGAATAACTTTGTTGAAAAACAATATGCATCTGATTGGTTGGGCTCATATCATGTTTTTAATACTCACACTAAGCTTAGATCATGCAAACCCAAACATAAACCCAATTCAAAATGGGTTCCTAAAACAGGTGTTACACCTAACCCTCCAGGACCCATTTTCAAATGGGTACCTAAAGCTGTTTAATTCCTTTTGCAAAACGGTCATGTGTGGTACTTAGATTCAGGTTGCTCCAAACACATGACCGAAAGGAGGGAGCTTCTCACGAATTTCACTGAAAAATATTGTGGCAACGTGAGATTTGGAAATGATGACAAAGCACCAATCATGGGCTACGGCGACATCGTTCAAGAGATATAACCATCAAGAAAGTTTCGTATGTCGCTGGTGTAGGACACACTTTGTTCAGCATAGGTCAATTTTGTGACAAAGACCTAGAGGTCAATTTCAAAGCCAAGAGGTGCAGCGTTACACTGAAGACGGAAAGGAACTGCTAGTGGGGACGCGCAAAACCAATCTCTACACCATCGACCTCTCATTTCTAAAGACAGACAAGTCCGTATGCCTGATGTCAATGGCCAACTCTCAACAAACCTGGATTTGGCATTCATGGCTATCGCACCTGAATATCAAGAATATCAACAAATTGGTGCTAGGCGGACACATGAAGGGCATGCCTGAGCTAAAGTTTGAGAAAGATCGTCTATGTGGGGCATGCGAGATGGGAAAGATGAAGCGAGCTTCTCACAAGCCGAATGCTACTCCGAGCACATCTAGGTCCCTATAACTCATCCACATGGATTTGTGTGGACCGATGCATGTTCAGAGTATCAACCATAAAAAATACGTTATGGTCATGGTCGACGACTACTCTCGCTACACATGGGTCGAGTTTCTGCATTCAAAGGATGATACCCTAGAGCTGATCATCACTTATCTGAAGACAGTTCACCTGAATCTACAACAACATGTTCAGACCATTCAGACGGACAACGGTACTGAGTTCAAGAACCGAACATTGGATGACTACCTCACTTCGATAGGTATCACCCACACAATTTCTGCCGCACGTACCCCTCAGCAGAACGGAGTCGTGGAAAGGCGTAACCGTACCTTAGTGGAAGCCGCTCGCACGATGATGTCCCAGTCAAAGCTGCTGTTATATCTATGGGTCGAAGCCGTTGCAACCGCCTGCTACACGCATAACCGATCAATTCTCAACAAGCGGTTAAACAAGACGCCCTACGAGATCATCAGCAACCGCATTTCGAACATCAAGTACTTCCATGCGTTTGGATGCACGTGCTATATCATGAACGACAAAGATGATCTTGAAAAGTTCAGCCCCAAGGCAAACGAAGGAGTATTCATCAGATACTCGAATCAAGCTCAAGCGTTTCGCGTTTACAACAAGCGGACTAAGACTGTTATTGAGAGTGTAAACGTGACGTTTGACGAAGCGACTAATTTGGCTTCTGAACAACTCAGTTCAGAACCCGTTTTAACTAGTGTGCTAACTTCCGAACAATCTCGTTCGGGATCTCCACAAATTCCAGTGGATTGAAATCATGCCTTTACGTCAAAATCACATCTTTCTGATTTGGATTTACAGTTTGAACATTTTTACGATGAATTCTTTAATCAGACTAACCCACATGTTGTTAATGCCAAAAATCTCACCAAAGAAACAACTTAAGGTCGATGTGGACTTAAACAACTAAAGAAAGGATCTTTCGACGAGACGTGCGACGAAGATAAAAATAAAGGAGACAAGGGATTTGATGACGCAGGAAAAACCTCAAACGAGGAAAAAACCTGCGGACGACAAGGGATGTCGTCGCTGCACTATGGTCGCCAATCAGGGGCGATGTCCTTCGGTACTGGTGTCAGTCGTACGATGATTACAATACAGATGAAGAAAATGCTTCGAAATGTAAAGTACAAGTGTTTGGAATGTAAAACAAGTGTTTATCGTGTGTGAATACAAGTGTAAACAACTATTGGTCGGAATCTGTTGTCGTGCGTCGAGAACCTTAACTTGAGCCTTCCTTCGAGTGTTCTTGAGTTCGTTGTAGGATTCTGGCCTTCAATACTTGATTTCCAGAGTTTGAGTGCTCTTTGCTTTGAGTTTGGATGTTATTTGCTGATGATTACTGATGTGTATCGGGTGTTGGCTCATGGTCCTTGATGTGAAGACTTAGCCTGGTATTTACAGTCTTCGTGTTATTAATTAGCTCCATTAATGTTTTGATCAACAGCTACAACGGTTGGAAACGGTCGCCGGAGTGATTATCCATAATGCTCTTCGTCCGTTATGGCTGCTCACAGTTAATGGCCTTGACTCCTGCATTAAATACTTAACAACACGTAACGGTTAACGTTAGTATAGGTCGAGGTTATAATTATCTTACGCGGTGGTCGTGCGGGACGGGCGACGCTATGGTCGAGCGTCATGAGGGTCGTGCGACTTACCTTTTATGGGAGACGACAGAGGTGTTCTGGGTTCTTGCCGAGACCTTACCTTAATACAAGATATAGTCCTTAATCGTACGTCATGCCTGTTCTTGTCGTGGTCGTACGACGTGAGTTTTTTGCCCAAACAGTTTGCCCCTAAAATTTGAAAATTGAATGTCAAATTTAAGTTTTAAATTTTGCTTTGTGACCTGGGTTGAGGGACTTACCTGGTTGTCGTGGAACTGGACCGGTTCGCTTTTAACTGAATGAGAAGTTGAAAAGTCGTGACATCACACTGACGTACGATGGTGCTTACCAGCTGTCGAGGATATGTGTCGAAGATCCGGGCGGGCATGCGAAAGGACGAGGACGCGTGTCTGTCTATCAAGGGACTCGATCTGATTTGATCCGATGCATAAATAAGGGTTGCGACGAATCCTTTCTTTTCTTATGCTGAGTTTATTTTGGTGAGAAATTCCGCTTTGCTCTTCTTGCGATTCTTCTTTCGAATCCCTTTGATTTAGCGGAGATTGTTTGGGATTTAGGGCTTTTATATAACGCATTGCTTCTTCCTTTCAGCTTTCACTGCCTTCTTTCCCCTGGTAAGAAATGTCGACTGACACAGAGAGTTCCATCGTTAGACAAGAAGATTTAGACTACTTTAGGCGTCTAGCAAAGATTCCCGTAGAAGTAGAGCTAACAAGTATGGGGACTGTTCGTCCCAAGGATTGCCCCGAGGGGTATTTCGTGATATACGAATATCCTTTCAAGATTGGCTTCGAATGGCCATTTTCGACTTTGACTAAGAATTTGATGCGATGCTTTGGTTTGTCGCCGGGGCAGTTGATGCCTCTACTCTGGCGGGTTCTTTTGGTTATTGAGCGTTTGTCTGCGGATTGGGACTCCCCCTATGTCTTTGAATGATTTCTTGGCAGCGTACCAAGTTAAAGGAGATAAGCGTAGGCGTTATAGCCCGTATTCTAGATATAAAGGCGATCGTGCCTTAGTTTTGAATACTGGAGTGAACGATCGGGGGTGGGGTCCAGGTATGTGTTCGTACGTGTTGATTCGCTGGACGCCGCCAGCAAGTGGATCCGTCCTGACTGGAATATGGGAGGTGTGCTCTTTTTCGATTTACATCATAGTATGGTTTTTCTAGCCTTTTATTTACTCTTCTCCTTTTGTTGTCTTCAGAGATTCAGTTCGGCGTTTCGCACCCGAATGAAGGTTCTCGTGCCAAGATTGACAGATTCCTTAATTACAGATTCGAGGACCGATCTTTCACCACGTGGCAACTGGCGACCGAGGACGAGGACGTGGTGGTGGACGCTGTGGAGGAGGAAGAAGAAGAAGAAAGTGGGCGACAGGAGGCGACTGGTGGGTGCATTATGGTTTCCTGTTTTTTACCATTTATTTCTTATTCCTGTCTGACGCTTCGCATTTTTTCTGGTCAGTGCCAACTGAAAAGAAATCAGTTTCTAGGTCGAGAGGGAAGCAAATCATGCGTGCCCTTTGTGGAGGAGATGTCTTGACAGATGGGTCGAGCCAGAAGAGAACCAGGAGTACGGTTCTGAGGGAACCGTTGTCGAGGGTTGATGACTCATCGAGAGTCATTTTGCCTAAGAAGGCGAAGGCGTCATCTAGCCGTCTAGGCGTAATGGACGCGACACCGGTGAGTTCAGCGCCTCTGACGACAACAACGAGACCGGTGTTCAAATTGTCAGCCCCATCTTCTGCCGCTCGGGGCGAGGGGTCATCGGCCAAAGTTTCGACGGTCAATTTTTCATTGTCGTCTGATTTTATGGCGGACGGTGTCCTAGATGGGACGTCGTTATTCCCTCATTTGGAGGGGTGCTTGCTTCCATCTTTCAGGAAGCATTTTTGCGGAGTTCCGGCCGGTGAGATAAGATCTCAGGTTGCCAGTCTGGCGTTCTCAGTAAGTGTCAATCTTTCATGACTTGTTTCAACGTTCGATGTTGTTCGTTGTCTAACACTTTATCGTGTATTTTTAGATGTTCCAGCCGTCTTTGGCATTGTATACCAAGATGTCGAATGCCGAGGAGTTTGTGGCGTCTGCTTTGAAAAGAGAAGAAGCGGCGTTAGAAAGGGAGAGGTTGGCTTTGACACGTGCGGATGAACTAGCCATCTAACTTTTCGATGCTCAGTATGAACTGCAGGAGATTCGTGCGGGAGGAGTGGCGGATGAAGATCCTTAAGACGGGCCTTCAGGCAAGGATGCATCCGACGTTCCTCCTGTAGTTTCGAATTTCCTCTTTGTTTCCACCTTTCGACCTTCTGATGGTCGCTTATGTTCCTGATGGTTTTATTTGATGAATATATCTTTTTGTGTTAATGTAGCATACGTTACATTAATTATGGAATTTGACCATAAAGTAATCGCACGATTAAGGCATCTACTAGAGATACAATAACCAAATCGTAAAATAAACGTAGGAACGTGCGATTATGGCAAAAATATAAATACACACAATTAAGGTGTTCGTTTAAAGCATGAAATTTTCCTAAGCTAAGAATATTCAAGACATGCGGTTGCACGACTTAGATAATCGTCTCGTCATATGTAAGAACTTGAGTCATATGCCCCCTGTGATAAAGTAGTCGGGTCACAGGATTGATCGCTGATGTCGAAATGTCTTTGCAAGGTTCATAGTGTGTTTTTGTGATAAAACGATGTCGAGGGTTGGTCGTCGGCTAACCAACGACACTCCGACGCTTAAGTCAGTAATCGTCGTGATAAATAATCATATGTAAAAATGGAGAAGGGTTTAAAGGACGTACCTTCTTGTCGAGTGTCTTGGAATTTTTTGAATTTTTGATTTTTCTGCTAGATGACTTTAGACGACTTTAGATATATCATATCATCTTGCCCCCTTGTGGTGACTTTGAGACGATGTCGTCGTAAGTCGCCACAATATACATGTCGTACGACCGGGCGATTTCCTGCTGATCGTTCATGCTTTGGGTCGCCTTCTCAACCCATGGCTGCTTAACGGCCTATCTCCGCGACTTCAGGGTGGCTTTATAGCAATCGCGAGCCACCTTTTGCTCGCTATTGATCTCCTGGATTCCCCACGGTGAAGGGAATTTCATGATTTGATGGTACGTCGAGGGAACAACTTTCATCTCATGAATACACGGTCGTCCTAATATGATGTTATAGGCTGAAGCACAGTCGATGACGCTGAACTTGGTTTGCTTGTTGAATCCTCCGGCATAAACGGGCAAAATTATCTCCCCAAAGGTGCTCGTCGCTTCTCCATTGAAGCCGACCAAAGTTGTCGAACGTATGCTAAAGTACAAGTGTTTGGAATGTAAAACAAGTGTTTATCGTGTGTGAATACAAGTGTAAACAACTATTGGTTGGAAGCTGTTGCCGTGCATCGAGAACGTTAACTTGAGCCTTCCTTCGAGTGTTCTTGAGTTCGTTGTAGGATTCTGGCCTTCAATACTTGATTTCCAGAGTTTGAGTGCTCTTTGCTATGAGTTTGGATGTTATTTGCTGATGATTACTGATGTGTATCGGGTGTTGGCTCATGGTCCTTCATGTGAAGACTTAGCCTGGTATTTATAGTCTTTGTGTTATTAATTAGCTCCATTAATGTTTTGATCAACGGCTGGAAACGGTCGCCGGAGTGATTATCCATAATGCTCTTCGTCCGTTATGGCTGGTCACTGTTAATGGCTTTTACTCCTGCATTAAATACTTAACAACACGTAACGGTTAACGTTAGTATAGGTCGAGGTTATAATGATCTTACGCGGTGGTCGTGTGGGACGGGCGACGCTATGGTCGAGCGTCATGAGGGATGTACGACTTACCTTTTATGGGAGACGACGGAGGTGTTCTGGGTTCTTGCCGAGACCTTACCTTAATACAAGATATAGTTCTTAATCGTACGTCGTGCATGTTCTTGTCGTGGTCATACGATGTGAGTTTTTTGCCTAAACACATGTTAATGTGAATAACAGGGCTGGAGCTGTGCAACTCGAAGACTCTGCAAACCTGATCGGTCCGCCGCCGTCTACCAGTGCTCCAACAAATTCTACTGAAAACCCCTAATTCCAAATGACACCACTTCCGAAGATGAACCTACACCAGAAACTTCCATACCTATCCCGATAGCTCAGGCTGAAGATTCATCATCCACTACTCGCTTGGACCAACCGCCATCTTCTCCGGAGGTTATCCAACACCCCACGAATCCGACACCAGCTCCTTCGATCGACAGACCATCGTCAATTGAAGTTGTGCAAGACCTTCCCTCCAGTGATTATGTGGATCCGGACACCTCACACCTCACTAATAAGCCACTTCCACACACCATCAAATGGACACGCGCACATCCTCTTCACCAAATCGTTGGCGACCCCTCTACATCTGTTCAGACGTGCGGTGCCTCAACAAACCTTTTCCTCTTCTTCGGTTTCCTAAGCCGCATCGAGCCTACAAACGTCTTAGAGGTACTCAATGATCCAGACATGGTGATCGCGATGCAAGAGGAGATCAACCAATTCGAGCGTCTCAAGGTTTGGAGATTGGTCCCACGACCAACGCACAAAACGGTGATCGACACCAAGTGGGTCTTCAAGAATAAGAAGGATGAAGACGGAGTAGTAGTTCGCAACAAGGAACGACTAGTACCCAAGGGATATCGACAATAAGAAGGCATCGATTACGACGAGACGTACGCCTCGGTTTCCCATATTAAAGCGATTCACATGTTCCTCAACTACGCCGCTCACAAGAACTTCACGGTCTTCTAGATGGACGTGAAAACGACATTCTAAAGGAGGAAGTGTACGTATCGCAACCGGAAGGGTTTGTGGATCACTCCCTCTATGGCCTCACGCAAGCTCCACGAGCTTGGTATGACACACTCTCTACATTCTTAATAAAATCTGTCTTTTCAAAAGGTAAAATAGACACGACTTTATTTATTAAAAAGGAAAAGAACGATATCGTCCTTGTGCAAGTTTATGTTGACGACATTATCTTTGGTTCGTCTAACGCTAAGAACTGTCATAACTTTTCGGTTTTAATGCACAAATATTTTCAAATGAGTATGATGGGACACATGAATTTCTTCCTCAGTCTTCAAGTTAAATAATTGTCGACCGGGATTTTCATTAATCAGTCTAAGTACATCTAGGATGTTCTTCGTAAATACCAGATGGAACAGTCTACTCCCATGAAAACTCCCATGTCTCCTGGGACGAGGTTACACGTCGATCCTAGCGGAAAGGATGTGGACACCAAAACCTATCAAGGCATGATCGGATCTCTGATGTACTTAACGGCTAGTCAGCCAGATATTATGTTTTCTACATTTTTGTGTGCCCATTTTCAATCAAAACCTAAAGAGTCTCACTTAATAGCGGTTAAGCGTATTCTAAGATACTTGAAAGGTACTGTTGATCTTGGCTTGTGGTACACGAAAGAGACAGGTTTTGAGTTAATAGCATATTCGGATGCTGACCAAGTTGGCAGCATGTTGGACCGGAAGAGCACATCGGGTCATGTACAGTTCTTGGGTGACAGTCTCGTCAGTTGGGCATCAAAGAAGCAATAGTGCGTGTCCACATACACAGCTAAGGCGGAGTACGTTGTTTCCGTAAGCTGATGTTCTCAAGTAATTTAGATGCGCACCCATCTCAAAGACTATGGATTTACATACTCAAAGGTCCCCATTTACTGTGACTCGAAGAGCATGATAACCATATCAAGCAGTCCGGTGCAACACACGAAGATGAAGCATATAGACGTTCGGTACCATTTCATTAAGGATCACGTCAAAAGAGGTACAATCGAACTCTATTTTGTTAATACCGAGCATCAGATAGCAGACATGTTCACCAAACCCTTAGACGAAAAACGCTTCAATTATCTAGTGTCCAAGCTAGGTATGCTGAATCTGAAAGTTTAACTTGTCCATAAGCTCGATACAATTTCTATACACTAAAGTAGGATCGTCACTTCACCATCCGGTGACTCATCTCTGAATGCTCAAGTACACAATGCTTCGTTACTGTATTCTACTTGTATCGGTCTCAATACTAGTTAAACTTGTGTATTAATAGGTGTTAATGCCAAAAATCGTCCAGAAGGATAACTTAAGGTTGATTGTGGAGCTTAACAACTAAAGAAAGGAATCTTGCGACAAAGCAATGCGACAAAGAGAAAAAAGCGTAAAAGAGACAAAGATTTTGGTGACGCGAGAAAAACCTCAACGAGGAAAAAAACCCGCGGACGACTGTGGAAGTCGTCGCTGCACTATGATCGCCAAACAGGGGCGATGTCCTTTGTTTCAGGTGTCGGGGATACAGTGATTACAATACAAATGACTTGAAATGTAAAAATAACAAGTGTATCGAATGTAAAACTAGTGTGTCGTGTGCTAAGACTGCTGGTCGAGAGTGTAAGTCGTGCGTCGAGAGCGATCACTTGAGAGAGATTTCTTTGCTTCAGATGTTCTTGAGTACGCAATGTGTGATTCAAAGTTCAGTCTCCCCAAATGATGATTTTCCTTCATATTTATAGTCTTCGAATGCATTTAATGACTCCATGAATTCTTCTAGTAACGGTCGCAATGGTCTTTGTTGTTTAGTGTTCATAACTGCTCTGTCAGTTTTGTCCGTTGGTAATAAATGTCGTTTGACCTGCATTAAATGAGGAAAACATAACAGAAGAATCGTACGTTAGTTGGTTGAGGTCGTGTGTTTCTACACGACGGTCGAGGTCGAGAGGTACGTAAGATCTCAGCTTTGGTGAAAGGACAAAGGGTTTTCGTTTTGACTTTGTTTATAAGTGAAGTAAAGTAAAGTAAATGTTCTTAGAGTTTTGGTCGTAGTCGAGATTGGTGAAATTTTGCCCAAACAGTTTGCCCCCAAAATTTGAAATAGTGAAGTGGCAAATTCGAATTTCAAAAGTTTTTTAAATTTTGCTAGTCGGACGTCTAGGGTCGTGACACGTGTAAAAAACCTTTTCAATTGCCTTGGAACTGGATCGGTCCAATTCTAACTGAATGGGAAATCGAAAAGGGGATAAGGTCGTGACGTCATGCTGACGCGCGATCGTGCGTAACAGATGTATTTGCCAGGTGTCGACAATTTGTCGAGTATTTGAAAAGGTGAGGACACGTGTCAAATATCGAGAGGCTCGACCTGACATGACTATTTGCATAAATAGAGACCTTCGACGGATCCTTTCCTTTTACGATTTCAGAGAGTTTTTAAGAGAGATTTTCTTTGATTTGCTTGCTGTTCTTCGCCGAATCTTTTCAAAACCTGCAAGAATCTTCGACCAAGTTAGGGATTTTGAGGTTTAGAGCGCCTATAAAAGGTACGATTGTCGGTCTTTGTATGCGTCGTAAGTCGATTTCTAGGAAACCTAGGAAGAACTGGGATATTTGGGGCTTTTCAGAGCGACAAATTTTGTTGACGGGATTTGCGATGTCGACGGAGCCTAGGAGTACCATCCAGGATCAGGACGCTCTAGACGACTTTAGGGCTTTAGCAAAAATCCCTGCGGGGATTACTGTGAGTAAGGCCGGTAATATTCGACCGGAGATGTGTACCGAGGGATACGTCGTTATATACGAGTATCCCTTTAGAATAGGCTTCGAGTGGCCCTACTCTCCTCTGGCGAAGTCTTTTATGTGCGAGTTTGATCTTTCCCCTGGAGAACTGATGCCCCAATTTTGGAGGGTCATACTGTTAGGTCTAGATTTTTGTCAAAAACACAAGTGTTGAGTTCTGAGTAAGAAGACTAAAGAAGACTCAGAAGACTCAGAAGTTCTGAGTAGAAGACTCAGAAGTTCTGAGTGAGAAATCTCAAAAAGATTCCAAGTGTTGGATTCTGACTAGAAGGTTCAGAGTTCTGAGTAGGAGACTCAGAACTTCTGACTATGAAGACAAAGGTTCTGAAGCGCTTATTCAGAAGTATGTTCAGAATTCATATCTTGGGATATTCTCTGTTATATTCAGTTACTAATTAGGACACGTGTAATTGTTCTATTAGTCTGTTTCTTATATGTACTGTAGCTTTAGCTTTTCTCTACAGTATATATAGGAGTTAGCAACTGTAGCTAACAGAATCTTTGGCTAACCTTTTGGATAACTCTTTACGCATAAATTGTTAGATCTATTGAGAGAGAAATTCATTGTAATATCTTGTAATTCACAGATTGTTAATAGATCATATGACCAGTTGCTGTGAATACGATCTTAATTGTTCATATTTGATTGTAAGAGTGTATCCTGAAACCAACAATTGGTATCAGAGCCAATCAACAAACAAATTCGTCCAAGAGTGTGTTTGATCGCGTTCTTGAAGTTTCTTGATCAATTCGACAATTGATTCCGCTGCTGCTAACAATTCTTGAATTTCTAACAATTCTTGAATTTCTAACAATTCTTGAATTTCTAACAATTCTTGAATTCGTTTCTATCATTGATTCAAGAAATTTGAATTTGTCTTTCTGTTGAATCGATATCTTACAATCAAGTCATCCAAAGATTTTCTCTCTATGCTGATTAATTCTCAAAATTAAACAGAGATCACAGGTATGTTTTCGAAATTCTTGATTGGTTTCTTGATCAAGGTGATTATATCTGCTGCATGTTGATTAGTATTCAAATTTTTGTTGATAAGAAGATTTCATTAATTCATGTACTCTAACTGTTTGATAAAATGCATGTGACAGATTTGATTAGTTCTTGCATATTCTAGATCTGTGTTGATTCTCATTTTTTATCATAATTCATAGTTGATATTTGAATTTGTCATTTCATCATGCCTGAGATTATTGAAGTTTTTGTGAGACCTGCAATTTCTATAACCAGTTCAGACAATTTACAAAAATTAAGTCCTGTAAAAGCAAAAGAAACAATTTATGAACCAAAAACTGAGATTGTTCATTTTGAAAGCAAGATTGCTAATCTTCAAGCAAAACAAGACGAATATGCAAAAGTTATAAAGATTTTGCAAAAAGAGAAATCTGATTTTCTAAAGGATTTTGAAAAGGTTCAAGAAAACATAAAGTTGTTAGAAAAAGAGAATGTTGATTTGAAAGAGAAAGGAAATTTTAGAAGAAAGATGTTGACAGAGTCTGAAAATAGAATCAAATCATGTGAAATGAAAAATTGTCAACTCTTGAAACAGATCTATGATTTTGAACAAGTTCTTATACTTGAAAGAGTGAAATTTGAGAAAGAGAGAAGAGACTTTCAAACTGAGAGGAAAGTTTTTGAAACAAAGTCTGTTGAATTATCTTTGAAAATTTCTGATTTGGAGAAAATTCTTGCAAAAGAAAGAAAAGAGTTTGAATGCAAGAAAAATGTTTTTCAAAAAGAAAAGATTGGTTTTGAGAAAAAGAAAACTGGAATGTTAAATGAGTTTTCTGTAAAAATCAATGAGTTGGAGAAAGAGTTAGAAGATGGAAGGAAAGAGACTGAAAAGAAGAAGGTAAATGGCTTTAAAGAAAAATGCTTAAAAGATGAGTTTGAGAAGGAAAAGAAAGTTTTTCATTTGGAGATAAGGAGGCTTATTAAGAAATTATCTGATTTATCAACTAAATTCATGATAGAGAGGAAGTCCAAATCTGATTTGCAGTCAAGGTTTGATTTGTATGTTAAAAAGTTTAGGGAATTTGAAACGAAAGTTGTTGACAAATCAAATCATAGTTCAAAAGATCAGATTCGTTCTTCTAATCTGTTTTATGATTCTGCTATTGATAAATCTTATAATTGTTCTTTTAAAAAGATAAAAATGGAATGGAGAGTTAAAGGAACTACTTCCAAGAAAGAAGTGCCAAAATCAAAAGTTCCTAATTCAAATGTCAAGAAGAACAATACATTTCAAAGAAAATCTTTTGTTAAACCTGATGTGATTTATTCTGTAAATCAATTAGTCAGAGTTGCACAAAAGAAACTTTGTTGTTCATATTGTGGGACTAATGATTTTGTGAACAAGAATTTTATTCAGCACTGGTATGGTTCTTATAGAATATCTGCATATGCTACTGCACCTAACAAACCTGGACCCAAGTTCATATGGGTACCAAAGTCAACTTAATCTGTTTTGCAGGTTATTCATGTGTAAAGCTGAATGATCATACTGACACATGACTGAAAACAGATGATGTGCTTAAATTGAAAATCTTGACTTTTGGATAATTCAGTCCAAAACTCGGTCTGAATGTGATTATGGACTTACAATTTGTCTCATCTTGATTATGGATTTCTGATTCATACAGATCAATTTGTTGATTTTGAAGATTTTTTTTAAAAGTTCTGTTTACTATGGGGTTATCAAACTCATAGTTGTGGGTGTTTTTAGTAGAAAACTTTCCAGAGAATGTGTTCAGAATCACATTTTGAGCAACCCTGCAAATTTTGGTGGAAAAATTCTGATTTTTGAGCAAGTTATGGTGGTTTGAAGTTCAGAATGTTCAAAAATCACAAAATCCAAACATTTTTCTAAGGAATTTTCTCTGGATAGTTTTATCAGAATTCTGACTGTTACTCAGAAGTTCTGACTCTACTACTCAGAAGTTCTGACTCTACTAATCAGAATTCTGACTCTGATACTTAGAATTTTGAGCAAGTTACTCAGAATTCTGACTCAACTAATCAGAATTCTGACTCTGATACTTAGAATTTTGAGCAAGTTACTCAGAATTCTGACTCTTCTAATCAGAATTCTGACTCTACTACTCAGAATTTTTTTTTGATAACTAATGAGGAATCATCGTAAATGATTACCAAAATCTCTTGATTTTGCAGGATTATCTTGATTTCAGAGGAAGTATTGACTCAAAATTTGATCTGATTGTTTCAAGATAATGTTCAAAACCCGTGATTCAACATTTTAGGTTTTTGAACATATCAGTTCAAAACCCGTACTTAAATGACAATGGCTTCTGAATAATTCAGTTCAGGACCCGTACTTCAGAGACTAAGACTTCTAAACAAATCAGTTTAGAACTCATATTTCTCAGGTGATATCCTTAACTGTCATATTTTTATGTTTCAAGAAACAAGTGGTGAAAGGTAACATTGCATTACGTTTATTTCTATTGCTTTGAATGTTTGAATCTTAACAAATTTAATTCAATGATATGAATTTTTTTCATTCAATGAATAAATGTGTGTCAAAGAGTGATTTTACAAGTATTTTGTATTATCTGAGCTATATTTGTTTCAACTTTCACTTCTGAATTAAATCGAAAGGTAAGCAAAACATGAATGAAATTATGCTGAATGCTGAATGTTATGAAATCTATACTTATATAGAATATAATGCACAAAAAGCCTAAATGTCAGAATGATGGATGGAAACGAAAATATGGGGGAAGTACTACGTTTTAGAACCAAGTGATTGAGATGAAATAAATATATATAAAATCATTTAGTTTGAAAGTTTGTACCTGTGGCCTTTCTGGTTTGGGAGATTAAGTCCTAAGGGGTGCTAGTCACCTAGTCCCTAAGATCAACTGGTCTAGGATCGGCTGACCCAAATCCTTCTATAGAACCAGATAGAAAGCCATGTTCTACTGGTACAGATGGGTTTAAGATATATCGATGTGGCCTTTCTGGTTTGGGAAATTAAGTTCCAAGGGGTGCTTGTCACCTAGCACCTAAGACCAACTGGTCTGGGATATGCTGACCCAAATCCTGCTATAGAACCAGATAGAAAGTCATGTTTAACGATGTATCTTATTCTTACTAAACTTTTTGATTAAAAGATGCCAATGTGCACAAAATTAAAAGATGTCAATGAGCACAAAAGAAAAGATGCCAATGAGCACACATCTCTTGAAACTTTGGGAAAATACAAAGTCACAATAAACCTGTAATTTTGTGAAAATCCTGATTTTGGACAAATAGTGTGAGTAGAGCAAAGTATTCTTATATGTTTTTGAATTGCATATGCTTGAAGCTAATCATATTTCGCATGCTAAGCACGCCAAATAGATTTAATAAAGGGATTGAAACTGAACATTTTTAACTTGATATGCAATGATGACTTGTATTTGAATCCAAACACATGCATTTGATTTCATTTGATTGAAAAATCTGTTAAATTTCATTAAGTTGGATTTCTTTTGTAAAATTTTCAGATGTTCAAATGTTAGTAGTTATCAAGTATAGTTCAGTGAATCTTATTTTCCTTGCATAAATGTTTCATTAAAGCACTATATTTGAAATGAATAATTTTAATGAAATATATGCATACTTTCAGGGGGAGAAAACAATTTGCTCCAGAATTCTTATTTTGAGGGGGAGCAAGGTTATTCATTAAGGAGGAGAAAAAACATAGACTTCATCGCTAAAGTTTTGAAAATCAAGGGGGAGAAAAGCTAAAGATTTTGAAGATGATTTTGCTTTCCAAAACTTTAGGGGGAGAAAAGCTAAAGATTTTGGAGATTGATATGTTTCTGCTTTACAAAACTTTAAGGGGAGAAGAAAATAGAAAATGATTGTACAGAAACAACAAAAGAGAGAAATGTTATTTTAAGAAGGAGAAGAGGAAAAGGAAACTGATCTATTGTTTCTTATAAAGAAATCTTATGAAAGTTGACATGAAGATGAGAATTGTCATTTCAAGGGGGAGCAAAGAAAAAGCAAATATATAACAGAAATCAATTTGGAAATCGTTGCTGCTGCTGATTAAAGACTGACCAGAAGTTGTTAACTCAGATTATTCAGAATTCTGAGCAGAAGTTGTCAAAGCATTCAGAAGAGATCCTTCTGAAGATTGTTCCTGCTCTACGAATTTGATGATGAAAAGTACAAGTGTGTTTGACAAAAAGGGGGAGATTGTTAGGTCTAGAGTTTTGTCAAAAACACAAGTGTTGAGTTCTGAGTAAGAAGACTAAAGAAGACTCAGAAGACTCAGAAGTTCTGAGTAGAAGACTCAGAAGTTCTGAGTAGAAGACTCAGAAGTTCTGAGTGAGAAATCTCAAAAAGATTCTAAGTGTTGGATTCTGACTAGAAGGTTCAGAGTTCTGAGTAGGAGACTCAGAACTTCTGACTATGAAGACAAAGGTTCTGAAGCGCTTATTCAGAAGTATGTTCAGAATTCATATCTTGGGATATTCTCTGTTATATTCAGTTACTAATTAGGACACGTGTAATTGTTCTATTAGTCTGTTTCTTATATGTACTGTAGCTTTAGCTTTTCTCTACATTATATATAGGAGTTAGCAACTGTAGCTAACAGAATCTTTGGCTAACCTTTTGGATAACTCTTTACGCATAAATTGTTAGATCTATTGAGAGAGAAATTCATTGTAATATCTTGCAATTCACAGATTGTTAATAGATCATATGACCAGTTGCTGTGAATACGATCTTAATTGTTCATATTTGATTGTAAGAGTGTATCCTGAAACCAACACATACAGGTCATCGAGCGACTTACCTCACACTGGGAGTCGTCGATGAACGTGAAAGACCTCTTGACCTCCTATCAGGTCAAGAAGGATACGTACCGTCGCTACAGCCTCTTCTCGAGGTACAAGGGTGATCGTACTTTGATCTAAAAAACTTCGGTCAACGACCGTAAGTGGAAGACTAGGTACGTCTTCGTACGGGTAGCGACATTAGACATTGACAGTGATTGGATCAGGTCCGGATGGAACATGGCTGATGAGTTTTAGCTGTGGTCGAGCGTCTGCTTTGTTATATTTGTTACTTTTCTTTTTGGCTAACCTTCTTTCTCTGTGTTTTCAGACATCAACTTTGATAGCATGGAGCCCAACGAAGATTCTCAAGCAAAAATCGAGAAATTCTTGGAGATCGGTCCTCATATCAGTCCTGAGGACCGATCGTTCATCACACGTCACCTAATAGACGAAGATGACGACGCAGTATTCTTGAGCGATAGGATACAGTTGGGTCGAGAGGAGAGAGAGAGAAAGAAGAAAAGGAGAAAGAAAAGGAGGACAAGTCTGGGGATACCGAGGAGACTGAGGAAGAGGAGAAGAAAGAGGCGTCAAAAGAAGAGATGACTGGTAAGTGTACCTTATTTTGTTCGACATACTTCTGCCTTCGTTTCAGTCGCCTAACTGCTCTTCTTTCTTTGTTTCGCAGGAGAATGTCAACAAGGATCCCAACAGGGATCCCAACTGAAGATGTCGTCGGCGATGGCTAAGAGGGCGGCTCAGGCCAAATTGGCTCGCCAAGCGAGGGAAAGAAGGAAGGAAGCCCCGACAGCTGGGTCGGGGGTCCTTAAGAGAAAAGAGGCTCCGACAACTGGGTCGGGAGTCCTCAAGAAGACGAGGACGTCCGTCCAGAGGGAACCGTCTTTGAAGACGGGCGGCTCATCGAGAGTCGTCTCGCCTGAGAAGGCGAAGGTGTCGACCGCATCTATCGAGAAGACTTCCGACACGGTCGACACAACACCCGTCGATCCTGCGCATCCGACGAAATCGACGGGGTCTCCTGCTGCCACGTCAGGCCCCGCGTCGGCCGACAAGGGCAAGGGCGCGTGGACGGGAGAGGAAACGACGGTGAACTTTACATTGCCGGCGGATTTCATGACCGACAATTTCCTGGACGGGACGAGTTTGTTCCCCCATTTTGATAAATTTCAGCTCCCCTCTTTCAGGGAGCACTTCAACGGGTGCTCTATCGAGAGCTCGGGGGCTTACGTCACCGAAATGGCGTTTATGGTAAGTCTATCTTTCAAGACTTTTTTTTCGTTTTTGTTATCATTATCAGTGTCGTTGTCGTTGTCATTGTCGTATGTTTTTACTAACGAGTTTTCAGATGTATTTCAGACGTTTCAGTCTTCATTGGCCCTATAGGCCGAGACGATGAAGATCGAGGTTCAAGTGTCCTCCGCCATTAAGAGAGAGGATGCAGCGTTGGCGAGGAAGAAGTCTGCCCCGGCGCGTGTTGAGGAAATGTCGGTAAAACTTGACGATGCCTTGGACCAGGTAGAAGCCGTCAGTCATGCGAGGGACGACGTGAATTCTCGTCTGACGGAGTCCTTCTCTGTGATTGCAAATCAGAGAGAGGAGCTGGACAGGATGCAAGCGTCCTTGGTTATGAAGGAGAAAGAGGTCGAGGAGTCCATGTAACATCCCGCATAAACAAAACATACATATAACATATAATTCATAACAGGGTTTCACAATATCATTCACATTACACATTTGGTCCCAAAGTCTGATCTAACCAATATAAAATTCAGTACAAACTTGATCCCATTTAGATCTGATAGTAGCTAATAACTGAAATTTAAGTACAAAAGTATCATCAACTTCATAATGATCCTCATTCCACATAGCTATCCACCAAGTAAACTAATCATTTACTCTTACTGGTACCACCACCTGGAATACAGATTTTTAAAACAAAAATGAGGGTTAGACCTAAGGGTCTAGTGAGTAAATCCCTGATATTTGGAAATCGTCAAAATTCATTTATATAAATACACACCTTTATATAAATACATATACACCACACGTAAAATGATACCAAATGCAATTCACACAACATACCTTTTCACATACCACCTTATCCCTCCACCAATGGCCAATAACAATTGGTTGCGAGCCAATTTATCACACCGGTCCTAAGCCCGGCCACGTATTATATTTTCATATAATACTCACGTAATTATAATATCTCAATATATTATAATTACTCACGTATGACATATTCATACACATCATCAAACATTTGTTAATCACATAATGCATTCCAGTAAAAATATACTTTTTAAAGTAAAACTCACCTCGTGCGTTTATCACAAAACTCTTTCAAGAATAATTCACGTATGTCGCTCCTTCACAGAATCTGAAATCAGATAAAATACCAAATATCTCTTTTAACACTTAACCTTAAAAAATTCTCAAATCAAATCGCAATGAACAGTACCCAAGTCGCAACCCAAGATCACATGAAATCGCAATGAACAGTACCTAAGTCGCAGCCTCCTATTGCGATTCCACCCTGGAGTCGCAACCCCTAATTGCGATTCCACCCTGGAGTCGCAACCCACTATTGCGATTCCACCCTGGAATCGCAACCCACTATTGCGATTCCAAACCCGAATCGCAACCAACTACTGCGATTTCAATTCAAGTCGCAAACGACCATTGCGACTTCAAGCCCAAGTCGCAATCGACCATTGCGACTTCGTTGAATATCGCAGTCCTCTATTGCGACTTCGATGAATATCTCAGTCTACTGTTTCATCCTAAAACCCAGAATTTATACTTTTTAATCTATGCATGTTGCTACAAAGATGCAGAAATGTTTAAGACCATTAACACAACCTAACCATAAGCTTAAATTGCTCAAAACATCTATCTTTAACAAAACCCATTTGAACACTTAACTAGCAACCTTTCAAGAACACTTTGAGGAATCTAAAACACAAAAAGGTATGGATTGTTTACCTTGATTACTTCAGTTGGTACAAAATCACAGCAGCAATTCCTTCTTCTTTTTCAATTCTCTCGATCTCTCTCTTTCTTTTTTCTCTTTTCTCTCAATCGATAAACACACACACACACACATAGGTTTTTGATATTTATTTGATTTTCTTCTAAATAAGCCTAAGATTGACACCTCCTGGTGTCTCAACAGAAGTGTGGAGGTGGTGGGAGATATTTTTGGCAAAAAGACCAAATCCACCCTAAGCTTATCTCAATTGGCAATAAATACCCCTAAACTTCCAATTACAAATTAAACTTACCCCTTAACTCCTAATTCCATAAAATACTAAAATAAAGACTTATAAAATAAATCCCCAAATCTAAAATTAGATAAATTACCTAGTTATTACAACATCTCCCCCTTAAAAGAATTCCGTCCCGGAATTCAGTTAAGAGAATAGATGAGGGTATTTGGATCTCATCTCCGATTCTGATTCCCATGTCGCATCCTGTCCCCTATGATGTTTCCACAGAACCTTTACCTGCCTGATCTCTTTATTCCTCAATACTTTAACCTTGTGATCAACTATCGCTTCCGGTTCCTCCACATAGTTCAACTTTCCGTCCACTTGAATATCTGGTAGAGAGACTGCTTGGTCTGGTGTAACCAAACACTTCCGAAAGTTCGATACATGGAACGCGTTGTGAATTCTACTTAATTCTGATGGAAGATTTAATCTATAAGCTACCTCACCAATTCTTTCCGTAATTTCAAATGGCCCAATATAACGCGGACTGAGTTTACCTTGCTTCCCAAAACGTATGACTCCTTTCCAGGGCGATACTTTCAACATCACAAATTCCCCGACTTGGAATTCTAACGGTTTTCGGCGTCGATCTGCGTAACTTTTCTGCCTGTCTTGAGCCGTTTTCAATCTATCCCGAATCTGAGTAATATTCTCTGTTGTTAACTGTACTATTTCTGGCCCTGCTAATTGCTTCTCCCCCACTTCATTCCAACACAAAGGCGTTCGGCATTTTCTACCATACAATACCTCAAACGGTGCCGCCTGGATGCTAGAATGATAACTGTTGTTGTAGGCGAATTCTATCAAAGGTAGATGTTTATCCCATGATCCCCCAAAATCCACTATACAAGCCCGGAGCATATCTTCTAAAGTCTGGATTGTTCTTTCACTCTGCCCGTCAGTCTGTGGATGATATGATGTGCTCAACTTTATCTGCGTTCCCATCTCTTTTTGAAAGCTTCTCCAAAACCTAGAAGTAAAACGACTATCTCGATCGGAAATAATCGAGATTGGAACTCCATGTCGAGTTACTATTTCATTAATATACAACTTAGCTAGACGTTCCAAAGAATCAGTTTCTTTTATCGGTAAGAAATGAGCAGACTTCGTCAATCTATCCACAATCACCCAAATAGAATCGAATCCCTTTGAAGTTCTTGGCAATTTGGTAATGAAATCAATAGTGATCTGATCCCATTTCCACATTGGTATATCTAGTCGTTGCAAATGACCAAACGGTTTCCGATGCTCAATCTTTACTTTCTTGCAGGTAGTACAATCTTCTACATACTTAGCAACACTTCTCTTCATTCCCGGCCACCAATAGAATTGTTTCAAATCTCTATACATTTTATTCGTACCTGGATGAATAGAAAATCGAGATTGATGAGCCTCTTGCAGTACACGATCCCGTAATCCACCCAAACGAGGCACCCAAATTCTGTTCTCCATACACAACAACCCACGGTCATCTTTCCCAAGCAATGCTGATATCCCAACCAACCGTTCTGACTTCAAACTTTCTTCTTGATAAGCATCTATTTGGCACTTCAGTAATTCATCAAAAATATTAGGAAGAAGTTCAGCTCGTAACGATATAGCTTTTATTGTTCCACTTCTTTCTTGACGACTTAATGCATCTGCCACCACGTTCGCTTTCCCTGGGTGATATAGAATTTCGCAATCATAATCATTTACCAATTCCAACCATCTTCTTTGTCTCATATTCAGTTCCTTTTGATCGAAAAGATGTTGGAGACTCTCGTGGTCCGTGAAAATTTGACATTTAGAACCATAAAGATAATGTCTCCAAATCTTCAAGGCAAAAACAACTGCTGCTAGTTCCATATCATGAGTAGGATATTGTCTTTCGTGATCCTTTAATTGACGCGAAGCATAGGCAATCACCTTCCCACGTTGCATGAGTACACATCCCAATCCCAACTTAGAAGCATCACTGTAGACCACAAAATCATCAGAACCTTCTGGCAATGCTAATATCGGCGCGCTGCAGAGTTTCTCTTTCAATATTCTGAATGCCTCATCCTGTTCTGCTTTCCACTCAAACTTCAGATTCTTCCGAGTCAGCTTGGTCAATGGCGTCGCGATTCGAGAAAAGTCTTTTATGAACTTCCGATAGTATCCAGCTAGACCCAGAAAACTTCGTACTTCGGTTGCCGTCTTTGGCGGTTCCCAATTTTCAATTGCTTCCACCTTTGTTGGATCAACTTGTATACCCTTCTCTGAAACTACATGACCCAAAAACTGAACTTCCCGCAACCAGAATTCACATTTAGAGAACTTAGCGTACAACTTTTCTTTCTTCAGTAACTCCAAAATCAAACGAAGATGTTGCGCATGATCCTCTTTGGATCGGGAATATATAAGTATATCATCGATAAACACTATAACAAATTTATCGAGATATGGCTTACATACCCGATTCATCAGATCCATAAAAGCGGCTGGAGCATTCGTCAATCCAAAAGGCATTACCAAAAATTCGTAGTGGCCGTATCTCGTGCGAAAAGCAGTCTTTAAAACATCCTCCTCCTTAACCTTCAACTGATGGTAGCCAGATCTGAGATCAATCTTTGAGAAGTAACAAGCTCCAACTAATTGATCAAAAAGGTCATCAATTCTTGGGAGTGGATACTTGTTCTTGATCGTGCGTTTGTTCAGCTCCCGATAATCGATACACATTCTCATTGAACCGTATTTCTTCTTCACAAATAAAATTGGTGCACCCCAAGGCGATGAGCTGGGTCTGATGAAGCCCTTATCAGATAAATCTTGAAGCTGTGACATCATTTCTTTCATTTCTGGTGGTGCTAATCTGTACGGCGCACGAGCGATGGGATTGGCTCCAGGTACTAGGTCTATTCCAAATTCTACTTGCCTAACCGGAGGAAGACTATTCAGGTCTTCAGGAAAAACTTCTGGGTATTCATTAACAATGGAAATATCTTCCAGCTTACACTTTTCAGGCCTACTATCTATCACATAGGCTAGATAACTAGAGCAACCCTTATTAACACATTTACGGGCTTTTATCATAGATATAAGACTGGACTGATGATTCTTACGATCTCCATAAATCACTACCGATCTCTTATCAGGTAAAACGACATTGATTATTTTCTTATCACAAACTATATTAGCCTGATTCTCAGCCAGCCAATCCATTCCTACTACCACATCAAATTCAATCAAAGCTATTGGGAACAGTTGTATCGGTACTCCACATCCCTCTATATTTATCATGCAACGATCAAAAACCTCTTTAACTGCTACTTGGTTATCATTTGCAGTGTCTACTAATAAAGCATGTTCTAACATTTTAGGCTCTAAATGCATGTGAGCAGCAAAGGAAGGAGACACAAAAGATCGGTTTGCACCGGAATCAAATAACACTTTTGCACGCGTGGAGTTTATGAAAAATGTACCTGTGACCACATCAGGAGTCTCCTCCGCCTCTTTAGCTGTCATTTGGAATGTACGACCCCTCGTTCTCGGCGGTTCTATTCTTGGAACTACTGGTCTCGTAATGGCCGGTTTCCCCGATGTACCCCCCGATTGTATTCTACCTCGCGAACAGTCTGATTGGAGGTGATCCGGAGAGTTGCACAAAAAGCAAAAACGTGTTACTCGACAGTCTTTAACAACATGACCCGTTTTCCCACATTTAAAGCAAACCCGCGACTCTACTTGACAATTCCCCTGATGGTAACGATTACACCTTGAACATGGTCTTTCTGTTGGTCGAAATGAAGGACGGTTGTCAAACCTCTGAAATCTAGGTTTCCTCGAATCTTGTGGTGGTCCTTCCCATTTTCTTTTTCCTAAGCTCTTATCGCCAGTATCTCTTTTATTATCTCTTTCCACATTCTCGGCAGCATCCACTGCAGCTGTAAAAGTATTTGGCCCTGTGGCAGTCACCAATCTTCGAACCTCGGAATTTAACCCATAAATAAACCTCTCCATCTTCATCTTATCTGTAGCAACATAATATCCTGCAAAACGAGACTTCTTCAAAAATCGTGCAGTATAATCTCTAACCGACAGATTTCCTTGTTGTAGATTCATGAATTCTTCTTCTAACTGTCTGACAGCGGCTTGTGGACAGAAGTGCGTTGTGAAAGCTAACACGAATTTCTCCCATGAAAAAGTAGTATATACATCCGCTCCTCTCGATTCTGTATGAGCATCCCACCAATACAGAGCATCCCCTTTCAGCATCGCAGCTCCATAAAGCACTTTGTCTTCTTCAGCACATTTACACGTCTTGAAGATGGCCTCTATTTCTTTCAGCCATCTCATCGCCTTTACCGGATCCCGATCTCCTGAGTATGTAGGGGGCTTACAACTAAGAAACATTTTATAATCGCACCTTTTCACCCCTGGTAGAACAGTAGAGGTAAGTGGTATCTCCACTTCATGTTCCGGATCTGGTCTTTCAGTTTCATTAAGACGATTACGTTCGAACATGGCTTGTATGCTATCCTGTAATCTTCCCATTTCAGCAGTCAGATCATCTCGTGTAACAAACTCTGTACCATGCTGTTGTGTTCTACCTCCAGTTCGGCCTCCTGTTCCCCTTCCAGTTCTACCTCTACCACAATCTCCTCCTCTTCCCCCTGTTCCTAATGGCGGATTTCCTCCACTTGAATTCCTTCCTCTTCCCTGATTCCCTTGTCTGGTGCCACTCGCCATTCTGTGGATTCAAACAAGGTTAATATACACACATAAGCACATACCCCATATAATAAGATATTCCAGTTCAAACATGTACCTGTAAGATCATAATTACACTGGCCTTGTGTAATTTTAAATTACCTTACATGATGTTCCTTCTACCTTTTATACTTAATATCCCCAGGTTCTAATTTAATCGGGACATCCTACTTAACATGCAGTTTAAGACTAGGTACAGATACTAATACCTAAATCCCTTAAACTAGGGCTCTGATACCATCTGTAACATCCCGCATAAACAAAACATACATATAACATATAATTCATAACAGGGTTTCACAATATCATTCACATTACACATTTGGTCCCAAAGTCTGATCTAACCAATATAAAATTCAGTACAAACTTGATCCCATTTAGATCTGATAGTAGCTAATAACTGAAATTTAAGTACAAAAGTATCATCAACTTCATAATGATCCTCATTCCACATAGCTATCCACCAAGTAAACTAATCATTTACTCTTACTGGTACCACCACCTGGAATACAGATTTTTAAAACAAAATTGAGGGTTAGACCTAAGGGTCTAGTGAGTAAATCCCTGATATTTGGAAATCGTAAAAATTCATTTATATAAATACACACCTTTATATAAATACATATACACCACACGTAAAATGATACCAAATGCAATTCACACAACATACCTTTTCACATACCACCTTATCCCTCCACCAATGGCCAATAACAATTGGTTGCGAGCCAATTTATCACACCGGTCCTAAGCCCGGCCACGTATTATATTTTCATATAATACTCACGTAATTATAATATCTCAATATATTATAATTACTCACGTATGACATATTCATACACATCATCAAACATTTGTTAATCACATAATGCATTCCAGTAAAAATATACTTTTTAAAGTAAAACTCACCTCGTGCGTTTATCACAAAACTCTTTCAAGAATAATTCACGTATGTCGCTCCTTCACAGAATCTGAAATCAGATAAAATACCAAATATCTCTTTTAACACTTAACCTTACAAAATTCTCAAATCAAATCGCAATGAACAGTACCCAAGTCGCAACCCAAGATCACATGAAATCGCAATGAACAGTACCTAAGTCGCAGCCTCCTATTGCGATTCCACCCTGGAGTCGCAACCCCTAATTGCGATTCCACCCTGGAGTCGCAACCCACTATTGCGATTCCACCCTGGAATCGCAACCCACTATTGCGATTCCAAACCCGAATCGCAACCAACTACTGCGATTTCAATTCAAGTCGCAAACGACCATTGCGACTTCAAGCCCAAGTCGCAATCGACCATTGCGACTTCGTTGAATATCGCAGTCCTCTATTGCGACTTCGATGAATATCTCAGTCTACTGTTTCATCCTAAAACCCAGAATTTATACTTTTTAATCTATGCATGTTGCTACAAAGACGCATAAATGTTTAAGACCATTAACACAACCTAACCATAAGCTTAAATTGCTCAAAACATCTATTTTTAACAAAACCCATTTGAACACTTAACTAGCAACCTTTCAAGAACACTTTGAGGAATCTAAAACACAAAAAGGTATGGATTGTTTACCTTGATTACTTCAGTTGGTACAAAATCACAGCAGCAATTCCTTCTTCTTTTTCAATTCTCTCGATCTCTCTCTTTCTTTTTTCTCTTTTCTCTCAATCGATAAACACACACACACACACATAGGTTTTTGATATTTATTTGATTTTCTTCTAAATAAGCCTAAGATTGACACCTCCTGGTGTCTCAACAGAAGTGTGGAGGTGGTGGGAGATATTTTTGGCAAAAAGACCAAATCCACCCTAAGCTTATCTCAATTGGCAATAAATACCCCTAAACTTCCAATTACAAATTAAACTTACCCCTTAACTCCTAATTCCATAAAATACTAAAATAATGACTTATAAAATAAATCCCCAAATCTAAAATTAGATAAATTACCTGGTTATTACAGTCCAAGTCCAAGGTGGTGGTCCTGGAGAAGGAGGTGAGGGAGCTCAAAGATGAGGCTGCATCTACCTTTGCCCTTGTTCGTCTAACAGCTCAGGCGGCTATTATGCAGCAACACTTGTCGGGGAAGAATCCCTTGCGTCCGCGATTGAGGAGCTGGCCTTATTCATAGCCAAGTGTTTGGGCAAAATTTCACAGGTCTCGACCACGACCAGAGAAGGTAAGACGCATGTCATGAGTTATACCTTGTATTAAGATAAGGTCCCGACGAAGACCCAAAGAACCTCCGTCATCCCTCCTAAAGGGTAAGTCGAGAGTTCCTCACGATACTCGACCTCGACGTCGCCCGTTCCGCACGACCGTCGCATAAAACCGTACGACCTCGACCGACTGACGCGTTATACAACTGTTATGTTTGTTTAAGTATTTAATGCAGGAGTCAAAGTCATTTATGGACAAACGGCTATAACCGACGAAATCAGTTATGAGCATCTAAACCCACATTGAAGACGACGACCGTTACAACAATCATTAAAGATCTTAATGATTCAATTAAAGTCATCCGAAGACTATAAAATCCCAGGTCAATCATCAGTTCAAGACACCTGATCAACACTTGATCAACACCGAATAACACAGAGAGAGAGAGAGAGAGATAGAACAAGAGCATCGAACAACATAAGCAAACACAAACACTCGAAGAATATTCATTCGAAGCAAAGAGATCATTCATAGAAGATCACTCTCGACGCAAGACTCTCGCTCTCAACCAACAGTTTATACATAGTTTTCACACACGACGCACACTGTTTTTACATTCCAAACACTTGTACTTTACATTTCGAAGTCTTTCCTTCATTTGTATTGTAATATCTGTACGATCGACACCCGGAACACCAAGGACATTGCCCCTGATTGGAGACCATAGTGCAGCGACGACATCCACTGTCGTCCGCAGGTTTTTTCCTCGTTGAGGTTTTTCCTGCATCATCAAATCCTTTGTCTCATTTACAATTTTATCTTTGTCGCACGCCTTTGTCGAAAGATTCCTTTCTTTAGTTGTTAAAGTCCACATCGACCTTAAGTTGTCCCTTTGGTGCGATTTTTGGCATTAACAGTTTGGCGCCATCCATGGGACCCCATCTAGAGAAAATCATCGACAAACGTGCGTCTTGCTAACGGTTTCTTGGAGTTTTCTTTGTTCTCTATTGCAGGAAAATGGCAGCCCCTGGAGATCAGCAGCATGTCATTTCTCAGATGTACCAGGAGCTTGAAGTCGCCCGAAATCAAATCAACGCCATGGTGGAGCAAAGCCGTAGAGCAGCTGAAGAGATCGCACAGTTAAGGAATCCCTTTAGACCTCAGAGTGGTCCTAGGCCATTCGTTCAGAATCCAGGCCAAGGATCGTTCGGTCAGAATGGTCCTCGACCATTCGCGCATAATCCAGGTCCAGGATCCGGTCCGTTCACTGAGAATAAGCATCCAGGTCCGGCCATGCAAAACCAGCAGCCGGGACCGTTCAATCCAAATCCCCAGTTCGGGACGGTCCCTCCTCAGCATATAAGGCCACCACCCATGCAGGATGGATTGCAACCATTTCAGAATGGGTCGCAGCCATTTCAGAACGGGTCGCAACCGTATTTTGTTCCTTTCAACGGAGATGCCAATGGCTCATCGCATGTCAATGGCACCAACTCAGGAATCAATTCGCAAATAGGGACAAATCTCAACCCCAATGACCCCGTCGCCCAGCGATTGAAAATGCTAGCAGATCAGAACGAGCGCGTCATATCTTTGCTCGCCAAGCTGCCTGGGGCAGCTGTGCCCGTCGATGTCGAGCCCCGATCAGTATTTCAGGTGTCACCATTTATCGATGAGATTGCGACTGTCGAGGTCCCGAAGAAGTACAATGTCCCCGCCTTCACGCCCAAGTACTCGGGAGTAACCGATCCGACAGAGCACGTTGCGCAGTATAAGCAGCTCATGTGGACGATCTCAATCCCACACATGTATCAGGAAGTCTGTATGTGCAAAAGCTTTGGTGCAACTCTCACTGGTCCTTCTCTCCAATGGCTAATCAATCTCAATGCAGAAGCAGTGACTTATATCACGCCCATCGGGTCGTTCGCTGAATTAGTCAATCAATTCTCCCAGCAATTCGCCAACAGTCGCAAGATGGAGAAGCAGACCAGTGACTTATATTACGTCGTGCAGAAGACCAATGAGTCTATCCGCAGTTATTTCAATCAATTCAATGCAGAGATGATCAGCATTCACAATTGTGACATCAAGACCGCGATAGAAAGCCTATAAGCGTGGTCTGGACGACAGTTCAGGTTTATACACTGACCTGACTAAGTATCTTCCGGAGAATTTCGAAGACGTCCGAGCTCGAACCTTAGCATATATGAGAGTAGAGGACGGCGCTGCCTTCCGTCGCAAGCATACCGACGACAAGAGGTCGTTAGGCATAATGGAGCCCGCCTGCCAGATCTCGAACGACCGATTCAAGACAAAAGCAGAGGCTAAGACCGTGACCAAATTTCCTCAATACCCCAAGATATCCTCGTACGGATTCAAAGGGTCCACTAAAGATTTGGTCGAAGCTCTGAAGACCGCCCAGGCGACTATTCGATGGCCAACGAAGTCCGGTCAGGACGACGCTAAGAAAGATAAATCTAAGTGGTGCGACTTTCACGTCGACCATGGTCACGCGACAGATGATTGCATAGCTCTAAAAAAGGAGCTGGCGTATCACGTCCCAAAGGGAAATCTCAAAGACATCATCGACGACGTCGTTACCCCAACTAACGATGTTCGACCGTCAACCCCTGAGCATGCGAAAGTCGTCAATTGTATCACTGGTTGTTCCGACGTATGCGGTCTAATGTATTCCACAGCCAAACGTCACGCCAGTCAAGCACCTGACGATCGGCCTATCCCGTGTTCATCAAGGCTTAAAAGAGTTTTGGAATTGGAAGCCATGAAAATCGTATTCGACCAAGACGACCTCGGTGACTCGTACCAGAAACACCACGATGGGTTGATCATTCAACTCACGGTTGGTAACTGTTTAACTCGACGAGTCTTGGTCGATGGGGGCAGTTCAACGAACGTCATCTTCCTTGACACCATCAAGGCCATAGGAATCGCTCACTTGGAAATCACCCGACGTTCGACAACTTTGGTCGGTTTCAATGGAGAAGCGACAAGCACATATGGAGATATCATCTTGCCAGTCTACGCCAGAGGAATCAACAAGCAGACCAAGTTCAGCGTCGTCGACTGTGTGTCGGCCTATAACATCATCTTAGGTCGACCATGGATCCAGGAAATGAAAGTCGTTCCCTCGATATATAATCAGACCGTGAAGTTCCCTACGCCATGGGGCATCCAGGAAATCAAGAGTGAGCCGAAAGTCGCTCGTGACTGCTATAAATCGACTCTGAAACTGCGAAAGTAAATCACTTAGCAGATACGGCACGACAGGTTCGTCCTTCTATCCTTAGAAACAAACTTATGCTTCGTCTATAGGAATAAAACGACCGTATGGCCCTGTCGCGCGAAAACACAGTCAATGTACACCTAGATGGCATTTCCCAAGATCTCTGTGTCGATCCGTCATTTAAAACCTATCCTCTCCTAGAAAGAATAGGATAGTAAATGACGGGGGGCAAATACTCCGTTAATTAAAAAGGAATCTAAGAAGGTACGTTTCCTAATTTCTTTTTCTTCTTTCATACGATTTTTTCATGATGACGATTACTGACTTAAGCAGAATTGCACGACAATAATCAAACGACTCTAGTTTCGCCAGGTTGCACGACATAAACGACCAAGTCTATGACTTGACCATCCTTTATAGGGACACACGATTCAAATTCATCGCACGACTCAGTCGTACGATTGCAAAGTCTAACGATCTCATGATCAAAGTTTCTTGACTCAGAAAAATTTTATACTTTGAATATATGCTTTAGTCGCATGTGCTTATGTTTATACACACGATTTAAAAGTCTTATGGATTACGTTCCAGTTATTGTGTTACAATAGATGCCTAAGTCGCATGATTCCTTGTACTTTATGAATTTAACAGTCGATGTGATGTTTGTTTGCCAAATATATAAATCGCAAATTCAAAAGAAGACCGAATTTCATTCATCAAAAAAACTGTCATTTACAAAAAGCTCTACCACCAACGGTCGATCAACAAAGAAACATAAATAAACGAAGATATCTTTCTAAGGTTGGGGAGGAACGTCGGTCGCATCTTTGCCCGACACGTCGCCCTGAAAATCCTCCTCTTCCTCTTCGACCTCCTTCTAATCATCCGAGTCGAGCTCTCTCTCAGTCCTGACCTCCTTGAAGAACAGATCCAACTCGTCCAACGCTGAGGCCACATGATTCTTGCCTAGCAAGTGATTTCGCATGATATTCGCTCGAGTAGTGAGTCGAGCGAAAGAAAAGATGGACTTATTCTCGTCCCTCAACTCCTCTAACTCCTTCTCTAAACTTACCTCCTTAGATTTGGATTCCTCGACTTCCTTTTTCTTCACGGCCAAGGATTCCCCTATCCCATCCAACGTCTCCCTTTGGTCATGCATCAAAGATAGGGAATCCTTTAAACGTGAGTTCGCGTCGTCCCTTGCGTGTCCAAGGGACTCCATCCCATTCAAGATGTCGTCGAGTCTCACCGATGCCGCCTCTTCGCGTTCTAAAGCAGGCTTTTCCCTTTTTAACGCTTCATCTTCTTTCTCGATGGCAGAAGCTACTAAGCCTTCTACCTTTGTCGATTTAGCGTACAACGCCAAAGACGACTGAAACCTCTGAAAATGTATGAAAACACTTTAGCAAAGAATACGACGTCGACAACAGATAAACAAAAGTCTTGATAGACTTACCATGAATGCTAGTCCAGCAACATGGGCCTCAGTATCCTCGAGAGAAACTCCGTCAAAACACTCTCTGAAAGAAAGGAGCTGATACTTTCCCAAACGAGGGAACAGTTTCGTCCCGTCTAGGACATTATCATTCAAAAAATTCGACGGCAACGTAAACTTCAACGTCGTTTCAGAGCCCGTTTTTGCGCCCTTGCCCTTGTCGGCGAAAGAAGAGCCTGACGCGGCAAGAGAAGACATCGTCGCCGGTCGCGCCGTATCAACGGACCTTGTGTCAAAAACCTTCTCGATAAACACGGTCGATACCTTAGCCCTCTCAGGCGGGACGACTCTCGACGAACCACCCGTCGTTGACAGTGGTTCACTCAAAACGGACATTCTCGTCCTCTTATGGAGACCCGATCCAGATGTCGAGACTTCTTTTCTCTTTAAAACCCCCGACCCAGCTGTCGAGGTATCCTTCCCCCTGTCTACACTCGCCTTGCGAGTTAGCTCCACTTGAGCCATTTTCTCGACGGCTGCAGGCGCCCAAGATTCTCCTGTATGGTAAAAGAAAGAATTAGACGATTGAGAACAAAGATAGATTAGGACGAGCAGAAGCAAAGAGATACTTACCAGTTATCTCTACTTCCTCCTCCTCTCTCTCCTCGGTCGCCTCAGAATCCTCTCTCTCATCTTCTTCTTTCTCCTCTCGACCCATCCTCACTCTGTCGCTCAAGAAAACGGTGTCATCACCTCGTCTACCAAATGACGCATGACGTACGACCGGTCTTCAGTACAAAACTCTAGTAACTTTTCGACCTTAGCCCGGGAAGCATCGTCCGGCTCTACCTTGTCGAAATCAATATCTACGCATAAAAAAGAAGATCAGTCGAAAAAACAACCGAGCAACAGAATAACATAAAAACATACAATCAAAGGCTCACCCGTCATATTCCAACCCTCCCTAATCCAGTCACTATCAGTGTCCAGCGTCGACACCCACACGAATACATACCACTTCTTCCACCCACGGTCATTGACCGCAGTATTTAAAACCAGGGTACGATCACCCTTGTACCTTGAAAACAAACTATAGCGACGGTGCCAGTCACTTTTGACCTTATACGCCGTCAGTAGGTCCCTCACATTCATCGGTGGATTCCAGTTGGAGGTAAGTCGTTCGATGATCAAGATAACTCGCCAGAACTGGGGCATCAGTTTCCCCGGCGAAAGATCAAATTCACACATGAACTCTTTGACCAAAGGCGAATATGGCCAATGAAAGCCTATCTTGAACGGGTATTCGTATATAACGACGTACCCCTTGGGGCACATTTCCGGTCGAACCTTGCCAACCTTGCTTACGGTAATCCCAATGGGAATCATCTCTACACTTCTAAAGTCGTCGAGATCTTCTTCGTTTTTAATGGTGATTCTAGGCTCTATCGACATTGCCAGCCCCGTTAAATTGATTTGCACTTCTGAAAGGCCCCAGATATCCCAGTTTTTTCTAGGCTTTCTAGCAATACACTTGCGACGCATACGCAAACTGGAGAGTCGTATCTTATATGATCTCAGAAAATCCTAAATTAGGTCAAAGATTCTTGCAAGTTTAGAAATAATTGAACGAAAATCGACAAGAAAATCCCTAAAGAAATCTTTGCTCAAAACCCTCTAAAATCGTAAACAACAAAAGATCCATCGTAATCTTTATTTATGCAGTCGATTATGTCAGGTCGAGCCCTTTGATGTTCACCACGTACCTCCGTCTTCTCGTATGACCACACAGATCGTCGACACCTGTCAAAGACAGCTGGTAAGCACAATCGTACGTCAGTATGACATCACGACCTCGTTTTCTCTTCGACTTCTCGTTCGGTTAGAATTAAACCAATTCGGTTCAGAAACAACCAAGGTATTTTTAACGCAGAACCCTGAACACCCAACGAGCAAAATTTAAAATTCGAATTTGCCATCCTACTTTCAAATTTTGGGGGCAAACTGTTTGGGCAAAATTTCACAGGTCTCGACCACGGCCAAAGAAAGTAAGACGCATGTCATGAGTTATACATTGTATTAAGATAAGGTCCCGACGAAGACCCAAAGAACCTCCGTCATCCCTTCTAAAAGGTAAGTTGAGAGTTCCTCACGACACTCGACCTCGACGTCGCCCGTTCCGCACGACCGTCGCATAAAACCATACGACCTCGACCAACTGACGCATTATACAACTGTTATGTTTGTTTAAGTGTTTAATGCAGGAGTCAAAGTCATTTATGGACAAACGGCTATAACCGACGAAATCAGTTATGAGCATCTAAACTCACATTGAAGACGACGACCGTTACAACAATCATCAAAGATCTTAATGATTCAATTAAAGTCATCCGCAGACTATAAAATCCTAGCTCAATCATCAGTTCAAGACACCTAATCAACACCGAATAACACACATAGAGAGAGATAGAACAAGAGCATCGAACAACAGAAGCAAACACAAATACTCGAATAATATTCATTCGAAGAAAAGAGATCATTCATAGAAGATCACTCTCGACGCAAGACTCTCGCTCTCGACCAACAGTTTATACAAAGTTTTCACACACGACGCACATTGTTTTTACATTCCAAACACTTGTACTTTACATTTCGAATTCTTTCCTTGATTTGTATTGTAATCTCTGTACGATCGACACCCAGAACACCAAGGACATCGCCCCTGATTGGCGACCTTGGTGTTAATGCCAAAAATCGCACCAAAGGGATAACTTAAGGTCGATGTGGACTTTAACAACTAAAGAAAGGAATCGTTTGACAAAGGCGTGCGATAAAGACAAAAATGTAAATGAGATAGAGGATTTGATGACGCAGGAAAAACCTCAACGAGGAAAAAACATGCGGACGACAATGGATGTCGTCGCTGCACTATGGTCGCCAATCAGGGGCGATATCCTTGGTGTTCCGGGTGTCGATCGTACAGAGATTACAATACAAATGAAGGGAAAGACTTCGAAATATAAAGTACAAGTGTTTGAAATGTAAAAATAGTGTGCGTCGTGTGTGAAAACAATGTGTGAACTGTTGGTCGAGGGTGATAGTCTTGCGTCGAGAGTGATCTTCTATGAATGATCTCTTTGCTTCGAATGAATATTCTTCGAGTGTTTGCGTTTGCTTCTGTTGTTCGATGCTCTTCCTGTGTTATTCGATGTCCTGGAATTGAGGATTGAACTTGGGATTTATAGTCTTCGGATGATGTTAATTGAATCAATAAGATCTTTGATGATTGTTGTAACGGTCGTTGTTTGGGCAAAAATTCACAGGTCTCGACCATGACCAGAAAAAGTAAGACACATGTTACGAGCAATATCTTGTATTAAGATAAGGTCCCGACAAAGACCTAAAAAATCTTTGTCGTCCCTCCTAAAAGGTAAGTCGAGAGTTCCTCATGACACTCGACCTCGACGTCACCTACTTCGCACGACCGTCACATAGAATCATGCAACCTCGGCCGACTAACGCGTTATACAACTGTTATATTTGTTCAATGATTAATGCAGGAGTCAAAGTCATTAATGGACAATGGCTATAACCGACGAAATCAGTTATGAGCATCTAATCCCACATTGAAGATGACGACCGTTACAACAATCATCAAAGATCTTAATGATTCAATTAACATCATCCGAAGACTATAAATCCCAAGTTCAATCCTCAGTTTTAGGACATCGAATAAAACATCGAAGAACACAGGGAGAGAGATAGAACAATAGCATCGAACAACAGAAGCAAACGCAAACACTCGAAGAATATTCATTCGAAGCAAAGAGATCATTCGTAGAAGATCGCTCTCGACGCACGACATTCACTCTCGACCAACAGTTCACATATTGTTTTCACACACGACGCACACTGTTTTTACATTTCAAACACTTGTACTTTACATTTCGAAGTCTTTCCCTTTATTTGTATTGTAATCTCTGTACGATCGACACCCGGAACACCAAGGACATCGCCCCTGATTGGCGAGCATTGTGCAGCGACGACTTCCACAGTCGTCCGCAGGTTTTTTCCTCGTTGAGGTTTTTCCTGCGTCATCAAATCCTCTGTCTCATTTACATTTTTATCTTTGTCGCACGCCTTTGTCGAATGATTCCTTTCTTTAGTTGTTAAAGTACACATCGACCTTAAGTTGTCCCTTTGGTGCGACTTTTGGCATTAATAGTTTGGCGCCATCCGTGGGACCCTATCTAGAGAAAATCTTCGACAAACGTGCGTCCTACTTACGTTTTCTTGGAGTTTCTTCTGTTCTCTGTTTCAGGAAAATGGCGAATAACGAACAGTCCGCTGACCCAGCACATGAAGGACTCGAAAATGCACAAAATGCACTTAAAGCAGTCAACGATTATCGCCTGGAGGAAGTCATTCTAGATTCAAGCAAGCCTGCCAAAAAGTCTTAATCGGGTCGTTTCTCAATCCTTGCCTCAGGGAATAGTTAATATCTTTTTTGTAGGAACATGCTGATTTTTTCGCCTGGTCGCATGAAGATATGGTCGGCATAGATCCTGACGTCATCTCTCACAAGCTCAACGTCGATCCATCGTTCAAACCTATCAAGCAGAAGCGACGGAAATTTGCTCCTGAAAGGAATAAGGTGATAAATGACGAAGTCGGCAACCTTCTCAAGACAGGAAATATTCGAGAGGTAAAATATCCCGATTGGCTTGCTAACGTCGTGGTTGTAGCAAAGAAGAATGGAAAGTGGAGGGTCTGTATCGACTTCACAGACCTCGATAAAGCCTGTCCAAAAGATCCTTTTCCATTACCTCATATCGACGCCATGGTCGATGCGACAACGGGGCACGAACTACTAACGTTCATGGATGCCTATTTCGGATATAATCAAATCTTAATGCACGTCGAGGACCAAGAAAAAACCGCATTTATGACGGACTGAGGTATTTACCGTTATAAAGTTATGGCTTTCGGACTAAAAAATGCAGGTTCTACCTACCAGCGTCTAGTGAATAAAATGTTCAAAGACCATCTCGGCGACACGATGGAGATGTATATCGACGACATAATGGTCAAGTCAAAACAAGTGATCGACCATGTCGAGCATCTGAGGCAATCGTTTGATATCCTTAGAAAGTATAGCATGAAGCTCAACCCGACGAAATGTTCCTTTGGCGTCAGTGCTGGAAAATTCCTCTGATATTCGGTCACTCGCCGAGGCATCGAAGCCAATCCCGACCAGATCAAAGCCAGTGTAGAGATCAAATCTCCTCGAAATTTCAAAGAAGTCCAAAGGCTCACTGGTCGGGTAGCAGCTCTAAACAGGCCCATCTCCCGATCTTCAGATAAATGTCACCTATTTTACAACGTCCTCAAGAAAAACAGAGGCTTCGACTGGACCGACGATCATGAACAGGCATTGCAAAAGCTCAAAGAATACATGACGTCGCCCCCCTTATTGTCGAAACCTCGCGATCATGAAACCTTGCAACTATATCTGGCTGTTAGCCCAAACGCGGTAAGTGTTGTCCTAGCACGAGAAGATGAAAAATAGCAACTGCCAATCTATTATGTAAGTAAATCTCTTCTGGATGCAAAAATCAGGTATTCCTCTATGGAAAAATTGCTCTTGTCGCTAGTCACAGCTGCTAAAAAACTGCGACATTATTTTGAGTCGCATCCCATTACTGTCGTAACTAACTTCCCTCTTAAGTCTGTCTTAAGAAAACCTAAGTTGACAGGTCGCTTAGCAAAATGTAGCATATATCTCAGCAGCTACGACATTGACTTCAAGCCCAGGACCACGATCAAGTCGCAAGCCTTGGCCGACTTCATTGCTGACTTCAACCTTGAATTGGAGAAAGAAGCAGAGCTCGAGGTATCGACTGTGGTGACTCACGACGACGTGCCCTGGATCTTACACGTCGATGGGTCATCCAACATTAGAGGCTCAGGACTAGGCGTCGTCTTAAAGTCGCCACAGGGGGCAAATATGGTATACTCAGTTCGATGCGATTTCAAGACTACCAACAATGAAGCTGAATACGAAGCCCTGATCATAGGAATGAATATGGCCTATGACTCGGGGGCAACTGCGTTACATGTAAACAACGAATCTCTCCTGGTAGTGAACCAGATCAATGGAGAATTCACGGCCAAAGATTCAAAAATGACAGCATACCTGAAGGTAGCAAAAGAGAAATCCGAAAAATTTAAATCTTTTTCTATCGAGCAAATCCCGAGAGACCAGAATACTCAAGCCGACGCTTTAGCAAATCTCGGGTCTGCTTTAGTCGAACCCATATTCGACGTTATTCCCATGATCCATCTGGCGACATCGTCTATCGAAAACATCGATGTCGTCCAGATCAAGGACGAAAAAGATGATTGGTCGTGCGACATCCAAAATTTCCTTGTGCACGACCAACTCCCAGAAGACAAGATGGAAGCCGGAAGATCAGATTCAAAGCATCTAAATACACCATAATTGGAGATAAGCTCTATCGACGATCATCGACAGGATTAAACCTAAGATGCGTCATTAGCAAGAGTCAGGTCCAAAAAATCCTTCACGAGATGCACAACGAAGAATGTGGCAATCATTTCGGTGGTCGCAGTTTGGCTAATCGTATCTCTCGACAGGGGTATTTTTGGCCAACATTACGACAAGACGCCGTCAGATACGTCCAAAACTCTAACCCTTGTCAGCGACATGCATGTATGTCACATAAACCCTCTGAACCTTTGCACTCGACACTTATCCCATGGCCCTTCATGAGGTGGGGAATGGATATTGTCGGCAAGCTACCCCAACACCGAGGCAAAAGGTATTCCTCCTTGTACTCACCAATTATTTTTCCAAGTGGCTTGAGGCGGCTGCTTTTTCCCAAATCAGGGACAAGGAAGTCATCTCTTTTATCCAGACTAACATCATAAGCATATTTGGGATCCCATCCAAAATCGTCTGTGACAACGGATCCCAATTCATAAGCGACAGGACCCAACAATTTTGCGAAGACAGGAGTATCAAGTTAACAACCTCGACTCCCAGATACCCTCAGGCGAACGGACTTGCTGAATCAAGTAATAAGACCATTATAGCTCCGATAAAGAAAAGGTTAAAAGCTGCAAAAGGAAGATGGGTCGAAGAACTCCCTTCAGTCCTATGGGCAAATTTCACGACACCGCGCACATCCACAGGACAAACCCCTTTCTCTCTCGTCTACGGTTGCGAAGCAGTCCTGCCAATCGAAGTCCAGCTCCCAACTTCGAGGCATACTTCCGTCGACCACAACATGATTGATTTAAACTATGATATCGACGCCCTCGAGGAGCTTAGAGAATCAACCTTGATCAGAATGGCATCTCAGAAGCAAGTAGTCGAGCGATATTTCAATAAACACGTCAAAGTCAAGGTCTTTCAAGAAGGCGATTACGTCCTCCGTCGAGTGTTCCAAAACACTCAAGAACTCAACGTCGGCAAGCTTTCTATTAAATGGGAAGGTCCTTACCGTATCTCCGAAGTTGTCGGTAAAGGAGCCTATAGACTCCAGACTCTCGACAATCAAGAAATCCCACGCAGTTGGAATGCGATGCACTTGAAAAAGTATTTTTTCTAAAATCACGTTCTTCTCATGGAACTTAATTGTTTTATCACAGGGATACATGATTCAAATTTCATCATGAAATTTGGTTACACGGTTTGAGCGACCTCTCGATCTGAGTTTCTGGATTCAGAAAAATTTTGTACGTTCTAACACGTCAATAATTGAGCCTATCAATACAAGTCAAACGTATGATATTTCAATCGTTATATTGCTATGAATGCCTAAGTCACACAATTCTTCACTCGTTCTATACTTAACAAAGTTATACGATTGATATTACATCTATCTACGACATATGTAAATCGAAGTAAAAATTTGACAAAAGGATGAACTTCATTTACGAAACGAACAATTACATAGGAACGACCGACGATCTAGTATACAAAGTTAAAAAAAACATAGCATCTCCTAAATCTAGAGAAGAGCGTCGATCATATGCTTAGTCTCGACCTTCGAGTCCTCGTCATACTCGAAAACACGTTAAGAAGCTAATGCAAGGATCAAACGAATATGTTAGGCGTTATCTAACGCCCTGCGCCGCGACATTTTCAGAATGCGGCTCTTAAGATTAATGTTAAGGTTAGAGGAAGGAATATGATCTTCTCGACGGTCGACTTCCAGTCCAACATCTCCTCTATCTTCGTATATCTAACAAAAGAAGATTGAAACATCTGTAAAATACAAAAGGGATATGTTAAACCAACATTCGACGGAAATATTGGGAACATGAGTTTCGAAAGAAAAACTCACAAAGAACGCTAGTCCAGCTAAACGCGATCCCGTCTCTTCGATGGAGATCTTTTGAAAACGCTCCTTGAAAGATAAGAGCCGATATTTCCCCAGATGCGGAAATGACTTCGTCCCGTCAAGGACACAATCAGTCAAGAGGATCGACGACAACTTAAAGTTGAATCGTCATTACTTCCTCCTCACCCTCTCCCGTCCTTATACCATTGCCCCCGATGGCTGACGAAAGGGCCGACGTGGATATAGAGGACATCGTCGCCAGATGCGCAAGATCCACGAACGTCGCATCTATCGCAATCAAAGTCTTCACCGAATCGGACATAATCGTTCTCAAAGAGTCTTCAATCCTTGAAGGCTTGAGAGAAATCGAGAAACTATACCTCATATGGACACTAAAAAAACTTCGAAAAGTATTGAGCAAAGAACAGCAAGGGATCAACGAAAATTTCCGCACTAAGAAACTTTTCAAGAGGATATAAGGGGAAATGATCCATTATGATCCCTATTTATGCACTCAATCATGTCAGGTCAAGCCCTTTGATGATCGCCACGCGTCCCCGTCTTTTCGTATAGCCATATGGATCGTCGACACCTATCAAAGACAGTTGGTAAGCACAATCGTGCGTCAGTATGACGTCACGACCCTGTTTTCTCTTCGACTTCTCGTTCAGTTAAAATTGAACCAATCCGGTTCTGAGACAACCAAGGTATTTTCCAACACAAGACCCTGAATACCCGACAGGCAAAATTTAAAATTCGAATTTGGCATCCTACTTTCAAATTTTGAGGGCAAACTGTTTGGGCAAAAATTCACAGGTCTCGACCACGACCAGAAAAAGTAAGACACATGTTACGAGCTATATCTTGTATTAAGATAAGGTCCCGACAAAGACCTAAAAAACCTCTGTCGTCCCTCCTAAAAGGTAAGTCGAGAGTTCCTCATGACACTCGACCTCGACGTCGCCTACTTCGCATGACCGTCGCATAGAATCATGCGACCTCAGCCGACTAACGCGTTATACAACTGTTATATTTGTTCAATGATTAATGCAGGAGTCAAAGTCATTAATGGACAACGGCTATAACCGACGAAATCAGTTATGAGCATCTAATCCCACATTGAAGACGGCGACCGTTACAACAATCATCAAAGATCTTAATGATTCAATTAACATCATCCGAAGACTATAAATCCCAAGTTCAATCCTCAGTTTTAGGACATCGAATAAAACATCTATGAACACAGGGAGAGAGATAGAACAAGAGCATCGAACAACAGAAGCAAACGCAAACACTCGAAGAATATTCATTCGAAGCAAAGAGATCATTCGTAAAAAATCGCTCTCGATGCACGACATTCACTCTCGACTAACAGTTCACATATTGTTTTCACACACGACGCACACTGTTTTTACATTTCAAACACTTATACTTTACATTTCGAAGTCTTTCCCTTCATTTGTATTGTAATCTCTGTACGATCGACACCCGGAACACCAAGGACATCGCCCCTGATTGGCGAGCATAGTGCAGCGACGACTTCCACAGTCGTCCGCAGGTTTTTTCCTCGTTGAGGTTTTTCCTGCGTCGTAAAATCCCCTCTCTCATTTATATTTTTATCTTTGTCGCACGCCTTTGTCGAATGATTCCTTTCTTTAGTTGTTAAAGTCCACATCGACCTTAAGTTGTCTCTTTGGTGCGATTTTTGGCATTAACAGTCGTCGTCTTCAATGTGGGATTAGATGCTCATAACTGATTTCGTTGGTTATAGCCGTTATCCATTAATAACTTTAACTCCTGCATTAAACACTTGAACAAACATAACAGTCGTATAACGCGTTAGTCGGCCGAGGTCACATGATTCTACGTGACGGTCGTGCGAAGTAGGCGACGTCGAGGTCGAGTGTCGTGAGGAACTCTCAACTTACCTTTCAGGAGGGACGACAGAGGTTTTTTGGATCTTTGTTGGGACCTTATCTTAATACAAGATATAGCTCATAACATGTGTCTTACCTTTTCTGACCGTGGTCGAGACCTGTGAAATTTTGCCCAAACAGTTTGCCCCAAAAATTTGAAAGTAGGATGGCAAATTCGAATTTTAAATTTTTCTTGTCGAGTGTTCAGGGTCTTGTGCTGGAAAATACTTTGGTTGTCTCGGAAATGGATTGGTACAATTCTAACTGAACGAGAAGTCGAATAGAAAACGAGGCTGTGACGTCATTCTGATGCACGATTGTGCTTACCAGCTGTCTTTGACAGGTGTCGACGATCCGTGTGGTCATACGAAGGGACGAGGGCATGCGATGATCATCAAAGGACTAGACCTGACATGATCGACTACATAAATAAAGACTACTGTGGATCTTTTCTTGTTTACGATTTCAGAGGGTTTTAAGCAAAGATTTCTTTAAGGGTTTTTTTGTCGATTTTCGTTCGATTATTTCTAAACCTGCAAGAATATTTGACCTAATAAGGATTTTCTGAGATCATATAAGATACGACCCTCCAGTTTATGTGTGCGTCTCAAGTCTATTGCTAGAAAGCCTAGAAAAAACTAGGATATCTAGGGCCTTTCAGAAGTGCAAATCAATTTAACGGGGTTGGCAATGTCGACAGAGCCTGGAAGCACCATTAAAAACGAAGAAGATCTCGACGACTTTAGAAGTCTAGCGAGGATTCCCATGAGGATCACCATAAGCATGGTTGGCAAGGTTCGACCGGAAATGTGCCCCGAGGGGTACGTCGTTATATACGAATACCCGTTCAAAATAGGTTTTCATTGGCCATATTCGCCTCTGGTCAAAGAGTTCATGTGTGAATTCGATCTTTTACCGGGGCAACTGATGCCCCAATTCTGGCGAGTTATCCTGATCATTGAACGACTTACCTCCAACTGGAATCCACCGATGAATGTGAGGGACCTACTGACGACGTATAAGGTCAAAAGTGACCGGTACCGTCGCTATAGTTTGTTTTCAAGGTACAAGGGTGATCGTACCCTGGTTTTAAATACTGCGGTCAACGACCATAGGTGGAAGAAGAGGTATGTATTCGTACAGGTGTCGACGCTAGACACTGTTAGTGACTGGATTAGGGAGGGTTGGAATATGACGGGTGAGCCTTTGATTGTATGTTTTTATGTTATTCTACCGCTCAGTTGTTTTTTCGACTGATCTTCTTTTTTATTCGTAGATATTGATTTCGACAAGGTAGAGCCGAACGATGCTTCCCGGGCTAAGGTCAAAAAGTTCCTGGAGTGTAGTACTGAAGAGCGGTCGTATGTCATGCGCCATTTGGTAGACGAGGATGATGACACCATTTTCTTGAGCGACAGAGTGAGGATGGGTCGAGAGGAGAAAGAAGAAGATGAGACAGAGGATTCTGAGGCGACCTAGGAGAGAGAGGAGGAGGAAGTAGAGATAACTAGTAAGTATCTCTTTGCTTCTGCTCGTCCTAATCTATCTTTGTTCTCAATTGTCTAATTCTTTCTTTTACCATACAGGAGAATCTTGGGCGCCTGTAGCCGTCGAGAAAATGGCTCAAGTCGAGCTAACTCGCAAGGCAAGTGTAGACAGGGGGAAGGATACCTCGACAGTTGGGTCAAGGATCTTAAAGAGAAAAGAAGTCCCGACATCTGGGTCGGGTCTCCTCAAGAGGACGAGGATGTCTGTTTTGAGTGAACCATCGTCAAGGACGGGTGGTTCGTCGAGAGTCGTCCCGCCTGAGAGGGCTAAGGTATCTACTGTGTTTATCGAGAAGGTTTCTGACACAAGGTCCGTTGATACGGCGCGATCGGCGACGATGTCTTCTCTTTCCGCGTTAGGCCCTTCTTTCGCCGACAGGGGCAAGGGCATGAAAACGGGCTCTGAAACGACGGTGAACTTTACGTTGCCGTCGTATTTTTTGGATGATAATGTCCTAGACGGGACGAAACTATTCCCTCATTTTGGAAAGTATCAGCTCCCTTCTTTCAGAGAGTGTTTTGATGGAGTTTCTCTCGAGGATACTGAGGCCCATGTTGTTGGACTAGCGTTCATGGTAAGTCTATCTTTCAAGACTTTTGTTTATCTGTTATCGACGTCGTATTATTTGCTAATGTGTTTTTCAGATGTTTCAATCGTATTTGGCGTTGTACGCAAAATCAACAAAGGAAGAAGGCTTAGTGGCTTATGCCATCGAGAAAGAAGATGCAGCGTTAGAAAGGGAAAAGTCCACTTTAGAACGCGAAGAGGCGATATCGGTGAAACTCGACGATGCCTTGAATGAGCTGGAGTCTCTCGGCCACGCGACGGATGATATGAATTCGCGTCTAAAGGAGTCCCTGTCTGTGATGCACAATCAAAGGGAGAAACTAGAGGGGATGAAGAAATCCCTGGTTATGAAGGAGAAAGAAGTTAAGGATTCTCAATCCAAAGCCGTGGATTTAGAGAAGGAGTTAGAGAAGTTGAGGGATGAGAATAAGTCCATCTTTTCCTTCGCTCGACTCACTGCTCGAGCGACTATCATGTGAAATCACTTTCTAGGAAAGAATCCTGTGGCCTCAGCGTCGGACGAATTGGATCTGTTCTTCAAGGAGGTCGGGACCGAGAGAGAGATCGACTCGGATGATGAGAAGGAGGTCGAGGAGGAGGAGGAGGATTTCCAGGGTGACGTGTCGGGCAAAGATATGACTGACGTCCCTCCCCAACCTTAGAAAGATATCTTCGTTTATTTCTGTTTCTTTGTTGCTCGATCGTTGGTGGTCGAGCTTTTTGTAAATGACAGTTTATTCGATGAATGAAATTCGGGCTTCTTTTGAACATGCGCTTTATAAAATATCACATCGACTGTCAAATTCATAAAAAATGTACAAGGAATCATGTGACTTAGGCATCTATTGTAACACAATAACTGGAACGTAAGCCATATGACATTTAAATCGTATATATAAACATAAGCACATGCGACTAAAGCATACATTCGGAGTATGAAATTTTTCTAAGTTAAGAAACTTAGATCATGAGGTTGCTAGACCTCGCGATCGTATGACTAAGTCGTGCGATTAATTCGAATCGTGTGCCCCTGTAGAAGGATAATCAAGTCATAGACCTGATCGTTTATGTCATGTGACCTTGCGAAACTAGAGTCGTTTGATTATTGTCGTGCGATTCTGCGGAATACACAATGTCAGAGGTTGGTCGTTGGCTAACCAACGACCCTCCGATGCTTAAGTCAGTAATCGTCGTTGTTATAAATTGGAAGAAAAAAAGGGTTTAGAAGACGTACCTTTTCTGACGCGTCGTGCACAACTACGTGGGACGTCTTGATTATTGCTACCATCTTGCCCCCTTGTGGCGATTCTAAGACGATACACTAAATGTCGTCGTGAGTCGCCACAATAGAAGGTCTATTTTCGCGGCTTCAGAGTGGTTTTATAGCAATAACGAGCGACTTTCGGCTCACTTTTGATTTCCTGGATTCCCCACGGCATAGGGAACTTCAGGGTCTGATGATACGTCGAGGGAACGACTTTCATTTCATGGATCCATGGTCGACCTAAGATGATGTTATAGGCCGACGCACAGTCGATGACACTGAACTTGGTCTGCTTGTTGATTCCTCCGGCGTAGACTGGCAAGACGATATCTCCATAGGTGCTCGTCGCTTCTCCATTGAAACTGACCAAAGTTGTCGAACGTCGGGTGATTTCTGAATGATCGATTCCCATGGCCTTGATAGTGTCAAGGAAGATGACGTTCGCTGAACTGCCCCCATCGACCAAGACTCGTCGAGTTAAACAATTACCAACCGTGAGTTGAATGATCAACCGGTCATGATGCTTCTGGCACGAGTCGCCGAGGTCGTCTTGGTCGAATACGATCTTCATAGCTTCCAACTCCAGATCTCCTTTGGGTCTCGATGAGTGCTAGTTAGGTCGATCGTCAGGTGCTTGACTGGCATGACGTTTGGTCGTGGAGTACATCAGACCACATACGTCGAAACCACCGGTGATACAATTGACGACTTTCGCATGCTCGAGGGTTGACGGTCGAACGTCGTTAGCAGGGCTAACGACGTCGTCGATGATGTCTTTTAAATTGCCCTTCGGGACGTGATACGGCAGCTCCTTTTTTAGAGCTATGCAATCATCTGTCGCGTGACAATGGTCGACATGAAAGTCGCACCATTTAGATTTATCTTTCTTAGCGTCGTCCTGATCGGACTTCTTTGGCCATCGAATAGTCGCCTGGGTGGTTTTCAGAGCTATGACCAAATCTTTAGTGGATCATTTGAATCCATAAGAGGATATCTTGGGGTACTGAGGAAATTTGGTCGCAGTCTTAGACTCTGCTTTCGTCTTGAATCGGACGTTCGAGATCTGGCGCGCGGGCTCTATTTTGGAAATTGCTTTTGTCTTGAACTCTGGCTTCTTTACACCTAACGACCTCTTGTCGTCGGTATGCTTGCGATGAAAGGCAGCGTAGTCCTCTACTCTCATGTAAGCTAGGGTTCGAGCTCAGACGTCTTCAAAATTCTCCGGAGGATACTTGGTCAGGTCAGTGTATAAACCTGAGCTATCGTCCAGACCACGCTTATAAGCTTCAATTGCAGTCTTGACGTTACAATTGCGAATGCTGATCATCTCCGCATTGAATCGATTGAAATAACTGCAGATAGACTCGCTGGTCTTCTGCACGACGTAATACAGGTCACTGGTCTGCTTCTCCATCTTGCGACTGCTGGCGAATTGCTGGGAGAATTGGTTGACCAATTCAGCGAACGACCCGATGGACTTGGGTTTGAGATTGATCAACCATTGGAGAGCAGGACCGGTGAGAGTCACACCGAAGCTTTTGCACATACATACCTCTTGATACATGTGTGGGATCGAGATCATCCACATGAGCTGCTTATACTGCGCGGCGTGCTCTGTTGGATCGATCACTCCCAAATACTTGGGCGTAAAGGCGAGGACGTTATATTTCTTTGGGACCTTGACAGTCGCGATCTCATCGATGAAGGGTGACACCTGAAATCCTGATCGAGGTTCGACATCAATGGGCACGACTGCCCCAGGTAGCTTGGCGCGCAAAGATAGGACACGCTCGTTCTGATCTTCTAGCATTTTCAATCGTTGGGCGACGGGGTCATTGGGTCGAGATTTGCCCCTGCTTGCGGATGGATTCCTGAACTGGTGCCATTGCCATGCGGCGAGCCATTGGCGTCTCCATTGAAAGGAACAAAATACGGCTGCGACCCATTCTGAAACGGCTGCGACCCATTCTGAAATGGCTGCGATCCATTCTAAAATGGCTGCGATCCATTCTAAAATGGCTGCGATCCATTTTGCATGGGTGGTGGCCTTATGTGTAGAGGAGGAAGCGTCCCGAACTGGGGATTTGGATTGAACGGTCCCGGCTGCTGGTTCTGCATGAACGGACCTGATCTTGGACCTGGATTATGCGCGAATGATCGAGGACCATTCTGACCGAACGATCCTTGGCCTGGATTCGGAACGAATGGCCTAGGACCATTTTGAGGTCCAAAGGGATTCCTTAGCCGTGTGATCTCCTCAGCTGCTCTGCGACTTTGCTCTGCCATGGCATTGATTTGATTTCGAGCGACTTCGAGCTCCTAGTACATTTGGGCAATGACATGGTGCTGATTTCCAGGTGCTGATATCGAGCGACTTCGAGCTCCAAGAACCCGTTAGTAAAACGCACGTTTGTCGAAGATTTTCTCTAAATGAGGTCCCACGGATGGCGCCAAACTGTTAATGCCAAAAATCGCACCAAAGGAACAACTTAAGGTCGATGTGGACTTTAACAACTAAAGAAAGGAATCGTTCGACAAAGGCGTGCGACAAAGACAAAAATGTAAATGAGACAAAGGATTTGATGACGTAGGAAAAACCTCAACGAGGAAAAACCTCAACGAGGAAAAAACCTGCGGACAACAATGGATGTTGTCGCTGCACTATGGTCGCCATTCAGGGGCGATATCCTTGGTGTTCCGGGTGTCGATCGTACAGAGATTACAATACAAATGAAGGGAAAGACTTCAAAATGTAAAGTACAAGTGTTTGAAATGTAAAAACAGTGTGCGTCGTGTGTGAAAACAATGTGTGAACTGTTGGTCGAGAGTGAAAGTCTTGCGTCGAGAGTGATCTTCTATGAATGATCTATTTTCTTCGAATGAATATTCTTCGAGTGTTTGCGTTTGCTTCTGTTGTTCGATGCTCTTCCTGTGTTATTCGATATCCTGAAACTGAGGATTGAACTTGGGATTTATCTATACTATATTATAATACATTTAACCCCTAAACTCTTAAAAATAACTCTTTAAGCTTTATGTACAACCATTTAAAGCATAATTACTTAAAATTCCCATCTCCCCCCCCCCTCTCTCTCTCTCCCCCGTCTCCCTTTTCCAAATCCGAGATGAATTCAAAATTCAAAATTTTGAATTTGTTCATCGATTCCCTACTCCCTCTCTTTCTCTCACTCCAAAACTCTCCCCATTTCTCCGGTTAAGCTTTCTTTTTTGTTTGATGAAATTAGGTTTTCAGTTTAATTTGCTCTGAGCGATTTTGATTTCTGCATTCATCTTTAGACTGAAATGGAAAGCAATGGAGGAGGTCACCAACGTTGTCTCAAAACCCTACCACAATCGAAGAGGCATGGATCTTCTATCACCTCTAATTCATGTACCGGAACCACCCAAACCCGAATCCATATGCACCCACAACCACCATCTTTCTTCTACCACCTGGTACTCTCTCTGTACTCTCTCTCTCTCTCTTTCTCTCCAAATGATGTCTTCACAATGTGTATTTAGATTTTATGGAAATCTAAATCAGGCCCTTTCGTTTTTTGTTCCATTTTCCATGTTGACAGGTGATTTGTGCTACATAAAAGCTATAGTTCATCACCATACAAGTAACTGAAACTTGGTATGGCTATCTCCCGTGGTTTGACAGCTCAACTCCACTTTTAAGTCTCTTTAACTGAAATAGTTAAAAAGAAATTTGATTTGTGTGATTCAGATGTTACATGACTGAATCTCCATCATCGCACATTCTTTTGAGTATTGATTGTTTGAGTTTGTTACTTCGTTCATCCTTTTGTTTGTTGATCTGTATGACTCTTTGAAAGTTTCAATTTCGCTGCTTGATTGCAGAATTTGTGAAGAAGTCCAGATGTTATTATAAAAGATGTCATTATTCTTTCGATTTGAAGATCATAACTGTTTGAAATGTTACATACCTCTCTTTCTCTCACTCCAAAACTCTCCCCATTTCTCCGGTTAAGCTTTCTTTTTTGTTTGATGAAATTAGGTTTTCAATTTAATTTGCTCTGAGCGATTTTGATTTCTGCATTCATCTTTAGACTGAAATGGAAAGCAATGGAGGAGGTCACCAACGTTGTCTCAAAACCCTACCACAATCGAAGAGGCCTGGATCTTCTATCACCTCTAATTCATGTACCGGAACCACCCAAACCCGAATCCATATGCACCCACAACCACCATCTTCCTTCTACCACCTGGTACTCTCTCTCTCTCTCTTTCTCTCCAAATGATGTCTTCACAATGTGTATTTAGATATTATGGAAATCTAAATCAGGCCCTTTCGTTTTTTGTTCCATTTTCCATGTTGACAGGTGATTTGTGCTACATAAAAGCTATAGTTCATCACCATACAAGTAACTGAAACTTGGTATGGCTATCTCCCTTGGTTTGACAGCTCAACTCCACTTTTAAGAGGGTGTTTGGGAGTGCTTTTTTAGTCCAAAAGTGATTTTGGCCAAAAGTGCTTATTGACTTATTGCTTTTGGAAAAGGAGTTTTTAAAAAAGTGTTTGGATTAGCTTTTGAGATTATAAAAGTCAATAAGTTAATAAGTTATTTTTTAAAAAGTGTTTGGCTTAGCTTATACATGTAAAATGACCAAAAAGGACATGCCTTGTTATTTAACCATTTTTCCTTATTTTTAAAATATCTATACAAAAAAAATATTTGTTAAAAAAAATATTGTCTAAAAATACGATTTTGCTATCAAAAAGTCAATTGAGAAAAAAAAAACTAATCCAAAGTCAATTGATAAAAAAAAACTAATCCATTAGGATGAGGGGCATTTCTGTAATTTTACTATCCAAAAGTCATTTTCTAATCCAAAAGTCAGGATTATGTGACTTATGAAAAATCACGTTTGTAGGCAAATCCAAATGCTGTTTCAAAAGCACTTTTGCATTTCCCAAACACCCTTTTTAACTTATTGGCTTCTTGAGAAGCCAATAAGTCAATAAGCCCTTTTAAAACACACTCCCAAACACCCTCTAAGTCTCTTTAACTGAAATAGTTAAAAAGAAATTTGATTTGTGTGATTCGGATGTTACATGACTGAATCTCCATCATAGCACATTCTTTTGAGTATTGATTGTTTGAGTTTGTTACTTCGTTCATCCTTTTGTATATTGATCTGTATGACTCTTTGATAGTTTCAATTTCGCTGCTTGATTGCATAATTTGTGAAGAAGTCCAGATGTTATCATAAAAGAGGTCATTATTCTTTCGGTTTGTAGATCATAACTATTTGAAATGTTACATAGATCTGCCATTTGTTACCATTTATGATTTCAACAGATGCTGCTGGAAGGTTCATTCTGTGTGTTTTGTCTCAGTCCAGCTGTTGTATTGAAGTTCTACGTGTGAATCTTCAGTGGCTGCAATTCAGGTTTTGGTCCGTTGCTATTCTCTTGTGTTTATTTATAGTCTATTGTGGAGTTATAAGCTGAATATTTATGAGGTTGTTGCTGTTTTAATGAGTTTGCAGATACGGTTTCAACATATGGATTTTGGTTGGTTAGTGTTCACTTGGTTGGTTTTATAAATAATTTATTGTTTTGACATATGAACATGAATTTGATTCTTCGAATTTAATGGTCCGTAAACGAGCCTTATCGTACTTGGTCTTTTGCAAATTAATCAGCTGCATTGACCTTTAGGAACCAATGTACATCTTTGTCATCTTCAAGAACTCCAAGTGTCGGTGAGTCTATTCATGTCTGCTTTCTTAGGGGTTGTGATGTTACACCCTCAAACTACGATGTAAGATATAGAGAATCTTGGATGATATCTAATCCAGCAAATAGACGTTTATTAATACGAATCACATATACAAGCAATCTTTTCCTTCAAGGAACACGAAAAGGGAAATATTTCTCTCCTAGATTAATTGATTACATTGGTCCGTTCTTTTCTACAGGTGTGTGTTTTGGCGGAATAAATGTGTTTATGGTATGCAGATTTTTGGCCGAATAAATGTGTTCATAGCCCTACGTTTTCCAAGATTTCCCTATCAAGCTTCTCTCATGTCTCTTCTTCATGGTGGATCTGCTTAATTGCTGCCACATTCTTCATGGTACATCTCTCACGAATTGAATTTGCTTATTCACAATTGATCTGTTTCTTTGTTCAATTCGTAACCATCGATTGAAAGATTACTAATCTGGTTGCAACCAACGATTGTATTTGCATCTGTTTTTAACCATCAATTTCTAATTCATTGTTTGCATCTTGATTAAGCCATCAATTCATAATTGATTGTATGCGCATCGATTATGTTTGCATATTTTGAAACCATCGATTCATAAGCTTTCATGTTCATGTGGTTTAAACCAACAATTCACAATTGTTTGTTTGTTCCAGCTGTATGTCAATATTATGTGTCTTTCTTATTTGTAAAGTTGCTATTGATTAAGAAAAACTTTCAAGAATTCGAATTACAGAGATTTGTTGGAGAGATCAAAACTTTTTCTACATGGATGGGTCTCACCAAGTTTTTGTGTGGTTGATATCTATCTATAAGCATGAAATAAAAATGTAAATGGATGTGCAATGCGAGTTGTACTAACATTACATGTTTATTGCAGCAACTTTTTTTATTGAATTTCATAATTGGATATTTTGGCATTAAAAAACTTAGATATCATAAAACTAGAAAACCATTGGAGAAAAAGATGTCAAGGATAGGATAAAGTACAAGTGCCTTGATACTTATTTCCAATGGATTCCTATATTTATAAGGATTATGGCACACATGTATCTAAAAACCATTGTATACACGGGAAACTAAGTTTTATTAACATTTCGTGGCTTTCGTTTCTGAAAAGTGTTTAAGTGAATGAAAGATGGATTCCTATATTTATAAGGATTATGGCACACATGTATCTAAAAACCATTGTATACAGGGGAAACTAAGTTTTATTAACATTTTGTGGCTTTCGTTTCTGAAAAGTGTTAAGTGAATGAAAGATGGTCTAGCATGTGAAGAGCTCTTTAAATACATCTATTATTATTATTATTATTGTTATTATTGTTATTATTATTATTATTATTATTAATTTCTTTAAAAATAATTAGAATTGTAAATTATGTTTATTAAAGTTAATAAAATAAATATAAACAACACATGACAACATCTGAAGATATACATAAAATTGATCATTGATGAATATACACAAACATGTATTAACTTTTAAATGTAGTTTTATAGGTAACTAATGCATAAGAGGTTAAACATTATATGAACAACAAATGTGATAACCATAGTACTTTTTGAATGTAAGGTAAAAAGGATGTTTGGGCAACATTGTTGAGGGACAATGTATTCTGGGAAGTCCACAAAGTAGGTTACTCACATGCACGCTCAATTAAGCTCTGTACCGCGTCAAAGAAAGGATGCTTGCAGTGGGTAAGAATAATCAATGCATTAGATAAAAAAAAAGTTGTATTATAGCAATTAAATGGCCAGATGTGAATATTCACTTTGTTTACTTTGTTGTTGATACCACATGTATGTAATTCTGTTTTGTTGTATGATGAAGCATATATATCACCTATCTTTATATATACCTTCAATGGATGGGGCTGTACTAATGACCATATTTTGATAATCTAGCAAACGGTGTTTGTCAAGGATTGGGCTCCGCTACCTTGGACTCTACTAGGGTCTTCTCAACTGATGGTTAATGGTAATCTAGCTGATGTTGAGTTGCTTGAGGTCACGTGGGATTTAAACTGCAGGTGTTTGATTTTCTGTTGCTAGACCAACATAATCACAATTTAATATGAACCTCTATCTTAAATGGAATGGTCACTTTCCTGGTCCATTTAAATTGATACATGGTAGTTCAAGTTTGAAATCTTAGTAACTGAGGGTAGAGGAAAGATACAAGTTTGTTTCCTATGGGATTAAAACTTGGACATGTTTGAGTGAGCAAAGTTGTTCAACCCTTTACCAATTGAACTACATGTTCGAGGGTTTTTCATTTTTCATCTACCATGAAAATTTACACCTTGCTCACCCGGTGCATTGCACGGGCACACTGCTTGGGCATCTCCACCCAATTATGTGTTTATGTCAAGTATGTAGCATGCATTAGGGCATCTCCAATGGGTCACACTATATTTTATACCAAATTTTAATAATAGTGTAAAAAGTATTGTAAATTAGTGTTAATAGTAAATATTCTCCAATGGATAACACTATTTTTTAAAAGTGATGTAAAAAGTAGTGTAAATAAATAGTTTTACACCAAATATAGCGTAATACCATTCATTACACTAAATTTAGTGTGGAAAATAGAGACCCCATTGGAGATGTGAATAGTGTCATTTATACCAAGTTTATTGTTTAGTGTAAGATTTAGTGACTTGTTGGTCATGGTCTTAATGCTTGTGAGTTAGACATCTTCAAATTATAATGTTATTATATCATTTGCTTTAATTGTTTCTTGGTCATTTTTTTCAACCTACATGTGAATTTTTTTGCGTTCTTTGGGTTAATCAAATAATCACAATAGATCCGATGGATAGCTGATGATACAAGCTACATCACATGTACAAAGTTTGCAGAAATATGATGCAGCATTAAGATTTCATTGATATCACCGGCTTATTTAATTACTAAAGTTTTTGACTTCTTTTATATATTTAATATTAAACTATGTAGAGAGAGAGATTCAAGTCGTCTCTCGTAGAATTCGAACTTGACCAAGGTGACAAGGTCGTTTCATCCATTTTCCAATTGAGCTCCACGTCCGAGGGCTTTTCATTTTCCATTTAGAATACAATTTCTCACCCCGTGCATTGCACGGGTAGACTAATAGTAGTCTTCGGATGATGTTAATTGAATCATTAAGATCTTTGATGATTGTTGTAACGGTCGTTGTCTTCAATGTGGGATTAGATGCTCATAATTGATTTCGTCGGTTATAGTCGTTGTCCATTAATAACTTTGACTTCTGCATTAAACACTTGAACAAACATAACAGTCGTATAACGCGTTAGTCGTCCGAGGTCACATGATTCTACACGACGGTCGTGCAAAGTAGGCGACGTTGAGGTCGAGTGCTGTGAGGAACTCTCGACTTACCTTTCAGGAGGGACGGCGGAGGTTTTTTGGATCTTTGTTGGGACCTTGTCTTAATACAAGATATAGCTCATAACATGTGTCTTACCTTTTCTGGTCGTGGTCGAGACCTGTGAAATTTTGCCCAAACACTTATATCATGCGACTCTGCGAGATTAAAGTCGTATGATAAATTTAGTAATATATATCGTTCAATCTTGCGGGACTAAAGTCATATGGAAGACTTAGTAGACAATATCGTGCGATCCTGCTGTGAAACAATGTCAGAGGTTGGTCGTTGGCTAGCCAACGACCCTCTGATGCATAAGTCAGTAATCGTCGAGGTAGAAAATCGTATGAGAAAATAGAAAAGGACTTAGAAGACACACCTTTTCTGATGTGTCGCATCCAAGCTAAGTGGGATGTCTTGCTTATTGATACCTGCGTCGGGGTTTTTGAGTGTCTTGAAACACTCGACACACGTCGGAGGATTACTTGGAGGACTTTGAATTTTTCGATTCTCAAAATTGTCGGGGTATTGTTTGGGCAAAAAACTCACATCGCTCGACCACGACCAGAAAAGGTAAGACGCAGGTTATGAACTATGTCTTGTATTAAGATAAGGTCTCGACAAAGACCCAAAGAGCATCCGTCGTCCCTTGTGAAAGGTAAGTCGAGAGTTCCTCACGACGCTCGACCATAGCGTCGCCTGATCCGCACGACTATAATATAAGGACGTGTGACCTCGACCAAAGCTAACATTTACCATAACCGTTTGTTAAGTGTTTAATGCAGGAATAAAAGTCATTAAGGAGCAACGACTATAACCGACGCAATCATTAAACAACCGGCGACCGTAACGGATGAAGATCATTACTCCAGCGACCGTTTCCAACCGTTAAGGCCATTAAAGGAGCATTCATGGGTAGAGCTAAGGACACGAAGACTATAAATATCAAGCTCAATCAACATTTCAAGACAAAAAACATCCGGCGATTAACAACCGAAGCAACATTCAAGAATACCTGAAGTGAAGAATCATTATTCTGAATATCGCTCTCGACGCACGACAACCGCTCTCGACCAGCAGTTCACATTTTGTATTCACACACGACAAACACTTGTTTTACATTTCAAACACTTGTAATTTACATTTCGAAGCATTTCCTTCATTTGTATTGTAATCTCTGTACGATCGACACCAATACCGAAGGACATCGCCCCTGATTGGCGACCAGAGTGCACCGACGACACCCCCTGTCGTCCGCAGGTTTTTTCCTCGTTTGAGGTTTTTCCTGCGTCATCAAATCCCCTGTTTCTTTATTTTATTTATCGTCTCACGTATCGTCGAAAGATCATTTCTTTAGTTGTTTAAGTCCACATCGACCTTAAGTTGTCCCTTTGGTGCGATTTTTGGCATTAACAGTTTGGCGCCATCCGTGGGACTACATCCAGAGAAAATCCTCGGCGAACGTGCATTCTACTAATAGTTTCTTGGAGTTTCTTCTATTTTCTGTTGCAGGAAAATGGCAGCCCCTGGAAATCCACAACAAGCCGTCGCTCAAATGTATCAGGAGCTCGAGGTTGCCAGGAATCAACTCAATGCAATGGCAGAGTAGAATCACAGAGCAGCTGTAGAGATCGCGCGGCTAAGGAATCCTTTTGGACCCCAGAATGGTCCTAGAGCATTCATCCAGAATCCAGGTCCGGGACCAGGCCCGTCCACGCAAAATCAGCATACAGGTCCATTCATGCAGAATCAGCAGTCGGGTCCGTTCATTCCAAATCCCCAGTCTGGGCAGATTGCCCCTCAGCACATCCGACAACCACCCTTGAACAATGGATCCCAACCATTGCAAGATAGCTCCCAGTCGTTTCAGAATGAATCCCAGCCGTTTTCCCAGTCGTTCCAAAGTGGTCCGCAACCTTTCCAGCAAGGATCGCAACCTTTCCAGCAAGGATCGCAATCTTTCCAGCAGAGATCGCAACCATTTCAGCATTGACCATAATCGTTTCAGAATGGACCGCAACAATTCCACTATGGGTCACAACCATATTTTGTTCCGTTCAACGGGGACACCAATGGTTCGTCGCATGGAAATGGCACTAGTCCAGGGACCAATCCCTCGACAGGGGCAAATCTTGATCTTAACGATCCCGTCGCCCAGCGTTTGAAGATGTTAAAAGACCAAAATGAGTGCGTCCTGTCCTTGCTCGCCAAGTTGCCTAGGGCAGCCGTGCTTGTCGATGTCGAGCCTCGCTCGGGGTATCAGGCGTCGGCCTTCATCGACGAGATCGCCACCGTCGAGGTCCCAAAGAAGTATAACATTCCTGCCTTCACTCCCAAGTATTCGGGTGTGACCGATCCAACCGAGCATGTCGCACAGTATAAACAACTCATGTGGATGATCTCGATTCCACACATGTACCAGGAAGTATGCATGTGCAAGAGTTTCGGGGCGACTCTCACTGGTCCAGCTCTCCAGTGGTTGATCAATCTCAAACCCAAATCTATCGGGTCGTTCGCCGAATTGGTCAACCAATTCTCCCGGCAATTCGCCAGCAGTCGTAAGATGGAAAAGCAGACTAGTGATCTATACTATGTCGTGCAGAAAACCAATGAGTCTATTCGAAGTTATTTCAATTGATTCAATGCTGAAATGATCAGTATCTGCAATTGTGACATCAAAACTGCGATCGAAGCTTATAAGCGTGGTCTAGACGATAGTTCAGGCTTATATATCGATCTGACTAAGTATCCCCCAGAGACTTTCGAAGACGTCTGAGCTCGAACCTTAGCATATATGAGGATCGAAGACGATGCAGCCTTTCGTCGCAAACACACTAACGACAAGAAAACGTTAGGTGTCAAGAAGCCAGAATTCAAGCCGAAAGCCACATCCAGAATAGAGCCAGCGCGTCAGATTTCAAACGTTCGTTTCAAGACGAAGGCAGAAGCTAAAACCGCGACTAAATTTCCCATGTATCCCAAGATCTCCTCTTACGGGTTCAAAGGGTCAGCTAAAGACTTAGTCGAAGCTCTGAAGACCACAAAAGCAACCATTCGGTGGCCGAAGAAGTCTGACTTGGACGATGCTAAGAAGGATAAATCAAAGTGGTGCGACTTCCACGTCGACCATGGTCATGCGACAGATAATTGTATCGCACTCAAGAAGGAATTGGCATATCATGTTCCACAAGGTAATCTCAAAGATATTATTGATAATGTTGTTATTAACAGCCATCGACCGTCGACTCCCGAGCATGCAAAAGTTGTCAATTAAAATCCCCTAAGCCATTGGGAATCCTGAAGATCAAGAATGAGTCGAAACGTCGCTATGGTGCCCTGTCGTACGACGATATGATCAATCAAAGACAGTATTTCACCAGATCGCCGTGTCGTTCTGTCATTTAAAACCTGTTTTTCCCGAAAAGAATAGGATGATAAATGACAGGGGTCAAATAGAGAGAGTCTGAGAAGGTATGTTCCCTAACTATTTTTCATATGATTTTTTCGCACGAACGGCTACTGACTTAAGCATCGGAGGGTCGTTGGTTAGCCAACAACCAATCCTAGACATTGTTTTATCGCAGGATCACACGATAGTAATCATTTAAGTCTATGATACGACCTTAAATTCGCAAGGTCGCGCGATATACATGATCAGGTATGTGACCTGATCATCCCTCCATAGGGGCATATGATACAAACTCATTATACGATCGAATCGTACGATCGCAAAGTCTAAACAATTTTACCCCTAAGTCTCTTAACATATAAAATGCTATAATCGCGTGTTCACATATTTGTTTTACTCATCGTATTACAATCTATGCCTCAGTCGCATGATTTCCTATGTGTCCTATGTTCAAATTCATAATTAAACATGGTTTGGATAAAGCATAATGTTCAAACAAAAGTTGCGTTCATTATATAAACCATCGAGTACATAATCGACCACTAACGGTCGAGCAGCACAAACAAACAAATACATTTTTTCTAAGGTTGAGAAGGAGCATCGATCACAACCTTGTCTGATACCTCAACCAGAAAACCCTCGCTAGCCACCTCCTCCTCGACCTCCTTCTCGTCATCCAAGTCGATATCTCTCTCGGCCCCAATTCTCTCATAAAAGAGACGCAACTCATATGACGTTGAAGCCAAAGGATCCTTGCCCTGTAGATGACGTCGCATAACTGCCGCACGCGCAGTAAGTCGAGCATAAGAAAAAAAGACTTATTTTCATCCTTCAACTCATCAGACTCCTTCTTCAAACTTATCACTTTAGCCTTGATTCCCTCGACTTCCTTCCTCTACGCGGCTACGAATTCCTTCATCCCCTCCAGCTCCTCTCTCTGGTCACGCATCAAAGTTAGGGACTCTTTCAAATGCGAGTTTATCTCATCTCTTGTATGACTGAGGGCATCCAATTCGTCCAGAGCATGGTCAAGGCGCACTGACATCGCTTCTTCATGCTCCAAAGCAGCTTTCTCTTTAGCTAACGCTGCATCTTCATCTTTGGTAACAGAAGCCGTTGAAACCTCTATATTCGTCGTTTCGGCCTGCAATGCCAGGGAAGCTTGGAACGCCTGAAGAATCATAACATGAGCGACATTAGTAAACAACGACAAGAGACAAGTCTTGAAAGAAAGACTTACCAAGAATAAGAGTCCAGATACATGGAACTCTTTCTTCTCAAAAGAAAACCCGTCAAAACGCTCCCTGAAAGACGGAAGCAAATATTTTTCCAAATAGGGGAACAACTTCGTCTCGTCCAAGACATTATCGTCCAGAAAACCCGATGGCAACGTAAAGTTGACCGTCGTTTCCCCCACAGGTCCCTTCTGCGCGCCTTTGCCCCTGTCGGCCGATGAAAGGCCGGATAGGACGACGGGAGACATCGTCGCCAGTTGCGCAGTATCCACAGATTTTGCGACGGTCGTGTCAAACGCAGCCGACGCCTTCGCCTTCCTGGACAAGGCAACCCTCGATGGGTTGTGAAATCCCAAATCTAGTAACAAATCAAGAATGATGAAGAGAGAATATTGAGAGCAAATTTGTCATCCATGTATTAATCTCAAAAGGTGCAAATGACAAATGATTCAAGTGTTATGAAGTGTTATCTAGTGTTATCTAACTAGAGAACTAGACATGCCTATTTATACCCATAACATACAAGGTATAAAGGCAAAACTAACTAATACAGTACATTGACTTTACAGTAAATCTTGAATACAATAATGCTCTAACAATCTCCCCCTTTGGATTCAAGATTTAAAAAATATGACATCAGTCTTCAGCTCTTTGTAAAGTCAATCTTCTCCAACAGACACTCTATCAAGCCATCTTCAAGTCTTGTTCATGAAAATCAGATCTTTGTATCTTTATCAGTCTTTGACAAACAGTAACTTCTCGTATCCTTCTTGATGCAAGAACCTTAGTTCTCATATTAACTTTAAGGATCCGAAACCATCAATTCGGATGTAGACAAATTTGAAACCAAGAATTTGTATGTAAGAAGGATGCGAAATCATAAGGATTCGGATGCAAGAGGGTGCGAAACCATATGGATTCGGATGCAAGAGGGTGCGAAACCATCCGTTTCGTATCAAGTAGGGTCCGAAACCATGGGAATTCGTATCATGAAGGGTTCGAAACCATGGGATTCGAATCATGAAGGGTTCGAAACCATGCCAAATTTGAATAAATGCAATCCGAAACCATTTGAGAAAGGAATAGAGAGATGCGAAACCATCCACATTGTTGAACTTTTAGGTGTAAGCGCATTCTGAAACGCTCAGAACTAAGATAACCAAATTCAGCAACATTTCTGACTTCACATGATCCTTCTCCCCCTGATCTTCAGTCTTTGTTCACGAATCTTTGACTTGAAAGCTCTTTGACATGAAATATCTTTGACTTGAAAGCTCTTTGACATGAAATTGAATTAAACATTTCTCCCCCTTTTTCGATGATGGTGAGCATCATAATCATCGAAAACCATTTTCAATTTCAGCCGTGTCTTTGAGTATTGCTAACAATCTCCTCTTTAGAGAATAACCTTGCTCCCCCTCAAAGTAAGAATTCTGGAGCAATTTGTTTTCTCCCCCTGAAAATATGCATATATTTCATTAAAAATATTCATTTCAAATACAGTGCATTAATGAAAACATTTATAGAAGGAATATAAAATTCAGTGAACTACATTTTATAACTACTAACATTTGATTATTTGAAAATTTTTACAAAAGAAATCCAACATAATGAAGTTTAACAGATTTTTCAATCAAATGAAATCAAATGCACGTGTTTGGATTCAAGAACAAGTCATCATTGTATATCAAGTTAAAAATGTTCAGATTCAACCTCTTTATTAAATCTATTTGGTGTGCTAGCATGCGAAATATGATTAGCTTCAAGCGTATGCAATTCTAAAACATATAAGAATACTTTGCTCTACTCACACTATTTGTCCAAAATCAGAATTTCACAAATTTACGGGTTTATCGCGACTTTGTATTTTCCCCAAGTTTCAAGAGATGTGTGCTCATTGTCATCTTTTCGTTTGTGCTCATTGGCATCTTTTGATTTTGTGCACATTGGCATCTTTTGATTTGTGCTCATTGGCATCTTTTGATCAAAAAGTTTAGTAAGAATAAGATACACCGTTAAACATGACTTTCTATCTGGTTCTATAGCAGGATTTGGGTTAGCATATCCCAGACCAGTTGGCCTTAGGTGCTAGGTGCCAAGCACCCCATAGAACTTAATTTCCCAAACCAGAAAGGCCACATCGATATATCTTAAACCCATTTGTACCAGTAGAACATGGCTTTCTATCTGGTTCTATAGCAGGATTTGGGTCAGCCGATCCCAGACTAGTTTATCTTAGGGACTAGGTGTCGAGCACCCCATAGGACTTACTCTCCTAAACCAGAAAGGCCACAGGTACAAACTTTCAAACTAAATGATATTCTATATAAGTTCGGATTTCCATCACAAAATATGAATGATATCTCAATCACTTGGTTCTAAAACATAGTGCTTCTCCCATATTTTCGTTTCCATCCATCATTTTGACAAATAGGCTTTTTGAGCATTATGTTCTATATAAGTCCGAATTTACATATCATTGATTTCATTCATGTTTTGCTGACCTTTCGATTTATTTCAGAATTGAAAGTTGAAACAAATCTAACTCAGATAATACAAAAATACTTGTAAAATCATCTTTTAGCACACATTTAATTCATTGAATGAAAATTGAAAATTTCATCTCGTTGAAGTAAATATGTAGAGATTCAAGCATTCAAAGTAGTAGAAATAAAATATAATGCAATGTTACCTTTTACCACTTGTTCCTTGAAACAGAAAGATGTGACAGTTAAGGATATCACCTGAGAAGTATGAGTTCTAAACTGGTTTGTTTAGAAGTCTTAGACTTTGAAGTACGGGTTCTAAACTGATGTGTTTAGAAACCAAAATTGTTGTAGAACGGGTTCTAAACTGAGATGTTTAGAAACCAATGGTCTTTGCTCCCCCTTAATGGTACAAGTACTCTTCTTCAAAAAAAATCACCGCTTCTTTTCTGTTTTCAGTCATGTGTATGGTTTATGTTTCTAAATCAGCACCACACATGATGAACCTACAAAACAGATTAAGCAGATTTTGGTACCCAACGGGACTTGGGTCCTAGTGTGTTAGGTGTAGATTTCTTACAAGGAATACTGTAAGTACCGTACCAATAAGAAGTAAAATCTTTATGCACAAAATCATTTGATCCACAGTAAGAACAACAAATTTTCTTATGTGCCAACCTAATCAGATGATTTACAGAATGAATAGGATTAGGTTTAGCAGAAGATTTACCTTTTGGCGCATTGTTCTTCTTGGCATTTGATGTGGAAGCAGATGATTTTGGTACTTCTTTCTTCGGAATTTTTGTGCCTTTGACTCTCCATTCCATCTTCACCCTCTTGAAGATTGGAACTTCTTCATATTTGGAAGTATTAACTTTAGGCACATTTGTTTTGTTATCTGATTTATCAAGCAGAGGATTATAGAAGAGATTTGTTGAACGAATCTGATCTTTTGAGAAATCAGTTGATCTATTAAATTGTTTAGAGGAAATGTTTTTAAAACTTGAACTTGAAGCAGTTTTAAAAGAACATTCAGAATCATTTGATTTAACAAATGGAGTCTGAAAGATAGAATTATGATTGGCCTGCTTTGAGACATCAAATTTAAAAATGACGTCTTCAAGTTCTTTAACTTTGTTTGTCAAAACATTGTTCTCTTTAAAAATTAGATCAAATTTCTTTTGGAGATCAGATTTGATCACTTGATCCTTCATAATATCATTTGATAAACTAGATAATCTTTTGGTAAGATTAAGAATCACATATTCAAAATATATGCGTTCCGATTCAAAATCTTTTTCCAAAAATTTTCTTTTATCAGTAATCTCTTTGAAAATTTCCATATTTTTCTTTTTAAGGGTTTTACTTTCCTTTTCAAAGAGATTTTTCTTTTCCGTGAAATCTTTTCTTTCCTTTTCCAAAAGATTTTCTAATTCAGTGATTTTCACGGAAAGTTCAGAACTTTTAATATCAAAAGATTTCCGTTCAGTTTTAAAAGCAGCTCTTTCTTTTTCGAGCTTCTCTTTTTCAAGAAATAAAACTTTCTCAAAGTCAGAAACTTGTTTTGAAAGTTTTATACATTTCAGTTCAAGTGCTTTCTTTTCTTCAAAAACTTTCTTTGAAGATGGTGATTCTCTTTCACATTCAGAAAGCTTTTTCTTTAATTCAACGTTTTCTCTTTCCAACGTTGTTGTCTTTTCTTGAACTCCTTTTAATTGATCTCTAAGGTATGAGTTCTCCTTCTCTCTCTTGTCTTCAATGCTCTTCATATCAGCATTTTCTTTTTGAAAGATTGTTACTTTCTCTTGAAGTTTCTTGATTTGATCGTGCATATTTGGGTTGTCTTTCTTTGTTTCAAGACCTGCAATATATATACTTCAAGATCAGTAATTCTTTTAGTAAGTTTAGCATTTGAAGAAGAAATGTCTAAAATTTGTCTCTTTAGATCAACATTTTCTTCCTCCATTGCTTTATTTAAAACAGGAAATGAACAATCTGAAGCATTATCTTTGACAATAGTTTGTTTCAAACTTTCATTATTTGATTTAACAAAGACTTGTGGAGTTGGAGGTATTTCTGTTATAATAATTTGTTGCAAAATTTCATTATTTGATTTAACAAAAGATTGCTTCAAATCTTCCCCACTAGATCTATAATAGTTTGCTTCAAACTCATCTTTAATATTGCTAGAAATTGATCGTTCAGAAAATCAAGCAGAAAAAATTTTATATAAATTTTTTTCTTGAAAAGCTCTTAAAGTGTATGAAAAACACTATGGAAAATATTTTGGAATAAATTTTTTTTTCAAAAATCAACACGATTTTTTTTTTAAATCAACACGAATTCGGATCTATAAGAGTGCGAAACCACGGAATTCGTATGCTGAAAGATCCGAAACCCTTGAATTCGGATGCTGAAGGGTTCGAAATCCTAAGAATTCGAATGTTGAAGGATTCGAAATCCCAAATCTAGCAACAAATCAAGAATGATGAAGAAAGAATATTGAGAGCAAATTTGTCATCCATGTATTAATCTCAAAAGGTGCAAATGACAAATGATTCAAGTGTTATGAAGTGTTATCTAGTGTTATCTAACTAGAGAACTAGACATGCCTATTTATACCCATAACATACAAGGTATAAAGGCAAAGCTAAATAATACAGTACATTGACTTTACAGTAAATCTTGAATACAATAATGCTCTAACATGGGTTACCCGTCTTCAAAGACGGTTCCCTCAGAACGGACACCTTTGTCCTCTTTAAGAGGCCCGACCTGGCTATCGGGACCTCTTTTCTCTTCAGGACCCCCGACCCAGTTGTCGAAATGTCCTTCTCCCTCGCCTCGCGAGCTACTTCGACTTGGGCCATCTTCCTAGCAACAGAAGATGTCGCCTGCGCTTGAGATTCACCTGTATGGAAAAAGAAAGAAATTAGACGATTCAGAATAGAGAAAGACCAGGTCAAGCGAAAAGAAGACAAAAGGATACTTACCAATTATCTCTACCTCTGGTTCTTCACTCTTCTCTTCCTCCTCCTCTTCTTTCTCCTCTCGACCCATCCTCACTCTGTCGCTTAAGAAAACGGTGTCATCATCCTCGTCTATCAAATGACGCGCGACGAACGACCGGTCTTCAGTACTAAATTCCAAGAACTTTTCGATCTTAGCCCGAGAAGCATCATCCGGCTCTACCTTATCGAAATCAATATCTACGCATAAAAAAAAAGATCTGTCGAAAAAACAATCGAGCCGCAGAATAACATGAAAACGTACAATCAAAGGCTCACCCGTCATATTCCAGCCCTCTCTGATCCAGTCACTATCAGAGTCGAGCGTCGCTAACCGTACGAATACATACCTCTTCTTCCATCCACGGTCGTTGACCGCGGTATTTTAAACCAGGGTTCGATCCCCCTTGAACCTTGAAAACAAACTATAGCGACGGTACTGGTCACTCTTGACCTTATACGCCGTCAGAAGGTCCCTCACATTCATCGGCGGATTCCAGTTGGAGGTAAGTCGTTCGATGATCAAGACAACTCTCCAGAACTGGGGCATCAGTTGCCCTGGCGAAAGATCAAATTTACACATGAACTCTTTGACTAAAGGCGAATATGGCCAATGAAAGCCTATTTTGAACGGATATTCGTATATAACAACGTACCCCTCGGGGCACATTTCTGGTCGAACTTTGCCAACCTTACTTACGGTAATCCCCATGGGAATCCTCGCTAGACTTCTAAAGTCGTCGAGATCTTCTTCGTTTTTAATAGTGCTTCTAGGCTCTGTCGACATTGCCAGCCCCGTTAAATTGATTTGCACTTCTGAAAGGCCCCAGATATCCCAGTTATTTCTAGGCTTTCTAGCAATAGACTTGCGACGCATACGCAAACTGAAGGGTCGTATCTTATATGATCTCAGAAAAACTTAAACTAGGTCAAAGATTCTTGCAAGTTTTAATCGAACGAAAATCAACAAGAAAACCCCTAAAGAAATCTTCGCTCACGACCCTATAAAAACGTAACCAAGAAGAGATCCATCGTAATCTTTATTTATGCAGTCGATCATGTCAGGTCGAGCCCTTTGATGATCACCGTGTGCTCTAGTCCCTTCGTATAACGGCAGGGATCGTCGACAGCTGGTAAGCATCATCGTGCGTCAGTGTGACGTCATAACTTTTCAACTTCTCATTCAGTTAAAGGCGAACCGGTCTAGTTCCACGACAAGCAAATTTTAAAACTTAAATTCGACATTCAATTTTCAAATTTTGGGGGCAAACTGTTTGGGCAAAAAACTCACGTCGCTCGACCACGACCAGAAAAGGTAAGACGCAGGTTATGAACTATGTCTTGTATTAAGATAAAGTCTCGACAAAGACCTAAAGAGCATCCGACATCCCTTGTGAAAGGTAAGTCGAGAGTTCCTCACGACGCTCGACCATAGCGTCGCCCGATCCGCACAACTATAATATAAGGACGTGCGACCTCGACCAAAGCTAACGTTTACCATAACCGTTTGTTACGTGTTTAATGCAGGAATAAAAGTCATTAAGGAGCAACGACTATAACCGACGCAATCATTAAACAGCCGGCGACCGTAACGGACGAAGATCATTACTCCGGCGACCGTTTCCAACCGTTAAGGCCATTAAATGAGCATTCATGGGTAGAGCTAAGGACACGAAGACTATAAATATCAAGCTCAATCAACATTTCAAGACAAAAAACATCCGGCGATTAACAACCGAATCAACATTCAAGAACACCTGAAGTGAAGAATCATTATTCTAAATATCGCTCTCGACGCACGACAACCGCTCTCGACCATCAGTTCACATTTTGTATTCACACACGACAAACACTTGTTTTACATTTCAAACACTTGTACTTTATATTTCGAAGCATTTCCTTCATTTGTATTGTAATCTCTGTACGATCGACACCAATACCGAAGGACATCGCCCGTGATTGGCGACCATAGTGCAGCGACGACACCCCTTGTCGTCCGCAGGTTTTTTCCTCGTTTGAGGTTTTCCTGCGTCATCAAATCCCCTGTTTATTTATTTTATTTATCGTCGCACGTCTCGTCGAAAGATCCTCTCTTTAGTTGTTTAAGTCCACATCGACCTTAAGTTGTCCCTTTGGTGCGATTTTTGGCATTAACAGGTATACCATACCATATTGCCCCCCTGTGGCGAATTTAAGATGATATGCGAAATCTAGGATATGTCGTCGTGAGTCGCCATAGTAGACATGTTGTCCTCTTCGCACGACCAGGCAAGAACAACCGACATGTTCCTGCAAACAAGATATTAGTTTGTCTTTAAGGTAGAGATCGAGAGACGAACCTGTCGAGACTTTACGATCGTGCTTGCTTTGATCTAGGATGCCTTTGTCGACCAGTAACTGCAAGATGGCCTACTTTCGCGGTTTCAGTGTGGTCTTATAGCAGTCACGGGCGACTTTTGGCTCACTTTTGATAACTTTGACTCCTGCATTAGACACATCCGTCCCATCCTTCCCCGAAGTCTCTTCTTGAGGACCCTCATCTGCCACCTCCTCCTCAACATCCTTCTCATCATTTGAGTCAAGATCCCTCTCGGTCCCGACGCCATTCAAGTATACGTCCAACTCTTCCTTTGCTGAAGCAAGAGGATCCTTCCTCAGCAGATGTCGTCGCATGATCGCCGCCCGCGCAGTCAATCGAGCTATGGCAAAAACAGACTTACCCTCGTCCTTAGCAGCTTGCACTTCTTTCTCCAAACTACCTACCTTGGACTTATAATCCTCGGCCTCTTTTGAGACAGCAGCCAAAGATTCCTTAATTTTGTCCATCTCCTCCTTTTGCTCAGCAGTCATGGACAAGGATTGCGTCAGACGATGACTAAGATCTTCCTTGGCGCGATGGACGATCTCCAGACGTTTTAAAGCGTCGTCAAACCGCTTCGATAGATCCTCGGCGCGACCTACAGAGGCATTCGCCCTGTCCAGTGCTGCGTTCTCCCTCTCGCGCGCAGCAGACAACAGATCCTTTACCTTCACCGACCCACCTCGCAAGGCCAAAGAAGCCTGCAGTGCCTGTAAAAACTATCATTATTATCAGACAAACGACAACGACCACGGCAACGATAAACAAACTAAGTCTTGAAAGAAAGACTTACCATGAATACCAAGCCGGCTATATGGGCACCCGTCTCCTCGATAGGAAACCCCTCAAAAGGCTCCCTGAAAGATGGGAGCAGGAATTTGTCCAGGTGAGGGAACAGGTTCGTCCCGTCTAGGACATTACCTGTCATAAAGTCTGACGGCAGCGTAAAATTGACCGTCGTGACTTTCTCCCCTCCCGTCGAGTATTCCTTGCCTTTGTCGACTGACAAAGGATTCGACGCGGTAGACGAGGATTCCACTGTTTTCGCCGGAGGCGCAGAATTAATGGGCGTTGCTGCAATCACCTTCTTAGGTGACACGACCCCTACCTTCTCAGGTGAAGCGACTCTCGACGAGTCATCAACCCCTGCAGACAAATCCCTCGGGATCGTCGTCCTCATCTTCTTCGGGACTCCAGAACCAGCAGACATGACCTTTAACCTCTTCTCCCTGCCTTGACGAGCAAGCTCCAGTTCAGCAGCTCTTTTTGCAGAAACACTCAGCACTTTGGGTCGTGATTCTCCTAAAAACCAGGGATAAAGGAATGTTATAAAGCATACAAGGTAAAAAGACTCGAGGTAACACAGGAAGGAAAGGAAAGTAAGCTTACCCGTCATCCCTCTCTTTCCTCTCGATTTCTTTTCTCCCTCTTCCCTTCCTTTCTCTTCACACTTCTCCCCCTGGTTCTCTCTTGAAAATTCTAAATCGTCGTCATCCACCAAGTGTCGCACGATGAAAGATCTTTCGGCAACACTAAATTCTAAGAACGAATTGATCTTCACTTGAGAGTTAGCATCTGGTTTCACATCCTCAAATCTTACGGCTGTCAATATACAGAAAACAAGTTAATAATCATACCGTATATAGCATACAAAAAATGAAATAACAAGACTCACCCGACATATTCCAGCCCGTCCTAATCCACTCACTCTTGGAGTCAAGAGACAACTTACGCACAAATACATATCGAGTCATCCACCCACGATCATTCACAGCTGTCCCTAAAACCAGAACACTATCACCCTTAAGCCTAGAGTGTAAGCTACAGCGATGACAACTATCCTTCTTGGCCTGATAAGCCAAGAGAAGATCACGTACACCCATAGGATTCCCCCATCCTCTCGACAAACGCTCAATCACTTGAATAACTCGCCAGAATTGGGGCATTAATTGGCCTGGTGCTAAATCGAACTCCAGCATAAAAACTTTGGCTAGAGGCGAATACGACCACTCAAAGCCTATCTTAAAAGGGTATTCGTAGATCACGATGTACCCCTCAGGACACATTCATTTGAGCGGATCTGACCTGGACGAATCAATTCGATCCACGCAGGAATTTTTGCTAACTTTCTAAAGTCACGGAGGTCTGATAGCCCTTGAATAACACTCTCAGGATCCCTCGACATTTTCAAACACAAAATTTATAGGAGTCAAAGAAGTCGTACCTTACATATAGGCGCGCTAGACCCCGGAGAACCTACTCAAATCAAAGAATTTCACAAGTTTGGAAAGGATCCGGCGAAGAATTGCAAGGAAATCACGGCACAACCCTTTCAAAGGCGAAACAAGGAAGGATTTGTCATATCTTTTACTTATACGAACAAATCGAATTCCTTGATGATCAACACGCGTCCACGTCCTTCCGCATACCCATACAGATCTTCGACACCTGTCTTCGACAGCTGGTAAGCATCATCGTGCGTCAGTATGACGTCACAACTTTTCAACTTCTCGTTCAGTTAAAGGCGAACCGATCTAGTTCCACGACAACCAGGTAAGTCCCTCAACCCAGGTCGCAAGTCTAAGCGTTCGACAAGCAAAATTTAAAACTTAAATTTGACATTCAATTTTCAAATTTTGGGGGCAAACTGTTTGGGCAAAAAACTCACGTCGCTCGACCACGACCAGAAAAGGTAAGACGCAGGTTATGAACTGTGTCTTGTATTAAGATAAGGTCTCGACAAAGACCCAAAGAGCATTCGTCGTCCCTTGTGAAAGGTAAGTCGAGAGTTCATCACGACGCTCGACCATAGCGTCGCTCGTTCCGCCCGACCGTCACGTAAGGACGTGCGACCTCGGCCAAAGCTAACGTTAACCATGACTGTTACGTTTGTTAAGTGTTTAATGAGGGAGTCAAAGACATTAACCGCCAGTAGCTGTAACGGACGAAGATCATTATGGATATTCACTCCAGCGACCATTTCTAACCGTTGTAGCCGTTAAGAAGAGCATTCATAGAGATAATTAATGACACGGAGACTATAAATATCAAGCTCAATAAACATTTCAAGGGGCGAAAAACATTCGGCGATTAACAACCGAAGCAACATTCAAGAACACCTGAAGTGAAGAACCAGTATTCAAAGTATCGCTCTCGACGCACGACAACAGCCCTCTACCAGCAGTTCGTACTTTGTTTTGTACACGACAAACACCTATTTTTACATTCAAACACTTGTACTTTACATTTCGAAGCATTTTCTTCATTTGCATTGTAATCACTGTACGATCGACACCAGTACCAAAGCACATCGCCCCTGATTGGCGACCATAGTGCAGCGACGACACCCCCTATCGTCCGCAGGTTTTTTTCCTTGTTTGAGGTTTTTCTTGCGTCATCAAATCCCCTGCACGTTTCGTCCGTAGGGTTTTTCCTCGTTTGAGGTTTTTCCTTCCCCATCACGTCTCGTCGAAAGATCCTTTCTTTAGTTGTTTAAGTCCACATCGACCTTAAGTTGTACTTTGGTGCGATTTTTGGCATTAACACCTACCTCACGGGATACTCTCGTTTCACTCGAACCTAGGTTATCGCACGTGTTGTCATGTATAGGAAGTTATGTACAAGAATACTCAAATATTACATGACAACTCTAATGAAAGACACACAAATGTCCAAAATTGATCTAAAAAAGGAATCAAGTAGCAAGACAGGGACCATCAATAAAGGTGGTCGCATACCGTAATCACGTTTTCCAGAAGATCATACAGGTCTTTACACGGGTTGTAATGGAGCTAAGGTTATGGCTAAGAAGTGAAGGGTAAAACAGTTCAAAGATCCTTGGTGTGTCAAACCTTAGCAGTTCTGAATTTTACAACTTTATGCTCTATCATTCGGCCCTCTTTGTCACTACTGGAGTCGCTTTGACTCTGGTTTTTTAACTGCTATAAATACTATTTAACTAACTATATTTTTTTACTTGGGACTTCATTGGTACTCTTTATTTGATTGGGGCTGCATTGGCCCTCTTTTCTATTTCTTCTCATGACTGGCCTGTATTATTTCTTTTTCGCTCTATCTTTCTATTCATTACTGCCTCCGTTTGATACACTTTCGGATAAGGGTTGGCTAAGGTTGTTGGCTAGGGTTTAATGGTGGGTTTAGAAATGAAAAAGGTGAGTGTTTGGCTACAAAGGGGGTTTTGGATACACACAATTGGGTTAAAGGGTACGATAGCTAAAAACAGGGTTAAACAAACACACAATGCCTGGAATCATCTCTCAAGGTCCACGCGAAATGGTCTACTAATGTCCCTAGTCATGTCCTTTCCCGGTTCTTCCCTAGCGGTCACGTCACTATCACAAGATTCTTCCTACAATGGTTGGTCTCAATCATTCAAAAACAAAATTTTTTGCTGAAGTGATCTAGGTACTCAGAAGTGCAGGAAATCTACGTGCATAACGTGGGCCCGATTGGACAAGCCCAAACCTTACCCACACATTGTCCCCAATGTGCAAGTGTCCGCGTAGGCGATACTAAGACAAGTATCGTTGTGCGGTTATTACAGGTAGTAAGCAGGAAAGACATAACATTTAAGCACAAGCATCAAAGAGCTATTCTCATTTTCAAAAACATGGCCACCCCAAACCTAGGCCGTGGCCTAGGTTTGTCAAACAAAGCCAACCCCAAACCTCGGTGAAACCGAGGTTTGCACAGGGGTAAAAGTGAGTGTGTAGATGTATAAAAAATGAGGCACCCCAAACCTAAGTGAAACTTAGGTTTGTTACATCTCGTTAACTACTAAGAACGAACATCATACACCACTCATTAACTACGGAGTTGAGAGCATACCTGTTTTCCCGGACGGAGAAAATCCTCATGAACGATTTGAGTGACCTCGGACGAGAGAAAACGGAGAGGGGAATGCAAAAACAAACGAAACAAAGCAAAAACGAAAGAAAACAAAGAAACGAAACACACAAAACAGGAAAAGAAAACACAACACGAAAACAGAAACAGGGGATCCGCGCGGTTTGGAAATTGCGGCACAAGCCGCGTAAGGCTCTAATTGGAAAACCATTCAGAGACCCCCGCGACTTGGCACGCGGCTTGTAAGCCGCGGCACAAGTCGCGTAAGCCCCTGTTTCAGCTATTTTTTTTTCGTTTTTTCATTTTTATTGTTTTTCGTAACTAAGAACACACTCAAAAACTGGAAATTAAAAAAGAAAACTAACCTTGGTGGGTTACCTCCCACCCAGCGCCGTAGTTAAAGTCGTGGCACGACTATGTGGATCTCAACTTGGCTCAGTATCCGCGTAATCGAATCGCCCACACTTGCGGTTCTTCGCGGATTCTCCCTCATCTGCCTCTCCTTTGCCATATCCGTCTCTACGCTTTCCATTATCAAACATCTTGAATATAACCTTTTCACCGCCAACCCTGAAGGTTATCTCTCCTTCCTCCACATCGATCAACGCTCTACTCGTGGCTAGAAAAGATCTTCCCAAAATCAGCGGGACCTCTATGTCTTCATCTATATCTAACACCACGAAGTCCATTGGAAAATAGAACTTACCGACTTTGATCAATACATCCTCGACGACTCCATATGGATACACTAACGACCTATCCGCGAGCTGAAGGGTCATGTTTGTCGGCTTCACTTCCCCCATGTCGAGTTTCCTGAAAATAGAGAGAGGCATTAAATTAATACTTGCCCCTAAATCACACAGCACTTTATCAAAAATAAACTTCGCAATTTGAATTGGGATTTAAAAACTCCCTGGATCTTTAAGCTTTGGGGGAAGCTTGTTCTGGATGATCGCGCTACACTCTTCAGTAAGTGCAACGGTGGAGTGGTGATCGATTTTCCTCTTCTTGGATAGAATCTCCTTCATGAATTTTGCATATGAGGGCATTTGTGCCAAAGCATCTGCAAAAGGAATGTTAATATGCAACTTTCTAAATATATCAAGAAATTTAGAAAATTTTAGATCCTCACTTTGGGCTTTCAGCCTATCCGGATATGGTAGCGGTGGTATAAACGGTTTGACCACCGACTTCGGTGGTTGCCTTAGGACCCTTGATTACTCCTTCTTGTTCTCTTCATCCTCCGGTTTTTCCTCCATCTCAATATCTTCATCGGCCTCCCACTCATCCATTTCCACGATCTCGACCTCTTTCTCTTTATGATCAGTTTCCTTTGATTGCAGTTCTCGTGTAGGATCTCCATTCATCTCCTTGCCATTTCTCAGGTAAATGGCATTACACTCCTCTCGGTTCTTCCTTTCAGTCATACTCGGGAATCTTCTGGGAGGTCGGGTTTGTAAGGCTTCGGAAAATCTGACCCACTTGTCTTTCGAGGAGTTTGATGGAGGCGGTGTTCTGTTCGGTAGCCGTCTTGACCGTGTTGACCGTGCTTGCTAGCTCTCCAACTGTGCTGTCCATCTTGGCCATGAACTTCATCATCATATATTCCAGCCCCGGTTTCTTCTCCCCAGATGGTCCATCGTTCCTTTGGTTGAAACCTGGAGGACGGTAAACATTGTTAGTATTAGAGGAATTGGAAAAGTTAGAAAATTTACCTTGTTGTTGACCGGGTTGACTCCATGAAAAATTGGGGTTTTTCTTCCACCCTTCGTTATATGTAATGGAGAACGGGTCGTTCCTCGGCTGATTGTTGCGGTTTTGTAAGAATTGAACTTGTTCGGGCTCTTGTGGGCTACCTCCCTTCAAATGGTTCGTGATAAAAGCTAGTTGAGCTTTTAACTCCTTCAGCTCATCATTTTCTTGAACACTAGCGACCCTTCTTACTGCTAATCTTGGAGTAGAAAAACTGTACTCCGCCAAGTTCTCAATTAAATCTCATGCCTCTTCAGAGGATTTATCCATTAGAGCTCCACCCGCCGCAACTGTGATGTCATTCTTGAACTGCGGGTGAAGTCCACTGAAGAAAGTCTAAATGATGACCCAACCTTGCAATCCATGATGAGGGCACTTCTTTAGCATGTCTTTATACCGCTCCCAAGCCTCATATAACGTCTCTTGGTCCCATTGAGCGAAATGGATGATCTCGGCCATGAGTTGGGCAGTTCTGCTTGGTGGAAAGAACTTCTGAAGGAAAGCAGCCTTCACTTGTGCCCAAGTGGTTATCGAGTCTGGTTGGATACTCTCGGTCCATGTCTTGGCTCGGCCATTAAGAGAGAAGTTAAACAATCTTAACTTGACGGCATCCTCGTTCATGCCATTTATCTTGAATGTGCTGCAAATCCTCTCGAATGCATGGAGATGTGCATGAGGATCTTCAGTCGGTGCTCCCCAAACTGATTTTGTTGCACCATTACGATGGTGCTCGGCTTGATCTCGAAGTAATTCTCCACGGTGGTGGGTGGTTGGATGCCTATACGTGACGTTGCCACATTCGGATTGGCAAACGACTTCATAGGGCGTTGCTCGGGAGGAGGTGGAGGATTGTTGCCAGGTGGTCTATTGACGGGTATTTCGTCACCCATCCTTACTTGTCCTTTAACCTTGGTCTCTCGGCGTAGTCGGCGGGCGGTTCTTTCAATCTTCGGATCGATCGGTTCGAGTTTCTCCCCTCGGGTTTTCCTTGGCATAAACCCACTAGTACCTAGAAATAAAATAAACAAACTTAGCAATCCAGAAAATTGAACGTGATGGAATAAAGCAAATAAAAAAATTGTTCAATCTAATAGCGCTTATAGATGGTAGAGCATAAAGTTGTAAAATTCAGAACTGCTAAGGTTTGACACACCAAGGATCTTTGGACCGTTTTACCCTTCACTTCTTAGCCATAACCTTAGCCCCATTACAACCCGTGTAAAGACCTGGATGATCTTCTGGAAAACGTATGTAATTCAAAACACATTAAGCGCAAGATTATCGTGGGACTAAGGCTTACTCGGTATATCTCTATCACCTTTCTCACCTTAGGCGTGCAATTTCTTAGTTCTAAGTAACAATCAATTCTCTCGAACTTAATTGCTAATAACAATTCAATTGTAAATTGGCCAAACTCACAAAAGCATTAAAAACGAAATCACATGCTTCATTAAATTAGGAAAACTGATAAAAGTCACAAGTCATATGTTCATAAGTTTAAACCACATTCATTTCGACCCCCAACATCTAGAAATTAGTTCATGTTGGTGGTGGATTCAAACACAAGAGAACGATATGAAAAAGTGTGTGTAAACATGATGAATATGGAACGGTGAATGTAATGGTGACTCCCTTCTCGTATACTCGTATCTACTTTGCATGTTGAACATGGATCTAATCGTTCCTCTATCGTGGCTCCAAAGGCTACGAAAAACCTCTGAAAATCGCCCCGAAGTCGCTCCCGATCGTCGTGCGAAAGCTGTGTGCAGAATGCCCTAAAAACTGGAAAATTGCCAAACTTAAATGCTGAAACAGACACTTAGGCGACTTGTCCCGTAACTTGCATGTCACGTGGAAAGTCGCCCGGCCTTTCTAAGGCTCATCTGGATTGGGTTCGGGTTCGGGCGCAAGTCTTGGGCTTGCGTTGGGCTTCGTTTTGGCTCTTTTTGGGCTCTTTTAAGCTTCTTTTCTCGATGGTTACTGCCTTTTAATTAACCTGCACATTCCACTAGATAAACCATAAAATTCCGCTTCTTTGCTTAATTACAAGCCAATCTCAGTGATTTTAGGACCGAAAATAACGCCAAAAAGTGGCGTTATCAAGCAGCTGAAGAAATCGCCCGGCTGAGGAATCCCTTCGGACCGCAGAACGGTCCAAGACCATTCGTCCAGAATCCCGATCAAGGATCGTTCGGTCAGAATCCAGGATCCGCTCCGTTCGTCCTTAACCCTTGTTCGGCTCCGTTCGTCCGTAATCCAGGACCAGGTCCATTCATGCAGAATCAGCAGCCAGGTCCGTTCGTGCAGAACCAGCAGCATGGGACGTTCAACCCAAATCCCCAGTTTGGGACGGTTCCTCCTCAGTATATAAGGCCGCCACCCATGCAAAATGGGTCGCAGCCGTTTCAGAATGGATCGCAGCCATTTCAGAATGGATCGCAGCCATTTCAGAATGGATCGCAGCCATTTCAGAATGGATCGCAGCCATATTTCGTCCCTTTCAATGGGGATGCCAATGGTTCATCATACGGCAATGGCGCCAATTTGGGAGTTGATCCGTTGGCAGGTATGAACCCCGATCCTAGCGACCCCGTCACCCAGCGATTGAAAATGCTAGAAGATCAGAACGAGTGTGTCTTATCTTTGCTCGCTAAGCTGCCAGGGGAAACTGTGCCGGTTGTTTCGGCAAAAAACTCACATCGCTCGACCACGACCAGAAAAGGTAAGACGCAGGTTATGAACTATGTCTTGTATTAAGATAAGGTCTCGACAAAGACCCAAAGAGCATTCGTCGTCCCTTGTGAAAGATAAATCGAGAATTCTTCACGACGCTCGACCATAGCGTCGCTCGTTCCGCACAACCGTCACATAAGACCATGCGACCTCGACCAAAGCTAACGTTAATCATGACTGTTACGTTTGTTAAGTGTTTAATGAAGGAGTCAAAGCCATTAACCGCCAGTAGCCGTAACGGACAAGGATCATTATGGATATTCACTCCAGCGACCGTTTCTAACCGTTGTAGTCGTTAATAAGAGCATTCATGGAGCTAGTTAATGACACGAAGACTATAAAGACCAAGCTAAATCATCCTTCCAGATCATCTGAGAACACATCGGCAAACACCATCGAACAGCAGAGAAAAAGCATCCGAACTCACAAAGAAGAGCACTCAAAATTATAGAAATCAAGTACTGAAGGCTAGAATCACTCAGCGAACTTAAGAATGACAGAAGCAAAGAGATTTCTCTCGAAAAACAGCTCTCGACGCACGTCATCAGCTCCCGACCAACAGTTTACACTTTGTATTCACACACGACGAGCACTTGTTTTACATTTCAAACACTTGTACTTTACATTTCGAAGCATTTCCTTCATTTGTATTATAACCATCGTACGACCGACATCAGTACCGAAGGACATCGCCCCTGATTGGTGACCATAGTGCAGCGACGATACCCCCTGTCGTCCGCATGTTTTTCCTCGTTTGAGGTTTTTCCTGCGTCATCAAATCCTTTGTTTCTTTATTTTATTTATCGTCGCACGTCTCGTCGAAAGATTCTTTCTTTAGTTGTTTAAATCCACATCAACCTTAAGTTGTTCCTTTGGTGCGATTTTTGGCATTAACAGTTTTGGCATTAATAGTTTCTTGGAGTTTCTTCTATTTTCTGTTGGAGGAAAATGGCAGCCCCTGGAAATCCGCAGCAAGCCGTCGCTCAGATGTATCAGGAGCTTGAGGTTGCCAGGAATCAACTCAATGCAATGGCAGAGCAGAATTGCAGAGCAGCTGAAGAGATCACGCGGCTAAGGAATCCTTTTGGATCCCAGAATGGTCCTAGACCATTCATCCAGAATCCAGGTCCAGGACCAGGCCCGTCCGCGCAGAATCAGCATCCAGGTCCATTCATGCAGAATCAGCAGTCGGGTCCGTTCATTCCAAATCCCCCGTCTGGGCAGATTCCCTCTCAGCACATCCGACCACCACCCTTGAACAATGGATCCCAACCATTGCAAGGTGGCTCCCAACCGTTTCAGAATGAATCCCAGCTATTTTCCCAGCCGTTCCAAAGTGGTCCGCAACCTTTCCATCAAGGATCGCAAATTTTCCAGCAAGGATCGCAACCTTTCCAGCAAGGATCGCAATCTTTCCAGAAGAGATCACAGCCATTTCAACATGGACTACAATCGTTTCAGAATGGACCGCAGCAATTCCACTATGGGTCGCAGCCATATTTTGTTCCGTTCAATGGGGACACCAATGGTTCATCGCATGGTAATGGCACTAGTCCAGGGACCAATCCCTCGACAGGGTCAAATCCTGATCTTAACGATCCCGTCGCCCAGCGTTTGAAGATGTTAGAAGACCAAAATGAGCGCGTCCTATCCTTGCTCGCCAAGTTGCCTGGGGCAGCCGTGCCTGTCGACGTTGAGCTTCGCTCGGGGTATCAGGCGTCGCCCTTCATCGACGAGATCGCCACCGTCGAGGTCCCAAAGAAGTATAACATTCCTGCCTTCACTCCCAGGTATTTGGGTGTGACCGATCCAACCGAGCATGTCGCGCAGTATAAGCAGCTCATATGGACGATCTCAATTCCACGCATGTACCAGGAAGTATGCATGTGCAAGAGTTTCGGGGCGACTCTCACTAGTCCATCTCTCCAGTGGTTGATCTATCTCAAACCCAAATCTATCGGGTCGTTCGCCGAATTGGTCAACCAATTCTCCCGGCAATTCGCCAGCAGTCGTAAGATGGAAAAGCAGACTAGTGATTTGTACTATGTCGTACAGAAGACCAATGAGTCTATTCGAAGTTATTTCAATAGATTCAATGCTGAAATGATCAGTATCCGCAATTGTGACATCAAAACTGCGATCGAAGCTTATAAGCGTGGTCTAGACGATAGTTCAGGTTTATATATCGATCTGACCAAGTATCCCCCAGAGACTTTCGAGGACGTCCGAGCTCGAACCTTAGCATACATGAGGGTCGAAGACGATGCAGCCTTTCGTCGCAAACACACTGACAACAAGAAGCCGTTAGGTGTCAAGAAGCCAGAATTCAAGCCGAAAGCCATATCCAGAATAGAGCCAGCGCGTCAGATTTCAAACGTTCGTTTCAAGATGAAGGCAGAAGCTAAAACCGCGACTAAATTCCCCGTGTACCCCAAGATCTCCTCTTATGGGTTCAAAGGGTCAGCTAAAGACTTAGTCGAAGCTCTGAAGACCACCCAAGCAACCATCTGATGGCCGAAGAAGTCAGACTTGGACGATGCTAAGAAGGATAAATCAAAGTGGTGCGACTTCCACGTCGACCATGGTCATGCGACAGATGATTGTATCGCACTCAAGAAGGAATTGGCGTATCATGTTCCACAAGGTAATCTCAAAGATATTATTGACGATGTCGTTCTTCCAGCTAATAGCCACCGATCGTCAGTGCCCAAGCTTGCAAAGATCATCAATTGCATCACTGGTTGTTCGGACGTGTGTGGTCTGACGTAGTCCGCAGCTAAGCGTCATGCAAGTCAAGCGCCCGACGATCGGCCTATTCCTCATTCATCCAGACCCAAAGGAGATTTAAACTAGAAGCCATGAAGATCATGTTCTACCAAGTCGACCTCGGCGACTCGTACCAAAAGCATCACGACGGGTTGATCATTCAACTCACGGTCGGTAACTATTTGACGCGTCGAGTATTGGTAGATGGGGCAGTTCAGCAAACGTCATTTTTCTCAACACTATCAAAGCCATGGGAATTGATCGCTCAGAAATCACCCAACGTTCGACAACTTTGGTCGGTTTCAATGGAGAAGCGACGAGCACCTTCGGAGAGATAATTTTGCCCGTCTATGCCGGAGGAGTCAATAAGCAGACTAAGTTCAGTGTTATCGACTGTGCGTCAGCCTATAACATCATCTTAGGTCGACCATGGATTCATGAAATGAAAGCCGTTCCCTCGACATATCATCAAATCATGAAATTCCCAACGCCGTGGGGAATCCAAGAGATCAGAAGCGAGCAAAAAGTCGCTCGAGATTGCTATAAAGCCACCTTGAAGCCGCGAAAATAGACCGTCAAGAACGTCACTCCAACCCAAGGCAAAACACGATCATAAGAGTCACGACAGGTTTGTTTCTTTTTTCTGAAATAACAGGTTTTCCAGGTCGTGCGACGCGTATATTGTGGTGATTTGCGACGACATATCGTCTCAAAGCCACCACAAGGGGGCAAGATGACACAATATATCCAAAGGCCCAGCAAGAAAACCAAAAATTCAAAGTATTTCAGAACACTCGACAAGAAGGTACATTCCTTACCCTTTTTTCATTTTTTACATACGATCTTTTACCAAGACGATTACTGACTTAAGCATCGGAGGGTCGTTGGCCAGCCAACGACCAACCCCCGACATCGTTCCATCACAGGATCGCACGCTAGTAATCATTAAGTCTACTATATGACTTTAAATTCGCAAGGTCGCACGATATAAACGATCAGGTCTTTCTTCCTTGATCATCCCTCCACAGGGGCACACGATTCAAATTCATTTGTATGATCTAGTCGTACGATAGGAAAGCCTAAATGACTTACCCCTAAGTTTCTCAACTTTCATGGATGCTTTAATCGCATGTTCTTGTATTTGTTTTACGTCCTTATCATCGTATTACACTAAAGGCCTTAGTCGCATGATTTCATATGTATTTTATGATCGAATTCATAATCAGTGTGGTTTGAATAAAGCATAAAAAACAAAAGATATATTCATTGTGTAAAACATTAGATACATACTCGACCATCAATAGGTCGAGCGGCAAAAACAAAGAAAGTGAAAATTCTAGATTGCAGGGGGAACATCGGTCGCGTCCCTGCTCGAAGTCCCGACCTGAGGGCCTTCATCTGCCACTCCTCCCGCACGAATCTCCTGCAGTTCATACTGAGCATCAAAAAGTTGGATGGCCAGTTCATCCACGCGCGCCAAAGCCAACCTCTCCCTTTCTAACGTCGCTTCCTCTCTTTTCAAAGCTGACGCCACCAATTCCTCAACTTTCGACATCTCGGCGTGTAAAGCCAAAGATGACTGGAATGTCTGAAAATACACAAGAACACGTTAGACAATGAACGACGGACAACGACTAAAACAACGAAACAAGTCATGAAAGATTGACGCTCACCGTGAACGCCAGACTGGCAACTTTAGATCCTATCTCTCCGGCCGGAACTCCATGAAAATGCTCCCCGAAAGATGGGAGAAAATACTTCTCCACGTGAGGAAACAACGTCGTCCCGTCTAGGACCCTATCCGCCATAAAGTCAGACGGCAACGTAAAGTTGACCGTCATAACTTTGGTCGATGACCCCTCGCCCTTGTCGGCAGACGTTGGGATCGACACTTGAGACACCGGTTTCGTCACCGTTGTCGGAGGCACAGAACTTGTTGGTGTCACGTCCATTACGCCAGGACGGCTAGATGACGCCCTCGCCTTCTTAGGCAGAACAACTCTCGATGAGTTATCAACCCTCGACGACGGTTCTGTCCTCTCGATTCTCTTTTGGCTCGACCCAACTGTCAAGATGTTTTTACCTCGGAGGGCTCGCATGACCTGCTTCCCTCTCGCCCGAGAAACTGATTTCCTCTCGGTCGGCACTGATCAGGAGATACATGAAGCGTCAGACAGGCAGAATCAACAAGATAAAATAAAGATTACGGTACGCTTACCAGTCGCCTCTTCCTGCACGTCCTCATCTCCCTCATCTCCTTCTTCAAAATCTTCTATCACATCCTCGTCCTCGGCCGCCGATTGCCACATCACGAAAGATCGGTCGTCAACGCTAAGACTCAAGAACTTGTTAATCTTAGTCTGGGAATCCACATTCGGCTTCACTTCGTCGAATCGGATCTCTGAAGGCAACAGGAGGAGAATGATAAGTAAAAGTCATAAAAATAAATGAAACTTAGAAGCGACGAAGTATACCTGTCTTATTCCAGTCTGACCGCATCCAATCGCTGCTGGAATCTAGTGAATCGGTACGAACAAATACATAACTTGACTTCCACCCACGATCATTGACACCAGTTCCTGAAACCAAGGTACGATCACCCCTGAACTTAGAATAAGGACTATAGCGCCAATTCTTATCCCTTTTAACTTGATACGCCGCCAAGAAATCATTCATGATCATAAGAGATTCCCATTTCGTGGACGCTCGCTCGATAACCAAAAGAACTCGCCAGAGTTGGGGCATCAGCTACCTTGGCGACACATCGAAATCCTGCATGAATGACTTTGATAAACCCAAAAACGGCCATTCAAACCCTATTTTGAAAGGATACTCGTACAATACAAGATATCCCTCGGGACAATCCTTAGAACGCACGATCCCCGGACACCGCAACTCTATATTTGCAAGGATTTTTGCTAAACTCCTAAAAGCATCTAAGTCTACATGATTCGTGATAAGACTAGCAGGCTCTGTCGACATTGTGTATCAGAGGACGGAACATGGTCCTATATAAATCAGCAGAATCTCCTACAAACTATGGAAAGGATTCAGAGAGAATTGGCAAGAAGATCGCAAGAATCGTGGAATAGAAACTCTTGCAGAAAAGAGAAGGAGTCGCTAAGGAAGAATCAGAAAATATCCTTCGATCTCTCCGAAAGCGTAAAAAAGAATGGGTTCGCCAAAATCTCTATTTATGTAAAAGATCGTTCCAAATCGGGTTCTTTGATAAATCAACACGCGTCCACGTCCTTCCGCATACCCATACAGATCTTCGACACCTATCCTCAACAGCTGGTAAACATCATCGTGTGTCACCATGACGTCACGACCTTGTTCGCTTTCAGCTTCTCGTTCAGTTAGAAGCGGACCAGTCCAGTTCCCAAGCGATTAAGGTAATATTTTCCCTTGAGCTATTTCTAACGCGTTTGATTGGCAAAATTTAAACTCGAATTTGCCATCCTTCTTTCAAATTTTGGGGGCAAACTGTTTGGGCAAAAAACTCATGTCGCTCGACCACGACCAGAAAAGGTAAGACGCACGTTATGAACTATGCCTTGTATTAAGATAAGGTCTCGACAAAGACCCAAAGAGCATCCGTCGTCCCTTGTGAAAGATAAATCGAGAATTCTTCATGACGCTCGACCATAGCGTCGCTCGTTCCGCACTGTTACATTTGTTAAGTGTTTAATGCAGGAGTCAAAGCCATTAACCGCCAGTAGCCGTAACAAACGAGGATCATTATGGATATTCACTCCAGCGACCGTTTCTAACCGTTGTAGTCGTTAATAAGAGCATTCATGGAGCTAATTAATGACACGAAGACTATAAAGACCAAGCTAAATCATCCTTCCAGATCATCTGAGAACACATCGGCAAACACCATCGAACAGCAGAGAGAAAGCATCCGAACTCACAAAGAAGAGCACTCAAAATTCTGGAAATCAATTACTGAAGGCTAGAATCACTCAGCGAACTTAAGAACGACAGAAGCAAAGAGATTTCTCTCGAAAAACAGCTCTCGACGCATGTCATCGGCTCCCGACCAACAGTTTACACTTTGTATTCACATACGACGAGCACTTGTTTTACATTTCAAACACTTGTACTTTACATTTCAAAGCATTTCCTTCATATGTATTGTAACCATCGTACGACCGACATCAGTACTGAAGGACATCGCCCCTGATTGGCGACCATAGTGCAGCGACAACACCCCCTGTCATCCGCAGGTTTTTTCCTCGTTTGAGGTTTTTCCTGCGTCATCAAATCCCTTGTTTCTTTATTTTATTCATCACCGCACGTCGACCTTAAGTTGTTCCTTTGGTGCGATTTTTGGCATTAACACCGGTCGACGTCGAGCCCCGCTTAGGGTATCAGGCGTCACCTTTCGTCGACAAGATCGCGACAGTCGATGTCCCGAAGAAATTCGACATCCCCGCCTTCGTGCCCAAGTATTCGGGGGTGACCGATCCAACAGAACACATCGCGCAGCATAAACAGCTCATGTAGACGGTCTCGATCCCACACATGTATCAAGAAGTATGCATGTGCAAGAGATTTGGGGCGACTCTCACTGGTCCTGCCCTCTTGTGGTTGATCAATCTCAAACCCAAGTCCATCGGATCGTTCGCTGAGTTGGTCAATCAATTCTCCCAGCAGTTCGACAGCAATCGCAAGATGGAGAACCAAACCAGTGACCTATATTATGTCATGCAGAAAGCTAATGAGTCTATTCGAAGCTATTTCAATAGGTTTAATGCAGAGATGATCAGTATTCACAACTGCGACGTCAAGACCGCGTTCGAAGCTTATAAACGTGGTCTGGACGACAGATCAGGTTTATACACTGATCTGACCAAGTATCCTCCAAAAAATTTTGAAGACGTCCGAGCTCGAACCCTAGCGTATATGAGGGTAGAGGACGACGTTGCCTTTCGTCGTAAGAATACCGATGACAAGACGTCGTTAGGTGTAAAGAAGCCAGAGTTCAAGACAAATGCAATTTCTAATGTGGAACCCATGCGCCAAATCTCCAACGTCCGATTCAAGACAAAAGTGGAGGCCAAGACCGCGACCAAATTTCCTCAGTACCCCAAGATATCCTTATACGGATTCAAAGGGACCACTAAGGACTTGGTCGAGGCTCTGAAGACCGCCCAGGAGACCATCTGATGGCCAATGAAATCCGATCAGGACGATGCCAAGAAAGATAAGTCGAAGTGGTGCGACTTCCATGTCGACCATGGTCATGCGACAGATGATTGCATAGCTCTCAAAAAGAAGCTAGCATATCATGTCTCGAAAGGAAATCTCAAAGATATCATCGATAACGTTGTTACTCTAGCTAACGACCATCTACCGCCTACCCCCGAGCATGCAAAGGTCGTCAACTGCATCACTGGTGGTTCCGACGTGTGCGGTCTGACGTATTCCGCAGCCAAACGTAATGCCAGTCAAGCACCCAACGATCGGCCTATCCCGCGTTCATCCAGACCCAAAGGAGATCTGGAGTTGGAGGCTATGAAGATCGTGTTCGACCAAGACGACCTCGGCGACTCGTATCAGAAGCATCATGACGGGTTGATCATTCAACTCACGATTGGTAATTGTTTAACCCGACGAGTCTGGGTCGATGGAGGCAGTTCAGCAAACGTCATCTTCCTTGACACCATCAAGGCCATGGGAATCGATCGCTCGGAAATCACCCGACATTCGACAACCTTGGTCGGTTTCAATGGAGAAGCGACGAGTACCTTTGGAGAGATCATCTTGCCTGTCTATGCCGGAGGAATCAACAAGCAGACCAAGTTCAGCGTCATTAATTGCTCGTCGGCCTATAACATCATCTTAGGTCGATCGTGGATCCATGAAATGAAAGTTGTTCCCTCGATGTATCACCAAATCATGAAGTTCCCTACGCCATGGGGAGTTCAGGAGATCAAAAGTGAGCCGAAAGTCGCTCGTGATTGCTATAAGACCACCCTGAAACCGCAAAAGTAGGCCATCTTGCAGTTATGGGTCGACAAAGGCATCCTAGATCAAAGTAAGCACGACCAGAAAGTCTCAACAGGTTCGTCTCTCGATCCATACTCTAAAAACAAATTAAAATATTTCCTACAGGAACATTCCGACTGTTTCGCCCGATCGCATGGTAGACATATACCTTGCCGTCAATTCCCAAAAATCCGTGTCAACCCGTCATTTAAACCTATTCGCTCCTAAAAGGAATAAGGTGATAAATGACGAGGGGGCATATCTCCCTTTAAGGGTCTGAGAAGGTATTTTCTTTTCTGAAATTCTTTTCCTTCTTTTATACAATTTTTTACCACGACGATTACTGGCTTAAGCATCGGAGGGTCATTGGCTAGCCAACGACCAACCTCTGACATTGTTTTATCGCAGATCGCACGACATAAGATTGCAAAGTCTACTATACGACTTTAATCTCGTAAAATCGCATGACATAAGTGTTCAGGTCTATGACTTGAATATTCTATCACAGGGGCATACGACTTAAGTTTCGTCGTACGATCGTCTGGTCTAGCGATCCATGATCTAAGTTTCTTAACTCAGACAAATTACATGTTCTGAATGAATGCTTTGATCGCATGTACTTATGTTTGCCAATATAATCTTAAAGTATGAAAACCCTATGACTTATGTGCTAATCTTGGTAATTACAATGGATGCCTAAGTCGCACGATTCCTTGTTTGTTCTATAGTTAACGAGTTTCACAGCTGATATTATATCTATCTACGACATGTGTAAATCGACATCGTACGTGAGTTCGACGAAAAAGTAAAATTTCATTCACGAAATGTACGATTACATCTAAAAGTAACTCGACCACCAACGGTCGAGCATTCAAAACTAAGACAAAAACAAACAAAGTTCTCTAAGGATTAGAAGGAGCGTCAGCAGTATCCTTGCACGAAGCCTCGCCCTGGAGGCCCTCATCCGCAACCTCTTCTTCCTCAGCCTCCTTCTCATCGTCGGAGTCGAGATCCCTGACGGTCTGGAACTTGGGTAAAAAGAAGGCCAGCTCCTCAGTCGCGGACGCAAGGGGGTTTTCCCCGATAAATGTTGCCGCATGATCGCCGCCCGAGCTGTTAGGCGAGCAAGGGCAAAGGTAGACGCATCCTCATCTTTGAGCTCCCTCACCTCCTTCTTCAAGACCGCCACCTTGGACTTGGACTCCTCAACCTCCTTCTCCTTCATGTCCAAAGACGCTTGCATCCTGTCCAGCTCCTCTCTCTGATCTGCAATCATAGAGAAGGACTCCTTCAGATGAGAGTTCACGTCGTCCCTCGTGTGTCCGACGGCTTCCAGCTCATTCAGGGCATCGTCGAGACGCACTGACATATCCTCGACACGCGCCAGGGCAGACTTCTCCCTCACCAACGCCACATCCTCACACTTAATGGCGGAGGACACTAGACCTCGATCTTCATCGTCTCGGCCTGCATGGCCAATGAAGACTGGAACGTCTGAAACATATGAAAACTCATTAGTAAAAATAAATAACAACGACAATGATAAACAACAAACAAAGTCTTGAAAGATAGACTTACCATAAACTTCATTCCAGCGACATAAGCCCCCGAGCTCTCGATAGAGCACCCGTTGAAACGCTCCCTGAAAGAGGGGAGCTAAAACTTCTCCAAATGGGGGAACAAGCTCGTCTCGTCCAGGACATTGTCCACCATGAAATCCGCCGACAACGTAAAGTTAATCGTTGTTTCCTCTCCCGTCCATGCGCCCTTGCCCTTGTCGGCCGACGCGGGGCCTGACACGGCAGCAGGAAACCCCGTCGATTTTACTGGATGCGCAGGATCAACGGGTGTCGTGTCGACAGTATCGGAAGTCTTCTTGACAGATGCGGTCGACACCTTCGCCTTCTCAGGCGAGATGACTCTCGATGAGCCGCCCGTCTTCAAAGACGGTTCCCTCCGGACGGACGTCCTCGTCCTCTTGAGGACTCCCGACCCAGTTGTTGGAGCCTTTTTTCTCTTAAGGACCCCCGACCCAGCTGTCGGGGCTTCCTTCCTTCTTTCCCTCTCCTTGCGAGCCAGTTCGGCCTAAGCCGCCTTCTTAGCCATCGCAGACGACATTTTCGGCTGTGGCTGTTGGGATTCTTGTCGGGATTCTCCTGTGAAACGTAGAAAAAAGGCCAGTTACGCGACTGAAGCGATAGAAGAAGCATGTCGAACAAAGAAAGGTATACTTACTGGTCATCTCTACCTCTATCGACTCTTCCTTCCTTCCTTCTTCCTCAGTCTCCTCCTCCTCCTTCTCTTCTTCTTTCTCTTCCTCCTCTCGATCCCTCTGTAGCCTGTCGCTCAGGAAAACCACATCGTCGTCTTCGTCGACCAAATGACGTGTGACGAACGATCGATCGTCAGGACTAATTTCCAAGAATTTCTCAATTTTAGCCTTGGAACCGTCGTTGGGTTCTACGTTGTCAAAGTTGATGTCTGAAAACACAGAGAAAGGAGGATGGTAAAAAAACAAAGTAATAAAGATAAAAAAACGCTCGGCCAAAGCTAAAATCTCACCCGCCATGTTCTACCCGGACCTGATCCAATCACTGTCGGGGTCCAGCGTCGCTACCTGTACGAAGACGTACCTGGTTTTCCATTTACTGTCGCTGACCGCAGTTTTTAGGACTAGAGTACGATCACCCTTATGCTTTGAAAATAAGTTGTCGCGACTGTTTGGGCAAAATTTCACAGGTCTCGACCACGACCAGAGAATGTAAGACGCATGTCATGAGTTATACCTTGTATTAAGATAAGGTCCCAACAAAGACCCAAAGAACCTCCGCCGTCCCTCCTAAAAGGTAAGTCGAGAGTTCCTCACGTCACTCGACCTCGACGTCGCCCGTTCTGCACGTCCGTCGCATAAAACCGTACGACCTCGACTGACTGACGCGTTATACAACTGTTATATTTGTTTAAGTGTTTAATGCAGGAGTCAAAGTCATTTATGGACAAACGGCTATAACCGACGAAATCGGTTATGAGCATCTAAACTCACATTGAAGACGACGACATTTACAACAATCATCAAAGATCTTGATGATTCAATTAAAGTCATCCGAAGACTATAAATTCCCAGCTCAATCATCAGTTCAAGAAACCTGATCAACACCGAATAACACAGAGAGAGAGGTAGAACAAGAGTATCAAACAACAGAAGCAAACACAAACACTCGAAGAATATTCATTCGAAGCAAGGAGATCAGTCATAGAAGATCACTCTTGACACAAGACTCTCGCTCTCGACCAACAGTTTATACATAGTTTTCACACACGACGCACATTGTTTTTACATTCCAAACACTTGTACTTTACATTTCGAAGTCTTTCCTTCATTTGTATTGTAATCTCTGTATGATCGACACCCGGAACACCAAGGACATCGCCCCTGATTGGTGACCATAGTGCAGCGACGACATCCACTGTCGTCCGCAGGTTTTTTCCTCGTTGAGGTTTTTCCTGCATCATCAAATCCTTTGTCTCATTTACATTTTTGTCTTTGTCGCACGCCTTTGTCGAAAGATTCCTTTCTTTAGTTGTTAAAGTCCACATCGACCTTAAGTTGTCCCTTTGGTGCGATTTTTTTGGCATTAACAGTTTGGCGCCATCCGTGGGACCCCATCTAGAGAAAATCTTCGACAAGCGTGCGTCTTGCTAACGGTTTCTTGGAGTTTCCTTTGTTCTATGTTGCAGAAAAATGGCAACCCCTGGAGATCAGTAGCATGTCATTGCTCAGATGTACCAGGAACTTGAAGTCGCCCGAAATCAAATCAACGCCATGGAGGAGCAAAACCGTAGAGCAGCCGAAGAGATCACACGGTTAAGGAATCCCTTTGGACCTCAGAGTGGTGCTAGGCCATTCGTTCAGAATCCAGGCCAAGGATCGTTCGGTCAGAATGGTCCTCAACCATTTGCGCATAATCCAGGTTCAGGATCAGGTCCGTTCGCTCAGAATCAACATCCAGGTCCGACCATGCAAAACCAACAGCCGAGACCGTTCACTCCAAATCCCCAGTTCAGGACAGTCCCTCCTCAGCATATAAGGCCACCACCCATGCAGAATGAGATCGCGACTATTGAGGTCCCAAAGAAGTACAATATCCCCATCTTCACGCCTAAGTACTCGGGAGTGACCGATCCGACAGAGCACGTCACACAGTATAAGCAGCTCATGTGGACGATCTCAATCCCACACATGTATCAGGAAGTCTGTATGTGCAAAAGCTTTGGTACAACTCTCACTGGTCCTGCTCTCCAATGGCTGATTAATCTCAAACCCAAGTCCATCGGGTCATTCGCTGAATTAGTCAATCAATTCTCCCAGCAATTCGCCAGCAGTCGCAAGATGGAGAAGCAGACCAGTGACTTGTATTACGTCGTGCAGAAGAACAGTGAGTCTATCCATAGTTATTTCAATCGATTCAATGCAGAGATGATCAGCATTCGCAATTGTGACATCAAGACCACGATCGAAGCCCATAAGCGTGGTCTGGACGACAGTTCGGGTTTATACACTGACCTGACTAAGTATCCTCCGAAGAATTTCGAAGACGTCCGAGCTCGAACCCTAGCGTATATGAGAGTAGAGGACGACGCTGCCTTTCGTCGCAAGCATACCAACGACAAGAGGTCGTTAGGCGTAGAGAAGCCAGAGTTCAAGACGAGAGCGATTTCCAAAATGGAGCCCGTCCGCCAGGTCTCGAACGTCCGATTCAAGACAAAAGCAGAGGCTAAGACCGCGACCAAATTTCCTCAATACCCCAATATATCCTCTTACGGATTCAAAGGGTCCTCTAAAGATTTGGTCGAAGCTCTGAAGACCGCCCAGGCTACTATTCGATGGCCAACGAAGTCCGGTCAGGACGACACTAAGAAAGATAAATCTAAATGGTGTGACTTTCATGTCGACCATGGTCATACGACAGATGATTGCATAGCTCTCAAAAAGGAGCTGGCATATCACGTCCCAAAGGGCAATCTCAAAGACATCATCGACGACGTCGTTACCCCAGCTAACGACGTTCGACCGTCAACCCCTGAGCATGCAAAGGTCGTCAAATGCATCACCGGTGGTTCAGACGTGTGTGGTCTGACGTATTCTACAGCCAAACGTCACGCCAGTCAAGCACCATATGATCTGCCTATTCCACGTTCATCAAGGCCCAGAGGAGATTTGGAGTTAGAAGCCATGAAAATCGTATTCGACCAAGACGACCTCGGCGACTCATACCAGAAACACCACGACGGATTGATCATTCAACTCACGGTTGGTAACTGTCTAACTCGACGAGTCTTGGTCGACGGGGGCAGTTTAGCAAACGTCATCTTCCTTGACACCATCAAGGCCATGGGAATCGATCGCTCGGAAATCACCCGACGTTCGACAACTTTGGTCAGTTTCAATGGAGAAGCGACGAGCACATATGGAGATATCATCTTGCTAGTCTACGTCGGAGGAATCAACAAGCAGACTAAGTTCAGCGTCATCGACTATGGGTCGGCCTATAACATCATTCTAGGTCGACCATGGATCCATGAAATGAAAGTCGTTCCCTCGACATATCATCAGACCCTGAAGTTCCCTACACCGTGGGGCATCCAGGAAATCATGAGTGAGCCAAAAGTCGCTCGTGACTGCTATAAATCGACTTTAAAACCACGAAAGTAAATCACTTAGAAGATGCGGCACGACAGGTTCGTCCTTCTATCCATAGAAACAAACTTATGCCTTGTCTACCTGAATAAAATGACCATATGGCCCTGTCGCACGAAAACACAGTCAATGCACACCTAGATGGCATTTCCCAAGATCTCTGTGTCGATCCATCATTTAAAACCTATCCTCTCCTAGAAAGAATAGGATATTAAATGACGGGGGGCAAGTACTCCGTTAATTAAAGAGGAATCTAAGAAGGTATGTTTCCTAATTTCTTTTTCTTCTTTCATACGATTTTTTCATGACGACGATTACTGACTTAAGCATCGGAGGGTCGTTGGTTAGCCAACGACCAACCTCTGACATTGTTTATTTCGTAGAATCGCACGACAATAACCAAACGACTCTAGTTTCGCCAGGTCGCACGACATAAACGACCAAGTCTATGACTTGATCATCCTTTACAGGGACACACGATTCAAATTCATCGCACGACTCAGTCGTACAATTGCAAAGTCTAAACGATCTCATGATCTAAGTTTCTTGGCTTTGAAAAAATTTTATACTCTGAATGTATGCTTTAGTCGCATGTGCTTATGTTTATACACACGATTTAAAAATCTTATGGCTTACGTTCCAGTTATTGTGTTACAATAGATGCCTAAGTCGCATGATTCCTCGTACTTTATGAATTTAACAGTCAATGTGATATTTTATAAAGCCCAAGTTCAAAAGAAACCCAAATTTCATTCACCAAATAAACCGTCAATTACATCTCGACCACCAACGGTCGATCGATAAAAACAAAAGTAAATAATTTTTGCGGTTAGATCTGAGGAGGGGCATAAGTCGCATCCTTGCCTGAGGTCTCTCCCTGAAGACCTTCATCTACCACCTCCTCCTCGACGTCCTTCTCGTCATCCGAATCAAGGTCTCTCACCGTCCCGACGTCGTTCAAGTAAATATCGAGCTCTCCCGACGCCGAGGCAAGAGGATCCTACCCCAACAGATGTCGCCTCATGATCGCTGCCCTAGCAGTCAGACGAGCTATGGCAAAAATAGACTTACCCTCGTCCTTAGCAGCTTATACATCTCTCTCCAGACCCTCTACCTTGGATTTGGAATCCTCAACTTCCTTTGTAGCTGCAACCAAAGATCCTTTAATCCTTTCTATCGCCTCCCTCTGGTCGACAATCATGGATAAGGATTGCGCTAAACGATGACTGACATCATCCTTTGCACGACCGCCGACCTCTAAATGGTTTCGAGCGTCATCCAGACGTTTTATTAGAGACTCTTAATGCTCTGCGGCGACCTTCGCCCTATCCAACGCCGCGTTCTCCCTCTCTTGCGCAGCACACGTTAGAACCTTTATCTTCATCGTCTCACCCCGCAAAGCCAGGGAAGCCTGGAATGCCTACAAAATCATAAAACAAACATTATTAGTATACAACGGCAACGAACAACGAACAACGACAACGAACAATGACAACGACAACGAAACAACGACAAAACTAAGTCTTGAAAGAGAGACTTACCATGAATGCCAGCCCGGCAACATGAGCCCCCGTATCCTCAATAGGAAATCCCACGAAACGCTCCATGAAAGAAGGGAGCAGATATTTCCCCATGTGAGGAAATAAGTTCGTCCCGTCTTGGACACTGTTGGCCATAAAGTCCGATGGCAATGTAAAATTAACCATCGTGACTTTAGCCCCTCCCGTCGACTGATCCTTGCCCTTGCCGGCCGACAAAGGATCTGACGTGGCTGACGGGGACTTTACTGTTTCCGCCGGAGGCGCAGAACTAATAGGTTTTGCAGCGATCACATCAGAAGACGACTTCTTAGGCGATGCGACCTTTGCCTTCTCAGGTGTAACGACTCTAGACGAGTTGGGAACTCCCGAAGACGGTTCCCTCAGAATCGTCGTCCGCATCTTCTTCGGAACATCTGGACCAGCGGACATAAGCTTCTGCCTCTGCTCCTTGCCCTTACGAGCAAGCTCGAGCTCAGTTGCTCTTTTAGCAGAGACACGCGGCATCCGTGGTTGAGACTCCCCTGGAAACCACAGAAGAATAAAAATTATGAAAATCAAGGGAAGAAGAATCGAATTAACACAGAAATAAATAAGAAGGTACGCTTACCAGTCATCTCTCTTTCTTCTTTCGACTCCCTTCCTTCCTCACGTTTCTCCCCCTGATTTTCTCCTAAGTATACTAAATCCTCGGCGTCGTCCACCAATTGTCGTACGACAAATGACCGTTCCCCAGTACTAAACTCTAAGAACGCGTCGATCTTTGCTTGAGAATTAGCGTAAAGCTTCACGTCCTCGAACTTAATGGCTGTCGACATATAGAAAACAAGTTAAAAACCAAAAAACGCATACGACAGACAACAAAAAGTACAAAGCTCACCCGATGTATTCCAGCTGGCCCTAATCCAATCACTCTCAGAGTCAAGGGTCGACTTACGCACAAATGCGTATCGAGTCTTCCACCCGCGACCGTTTACAGCGGTCTTGAGGACCAGAGCACGATCACCTTTAAATCTTGAGTATAGACTACAACGATGACATCCGTCCTTCTTGGCTTTATAAGCCAAAAGGAGGTCGCGCACATTCATGGGAGACTCCCAACTTTTAGTGACATGCTCGATCACTTGCACCACTCGCCAAAACTGGGGCAATAATTGACCCGGTGCTATGTCAAATTCTAGCATAAAAGCCTTAGCTAGAGGTGAGTAGGGCCATTCAAAACCTATCTTAAAGGGATATTCGTACATCACGATATACCCCTCAGGACATTCGTTCGATCGAATTTGACCTGGGCTGATCAATTAAACCCACGCATGGAGCTTAGATAACCTCCTAAAGTCATCAAGATCCGACTGATCTTGAATATTGCTCTCATTGTCCGTCGACATCTCTAAACAGATTGGAGGGATCAAAGAAGTCGTATCTTATATATAAGCACTCAAAGATCTCGAAAAACCTAACTGAGTCGTAGATTCTGGCAGGATTTGTGAATAAACAGGTAAAGAGAAGCAAGATGATCAAAGGGAAATCTTTGCTCAAAGACGCTTCGAAATCGTAAACCAGAACAGACCCATTGAGATCTCTATTTAAGTAAACGATTGGATCCCTTAGATGATCGCCACGTGCCCTCGTCCTTTCGTATGACCGCAGGGATCATCGACGCCTGTCAAAGACAGCTGGTAAGCACAATCGTGCGTCAGCATGACGTCACGACCTCGTTCCCTTTTCAACTTCTCGTTAAGTTAGAAGCAGACCAGTCTCATCCCAAGGCGACTAAGATAATTATCAAACACTTGCTATAATCCTACGCGTCTGATTGACAAAATTTAAAACTCGAATTTGCCATCCTTCTTTAAAATTTTAGGTGCAAACTATTTGGGCAAAATTTCACAGGTCTCGACCACAACCAGAGAAGGTAAGACGCATGTTGTTAATGCCAAAAATCACACCAAAGGGACAACTTAAGGTTGATGTGGACTTAATCAACTAAAGAAAGGATCTTTCGACGAGACGTGCGACGAGGGAAAAAATAAACAAGACAAGGAATTTGATGACGCAGGAAAAACCTCAATCGAGGAAAAAACCTGCGGACGACAAGGGATGTTGTCGCTGCACTATGGTCACCAATCAGGGGCGATGTCCTTGGTACTGGCGTCGATTGTACGATGGTTACAATACAAATGAAAGAAATGCTTCGAAATGTAAAGTACAAGTGTAAAAACAAGTGTTTGTCGTGTGTGAATACAAAGTGTGAACTGTTGGTCAAAGGCTTCTGTCGTGCGTCGAGAACGATGACTTGAGCTTTTCTTCGAGTGTTCTTGAGTTCGCTGTAGGGTTCTGGCTTTCAGTACTTGATTTCTAGAGTTAAAGTGCTCTTCTTTGAATTCAGGTGCCTTTTCTCTGCTGTTCGATGGTATTCGTTGTTGTGCTTTCAGATGTTCACTTGTTATTTTCTGAAGTGAAGACTTAGCTTGATATTTATAGTCTTCGCGTCATTAATTAGCTCCAATAATGCTTTGATCAACGGCTACAACGGCTGGAAACGGTCGCCAGAGTGATTATCCATAATGTTCTTCGTCCGTTACGGTTGTCGATCGTTGATGGTTGCGTCGGTTATATCCGTTGCTCCTTTAATGGCTTTGACTCCTGCATTAAACACTTAACAAACGTAACAATCATGGTTAACGTTAGTTTTGGTCGAGGTACAATGATCTTACGCGATGGTCGTGCAGGACGGGCGACGCTATGGTCGAGCGTCGTGAGGGACGTACGACTTACCTTTTACGGGAGACGACGGATGTCTTCTGGGTTCTTGTCGAGACCTTATCTTAATACAAGATTTGGATTATAACGTGCGTCTTACCTGTTTTGGTCGCGGTCGTATGACGTGATTTTTTGCCCAAACAGTTTGCCCCCAAAATTTGAAAGAAGGATGGCAAATTCGAGTTTAAATTTTGTCAATCAGACACGTAAGAAATAAAACAAGGGAAAAGATTACCTTGATCGCCTTAGGACTGGACTAGAAGTCGAGGTCATGCTGATGTACGATCATGCTTACCAGCTGTTATTTTATAAATGTCGACGGAACCCAGAGGTGCTATTAGAAATGAAGAAGATCTCGACGACGTTAGAAGTCTAGCGAGGATTCCCATGGGGATTACCGTAAGCAAGGTTGGCAAGGTTCGATCAGAAATGTGTCCCGAGGGGTATGTCGTTATATACGAATATCTGTTTAAGATGGGCTTCCACTGCCCGTATTTGCATCTGGCCAAGGCACTTCTGTGTGAGTTTGACCTATCGCCAGGGCAACTGATGCCCCAGTTTTGGCAAGTCATTCTAGTCACCGAGCGATTTATTTCTCACTGGGAATGGCGTATAAAGTCATGAGCGATCAATATCGTCGTTATAGTTTACTTTCAAGGCTTAAAGGTGATTGTACCTTAGTTTTGAACGCTGCTGTCAATGATTGCAAGTGGAGGACGCAAGATGTACTTGTGCGGGTGGCGATGCTGGTTATGGACAGTGATTGGATTAGATCCGTAGATACTGTATAACTGGCGACGATGTCTCATACTGCACAACTGGCGACGATGTTTTATACTGCGCAACTGGCGACGATGTTTTATACTGCGCAACTGGCGACGATGTTTTCTGCTGCCACGTCGACCCTTTTGTCAGCCGACAAGGGCGAGGGTGTAAAGACGGGAGAGAATGAGGGAGAGCTTATGGCAACAAACAACTTTGCGTTGTTGTCAACCCTCCTGACCATGTCCTCGTCAGGGCAGAGTCATTTCCGCATCTGGGGAAATATCAGCTCTTATCTTTCAAGGAATGTTTTCGAAGGATCTCTGTTGAAGAGATTAGATTGTGTTTAGCCGAACTGGCGTTCTTTGTATGTTTTTCTTTCGAAACTTGCGTCATCGATGTTCTTTTGCTGGGCATATAATATGTTTCTTTTGTAGATGTCCCGGCCTTATTTCATTAAATATGTGAAGGCAGAGGAAATGCTGGAGTGGAGGTCGATCGTTGAGAAGGATATATTCCTTCCTCCAACCTTAACATTAATCTTAAGAGCCACATTCTCAGAATGTCGAGGCGTGAGGAGTTGGAAGACCATTCCTGATATACTCGTTTGATCCTTTCATCAGTTCCTCGGGATTGGCAGGGCTTCGGAGGTCGAGACTTTTGGGCTAAGCTCGCGATTGATATGCTTTTTTAATTCTAGGGTAGATTCTCTAGGCTTTTCATGCTCATCGTTGGTGGTCGGGTTGTTGGTAGATAACGAATTTTGACTTTGCCTTTACCCATCCGACTATTGGTCGTTCATATGTAATCGTTTAATGAAGCTCCTTCTTTGTTCTGTTGTTCGACCATTGGTGGTCGAGTGTGTTTCTGACGATCTTTTTAATAGATGCACTTTTTGTCTCAGCTTGCGTTTTATATACTTGGCAAACAAATATTGCATCGGTTGTATACTTGAACGTGAGATACATGGGAAATCATGCGACTAAGGCAATCATTGTAATACGATGACAAGAACGTAAAACAAATATAAGAACACGCGATTAAAGCATCCATTCAGGGTATGAAAGATAAGAAACTTAAAGATAAGTTGTTTAAGCTTTGCGATTGTACGACTATATCATACGATGAATTTGTATCGTATGCCCCTGTGTAGGGATGATCAAGTTAGAGACTTGATCGTTTATGTCATGCGACCTTGCGAATTGAAAGTCATATAGTAGACTTAATGACTACTGTCGTGCGATCCTGCGATAAGCTGTCGTGTGATTCTGCGGTAAAACGATGTCAAGGGTTGGTCGTTGGCTGACCCACGACTCTCCGATGCTTAAGTGAGTAGTCGTTTTGTGAGAAAAAATCATATGAAAAAGAGTTAGAGAACGTACCATTTCAGACTCTCTCTATTTGCCCCCTGTCGTTTATTACCTTATTCTTTTTGACAGGAAAAGATAGGTTTTAAACGACAGAACGACACGACGATCCTGTGAAATACTGTCTTGCGTTGACTATGTTGTCATGCGACAAGGCACCATAGTAGATTTATCCCTGTGGAATAGATATTAATTTAGGGATAGAAGAACGAACCTATCGAGAGCTTGATCATGCGACTTCAGTTCATTTTTTTGGCTTCAAGGTAGACTTATAGCATTCACGAGCGACTTTTGGCTCACTCTTGATCTCCTGGATTCCCCATGGCGTCGGAAATTTCAATATTTGATGATACGTCGAAGGAACAGCTTTCATGTCATGGATCCATGGTCGACCTAAGATGATGTTATAGGCCAACGCACAGTCGATGACACTGAACTTGGTTTGCTTGTTGACTCATCCGCCGTAGACGGGCAAGATTATCTCTCTGAAGGTGCTTGTCGCTTCTCCATTGAAGCCGACCAAGGTCATCGAACGTCGGATGATTTCCGAGCGATCGATTCCCATGGCTTTGATGGTATTGAGAAAAATGACATTTGCTGAGTTGCCCCCGTCTACCAATACTCGACGCATCAAACACTTATCGACCGTGAGTTGGATGATCAACCCGTCGTGATGCTTTTGGTATGAATCGCCGAGGTCGACTTGGTCAAACTCGATCTTCATGGTTTCTAGCTCCAAATCTCCATTGGGTCTGGATGCATGAGGAATAGGCCAGTCGTCGGGTGCTTGACTGGCATGACGCTTAGCTGCGGAGTATGTCAGACCATACACGTCCGAACCACCAGTGATGCAGTTGATGATCTTTGCAAGCTTGGGCACTGACGATCGGTGGCTATTAGCTGGAAGAACGATATCATCAATGATATCTCTCAGATTACCTTGTGGAAAATGATATGCCAATTCCTTCTTGAGTGCGATACAATCATCTGTCGCATGACCATGGTCGACGTGGAAGTCACACCACTTTGATTTGTCTTTCTTAGCATCGTCCATGTCGGACTTCTTTGACCATCGAATGGTCGCTTGGGTGGTCTTCAGAGCTTCGACTAATTCTTTAGCTGATCCTTTGAACCCATAAGAGGAGATCTTGGGGTACATGGGGAATTTAGTCGCGATTTTAGCTTCTTCTTTCGTCTTGAAACGAACGTTTGAAATCTGTCGCGCTGGCTCTATTCTGGATATGGCTTTCGGCTTGAATTCTGGCTTCTTGACACCTAACGTTTTCTTGTCGTTAGTGTGTTTGCGACGAAAGGCTGCATCGTCTTCGACCCCCATATATACTAAGGTTCGAGCTCGGACGTCTTCGAAAGTCTCTGGGGGGTACTTGGTAAGATCGATATATAGACCTGAACTATCGTCTAGACCATGCTTATAAGCTTCGATCGCAGTTTTGATGTCACAATTGCGGATACTGATCATTTCGGCATTGAATGTATTCAAATAACTACGAATAGACTCATTAGTCTTCTGCACGACATAGTACAGATCATTAGTCTGCTTTTCCATCTTACGACTGTTGGCGAATTGACGGGAAAATTGGTTGACCAATTCGGCGAACGACCCGATAGAATTAGGTTTGAGATTGATCAACCACTGGAGAGCTGGACCAGTGAGAGTCGCCCCGAAACTCTTGCACATGCATACTTCCTGGTACATGTGTGGAATCGAGATCGTCCACATGAGTTGCTTATACTGCGCGACATGCTCGGTTGGATCGGTCACACCCGAATACTTGGGAGTGAAGGCAGGGATATTATACTTCTTTGGGACCTCAACGGTGGCGATCTCGTCGATGAAGGGCGACGCCTGATACCCCGAGCAAGGCTCGACGTCGACAGACACGGCTGCCCCAGGCAACTTGGCGAGCAAGGACAGGACGCGCTCATTTTGGTCTTCTAACATCTTCAAACGTTGGGCGAAGGGATCGATAAGATCAGGATTTGCCCCTATCGAGGGGTTAGTCCCTGGACTAATGCCATTGCCATGCGACGAACCATTGGTGTCCCCGTTGAAAGGAATAAAACATGGGTGCGGCCCATAGTGGAATTGCTGCGATCCATTCTGAAACGATTGTGGTCCATGCTGAAATGGTTGTGATCTCTGCTGGAAAGATTGTGATCCTTGCTGGAAAGGTTGCGGACCACTTTGGAATGGCTGGGATCCATTCTGAAACGGCTGGGCACCACCTTGCAATGGCTGGGATCCATGGTTCAAGGGTGGTGGTCGAATGTGCTGAGGGGGAATCTACCCAGGCTGGGGATTCGGAATGAATGGACCTGAATGCTGATTCTGCGAGGACGGGCCTGGTCCTGAACCTGGATTATGGGTGAATGGTCTAGGACCATTCTGGGGTCCAAAAGGATTCCTTAGTCGCGCGATCTCTTCAGCTGCTCTGCGATTCTGCTCTGACATTGCATTGAGTTGATTCCTGGCAACCTCGAGCTCCTGATACATCTGAGCGACGGCTTGCTGCGGATTTCCAGGGGCTGCCATTTTCCTGCAACAGAGAACAGAAGAAACTCCAAGAAACTATTAGTAGAATGCACGTTCGTCGAGGATTTTCTCTAGATGTAGTCCCACGGATAGCGCCAAACTGTTAATGCCAAAAATCACACCAAAGGGACAACTTAAGGTCGATATGGACTTAATCAACTAAAGAAAGGATCTTTCGACGAGACGTGCGACGAGGGAAAAAATAAACAAGATAAGGGATTTGATGACGCAGGATAAACCTCAATCGAGGAAAAAACCTGCGGACGACAAAGGATGTCGTCGCTGCACTATGGTCGCCAATCAGGGGCGATGTCCTTGGTACTAGCGTCGGTTGTACGATGGTTACAATACAAATGAAAGAAATGCTTCGAAATGTAAAGTACAAGTGTAAAAACAAGTGTTTGTCGTGTGTGAATACAAAGTGTGAACTGTTGGTCAAAGGTTGTTGTCGTGCATCGAGAACGATGACTTGAGCTTTTCTTCGAGTGTTCTTGAGTTCGCTGTAGGGTTCTCGCTTTCAGTACTTGATTTCTAGAGTTAAAGTGCTCTTCTTTGAATTCAGGTGCCTTTTCTCTGCTGTTTGATGGTATTCGCTGACGTGCTTTTAGATGTTCACTTGTTCTTTTCTGAAGTGAAGACTTAGCTTGATATTTATAGTCTTCACGTCATTAATTAGCTCCATTAATGCTTTGATCAACGGCTACAACGGCTGGAAACGGTCGCCGGAGTGATTATCCATAATGTTCTTCGTCCGTTACGGTTGTCGATCGTTGATGGTTGCGTCAGTTATATCCGTTGCTCCTTTAATGGCTTTGACTCCTTCATTAAACACTTAACAAACGTAATAGTCATGGTTAACGTTAGTTTCGGTCGAGGTACAATGATCTTACGTGATGGTGGTACAGGACGGGCGACGCTATGGTCGAGCGTCGTGAGGGACGTACGACTTACCTTTTACGGGAGACGACGGATGTCTTCTGGGTTCTTGTCGAGACCTTATCTTAATACAAGATTTGGATTATAACGTGCGTCTTACCTGTTTTGGTCGCGGTCGTACGACGTGATTTTTTGCCCAAACACATGTCATGAGTTATACCTTGTATTAAGATAAGGTCCCGACAAAGACCCAAAGAACCTCCGCCATCCCACCTAAAAGGTAAGTCGAGAGTTCCTCACGTCACTCGACCTCGACGTCGCCCGTTCCGCCCGTCCGTCGAATAAAACTGTACGACCTCGACTGACTGACGCGTTATACAAATGTTATATTTGTTTAAGTGTTTAATGCAGGAGTCAAAGTCATTTATGGACAAACGGCTATAACCGACGAAATCAGTTATGAGCATCTAAACTCACATTGAAGACGACGACCGTTACAACAATCATCAAAGATCTTGATGATTCAATTAAAGTCATCCAAAGACTATAAAATCCCAGCTCAATCATCAGTTTAAGACACCTGATCAACACCGAATAACACAAAGAGAGAGATAGAACAAGAGCATCGAACAACAGAAGCAAACACAAACACTCGAAGAATATTCATTCGAAGCAAGGAGATTATTCATAGGAGATCACTCTCGATGCAAGACTCTCACCCTCGACCAACAGTTTATACATAGTTTTCACACACGACGCACATTGTTTTTACATTCCAAACACTTGTACTTTACATTTTGAAGTCTTTCCTTCATTTGTATTGTAATCTCTGTACGATCGACACCTGGAACACCAAGGACATCGCCCCTGATTGGTGACCATAGTGCAGCGACGACATCCACTGTCGTCCGCAGGTTTTTTCCTCGTTGAGGTTTTTCCTGCGTCATCAAATCCTTTGTCTCATTTACATTTTTGTCTATTTCGCACGCCTTTGTTTAAAGATTCCTTTCTTTAGTTGTTAAAGTCCACATCGACCTTAAGTTGTCCCTTTGGTGCGATTTTTGGCATTAACAACGATGATACGTGTCCGGCTTGACCTAGTAAGCGGTCAAGAGATCCTTTACGTTCATCGGCGACTCCCAGTGCGAAGTAAGTCGCTCGATAACCAGAATGACACGCCAGAACTGGTGCATTAGTTACCCTGGCGACAGATAGAACTCACACATAAACTCCTTAGCTAAAGGTGAATATGGCCAGCGGAATCCTATCCTGAAAGGGTACTCGTATATTACGACGTACCCCTCAGGGCACATCTCCGGTCGAATCTGACCGGCTTTGCTCACTGCGATCCCCGCAGGGATTCTCGCTAGATTCCTAAAACTATCAAGATCATCTTGATCTTGAATAGCGCTCCTAGGCTCCGTCGACTTCGATAAACCAATTAACAAGAGTTGACGCTCAGAAAAGCCCCAGATATCCTAGTTCTTCCTAGGTTTCCTAGCGATTGACTTTCAACGCATACAAAGATCGAGAAATCCTACCTTATATAGGTGCCTAAAGCCTCAAAATCTCTAACAACTCGAAGATCTATTGCAGATTTTGAAAAGATTCGGCGAACAACAACAAAGAAATCAGGGAAAATATCTCTTAAAAACTCTCTAAAATCGTAAAAAGAAAAGATCAGTCGAAACTCTCTATTTATGCTAATGATCGTGTCAGGTCGAGCCCCTCGATAGTCAACACGTGTCCTCGCCTTTTTGAATGCTCGACAGATCGTCGACACCTGGCATTTACAGCTGTTATGCACGATCATGCGTGTTGGTTCCCGTTTTGCTTAAACAAGATTATCAGATCTATTAGTTCAAGTTTATGTTTGATGCGGAAGCGTATTTGTAGAACTAACAGATATGTTTGATAGATTTAGAACACGATATAACTAAACAGTAATTAGAATAAGATATCTTAAAGTTTACTGAATATATATATATATACATATATATATATCAAAAACAGATTTAAGAACAGTAAGTTTAAGTAAAGCTTTAAAACAGATATGACTCTTAAGGTGTATAAGCCTTTTTGTGTTCTTGTGATGAGTTTATCTCTTGATATTCGATTTAAGGAAGAACTCAACATGAGTCTTCCTTATATACTACTCTAAAGGGGACCATAAAGCATAAGCTACTATTCAGAACGGTAGGGATGAATAGTTGAACGTATGTCATGAACAGTTGGAAGGATGGCATGAACAGTCAGACGTGTTGTATTGCATTTAATGCAGCAGACGTCTATTATGTACTAAGCCCTATTGAATCCAATCAGAGTTTGACACGTTGACGTTGGACAGGGCATGTTGCCATGTAAGTTGATGAACGGGTCCAGAAACAGTAGCAAGATATTATAAATATCTTTAAAGTCTTTGTTGAAGACCGCAGAGGCTCTGTGAAGAGTCACAGAGGTTCTGTGGTTTGGTCCTTTGTAGAGCAGTCTTCACCTTATTCCGAGTCTTGGGTCTTCTTTGTGAGTACGACAGAGGTTCTGTAGGACGCCTCTGTGGTTTCTGTAGCTTCTTGACCCTGATCTCTCGGTAAGTTCGGCAGAGCCTCTGTAAGAGGCTTTCTTCACTTAGCCTATTTTTCACTACTTCTAAATACTTCTATGATTAGGAAGATTTAAGCTAACAATCTCCCCCTAAGTAGTGAAAAATAAAAAATTTGAACTTGAGTTAAGTTAGGCTAAGTTAGATAAGATAGAGGTTAAACAATACCTCGAAAGTTCTTTCATTTAGAAATATGCCAGAGGCATTTTACATTTGAGTACAATGAAAGATAAACTTTGACTTGGTTTGGAGGTCTGAGAATCGGATTTTGGCATCTTTGAAATCATTGTAGCTTCTGTTGTCTCTTCCGACTCTTCTGATCTCTTTGTAGAAACTGATGCAGAGTTCTCTTAGGCGGATTGTGGCATCAATCTCTCTGATGAAGGTATCTGCAGCATCTCTATCCATTTTCTCTGTATCTCTGTATATTACAAGGCTTGCTCTAAACTTGTTCAGAGTACTAGTTGCGTACTTCTGACAGTCCATGATTACAAAAAGTTTAACTTCGCCTTGTGGGTTTTGAAATACTAACCCAAACCTTGGTTCTGTAATGATTGAGTTGGGCACGGCGTTCGGTGGGCAGCGATCCTCTGGTGGTCGTAAATTCAGATGTTTGAGACCAAGATCCTTTCCCAGCTGAAAATCTATCATACTGTAGACCAGAAGCTTTTCCCTCATTGTTTTTCTCAACACTTGATAGGCTCTGGTGTTTGGCTCTGTGTTGTAGTTGTCTTTTGTCCATTGCAGAAGATCAGGTAGATCATAAGGATTGATATTTCTTAGGTCAGCATCAGCGAAGGTGGTTTCTGAATTGTTCTCTCTTCTGACTTTGTAAAGATTGTACCTGACCCTTGGATAGGTTCTTGTAAAGGAGAATCTGCAGAAGATTACCTTTTTGATCTTGTGAATTGAGAAGACGTCTGCTTTGGTTCTTGGCTTTGTCCTTGTGAAGATGTTCTCAAATTCTTCTCTGATCCTTGGATCTGTCACATGATCTGTTGGATGATTGGTCTGAAAGGATTGTTTATAGAGGTATTTGTATACCACTTCTTCCATCTCTTCATGTGTTGGACCAGGTTGTGGTACTTGTCTTTTGAGACTCTCCATTTTTTGAACAACTTCTGCAGCTCTACCAGTTAGAGAAATGTCTGACAGAGGCTTCAATCCATATGCCCAGTCAACTTCTTCAGGCTTTGGAGTTTGAAAGGCATCAAATGCACTCTTCATCAGTTTCTCTGTAGGCTTTGGCAATGATTTCTTTTTCTTGGGCTCTTCTGTCAGTATCCCTTTGCCCTTGTCTTTGGCTCTTGGCTGGGCAGAACCTGTTGCTTCTGTAGGTTTGGAGGTTGGCACTTCTGTTGGCTTGATGGGAGTTGCCTCTATAGGTTTTGACATTTGTGATTTAGAGGACTTTTGTGGCGATGGTTCTGTTGGCTTGAGTTTCTCTGTAACCTTTGTTGGAGGTTCTTTGGTGACTTCTTCTGTGAGCTCGGTTTCTGTTGATGAAGATTGGACATCGAATCTTCTTGCCATTTTGAAAACTAATGTGAACCTGTGCCTTTCTTCTTCTCTCTTCGCCATTCGTTCAGTCATTGTTGTGTGCATCTTTCTCAGAACATCAGAAGCATAGGTCGTTGCTCTTTTTGGTTTGGTGGCAATCGACTTTCTTCTTGGTATGGTTTGGGGTTTTTCTGTTGCTTTTGTGGTTGGGGAGGAAAGATCTTCTCTAGAGGAGGATGATAGATGTTGAGCATCTTCTCCAAACATTGTAGGGAATTCCACAGAGGTGGGTGTTTTCTCTGTGGTCTGTTGATCTGTTTCTTCCAAAATGATTACCTCAGGGGTGGTTGTTGCCTCTGTGGTTTGCTGGTCAGCTTCTGGAATATTGGTTTCTTCAGGAGTTGATTCCACAGAGATGGGTGTTGTTTCTGTGGTCTTTTGAGTTTGTTGTTGTTGGGTTTGTTCTGGAGGGGCTTGGTTGATTGGTTCTGCTGCGATTGGTGGAGATTGTATTCCTCTGCTCGTGGCTTTCTCCCTTATATTCTCCCCCTCAGGATTATCTGATGGACCAGGATGGTCATCATCAAAATCATCCTGACTTTTATCAGAAGTACCCTCTGCTCTGCAAGAAGCTTTGAGTTTCTTTGGTAATTCTGCTCCTGCTGCCATCAGCTTTTCACAGACATCATCACAGAGGCCAATTAGAATCGCAAGCTCTGCTTCTATTTTAAAACGCATTCTGCCAACACTTTTTCTGAAATCTTTGACATAGTTGGCATTTGCTGTAGTGAAGGAGACAATGACTTCTGTGACCTGGTTTATGACATTCTGTCTGAGCTCTATTAGATGTGCTCTGGTCATGTAGTCTTTTGGTTGCATCATTGTCGTGTTGCGCATTGCCTCTTCTTGTACTTGTTTTAGGGCGTTCTGTAGATCTGCAGGAGTAATGCCCTTTGCTCTGTTGGATTGCGTATTCATTTGTTCAAGGAAATGTTTGACAGAGTCCTTGAACGCAGAAGTTGCGGCTTTTCCGAATTCTTGAGCGGCAGAAGTGGCTGTTGCTGTGGCAGTTGTTTCTGCAGAAGACTTCATCTCTGAGATGGCGGATTTCACCTCTGTGGACAGATTGTCCATTTTGGTGTTCAGATTCAGGATAGCCGTCGATGTTGTCTCTGCAAAAGATTTGAAAGAGCTTTGCAACTCTTTCATTGTTTGGTTCACAGAGGTGACAAGGGTTTGGAACTCATCCCTTGATACTTGTGTTCCTTGTGTAACCTCTGGAGGAACACATTCTTCTCCAGAGTAAGTCCCTGTTCCTGGGACACCTTCGTTCACCCTTGTTTGTACGATGGGGGTGGAAGGATTTCCTTCTGATCTTTGAGAATAAACCTGAGTTTCGATCTCTACAGAAGTTCTGTGAAGAACAGTGTCCAACTCCACTCCAGAGGTGGGTATTGGAATGTCCTTCTGTTGACTTGGAGACTTGTCTAGAGTCTCTTCGTCTCTGTGCTCACTACTTCTCTCTGAAAGAAGATTTGGCCCTAAAGTGTGTGTGGCAGAGGAAACGAATTCCTCTGTTGGGTGTTCTAGTGTGATCTGGGGCGATAGATCACGAACAATAGGTGAGTCTCTTTGAAGAGACTCCCTAGGAATGGATTCCCCGGTTTTTATGGGCGCAGAGGTTGAAAGAGTAACCTCTGGCTGGATGGGTTGGGTTTGGATCGAGCTGTGCTGCTCTTTTTCAATAACTCCTTTTGCAGCTAGACCTGTGGAGTTAGATGTGTGGGTTGCACTGGGAGGGGGTGAGGGATTTGTGCCTTCTTCAACTTCGGCATCTTTTTCTTTTTCCTTTTCTTTTTCTCCCATTTTCTCTATGATTTCCTTAACCTTCTCTCTATTCCACTCAGTTGCTCTCTGTTGATTCCTTTTTCTGATGGCTTCTTCTGACATGTCTATTTCCTCTATTCCTTCTTTTGTATCTGTGCTTGGACTCTTTCTGTGGACGTCCAATCCTTGTTGAATGAAGGGGTTCTGTAGGATAATAGGTGTCTTAGCTGATTGATCTTTGGGTGTTTTATCATCTTCTTGCAGATGTGTGTCAATGCCAGAAATGGAGAAATATTGTTCTTCTGGGGAGTGGTGGTCGAGAGGTTGTGCCGTCCATCCTGCTGTATTTAGGGTGTTGGCAATGTCAGGGTTCTGTAGGAAATCGTTCAAGTTTCCTTGGTGAGCAAATCTATCTGGGGATTGATAGGGTGATTGATATCCCTCTTCTGCCATTTCTGCTTCTGCAGTTTCTTCTCTTGTTTCTTCGACCTCTTCTTCTGCAGTTCTTTCTTCTGCAATAACCTCCTCAGCGATGGTTACCAATCTTTCAAGTGATTTTCCATGCTTTTTCTTGGTCTTTCTCCTCTTGGGTTTTGGTGCCCCTTCCTCTGTGGGTTTCGATTGTCTTTTCTTTTGTTTAGGAGAGGGAGGAGCAGAGGAGCCAACTTCTGTGGCATGAGGAGGTGACAGTTGATCTTCTGCAATGCTTGTAGAGGTGCTTTCTGCAGTTTTCCTCTTCTTTGATTTTGGAGTAGAGGCAGAAGATTTTGAAGAGGACTTCTTTTCCATGAGCTCTGCACATTTGGCTAAGAAGCTGAGTTGAATAGCCATGTGTTTTGCTAATTTCTGATCTTTTTCTTCTTGAGTAGAAAGCGGTTCTGCTACCATTGTTCCTTGGGGGACACCTAAACGCAGGGGTGTCATAGGACTCGGTTTTGGAGTTCTATGAACGCGTATATACTCTAACTTGAGGGATTTGTTCGTGGCATAGCTCAGAAGGTTCTTTGACAAAGGTCTGCAGTGTGTGTAGCCATCTGCATGATCAGTGGGGGTATTTTTGTTCATTTGGAACTGTTTGTGAATTGGCCCTTCCATTGGCCAGTTCTGTATCATCAACAGAGGTTCGAACAGTACTCCCAGTATTCTTTGGAATTGCAGAGGTGGTATAAACTTAGGATCGTTCTCTTTGACCATTCTGGTGTTGTTCTTTCTGTCGATGGTGTTGATGATCTCTTGCATCATTATGGTCGCGTAATCCAGTGGGAGATCATAGTAAACCCCATACATGATGGTTAAGATCTGATGTGAGCTCTGGTCAATACTGCCTATCTTCCCTGTCAGGCATCTATTAAGAATTGAGAACAAGGTGTTCCACAGAGGTGGTAATCTGCCTCTGCGGAAGTCATTTCTCTTCCTCAGTTGGGTGTTGTACCCAAGCATTTCTACGAAACGACAGAGCTCGTCGTCTGTTGGTTGCTCTGCATATTTCTTCAATCCAAGAAGACCCCTTGTTGGCAGGTTAAACTCAAGTGAGAACATTGTTCTATTGAACTTGATTTCCAAATGTTCAGATTTGTCAGGTCTTGAAATGTACCCTTTGATAAGAGAATCATCTTTATCAAAGCGGCAACTTTGCCAAAACTGGTTCAAATATCTAACTAGAATTTTGTTTGGGGTTCTTGAGAGTAGAGGGAAGAGGATATGATTTTCCATTATGTTTAGAAGAATGGCATGGGCTTCGCCGAAAGCAGTGGGTGAGGGGATCAAATAGCAATTGTTGGATTTGATTGGTAGTACTGTTTCGAAGTGATCCTTTGCTATAAAGTTTTGCAGATGTGTTGTCGGAGCAAAGTCTGCTGAGTCGCCGGAATCTTCTAGTTCAAAATTTCTGGCAAGGTGGGGGTTTTCTGAATGTTCAGAATGGGCAGTTGAGTGTTCCGGTGAGTTCGCCGGAGAGAGTGCTGGGGAGATAGCTTGAGAAGATGAAGCCATTTGATCAGAAGAATAAGATTCTTGCAAGCTTTTGCAGGGTTTCTATTGATCCAAACCCTCAGTGATTTGATAATGACCCTACCTTTATACTTAGTGAAAATTGTAAGTAGACAATATGTTTCAGAGTTTCACTATCAGCGATAAGTACTAAGATCTTACAGTACCGCTGATAGGAACTCTCTCTCTTTAAATTAAACATTCAGCGAACATTGTTCATCATATCGCTGAGTCTGTTCAGTCCTTATGATGATCGCTGATAAGTTAGTTGTTTACTTATGATCCCTGAAGACAAGTTTCACGTCAACATAGGTTCTACGCTGAAGTCGAAGATCAAGCTCAAGAACCAGCGACAAGTCTCCTAATGAACTGATGCGGATCAGCGAAGACTCAGATTTGTCCAATCAATGTGAAGTATCAAGTACAAGACTTCAGCTCTCGCTGAAATTTATCATTCGCTGAATAGCAATGATGAATCGCTGAATCAACGAAAGCTGATCATTAAGTCCTCCGTACAAATACTTTTGTCTTAACCTCCCTTGCACGACTCCGTACGAATTGTCAGAAAAGAACCTCCGACTGTCTGAAATCGTACAACAACTCTGACACTACACTGTTCATCCATGCGGCTACAAATGTTGTCAACAAAGGTCAATGACATGCAACCAATCGGCTGATGACACGTGTAAAGTGTATACTGACTTGCATTAAATGCATGCAGTATATATGGAGATTAACTCACTTCATTTGAAGTAACTTGCTAACTCTGGACAAGTTCAAAATCTCTCAAGATAGGATTTTATTAGTACTCTCCATATCTTTCTTAGTGCAAGAATCCTTAGTGTTCCAACTTGTTTAGATTTAGGTTTATCCTTAATCTTTTTTCCGCAACAAGCTGTAAATTGTTAATGATTTATCAATAAATAATTTAGAAAAGTAAAATCGTGTGTTTGTATTCAACCCCCCCCCCCCCCCCTTCTACAAACTTGTATAGGCCTTTCGGGACCAACAAGTGGTATCAGAGCAGATTTGTTTAATTCAATAAACAAGATCTAATCTAAGATATTTCTCTTCCTAGCTATTTTCTGAAAATGGCCTCCTCAACAAACACAAACTATATAGACAATGGATCTCTTGCTAAGCCCCCTAGATTTTCCAGAGATAACTTCAATCTATGGAAAAATAGGATGATTCTCTTCCTAGAAGGTGTAGACCCAACTATGCCTTATTATCTGGAAAACGGTCCTTTTATCCCTGTAAGAATAGATGTTGCTGTGCCAGCCGCTGAGAATAGAGCTGCTATTCCTGAGAGGCTGGTTCCTAAAGAAATCTTTCAGTGGACCGATGAAGATAAGAAGAAAGTGGCTATAGACACAAAAGCCAGATCCATACTATCCATGGCCCTTCCTGACGAAGTCTACCATTCCGTCATGAACCTGAAAACATCCAAGGCCATGTGGGACACAATATGTGTTCAGTATGAAGGAACGTCTGAAGTCCAGGACACAAGAAATATCAACCTGGTAAGACAATATGAAAGCTTCATTTCTGGTAAGAATGAAACTCTCTCTGAAGTACACCAACGTTTTAACTGTTTAATAATAGATCTGAAAACTGTTGGTAAGGAATATTCTAACTTTGAAGTGCTGACAAAGTTCTTAGAATGTTTACCTGAAAGTTGGGACAATTATTCCATGTGTCTCAAGCTATCAAAGGATCTGAAATTAATGACCCTTTCTACCTTATATGGCATATTGCTGAATCATGAGCAATCAAGCCATCTTAAGAAGAATCTTGTAAAAGATTCCAAAAGCACCCCTGTTGCTTTAGTCTCAGAGGAACATTCGACTCAGCGACCCTCGGTCACAATCACTGAGTTAGAAAGTAACTCTGAAAGATCATCAGATTCTGATTCTTCAGATGATGATGAGTCCTTGGCTCTCCTAACTAAAAAATTCAGGAGATTCGCCAAGAAGAAAATGTTTAGAAAGAACAAACCTCTTTCTATTACTGACAAGCCTAAATCATCAGCGTTCGTTGATAAGGCTACTGCTACTTGTTTCAACTGCGAAAAGATAGGTCATTTCGCTAATGAGTGCTGGTCAAAGAAAGTATCTAGACCTTCAGCTTTCCCCAAGAAAAACTTTGTTCCAAGGAATAAAGATGACAAATACTCAAAGCTGAAGGAGAAGTATGCAAAGCTGAAAAGCTTTAAGAAGAAAGGAAAAGGCTTCATGGCCAACTACGATTGGGCTGCTTCTGATGAAGAAGAATCATCATATGACTCTGAAGATGATGAAGCCAATCTCTGCCTTATGGCTAAGATTGAAGAAGAGGAAGACAGTTCAGACATTCCCTCTACTTCAACCTCTGCTATTCAGGTATCGCCTTCTTTCTTTACCAATATTGCAAATATTGATGAAGCTGATAGTCTCCGCAAAATCGAGTTGTTGACTAGAAGTTTATATGAAGCCATGAATGGCAAAACTGTGGTTGAAAACCAAAACCTTGATCTCGCTGAAAAACTGAAAAACTGTCATCTTCAAATAGAAAAGCTTTCTAAAATTGAATAAGATTTTAAAGATCAAGTTTATTTAAATCAGCTAGTCAAAATCGAAAGAGCAGAAGCTATAGCTGCATTAAAAGCTGAAAAAGCTACTGTTGAAGGATGGTGTAACTCTTCAACAAATATCACTGAGATTATCAAGGCTCGGATTCCTCTGAGTGATAAACGTGGTTTGGGTTATAAATATGATACTCCAAAACCAACCACTGAACGTTCAATGCTTAAATTTGGAACGTTCGTATCCTCAGTCGCTGATACTTCATCAACTCAGTGCTCCTCGTCCGTTACACCAATACCTGAGGAAACTCCTACCTCCTCAAAAGGCAAGGAGAAAATGGTTTATCCAAAACCTGTCTCTGTCTCTAAAGACAAAGGTAAAGTAATTGTTATTTACCAAAATCCTCAGAATGGTACTCTGGTACCTAAGCTGAATGCTTCCAAAGCCTTAGTGATTCATTGATCTGGTTCTAGAAATCAGATCTCTGGATCTATTCAGCGACCTACTCCTAGACTCAGAGTAGATGTCCTTGGTAAGAAATCTGTAAAACTGAATGTTCATCCCATTTCTAAAACCAAAAGTATACTTGGTGCTAGCACTTCTAATTCAAAATTAAAAGCTCAGCACTCAAGTGGTCCTAGAACTAATTTCAGTTATAGGAAATGTTATCACTGTGGACTTACCGATCATATTGAAAGTAAGTGCCCCACAGCCACCAAAGCTGAAAAGATAGCTAAGGTGAAGATTGCCCCCCAAGGCAAAGAAGACTGAGTCAGCGACGTATGCTCCTGCTCAGCGATGGACTGTAAATCACCCAATCGATCAAATTCTTGTTGATCCAAACGCTGGTGTTCAGACACGACAAAGTGCAGGTAATATTTGTTTATTTGTCAATTTTATTTCACTAACTGAACCAAAGAAAATAGATGATGCCCTCTTAGATCCAAACTGGGTCAGCGCTATGCAAGAAGAGCTGACTGAATTCGAAAGAAACAAAGTTTGGAAACTTGTTCGAAGACCAACTGACAAAACAGTGATAGGCACTAAATGGGTCTATCGAAACAAGTTGGACGAACATGGTACTGTAACTCGCAACAAAGCTCATCTTGTTGCTCAGGGATACAGACAAGAGGAAGGCATAGATTATGACGAAACATTTGCTCCAGTAGCAAGACTTGAATCAATTCGTCTATTCTTAGCTTATGCTGCACACAAAAACTTCACAGTATATCAGATGGATGTTAAGTCAGCGTTTCTAAATGGAAAGCGGAATGAAGAAGTTTATGTGGAACAACCTCCAGGATTCTCAGATCCTAAGCGTCCAGGTTATGTTTATAAACTGGATAAGGCACTATATGGCTTGAAGCAAGCTCCTCGTGCATGGTATGACACTCTTTCTACTTATCTCCACCTTGAAAAATTTGAGAGAGGTAAGATTGACAAAACTCTTTTCTTTAGAAAAGTAAAAGGTCATATCATTTTAGTTCAAATATATGTTGATGACATTATATTTGGTTCTACTAACCCTGAGCTTTGTACTCGTTTCGCTGATAGGATGAAAGATGAGTATAAAATGAGTATGATGGGTGAACTAACATATTTCCTTGGTCTTCAGATTAAGCAAACTGAAAAAGGAACTTTCATAAATCAGGGAAAATATGTTAGAGATATGCTGAAGAAATTCGACTTAACTGATAGTCCAGCTATGAAAACCCCAATGGCACCTCCGCTGATACTTGATAAGGACACTAAGGGTGTTCCTGTCAATGTCACGCTGTACCGTGGGATGATCGGCTCACTACTGTATCTTACAGCTAGCCGACCCGATATTATGTTTGCAACATGTCTGTGCGCACGATATCAAGCTGAACCTAAGATATCCCATATGAAAGCTGTAAAGCGAATCTTTCGATATCTTAAGGGTACAGCGAATCTAGGTCTTTGGTATCCCAAAGACTCAGGATTCGACCTAACCGCCTATTCAGACAGTGATTTTGCAGGTTGCAAAATGGATAGGAAAAGCACCACAGGAGGATGTCAGCTCCTAGGTGGAAAGCTGGTAAGTTGGACAAGTAAAAAGCAAAATTCAGTGTCCACTTCCACAGCTGATGCTGAATATGTAGCCGCTGGAAGCTGTTGTTCTCAGGTCTTGTGGATGAGAAATCAGCTACTAGACTATGATCTTCAGCTCTCCAAAATTCCAATCTACTGCGACAGCACAAGTGCCATCGCTATAGCAAACAATCCAGTGCTACACTCAAAGACAAAACACATCGAAATCAGATATCATTTTATCAGAGATCATGTGATGAATGGTGAAATAGAACTTCATTTTATCCCAACTGATTATCAGTTAGCTGATCTTTTTACCAAACCTCTTGATGAGACAAGATTCAACTTTCTCATCAGCGAGCTTGGAATGCTGAACTTTGAAGGATAAAATCTTCAGAGGTTCACATTTGATCAGCGATAAGATTATACAAACTTGTATAGGCTCTCGGATAAAATAAACTTGTACAATCCATTTCATCATCTTCTCTCTGAATAAATTTGGTTAAACTGATATCAAGGTATGTTTTCTCTCTCTGACAATCGCATGTAAATGCAAGATTTCAAAATAAATTGCATCGCTGAATATCTCTTCCTTAACAGCGATATTTTGAAATTTCTTAAAACCCTCACTGATATTTCTATTCAGTGCTTCATATTTTCCAAAGAGTCCTTGAGTTTTTTTTTTCAAAACCTCAGAGACAACGAAAGAATGTGAAAGGACAGTTGTGACGTCATTGCAACGGATAACACCAGGCACGCTCTTTTTCTGACACACGTTTGCACGTTTCGTTGTCTATCCAATCAAATGCAAACACGTGTCCGTGTCATGATGAAAAACTTTCCCGCTCAAGTTTTTCTCTCTCTACTCTCTTCCTATATAAACACTCTCAAAATTTATATTTGTCTTTTACGCGAATCAATCTTTCTCCGCAAGAAAAGAACACTGTTGCATTTTGTGCTCTCAATCTTCAAGAACTGTTCATCATCTTCTTCATCAAACTCAAGGTTAATATGTTCTTATCTATTATCAAATGCGAATAACTTGTTTTCGATCTTATCATTGTTTTACACAAGATCAAACAAAAGAACTCAAAAATAAAATCATTTTCTTTCATGGTTTTATAAACACAACCATTTCATGGTTGTTCTTCAAGTTTTAAATCTAAAATCTTAAACTTGTTCTTCTTTCGTATCCATTTTTTAAGAAACTGGAATACAAGGCTTATGGGTGTTATATTCGTTTTTTTTTTAAAACAAGAAAAACCCTAATCTTCATTAAGACTTTTTTGTCTGAATGAAATGGACAAAATTCGAAAAATCTTAATGGAAATTTTCTTTCCACATTAAGATAATTCTTATTTGTTAACATCTTTGGTTGAACTGATAATACAGTGAAATGGCAACTTCAAAGCTGAATGTTACCGCTGAGTCCATCTCCGCTGATTCTGAGGAACTGGAAATCACTAAAGCTCCTCAGGTTAAGTTCGAGCTGGATCAACTAGACTGGACAAAGGCAAACAACCTCTCAGCGCTTCTCGAGTTTCCTCCTCGGAAGCAGGTATCCCATCTAGACGACGCTGTAAATCTTTTGAAGAATAGCCCCATCTACACAGCACTGACAATCACACCTCCTGCCAGTCAGCGTCTCTTATCCCAATTCTGGTACTCTGCCAGACACACTGAGCTACCCTCTGCCAAAGATCCATCCAAAACCATAGACTGCATACTCAGCGATACTGAGTATGGCACCATCAAGATCACACCCGGAATTATCCGCAAAGCCCTAAACTTCCCAAATGCCTCCAAAGAAAAACCCTTCATTCCATTCCCTGACCACAAAAAGCATGCTGACAGAGAAGCAATCATTGCTTTCCTTGACGCAATGGGTTATATCTGGGATATTGGAAGGGACAAGAAGCCTTAGAAGAAACTGACGCTGATAAAGAAGTCCAAAATGCCCAGCGAGATGAATTTCATCTTCGCTCACCTGATCAGCTGCATGACAGCGAAATCCGGATCTTCTGATCAAGCCGCCCAACCTCAGCAGTCCATGGGATACGCACTGCTGAAAGGTCTAAATATTGACTGGGCCTCCATTATTTATGAAGACCTGATTCAACGTGTCGATTCTGCCGCTGACAGACCAGCATGGATTCCTTACCCACGATTCATCAGCGCCATCTTTCAATATGGCCTGAAGGACAGCTATCCTGAGGGTGATCTGAAACTCTCTCAGATTGGCCCTAAAGTTCTCGACTTCAATCCTGTCGCCAACGAGGTACGTCTCTCTACCCTTCTCACTCTACTTAATTCTCCGCTTTCTGTGGCTCCTTCAGCGACAATACCCCTCGCTGATTCCCAGGCCACAAAATCCATTCCTTCTAAGAAAAGGAAACAATCTCTTACCCCTCTTGATTCCAAAAGGATCAAGAAAACCAAGGAGCAACCCCAGCACTCCAATGCTGAAGACTCCTCAGCTCATTCTGAAGAGCTGAAGGAAAGTTCCGTGGTACGCTCTGCCACACCAATTCAATCCATCCCTTATAAACCTACTTCAGCGTCTTTAAACGCTGAGGTTAGAACTTTGGAATCTACCCAACCTTCTTCAGTCTCTCAAAAGACTGATGAAGTACTTCTCAGCGAATCCAACGCTGAACTTGAAACCTAACCCCAATTCTTATCCTTCGATCCTCCCTCTATTTCTTTGGACACTCCTCCAGCTAAAACTGGAGATGCCATCATTCAAGAAGCCGTTGAAGCTTCTCAGCGAATGACGAAGAAAGGACCTGCAGAGATCTCCATCCCTCACGGAACTTTTAGGGAGATATGGAACACTATGGAGGGACTCGAAACTTTGATGATTTCGTCAACGCTTCTGCAGGTACAGATCCCACCTTAAACACTGTAACTAAACCTGAAACTTCTGAGCTTTCCTTTGTTCACAAGTACTTATATGTTACAGGTCCTTATTTGGGAGACATCAACCAGTCTCTGAAGTCCATGGAGATGAAACTTACAGATCTCACCACCGGTCTATCAAATAACTCTACAGCTGTAACAGACGCTGGAGAGAATCTGACGAAGCTGGCTACTGTGGTGGAAAAGAAGGCCTCCTCTGATGACATCAAAAGCCTTGATAAAACTCTCGCCGACTTTGCCAAAGTGCTCTCCGACATCTACACTGACTACACCAACCTCAAATCGTCAGTTTCCACCGTTTCCAGCGAGGTTACAACGCTGAAGAAATCGGTTGGTACACTCGAAGGTGATATGTCAGTGGTCAAGACCGACTTGGGCTCAGTGAAGACCGACCTTGGTTCTGTCAAGACAATGATCGAGACGCTGGTGAACAAGGCAAACAATCCAGCTCCTGCTCCGGCCCCTGCACCTATTTTGGACTCATTCACCGCAGAGGATCGCCAAGAGCTGAAGAAGATCACGCCTGCTATTTCTGGCATAGAAGACAGAATAGCTAAGCTTGAAGGTTGTGTGAAAATCTCTGGCCCAGAAGACAGAGATAACACCAATGCTGAGTCTACCCATTCCTCCCCCGCCCATCATGAGAAAGAGGGGGAGAAGAGCGCTGAACAAGAGAAGAGCGCTGAATATCAAAATAAGAGCGCTGAAGACCTTTCCCATGATGAATCTATCAGGGGAGAGGGTAATGAAGATCTGGTTACTGGACCTCAGGGAGATGAAAACCCTGAGGGAACCGAGAACCTCGCCTCTGTATCTGAGGGGGAGCAACTCGAAGAAGATGCTGAGGAATCCGAAGCAGAAGAAGACGAAGACATCGACATCCCTGAAGCTGAACCATCCTCCTCTCCAAGGAACGATGATGATGATGATGATGATGAAGATGACGAATTCTTTGTCGTCAAACCTGCTCCTCGAAAAGCTCTTAAAGGGATCGTGATAACCGAATCCACAGGGGAGAAGACAAAAACAAAGACAAAGCACTCAGCCTCTGGCGCTGAGAAAAGCAAAGACAAAGGCATCGCTGAAGATGATAATCTGGCGATCTTGCTTGCAAAGCCGATTTGTCAGGTACACTAAACTTACTTTTCCTTCCCTGATCATCTCTGAACAATCAGTTATCCATTCCACAAACACCATACACATCCACATTATTTTTTCTATCTTTTCTACCCAAGTTCTTCTACCCAGTTCTTATCTGTAAGATCGCTGCTTTTCAGCTAGTCCTCTCCCCTGTTTGAGGATGTCGCTGAAGGTTCTACTGTTGCGACTTCACAAATAAAGCCAGCTGCTGCTGATGAAATAATTCCAGTCTTGGATTTAATCTCTGAGACTGATGAACCAGAAGAACAACCTCTCTTGCACAATAAGAGACCTTCCTCAGTTCCTCAAAGGCTGAGTGAAGAAGATCAAACAAGAAGAGAAGAAATAATAAAGCGATTCGAGGATCAGCGAATCATTCTAAGGCGTGATCAACTGCCTTCAGTTCCTCCTAAGTTCAGAATTTCAAAAGCTGAATATCAGGACCACCTTAGAGCTGAACGCCTCATTACTGAAAGAAAGGAAGCTGAAGAAAAAGACAGAGAATACGCCATCAAGCTCACTCAAGAATCTGTCAAAGACCCCAAGCTGAAACGTGTTCCCATTCAAATCCAACGAAAGCTGTGGGAAGAAGCCCAGAAGATCGTGGAAAAGAAAACTGAAGTTTCTCAGACCACCTTGATCTGGTGTAAAGAGAAAATTCACTTCAGATATCGTCCAGCGAAGATCAACAAGGTATTCATCTCTGGAAGAACATCTATCGGAGTACCTATTGTTGACATCAAACTGTTCAGAGAAGATGGCACATCTGAAACCTTTCGCGCTGACACTGTAAAAAGGTATGGTCTCTCTGAATGGCTGGAGATGAGGTTAGCTATCCAACCATCACAATCTAAGTACAAGAATCATTTCGAAAAGCTGATAAACAGACAGATCGACTTGATATCTTCTTGTGTGGATATTCCTCCTGTTCCTGATCTAAAGCCGAAAAGAAAAAGAGGTTCTCCAAGGAAGAAACTTCAAGATTCAAACTCAGGACCTGTCATACGAAATGAAACTGGAATTGGTTTCTCTCGCGCTGAAGTACTTGGTCCTGATCCTGATCTATCCGCCCTTGACATCTCTTTGCCACCATGTGAACTTTTCGTCCCTGGTAAAGTCATCAGTAATCCTTATGGAATATTCTTTCTTGACTATGACGGACGTAAATGCTTTCAACGGATCGCTGAGCTTCCAATCACTCCAATCGAACAGCTCAGAGATCTCATCTACTGGTGCGACTTCAGAAAAGACATTCAGGCACGAAACCTAAAACCCTTGATTTTTGAAGCTGCTCTGAAGCTAAAGAATAAATGAGAAAAGGTTCCTGACTGGATGATTCCAACTGAAAAGACAACCCTTGATGAACTTCTCATTAAGGAAGAACCCTTTGAAGGCTGACAATAATCACCTCATTCTCTATTGTATCAGTCATCCTTCAGTACTTGTAATTTATTTCGCTTGTACTTGTAATCTTTCTTATTCAAATTGTAACCTGATTCAAAGATTTAAAGAAAGATTTCAGCGAATGTACTTTACTCCATCAGTACTGAAAAGATCCCAGAAAACAGTAAAAGGGACAAATATTTTATGAGTTCTTTTTATCCTTGTGTTTTCATTAAATAGCAATTTTCTTTGTTGCTATGTCATAATCAAATAGGGGGAGATTGTTGATCCAAACCCTCAGTGATTTGATAATGACCCTCTCTTAATTACTTAGTGAAAATTGTAAGTAAACAATATGTATCAGAGTTTCACTATCGCTGATAAATACTAAGATCTTACAGTACCGCTGATAGGAACTCTCGCTCTTTAAATTAAACATTCAGCGAACACTGTTCACCATAATGCGCTGAGTCTGTTCAGTCCTTATGGTGATCGCTGATAAGTTAGTTGTTTACCTATAATCCCTGAAGACAAGTTTCACGTCAACAAAGGTTCTACGCTGAAGTAGAAGATCAAGCTCAAGAACCAGCGACAAGTCTACTAATGAACTGATGCGGATCAGCGAAGACTCAGATTTGTCCACTCAACGTGAAGTATCAAGTACAAGACTTCAGTTATCGCTGAACTTTATCATTCGCTGAATAGTAAATGATAATCGCTGAATCAACGAAAGCTGATTATGAAGTCCTCCGTACAAAGTACTTTTGTCTTAACCTCCCTTGCACGCCACCGTACGAAATGTCAGAAAAGAACCTCCGAAAATATGAGATCGTACAACCACTCTGATACTACACTGTTCATTCATGCGGCTACTAAGGTTGTCAACAAAGGTCAATGACATGCAACCAATCCGCTGATGACACGTGTAAAGTGTATACTGAATTGCATTAAATGCATGCAGTATATAAAGAGATGAACTCACTTCATTTGAAGTAACTTGCTAACTCTGGACAAGTTCAAATCTCTCTCAAGATAGGATTTTATTAGTAATCTCCTTATCTTTTTTAGTGCAAGAAAACCTTAGTGTTCCAACTTGTTTAGATTTAGGTTTATCCTTAATCTTGTTTCCGCAACAAGCTGTAAATTGTTAATGATTTATCAATAAACAATTTAAAAAAGTAAAATAGTGTGTTTGTATTCAACCCCCCCCCCCCCTTCTACAAACTTGTATAGGCCTTTCGGGACCAACACCTCTGTAGATCAAGTATTTTCCTTTTGCTCCCCCTAGATTTATGCTTGGATCAAAGAATGATAAGATTTGTATTGAGCATAGGTCATGTTTACCAGAGGTTCTGTAAGGGTCGTCAGAGGATCTGAGAGGACCCACAGAAGCTCTGTGTTCCCAAGAATTATTTTTGCATAGAGAAGTTACATACAGAAATAAGTCACTCAAAGCAATAAATCAAGTAATAATAGAAATATATACTTACTTACAGAAGATAAAGCTATACTTACAGAGGATTTTCACATCATATTTATCATTCCTAACTTACCCACCAAGAAGTTGAATCTTTTCTCGTCTAGTGCTTTGGTGAATAAGTCAGTGAGTTGATATTCTGTGGGCACGAAATGCATTTCGATTGTACCGTATTCAACATGATGTTTCAAGAAATGGTACCTTATATCGATATGCTTGGTTTTTGAGTGTTGCACAGGGTTGGCTGAGATAGCAATGGCACTTTTGGAATTACAGAAGATGGGTATCTTTAGTAGGATGTGGCCGTAGTCTTTTAGCTGAGTCTTCATCCACAGAACTTGAGAACAACAGCTAGCAGCAGCAACATATTCAGCTTCTGTCGTAGATGTTGAGACACAATTCTGCCTCTTGGAGGTCCAACTGACTAGTTTACCACCTAGGAATTGACAACTCCCAGAGGTACTCTTTCTGTCGAGCATGCATCCTCCATAGTCTGAATCTGTATAAGCTTTAAGACTAAAACCAGAGTTTTGTGGATACTAGAGACCGAGATTTTTGGTCCCCTTTAGGTATCTAAAGATTCTCTTCACAGTATCATAATGTGATTTCTTAGGATTAGCTTGATATCGTGCACAAAGACATGTGGCATGCATAATGTCAGGTCTGCTTGCTGTTAAGTATAACAGAGATCCAATCATGCCTCTGTAGAGAGTGCATTCTATAGAGATGCCATCTGGATCTAAGAATAACTTATTTCCAGTGGCTATTGGAGTTTTCATGGCAGAGGTATCAGAGAGGTTATATTTTGAAAGAATGTCAGAGACATATTTGGCTTGATTTATAAAAATTCCCTCTGAAGATTGTTTGACTTGAAGTCCTAGGAAGAATGTTAATTCTCCCATCATACTCATTTCAAACTCACTCTGCATGAGTTTTTCAAAACTTTTGCACTCTTCTGAATTAGTAGACCCAAAAATTATGTCGTCCACATAGATTTGTACAAGCATTATCTCACTGTTTTTGCGTTTATAGAATAAGGTAGTATCTGTTGTACCTCTGTTGTAGCCATTGACTAGAAGAAAGGTAGAAAGTCGTTCGTACCATGCTTTTGGAGCCTGTTTTAGTCCGTACAGAGCCTTTTCAAGGTAGTATACGTGCCTTGGGAACTTTGAGCTTTCAAACCCTGGTGGCTGATTTACGTAAACCTCTTCTTGGATTTCACCGTTGAGAAAAGCTGATTTTACGTCCATCTGATAGACTTTAAAACCTCTGTGGGCTGCGAAGGCTAAGAATATTTTTATTGCTTCGAGCCGTGCGACAGGGGCAAAAGTCTCATCGTAGTCTATGCCTTCTTCTTGTCTATATCCCTTCGCCACTAATCTTGCTTTGTTTCTGATGACCATTCCATCTTCATCCTTCTTATTTCTGTAGACCCACTTAGTCCCAATGGCCTGTTTCCCTCGTGGCAGAGGTACTAAAGTCCATACTCTGTTACGCTCAAACTGCAGAAGTTCTTCTTGCATGGCGTCTACCCAGTTTGGGTCATCTAGGGCTTCAGAAATCTTATTTGGTTCTATCACACTAATAAAATTTGTAAAGAAACAAAAATTAGCAGTGGCAGACCTGGTTTTTACTGAGTCAGAAGGTTCTCCAATTATTTGGCTTGGAGGATGGCTTTTTGTCCACTGAGTTGTGCGTGGAAGATGGTCATCAATGTCATCGAACCTTTCTTCAGAGGCTTCTTTTGGTTCTTTTTCTTGTGTAGCCTCTGTCGTTCTTCGTGCCTTGGTAGTTGATCCTACCGTTTGTGGAATGATTGGTATGAGTGGTGGTGGAGTTTGTTCCTCTGAGGACGTATAGTCTTGGTCCTCGATTTCCTCTGTAATTGGTTCTTCTGTGGATTGTGGAGTTTGTTTTTCAGCAGCTTTTGTGGTCATTTTTCTTGATGTTTCATCTTCTACATTTTCTTCTTCGGCATTTGCATCTGTAATATTTATAGAAGAAGATGAAGCATTATTTGGACCAGTTAGAGTCATACTGTAGGATTTTGTCCGACAGAGGATGGTTCTTCAGAAACTCTGATTGTTCCAACAGAAGGATCAATGTCATCGTGGAACATCTCTAAAAATAGAAGATCCAAGTCAGTTTTGTCCCCAAGCTGCCGTTAGACAACTGGAAGAAGAGTTTATGAATCTACAACAAGGAAGTTTGTCAGTCCGTGATTATACTGCTCGCTTTCTGGAGAAGTCTCGCTTTGCTGAATATTATGTCGCCACGGAAGCCCTCAATATGGAAAGATTCATCTTTGGATTAAAATCAGAGATCAGAGGTTTGGTAATTGCAAAAGGACCAGATATATTCTCAGCTGCAGTGGATGCTGCAGAAAATGTTGAAAGAGATAAAGGAAGAGATGTTAATGAGAAAAGTTTCGGGAAAAGAAAATTGGAGGAAATGACATATGATTCGAAGGAGTACAAATCCCCTAGGTTTGATAGTCGTCCACCTTTCAAACCAATTGGAAGACCATGTCCTAAATGTAACCGCATTCATCAAGGAAACTGCTATGTTGATTCCCGAAATTGCTACAAGTGTGGAAAGTCGGGTCTTATCGCTAAGGATTGTCGGGTGACTCCATTTTTTTTTCATTGTAATTCCCCAGATCATGTTCAGTTTGATTGCCCACAGTGGAGTGCTCAACAGGGTAATATGTCAATAAGACCACAGAGTATTAGGCCGGGAGGAGTACAAAGGCCTAAACTACCAAGAGCCCAGGGTCGTGTTTTTCAAATGACAAAACAAGAGGTAGAGGAAAGTCCTAATGTTGTTACAGGTACAAATCTAATAAACTCTACACGTTCTAAAGTGTTATTTGACTTCGGTGCAAACCGATCATTTATGTCTCCATTCTTTTGTTGCTTATCTGCATTAGAAAAGTATTTGATAATTGTGTTAGAGATATAGATGGGTGTGGGGTGCCTATTCAGTTATTTCCTATGGCCTTGATTGAGTTTGATGTAGTAGTGAAAACTAAGTATCCGTACCTTTTTGCTCGATTGAATTCCGGGACGGAATTCCTTTAAAGGGGAGAGATTGTAATAACCCGTAGTAAGTTTACCCTGTTATTTTATGTGATATAGTTTGCTTAGGGTATTGTATTATCATGTAGTAGAATCCTAAGGGTTCTATTATGATTAGATGTGTTAGATTAGGAGTGATTTGTTATTAGTTTAAGTTTAAAGGTTCTTATAGTCATTTATTAGTATTATGAGGTCCTTTTTGTGTAACTTGTATTAGATATATATATGTGACTCACTAGTTGATGTGATGACTCATGAGTTCATTTGCTGAATTTTGAAATTGTGTAGTATGTGTGGTGTGTGTGTTTATATCGTGAAAGAGAGAAGATAGAGAGAGAGAGAGAGAGAGAGAGAGAAGCAAATGAAGAAGAAGGTTAAAGTTAGGGTTTAATCTTTTGGTGATTCAAGTGACAATTCAAGAATCTTGTGCTGCAGGTATGATCTTAATTATGATTCCTTAGTCTCATCTACTTTTCCATGTTAGTTCTAGCTTAGGGTTTGGATGATCCATTCATAACCATGGATGATAACTTTAGTGGAGTCTAATTTATGATGGTCATTGTTTCCTATAGTACTCCTTAGTTGCTTTGGATCAAGATAAAGATTGAATCCTTCACCTTGGTGATGGAGTTCAATATATAGTTAGTTCAACATCACTCCATAGTTGATGATCATGGATTTAATTGATTACATATGTGTATAAAGAGTTGACAAATAGATTCCTTCATGTTATTTGATGTTAAAACCTCATTTTTGATGCTAAAACTTCCATAGAATGAACCTAATTAAGTGGGGGTTGAGTTGGGGTGTTAAGGGGTTGGAACAGGGGCTGTTTGCTGCCCAACATACATCGGCGCGAGTCTGGGCGCGGATTGGGTCGCGCCAAAATCCGCGCCAAGCTCTGTTTCAGCATTTTCCGATTTTTGTTTGTTGCATACCGATGTCGTTTTAAGGCGTAATATAGGGGTATGGGTACTCATTTTGAGTGTAAAATAGCATTTGAACACTTTGAACATGTTAGTTTGGGCAGATAGCAACTTCAAGTATTGTTTTTAATGTCGGTTGTTCGGTTTCTAGCTCGGTTGCGATTCGGGGGTGTCCGGTGGGTTGTTAAGGTTGTCAATTGTCGTAGTGAGTCTTCTATACAAATAATTATGTGGATGTCATCAATGGGTATATATTTCAGGCTCGGTTGCCCCTCGTTAGTGAAGTTCGATAGTGGTGTTCGGTTGTATCGTTTGCGCGTGTGTGGCTTCAAACTATTAACAAGGTGAGTTTTACTTTAAAATGTTTTCAAACTGGAATACATATATATGTGGAATGAATATGTGGTAGGAATGTGACGACATGTTTATGAATGGAAATATGATATATTGAGATGTATATTGTATTTATATGAGAATTACACTACACGAGTGCACCTTGGCCAGACTAAGGGTCGGCGGAGTATTGGCTGTATGTAAGTGCAGCGGAGTTGGCTGTATGTAAGTGCAGCGGAGTAAATAGATTAGTTGATTCGCAACCAACTAATATGGCCATGTGAAGGAGGAGTTGTACACAGTGCACGAGTCTTGCTTGGTATTTAAATACTTGTTGTATACTTGTGTTTTACAAAAGGATTACTAAACTGACAGGGATTATCTCACTAGACCGTTTGGTCTAACCCTCATCTTGTTTTCAAAAATATGTATTCCAGGTCAAGGAAGGTATAAAGGCAAGGATAAAGTGTAAGATGCTTTGAAGACTGTCTTAATTCTGAAGTTTTCTTGAATCGTATCGTAGGGATAGTATTGTAGTATTTGCGAAAAGTTTGTACTGATTATGTAATGTACAATTTTAAGACTTTTGGACCTTATGTGAATAATATGTATATTTTATTGTAAAAGTTTGGCATGTACTATATGTTATATTATGTATGTCGGGATGGGTCGTTACACTACCGCTTCTACCTCTGCAGCTGAGTTCTCTAGATTCGTTGCCTTGATGAAAATTAAGACGGACTATATGGTCACTAACGCAACGATGGCAGCAAAGGATATTTGTGGAATGATCGAAACAAATGTGATAAAAACACCTTGGAGAAGACGAGAAGAAAAGAAGGAAAGTTGCCACCTCTGCCATGCTGAGACAGTGAAAAAGGCCAAGTATGATTATCAAGAGATCCCCGATGCCTCTAGCACACAAGATCATCATAAGGGGGAGAAGTCTGAGCAAATCAATAACTTATTCCTGCAACCCCTCTATGATTCGTTTCTTACTCGAAAGAGCCCCCGACAAAGAATGCAAAGAAGATTTCTCAAAAAGCTCAATCACCACCCGTCCAACCTTAAGTCTAAACCCAAGCACATGAAGATCCCTTATTTGGCAATATGAAGTGGAAGTGGTCTGAACTGAACCAGACAGACCTTTTGTCTTTGCTGATGAACCCATTTTTCTAGAAGCCTCTACTCGTAACGTACAATTCAAAGAACCGAACCCGTGAACATCAGTGATGATAATAAAGATGAAGAAGAAGAGCACCTTGTCTTTAAGAGATCCAAAAAGTCAGCCACCTCAGCTACTGATGTTCCTATGACTTTTGCATAACAAAGACCACCCAGAGCTCCCTCTCCACCGAAGAAAACTACACTTGCATCTTTCTCTGCTCTTTCTCATGAAAAGAGGGAGAAGAAACTCTTCAGGCCTAAGGATGTACATAAGTACTCCAGTGACACTGTCCTCTGCATCTCTCTCTACCATTGAGAGAAAGTTACATGAAGCTCTCTACAATATTTCTCTCTCTAGATCTCTAAGCTCTCTCAACTAATGACAATATTACTTACAACTTAAGCTAACTAGAGCTATTTATACCTCTAAGGGTAAATTTACAAGAACACCTGATAAGTGCATAATTTATCACATTCTAAGCACTTATTTTCTAAATATTTAATCCTATTTTAATTTCTCAAATCCCATATTTGAGTCTTTTAGTTTGTTTTTATCCTTTATGGTATTTTGGAGTTAAGTAGGAGGAATGTGTTCTGTTTGTGCTTATTTTAAAGAAATTGTAACAGTTTGGTATGCTACAGTAGGGACTAGAGCATGGATCACAGTTTCATCCAAGTACAAGACGTCACTTCATAACCTTTTTGTTGGGGAATCTTTTGGCCAACGCCTCAGCCCTTTTGCAAGCTGGTAAAGAGGAAGAATATCATTATGGTTGAGGTCACATTAAGAGAGCATCTTGGAAAGATTTTTCCTATTGTGTAATAACCATTGGACAAGGAATCTTTTGTATTTTGATTTATGACATTAGATGCGCTCTCCCTTTGTATAAATAGGAGCATTAACTCCAGGTTTCTAGTACCCATTCCTTGCCTTGTGCAAGTAATATTTAGTTACTAAGTTTCTTTACTTTTGTACTTTTAGTTTCTTTTGACAAGGAAACTAACTATGTAGTTCTTTTGGCTACTTAGGAGATATTGTCATCTTTATTAGCTTCAATCTAAAAACCTTTGGTACATCTTTATTCTTGTATTTACATTTTTTTATCAACATGTCTTGTATTTATTTTAGAGCGATGATGGGCTAATACCCCTAGCTTGGGTGTAAGTAAAGGTTTGGAGATAAAGGCCCTTGTGTGCTTTCGCTATTGGCTATCAACCGAATGCGTGGTACTGCCGGTACATAGTCTCATATGAACCTTGTAAAAGGACTGATCGATTCAGTAGTGAGGTTGAGAACCAATGCTGCAGCATATGCTGTAGCAATCTACCTAAACACATTGTTGCTAAACTCCAGCCTAAACTTACACCCTTGCATTTCTTTTACTGTTATAAACCAACATCAAAGTTGTTAACTCACACAAAGATTATTTCTTTGAATTCTCTCATTGAAATCACCTTTTAAGTTTGACTTAGATTAACTGCTTGCTTTATTTATCTCTATGGGATCGATTCTCGGTACTTAGTACCACTTTATTACTTGTTTTCAAAACGATATTTGTTTGGCATGTATACTTGTGTGCTATTCCATTGTTGATTTTTAGGGATACATATTCCAGAGACCAACACCCTTACAACTATATAATATCTTGAATACAAAATGAATCGCTGGTGGAATACCCCCAAAACGTATATCATCCATACAATTTCCGTCTTCATCAATTATATGAAGAAAATATAGAGGTAATTATATTATAAACATCACCATCTCTAGGTAATGACGTCATAACAATATATACATATATAAACAACATACCCTACGAGACCATGACCCACCCTACCCACCCTTTTACCTTTTCCTATCAAAACTCCATCACCCCTTCCTATTCTCTTTCTTCTAGACACCGTCATCACGGAGCTCTAAGTGCGTCTCTCTCTCTCTGTGTGTGTGTGTGTGTGTGTGTGTGTGTGTGTGTGTGTGTGTGTGTGTGTATGTATGTGTGTGTGCGTGTATGTGTGTGTGCATCTCTCTCTACCGATGTGGGTTCTGTTCTCCGGCTTCACCAGCGAGATAGCATTATCATTTGGTAGTTAAATAATTTGCTATGTCTCACTGTGATCATATGTGTTGTGACATATATTTGTAGTTTTAGTTAGAGTATATTGAACTACTAATCACTTATGAGGGTACCATAGACACATCATTTTGGCATCAATGGTGTGACACCATCTTTGACGGTGTGATCGATCCACGACAACGTCCTCTCTGTTTGTGTTATGGTGAGAACTAAACATGGTGTGATAAATGATTGGAATCAAGAGGCGTGTAGACCGGGCTATCATTTTTAACTTGTTCGTTGGTGGATTCTGAAGTAGCTTGTGACACCTCACCTTACATTATTTGCTACATAAAGATGCACACATCTAATGTACATGCTTGTACAACAACATATGCTTGACACCTGTTGTGTTTGTTTGTATGATATTATGCATGATTGTGGTGCTTGTCTGCATGACATGAAACACAAGTGGACATGATTATTTGTATGCTCTCATATAATTCTTTTGATTTAGGTTCTTAACTAAACATAATCATTACAAACCAATTTTCATTTGTTGTTTCACATATGAAACAACACGTGTGAAAATGCAATGTTTATACAATGTTGTTTTATATGTAAAACATTCAGGATTGTTTGGTATGTGGAAAAAAACAGTCCTAAACATTTCACAGTGAGGATTTTTTTTCCTTAACAACCATGGCAGTAGTGGGAACGGGAAGGGAGATTCACCAAGAAAGGAGATAGGTTTGATTTTGGGTCACCAAGAAGGGAGGCACGAAGTCATCAGTCATTGTGTTCGTAGCATTAAAAAAATTTGTTCCTAGACTAAGTTTCACTCCTCGCCCTCATCCATTTTTTTGTTTCTCTCACGTATATGGGATTGGTTTTCGTTTTGGACTTCTAACTTTTTTTATGGGATCACCAATTTGATGTTTTATCAATGTTAGAGTATATTTGTCAATATGTATAGTCCAGGGTTCATTCTGTAATTACTTGTAACTTACTTGGTATAAATAGGTTACTTAGTTTTGTTATTAGGTTAATCAACCTTTTGTAAACTCACGCTCAATATATGAAAAGCTGCTGAATCATTCGGCTACATCTCTCTCAATCGTTCATCTGTTGATTCCTACTTCGATTCTAACATGGTATCAGAGCCAAGGTCTACCATCTGGGACGTCTTTACCCGAGACTCGGCACTCTGGGACATCTTTGCCCATCTAGCCTCAGTTGGAGGGGCTTGTTAGAGTCCCACATCGGCTAGACTTGGACAAATTTTCCTCTATATATGTTGGAACCTCCCTTCTCTCTTCAAGGGCTCTTTTGGAGAGTAATATAGGGGTTCCACATATTCTAATATGGTATCAGAGCTATAGGTGCGTCCTATCAATCGATTACTCATCTCGTTATTTTCATTGCTTCGATTTCCACTTGCGGTTATGCCTGTGTTCCGTTATCAAAACCCTAAATCGCCTTACCTTGCACGATTTCCCGGTACTGCACTTAACAAATCCCGGTACTGCTCTTAAATCCCGGTACTGCCCTTTCCATCTAAAGTCTCGGTAATTAATCCTAAATCCCGGTACTTATCCTAATTCCTGGTACTGAATTAATCCTAAATCCCGGTACTTGATCCTAATTCCCGGTACTGCCCTTTCCATTTAAAGTCTCGGTACTTGATCCTAATTCCCGGTATTCCTATTTGCTATTTCCCGGTACCTAATTCCCATTTTCCGGTATCCTATTTCCTAAGTCCCGCAACCAAAATTTCTAGTCCCTCAATCTCAAGTCCCTCAATTTCAAGTCCCTCAATCTAAGTCCCTCAATTTCAAGTCCCTCAATCTAAGTCCCTCAATTTGATCTGCGAATATAGGACTTGAGAACATCTTCTCACATTCCGGAACACTTCGCTGGTCTTCAGTTCCAGTTCTCAAACCGTTCCAATCGTTTCCAATTCAGATGGTTTTCAATGGCCAGCCTCAGTACAGTGACTGCACATTTTGTCACTCTACTTCTCATCTTCTTCTCGACTGCCCAATTCGAAAATATCGCTGGTGTAGGATAACACAACCACGACACTATGGGTCTAACTGTCCAAATCATCAAAGGAACTCAGGTAATCAATGGCACTCCGGTAATCTAAAGCAACAGCGCACTCAGTCATTTGCTTGATCAATCACTCAAGACTTCTCTACGCCAATAATTCAGACATCGCATAGCAACACCTCATCGCCTGACCTTATGGAACTCTTGCGCCGCAACCAAGAGCTTATCGAGAGACTCATGACAGGTTCTATGGGTATGAATTCTCAGTGCGATACCTCAGCACCAGGTAACCCTTGGCTATTTGATTCTGGTTGTTGTAATCACATGACACCTAAGGCTGACGGGTTTATCTCTAAGCAAACCTCCAGTATGTTCTCATCAGTCCGTACAGCGGATGACACACGCTTACCAGTCTCTTTCAGCGGAACTGTCTCAACCACCAATATTCAATTACCTGATGTGCTACATATCCCAAACTTATCTCTGAGTCTGATTTCTATCACTCAGCTTATGGAATCCGGACTAATTGTTTTGTTTCATCCTTCTGGTTGTGTTGTACAGGATCCAAAGTCCAAGCAGATCCTTAGAGTAGGCCGTAAAGTTGGTCGGATGATTGAAGTGGTCTACCTCCGTCTCCCCTTACACTCATCAAATCTTGTTGCTTCTGTTTCCAGTACCCCTTCTTTTGAATTATGGCATAAACGTCTAGGACATTTATCTTTAGCTAGGATAAAACTGTTAGCTAGTTCAGGACTGTTAGGCAACACCTCTTCTGAAAACGTTTCTTACTTATCCTGTCAACTTGGCAAACATCATGCCTTACCTTTTCAACAAAATGAATTTAAATCTGCTTCTCCTTTTGATCTCATTCACTCTGATGTTTGGGGACCAGCACCACATCCATCCATGGGTGGTTCTCGATACTTTGTTATCTTTATCGATGATCACACACGCTTCACATGGATATATCTCATGAAACATCGCTCCGAACTACCTCAAATATATATCACCTTCGCTCGTATGATTCTGACCCAGTTTTCCAAGCCCATAAAGATTCTTCGAGCAGATAATGCTATGGAATACAAGGAATCTTCTCTTCTCTCTTTTCTTCAATCTCAGGGTACTCTTTCTCAGTACTCCTGTCCCGGCACCTCTCCGCAAAATGGACGTGCAGAACGTAAACATTGTCACATCCTCGATACTGTCCGTACTCTATTAATCTCAGCCAACTGTCCAGAACGTTTTTGGGGGGAAGCTGCCTTCACGGCTGTTTATACCATCAACCGACACCCGACTCCCATCCTAAATCAAAAGTCTCCTTATGAAGTGCTCCATGGGGTCTCCCCTGCATATGAACTCCTAAAAGTATGGGGTCGTGCCTGCTTTGTTCAGTTGCAACCTCATGAACACACCAAACTCGAACCTCGTTCTCGATTATGCTGCTTTCTTGGCTATGGTATTGAACACAAGGGTTATCGTTGTTGGGATCCAGTCTCTAAGAGACTACGTATATCCCGTCATGTCACATTCTAGGAACATCTCCCCTTCTCAACAGTGTCCAAATTTCAAGACTTACCCAATCCTTCCACTTCCTTCTTTACTGATAACTCTATCTCTTTGGACTCACTCCAATTAGATCCCCTACTCACCTCTCCATCTGATCCACCTCCTTCCGTCTCACCTCCATCTGTGACCTCACCATCTGTCCCACCTCCTTCCATCTCACCTCCATCTGAGCCTTATTTTGTGCCATCTGTTCCACCTCCTTCTGTCTCGTCTCAACCTGAGCCATCATCTATGCCATCTGTGCCATCTGATCATGATCAATCATCTGCACCACCTCCAAGGACTACTTCTGAGCCATCCGTTGAGTCTTTGGATCCTAGCTCTTCTCAACCACAAGATGAAGTACGACGCTCCGATCCGGTAAGACCAGTTCCTTCTCACTTTCGTGATTATCATGTGTATGCCACTTTGCTGTCCACCTATGAACCCACTTCCTACAAGGAAGCCGCTTCTAACCCTGTTTGGCAGCAAGCTATGACTGAGGAACTTCAAGCCCTTGATAAAGCAAATACATGGGAGTTTGTTCCTCTCCCGCCGGGCAAGTCACCCATTAGTTGCAAATGGGTCTTCAAGATCAAAACCAAGTCTGATGGATCCATTGATCGATACAAAGCACGCCTTATGGCAAAAGGCTTCAACCAAGAATATGGCATTGACTACCAGGAAACGTTTGCTCCTGTGGCTCGTGTCACATCAGTTCGTAGTCTTCTCGCCATTGCAGCAACCAAAAGATGGCCACTTTATCAGATGGATGTTAAAAATGCCTTTCTAAATGGCGATCTCGAAGAGGAAGTCTACATGCGACTCCCTCCAGGTGTGACCTCCCGTCAGGGTAATGTCCGTCGACTTCGAAAAGCCCTCTATGGACTCAAACAAGCTCCTCGTGCTTGGTTTGAAAAATTCAGCAATACTGTCATCTCATTGGGGTTCTCTTCGAGTAATTATGATTCTGGCTTGTTTACTCGGACTACTGTTGCAGATACTATCCTACTCCTATTGTACGTTGATGATATGATCATTACCAACAGTGACTCTACAGGTATCCACCATCTCAAACAGTCCCTCAGCTCTTGTTTTGAGATGAAAGATCTTGGTAAGCTACACTACTTCCTTGGCCTTTAAGTTCTATCAGACAATTCTGACATCTATCTCTGTCAAGCCAAGTACATCTCAGACCTGTTGTCCAAAGTTGGGATCACGGACAACAAAGTTGCATCTACACCCATTGAGCAAAATCTGCACCTTGCTCCCAATACCGGAACCCTACTGCGGGATACTACACGGTATCGTCAACTAGTTGGTTCTCTGCTATATCTAACTGTTACTCGACCGGATCTTGCCTATGCAGTTCACATAGTCAGCCAGTTTATGGCTGCTCCGTGCTCCGATCACTATGCTGCGGTTCTTCGTATCCTTCGATACCTTAAAGGGACAATGTTTCATGGACTTCACTACTCGTCCACATCGTCATTAACTCTTCGTTCCTTTTCCGATGCTGACTGGGATGGAGACATAACTGATCGTCGCTCCACCACCGGATATTGTTTCTTCCTTGGAGATTCTCTTATCTCCTGGCGCAGCAAGAAACAATCTCTGACAGCTCGCTCTAGTACGGAAGCTGAATATCGAGCCCTGACTGACACTACTCAAGAACTGGTATGGCTATGTTGGTTACTATCTGATATAGGTGTGTATCAGTTTTCCCCAACACCATTGTGGTGTGATAACAACAGTGCTATTCAGATTGCTCACAATGATGTCTTTCATGAGCGAACAAAGCACATCGAGATTGACTGTCACTTACCGCCAACATGTTCTTCGCAAAACCGTTCGACTTCTCCCAATTTCAACCATTGATCAGACTGCAGACATCTTTACCAAAGCTCATCTTCCGGGGCGTTTTCGGGCCCTTGTTTCCAAACTCAACTTGGCTCATTCTTCCCCCACTTGAGTTTGAGGGGGTGTTAGAGTATATTTGTCAATATGTATAATCCAGGGTTCATTCTGTAATTACTTGTAACTTAATTTGTATAAATAGGTTACATAGTTTTGTTATTAGGTTAATCAACCTTTTGTAAACTCACGCTCAATATATGAAAAGCTGCTGAATCATTCGGCTACATCTCTCTCAATCGTTCATCATGAGGATGTACGATTGTATGTACATAGTTTTTTTTAAACTTAAAGTAACATTATATTTTAATATTTACTTTTGCTTAGTAACTAAGGAGGAAGCATATATATATATATATATATAGAGAGAGAGAGAGAGAGAGAGAGAGAGAGAGAGGGAAAGAAAAGAGAGACAAAGAGGTTATATATATTTCCAATCTTGATTTACAATAGAGATTGAGTTTGGTATTAGTTAATAAAGGGATGAAGAGAGAAGAAAGGTTGATGAGTATTTTGATTGTTGTATTAGTAGCGGCAATTGTTGGTGGGACTGAGGCGGCAATAGGAATGCCGCCTGAGTCGGCACCATTAATCCGCCACTTTTATAAGGTACACAACACGTGCGCGAATGTTGAATCATTTGTTCGACACCAAGTACAGATTGTTTGGGATCACGACAAGGCTGTTGCTCCTAAGCTCATCAAGTTGTTATATGCAGACTGCATGATTAACGTACGTTCTCTCTATCTCGATCTCTTACATATCCAAACACAAGCCTTACACTTGTTATATATATATATATATATATATATATATATATATATATATATATATATGTGTGTGTGTGTGTGTATGTGTGTGTGTGTGTGTATGTGATATAGAGGAAGTAGCGGCAAAGATCGAGAGTCAAATCGAGAGACAAGGCAGAAAAGGGAGAAACAAAACAGTGTCTGACGCCATTGATGGCGCGGGTTAACCCACTCCAGGAGACGCGCAAGACACTGCCCAAATTCCATATTCAACGTATTCAATTCCATATGACGTCATCATCCACTAGAGTTGTTTTCAATTGCAATTCCTTTCCTTTCCTAGTCATATTACAATTAGGACTTAGTAATTGTTTTATTTTCCTTATTCATCTTTTAATTAGGATTTAATAGTTATCGTCTTGCAATTCTTAGTTATAAATAGGGTTGATAGGTTTCTTTGTTAAGGAAGTTATCAATTAATAAAAGTTCTTTTAAGAGTTTTCTCTTAATTTCCTGAGTTTACTTTTAGTAACCTCGTTATCAAAAGGGTTTTGACGCTTGTCGATCCTTCCGCAAACCGACGTTGCGTCAAGTGGTATCAGAGCAGGATTCACATGTCTTTTCACCATCAATGGCATATCAACAACCCGCTACCAAAGCAGACCTAGTCGAGATGAACGCGGCCCTTACCGCAGCAATCGCTGATCTGACGGCGGCTGTTAACAGGCTTCAACCCAACGTCCTCAACGACAATTGTCAAAAAAGAGACAGGTTTGAAGAACCGATTATGAGGCCACGCAATGGCAATCGTAACCAGGTGAACCCTTTTAGCTCCGAATCCGAAGAGGAGGAGGAAGAAGAAGAAGAACTGATCAACGTACCAAGAAACGAGCATGACTATCGTATGAAGGCGGACATCCCGTTCTTCTACGGAACCATGGGAGTTGAAGAGTTCTTGGACTGGCAGATCGAAGTCGATTGGTTTTTCAACATAATGGAAGTGCCCGAGCATAAATAAATAAATATGGTTGCTTTCCGTCTCAAAAGCACCGCCGCCGTGTGGTGGGACAAGCTCGTGGTCCAACGACAACGACAACGAAGAGGCCCAATTCGGTCGTGGCGCCGAATGAAACAATTGATGGTCGAACGATTCCTACCCGAAGATTATGAACAGATCCTCTACAAGATGTATCTCAACTGTAACCAAGGCCCGAGATCCGTGACTGACTACACCATCGAATTCCTACGGTTAACCGATCGTAACGAAATCGGGGAATCTGAAGAACAAAAGGTAGCTCGGTACATCAGCGGCTTGAAACCATCAATCCAAGACAAGATTGGGCTCCAAAACGTGTGGACCGTGACCGAAGCTTCAAGCTTGGCTCTAAAAGCCGAGTTGATGGAAAAATATGCACGCACCTCTAACTCTTATCAATGATTTCAAGGGCCCAACGAAAGCTCAAACACCACCGTCGACAAAGGGAAGAGCACCGTATCCCCTCAAGACACTAACCCGCCACACAAAGCCAATACCGGCAATCCTAGCGGTGGACCGCAAGGAAAGTCCACACCTTCCAAGACACCCAATCCATATGCTAAGCCGATGAGTTCAAAGTGTTACTGATGCGGCCAACCGGGACACCGATCCAATGAGTGAACTAATCGTAGAACAACAGCACTAGTCGACGGCGAGGAAAGCGAGGAAGACAACACCTATGAGGGTGCCACCTTTGCCGAAGAAGAGTCTGAAGAGAGGATCAACATCGTGCTCCAACGAGTGCTTCTCTCGTCTAAAGAAGAGGGCCAAAGAAAGAATCTTTTCCGATCTCATTGCTCCGTTCATAAAAAGGTATGTAACCTTATCATCGATAACGGGAGTTGTGAAAATCTAGTGTCTCGAAAACTAGTAGATTATCTTAACCTACCCACTCAACCCCATGAGGCTCCCTATTCTCTTGGGTGGGTCAAGAAAGGCCCGCAAGTTAGAGTCACGCAAACTTGTCGGGTACCCATATCGATCGGGAAATACTACCAAGAAGAAGTTTTATGCGACGTTCTTGATATGGATGCATGTCACATCCTATTAGGCCGACCTTTGCAATTCGATAACGATGTCACCTATAAAGGGTGAGACAATGTCATGTTATTCCATTGGGGCGACCGAAAGATTGCCATGGCACCCGTTAGTGATTTCGGAAAGACCCCCGACAAGAAAAGCAACAATTTGATCATTATGACTAATAGCGAGGGAGAGATGGAAGAAGACGCCAAGAAAGTCAAAGTCTTTTGCCCTATTGTCGTTAAAGGGCTAATGAGTGCAGAAAAGGTCGAGACTGAAATCCCAAAAGAAGTAAAGAAGATACTAGAGGATTTCAAGGAACTAGTTGCAGATGATTTACCTCCCGAACTACCACCCATGAGGGATATTCAGCACCAAATTGACTTGATCCCCGGAGATAGTTTACCGAACTTGCCCTATTATCGGATGAGCCCCAAAGAGAACGAGATCCTAAGAGAACACATCGAAGACCTACTAAAAAAGGGGTTTATACGAGAAAGCATGAGTCCGTGTGCCATACCCGTACTCCTAGTGCCAAAGAAAAACAATCAATAGAGGATGTGCATCGATAGTAGAGCTGATAACGCCACTTTTTGGCGTTATTTTCGGTTCTCAAACCAATGAGATTGGCTTGTGTTCAAGTAAAAAGGCGTGTATTTTACGGTTTATCTAGTGAATTATGCAGGTTAGCTAAAAGGCGGCATTCCCCGAGAAAAGAAGTTAAAAAGAGCCCAAAAGGAGCCAAAACGAAGCCCAACGGAAGCCCAAAAGCAAAGCCCAAGACCCACGACCGAACCAGGACCCGATCCGCGAACCAGACGACGACCCACGCTGCAAAAAAGACACGCGCGACTTACCACGCGACTTGCAAGTCGCGTGGCAAGTCGCGTAACCCACTGTTTCGCGATTTTCAGCTTTATTAATCGGGTTTTAGGTCATTATTCGGGAGGCAGTTTTAACACAACTTTGACACGACGGCCAGAGCAGTTCCAGGGGCGATTTTCAGAGCCAAGTGACACCTTTTGGAGCGACGAGAGAGAATCAATCGAGAGCTCGTTCACGAAGCGAAGTAGATTCTGCCACGGAAGAAGGGAGTTCATCACTACATCTTTCACGTTCACCACGATCACAGTTATTATGTTTACATACGTTTTCGTTTCCCCTTGTGTTTGAATCCCCCAACATCATGAACTAATCTTTAGATGTTGGGGGTTGGATTGAATTAGGATTGAACATATAGATGGATGATGAGTGACGTTTATCAGTTTTTCCGATTTAATGAATGCATGTGATTTTTCTCTTAATGCTATTGTGAATCTGGCCAATTTACGATTGATTTGTTGTTGCTAATTAAGTTCGAGAGAGTTAATTACAGAATAGAACTAGGGATCACACGCCTAAGGTAAGAAAGGATTGAGATATACCGAGTAAACCTTAGTCTCATTATAATCTTGTGCTTAATGTGTTTTGAACTACATAGGTTGAGATCGAGAGATTTAACTTGTGTTTTCAAGATAAAACTCATGGTAGCTTGAGAAAGAACCGTGCTTTACAAATATAACCGTTGCAACTCGAGAGAGAACAATTGTGAGATCAAGATTGGGTATTCATTAACGGAAATAACTGGTATTTGTTTTAAGTCTGATGTTCATATGTGAAAACCTAAGGATTTCCATCCCTCAACTGTTTTCTTTATCTGAATTCGAAAGCTGTTCATTGTCTGTCTCGTGTTTGATTTATTTTCTGCAATTAGTAGTTTAATACCAACCTCTCAATTTTCGATAGTTCAGTTAATAGCAATTATAGTAATTGTGATATTTAGTTCCTAGTTCCCCGTGATTCGATACTCGTACTTCTCTAAGTACTATTACTTGACTTCGACCCGTACACTTGCGGTTAGATTTAGGGGGGTGTAAAACCCGTCTATCAAGTTTTTGGCGCCGTTGCCGGGGAACTAGTTGTAGCTAATAGCACTACCATCTATAAGCGCTATTAGATTGAGCATTTTTTTATTTTTTTTATTTCAGCACCTTAAATTTCTGGATTGCTCATTTTGTTTACATTCTTTTCAGGTACTAATTGGTTTATGCCAAGAAGCACCCGAGGGAAAGGAATCGAACCAATCGATCCGGAGATTGAAAGAACCGCCCGTCGTCTATGCAAAGAAGCAAAAGCTAAAAGAAATATCAAGATCGAGATGTCTGGCGACGAAAGACCTCGCAATGAACCACCTCGCAACAATCCACCACCACCACCTCCGGAAAGGGTACCTATGCGGTCTTTTGCCAATCCAAATGTGGCAGTCGCACGTATAGGGATCCAACCGCCCACTACTGGGGAGAATTCGTTTGAGCTTAAACCGAGCACCATCGTGATGGTGCAACAGAACCAGTATGGAGGGACGCCGACAAAAGATCCTCATGCACATCTTCGTGCATTCGAGAGGATATGCGATACCTTCAAGATTAATGGTATGAGCGAGGACGCGATTAAGCTGAGATTGTTCGGATTTTCACTTAAGGGCCGAGCCGAGACATGGACCGAGAGTATCCAGCCGGATTCAGTTACTACATGGGCACAGTTGAAGGCAGCGTTCCTTCAGAAATTCTTTCCACCGGGAAGAACCGTGCAGTTAATGGCCGAGATCACCCATTTCGCTCAATGGGACCAAGAGACGTTATATGAGGCTTGGGAGCGGTATAAAGACATGTTGAAGAAGTGTCCACACCACGGGTTACACGGCTGGGTAATTATCCAGACCTTCTATAGTGGACTCCACCCACAGTTCAAAAACGATATCACTGCCGCATCGGGTGGAGCACTGATGGACAAGTCTTATGAAGAAGCATGCAAGCTGATCGAGAACCTGGCCGAGCACAGTTTTTCTACTCCAAGATCAGCCATAAGAAGAGTCGCGAGTGTGCAAGAGACGGATGAGTTGAAAGAGATGAAGGCTCAACTAGCCTTTATCACGAATCATCTGAAGGGAAGTAATCCACAAGAACCCGATCAAGTCCAGTTTGTGCAAAACCGGAGCCATCCGAGAAATGATCCCTTCTCCAATACATACAACGAGGGGTGGAAAAAGCACCCTAATCTTTCATGGGCTCAACCTCAACAACAACCAGGTAATTCATCTAACTCTTTTAATTCGTCTCATACTAACAATGCTTATCGTCCTCCAGGTTTCAACCAAAGGAATGAAGGACCATCGATAGAGAAGAAACCGGGGCTGGAAGATATGCTCATGAAGTTCATGACGAAAATGGACAGCACGGTCGAGGGATTAGCAAGCACGATCAACACAGTCAAAGCCGCAACAGATCAGAATACGGCTTCAATCAAGATTCTCGAGAGGCAAGTGGGGCATATTTCTGAAGCCCTACAAAACCGACCTCCCGGAGCATTCCCAAGTATGGCTGAGCGGAAACCAAGAGAAGAGTGTAACGCCATATACCTGAGAAGTGGTAAAGAGCTGACTAGAGACTCTACACGAGAGCCGTTACCAAAGGAAGCCGAGAATGATGTGGAGATCATTGACACTGATGCATTGGAGTCTGATGAAGAGCGTATGAGGAAAGAGATCCCGAGGGAGGAAGAGAACAAAAAGATTGATGAGACTAAACCCAAACAATCACCGGCCAAGTCGGTGACACCGAAAGTGCCTTCCCCGAACAGACTCAAAAAGAATAAGGATGATGTTAATTTTTCCAAGTTTATTGATGTGTTTAAAAAGTTAACAATTAACACCCCTTTTGCAGATGTGTTGGCGCAAATGCCCGCTTACATGAAATTCATGAAAGAGATCTTATCCAAAGAAAGGGCGATTGATCACCAGGCCACCGTTGCACTCACTGAGGAGTGCAGCGCGATTTTTCAGAATAAGCTTCCCCCGAAGCTTAAAGATCCAGGGAGTTTCTCTATCCCTATTCAGATTGGGGAGTATAGTTTTAATAAAGTTTTATGTGATTTAGGGGCAAGTATTAATCTGATGCCTCTTTCTGTTTTTAGGAAACTCAGATTGGATGAAGTGCAGCCAACGTACATGACGCTAAAGCTCGCCGGTCGATCAATCAGATACCCGTACGGAGTCGTAGAAGACGTGCTCATCAAGGTCGGTAAATTCTACTTCCCGGTGGACTTTGTAGTGATAGATATAGACGAAGACGAAGAAGTCCCGTTGATCTTGGGATGATCATTCTTAGCCACGAGCCGAGCACTGATTGATATGGAGGAAGGAGAGGTGACCTTCAGAGTTGGCGGCAAGAGAATGATATTCAAGATGTTCGAGAAGGCGAGAGGTCGAAGTGAAGAAGAATCCGCAGGAAATCGCAAGTGTGGACGACATAGCTCCGCGGATACTGAGCCAAGCTGAAAACCACACAGTCGTGCCACGACTTTAAATACGGCGCTAGGTGGGAGGCAACCCACCAAGGTTTGTTTTCTTTTATCATTTTTGCTTTTGAGTGTGTTTTAATTACGAAAAAAAAACTGAAAAATCAAAAAATGAAAAAGTGAAACAGAGGTTTACGCGACTTGTGTCGCGGCTTGCAAGCCGCGTGCCAAGTCGCGGGGCCTTCTGTTTGGTTTTTAGTTTATTGCTTTGTGTGTTTCGTTCTTCGTTTTCTTTCGCTTTCTTTTGCTTGTTTAGTTTGTTTTTGTATAGTCTCCTTCTCCGCCGTCCCCGATGTCTTCCAACTGGGCGTTCCAATCTTATGAGAGAATCTCCTCCATCCGGGCAAAACAGGTACGTTCTAACCTTGCATAGTAACGAGTGGTGTATGATGTTAGGTTCTGTAATTTTAAACGAGATGCAACAAACCTAAGTTTCATCTTTAACATCTACACACTCAAATTTAAACCCGGTGCAAACCTCGGTTTTACCGAGGTTTGGGGTTGGCTTTCATTTGGCAAACCTAGGCCACGGCCTAGGTTTGGGGTGGCCATATTAGAAACTTTGGGATTTATTTTTGATGTTCTGTAATGCCTTGCCCGTCCTTTTGATAACTGTAATAATTGCACAAAGATTGAGTTGCATCGCCCACGACTTTACTTGCACATTGGGGACAATGTGTGGGTAAGGTTTGGGGTTGCCCAATCGGGCCCAAGTTATGTACGTAGATTTCCTGCACCTCTGAGTGTCTAGATCATAGTAGCTAAATATTTTGTTTTGAATCATCGAGACCAACCATTGTGGGAAGAATCTTGTGATAGTGACGTGACCGTTAGGGAAAGACCGGGAAAGGACGTGACTAGAGACATTAGTGGAGACCACCCGATAGTGAGTTTTGAGCCTAAAGACGTTTTTCATGTTAAGGGATTCATACACTTAAGTCATATACACTTTTTCGAATTCCTTGTCGTAAATGTAGAATGATCTCGCTACATTATTGCATTGAGTAGCAAAGACGAACATCGGGATATTAGGTAAGGGTATAGTAGACCATATCGTGTGGACCTTAAGATATGATTCCAGGCATTATGTGTTTTATTTTTAACCATTTTTAACTATCGTTCCCTTTCACCCTTTTGTGTGTATCCATAGCCCTTTTGCATCCAAACACGCAACTTATTCGTTTCTAATCCCACCAGTACACCTTTAGCCATAAACCTTAGCCAACCTTATCCGAAGGTGTGTCGATCGGAAGCAGTAATGAGCTACTTGAGATAGAGCAGAAAAGAAAGAATTCCGGCCAGTCATGAAAATAAAATGGGTCAATTTAACCCGAGAAATAGAAAAGAGGGCCAATGATGCCCCAAACAAATAAAGAGGACCAATGAAGTCCCAATTTAAAAAAAAAAAGTTAGTTAGATAACAGTAGATGCATAATAAGAGAGTCAAAGCGACTACAATAGTGACAAAGAGGGCCAAATGATAGAGGTTGAAGGAGAAAAGTTCAGAACTGCCAATGATTAACACGCCAAGGATTTTGATCCTCTTACCCTTCGTTTCATAGCCTTAACCTCAGCCCCATTACAACCCTTGTAAAGACCTGGATGATCTTTTGGAAAACGTGATTAGAGTCTATGAATACCCTTTACTGATAGTCCCTGTCTTGCTACTTGATTCCTTTCTGAGATCAAAGTTTTGGACATTTGTGCGTCTTTCTTTAGAGTTGTCATGTAATTATTGCGTATTCTTGTACATAACTTCCTTAAACATGACAACACGAGCGCTAACCTAGGTTCGAGCGAAACGAGAGTATCCCGTGAGGTAGGGTCGAGGCAAAATGTTTTCCCTAGTATGTTTGGACCTAGTCTAATCTTAATGTAATCGGAACTGTCACGAGTTCAACTCTCAATAGAAGGTCAGAGATCGGACAAAATAAGGATGAGGCGAGAGTGAGATAGATATTCATGGGTATGGGAAATCACCGATGCATCACTTGGTACCGATTGGGAATTGTGCAGCTATTATTATTTCACAGATATATGCTTTTATTCTATTTTTATCGCTAATTTGCTTGGGGACAAGCAACGCTCGGTTTGGGGTTGTTGATAACGCCACTTTTTGGCGTTATTTTCGGTTCTCAAACCAATGAGATTGGCTTGTGTTCAAGTAAAAAGGCGTGTATTTTACGGTTTATTTAGTGAATTATGCAGGTTAGCTAAAAGGCGGCATTCCTCGAGAAAAGAAGCTAAAAAGAGCCCAAAAAGAGCCAAAACGAAGCCCAACGAAAGCCCAAAAGCAAAGCCCAAGACCCACGACCGAACCAGGACCCGATCCGCGAACCAGACGACGACCCACGCTGCAAAAAAGACACGCGCGACTTACCACGCGACTTGCAAGTCGCGTGGCAAGTCGCGTAACCCACTGTTTCGCGATTTTCAGCTTTATTAATCGGGTTTTAGGTCATTATTCGGGAGCCAGTTTTAACGCAACTTTGACACGACGGCCAGAGCAATTCCAGGGGCGATTTTCAGAGCCAAGTGACACCTTTTGGAGCGACGAGAGAGAATCAATCGAGAGCTCGTTCACGACGCGAAGTAGATTCCGCCAGGGAAGAAGGGAGTTCATCAATACATCTTTCACATTCACCACGATCACATTTATTATGTTTACATACGTTTTCGTTTCCCCTTCCCTTGTGTTTGAATCCCCCAACATCATGAACTAATCTTTAGATGTTGGGGGTTGGATTGAATTAGGATTGAACATATAGATGGATGATGAGTGACGTTTATCAGTTTTTCCGATTTAATGAATGCATGTGATTTTGCTCTTAATGCTATTGTGAATCTGGCCAATTTACGATTGATTTGTTGTTGCTAATTAAGTTCGAGAGAGTTAATTACCGAATAGAACTAGGGATCACACGCCTAAGGTAAGAAAGGATTGAGATATACCGAGTAAACCTTAGTCTCATTATAATCTTGTGCTTGATGTGTTTTGAACTACATAGGTTGAGATCGAGAGATTTAACTTGTGTTTTCAAGATAAAACTCATGGTAGCTTGACAAAGAACTGGGCTTTACAAATATAACTGTTGCAACTCGAGAGAGAACAATGGTGAGATCAAGATTGGGTATTCATTAACAGAAATAACTGGTATTTGTTTTAAGTCTGATGTTCATATGTGAAAACCTAAGGATTTCCAACCCTCAACTGTTTTCTCTATCTGAATTCCAAAGCTGTTCATTGTCTGTCTCGTGTTTGATTTATTTTCTGCAATTAGTAGTTTAATACCAACCTCTCAATTTTCGATAGTTCAGTTAATAGCAATTATAGTAATTGTGATATTTAGTTCCTAGTTCCCCGTGATTCGATACTCGTACTTCTCTAAGTACTATTACTTGACTTCGACCCGTACACTTGCGGTTAGATTTAGGGGGGTGTAAAACCCGTCTATCAAGAGCCATCAACAAGATCACCATCAAGTACCGGTTCCCTATCCCACGATTAGAAGACATGCTTGATGAACTATCCGGCTCCACCGCCTTTTCTAAAATCGATCTTAGAAGCGGCTACCATCAAATCCGTATTCGACCGGGGGATGAATGGAAGACCGCCTTCAAAACACCATTCGGGCTCTACGAATGGTTGGTTATGTCGTTCGGCACGTCTAACGCACCAAGCACCTTCATGAGAACGATGAATCAGGTACTACGCCCTTTCATTGGAACTTTTGTAGTTGTTTACTTTGACGATATCCTCATCTATAGCCGAGAAGAGTCCGATCACCTTGACCATCTTCGCCAAGTCTTAACGGTTCTCCAAGAGAATAAGTTATACGTTAATTTGAAGAAGTGCACTTTCTGCACCAACAAACTTGTGTTCCTTGGTTTCATAGTCGGAGAACACGGTATCGAGGTGGATGAAGAAAAGGTGAAAGCCATCCGGGAGTGGCCGACACCCAAGACGGTTACCGACATCCGTAGCTTCCATGGGCTAGCGACTTTCTACAGGAGATTCGTCCGGAATTTTAGTACCATTACCGCCCCGATCACAGAGTGTCTAAAGAAAGGTAAGTTTCAATGGGGACCCGAACAAGACGAAAGCTTCGCCTTAATCAAGAAAAAACTCAGCACCGCACCCGTTCTAGCACTACCCGATTTCGACAATGTTTTTGGAGTAGAATGTGACGCAAGTGGCATTGGGATCGGTGCTGTCCTAACCCAAGAGAAACGACTCGTCGCCTATTTTAGCGTAAAGCTTAGGGAGCCCCGACGAAAGTGGAGCACGTACGACCAAGAGTTCTATGCGGTGGTTCAAGCCTTACAACAATGGGAGCACTACTTGGTTCAAAAGGAATTTGTCTTATTTACCGATCATCAAGCCCTGAAGTTTATTAATAGTCAAAAGACGGTCAACAAGATGCACGCTCGTTGGGTAAGTTTTCTGCAGAAATTCCCTTTTGTAATTAAGCACAAATCTGGCAATCTAAACAAAGTGGCTGATGCCCTTAGCCGAAGGGTCAATCTACTCATCACTTTATCAAACGAAATCTCGGTTTCGAAACATTGAAAGAGCGTTACAGCGACGATAGCGACTTTAAAGATATATGGGGAAAATGCAACAACGGTACCCCTAGCGGCGATTTCTATGTTCGAGACGGTTACCTTTTCAAAGGCAACCAACTATGTGTTCCCGAATCCTCCCTACGGGAGAAATTGATTCGTGACTTGCACGGAGGAGGATTAAGCGGTCATCTCGGACGAGACAAAACAATCGCTAGTTTGGAAGAGCGGAATTATTGGCCACACTTAAAGAAACATGCAGGCTCGATTGTGAGAAAGTGCTACATTTGCCAAACCGCAAAGGGACGATCACAAAACACTGGTCTCTACACCCCACTCCCGATTCCCGAAGACATTTGGCAAGACCTTTCGATGGATTTTGTGCTGGGTCTTCCCCGTACTCAAAGGGGGTGGACTCTATCTTTGTTGTGGTTGACCGTTTCTCCAAAATGAGCCATTTTATCGCCTGTAAGAAGACCGTCGATGCAAGTAATATTGCGAGACTTTTCTTCAAAGAGGTGGTACGTCTACATGGTGTCCCAAAAACGATCACACCGACTGCGACACAAAATTTCTCAGCCATTTTTGGATCACGCTTTGGCGGTTGTTCCGAACGACTCTCAAGAAAAGTAGCACCGCTCACCCACAAATCGACGGCCAAACGGAAGTTACTAACAGAACTATGGGAAACATGCTTCGAAGCATGTGTGGCGACAAGCCGAAACAATGGGACGTGGCCTTAGCACAAGTCGAGTTCGCTTACAATAGTGTCGTCCACACCGCCACCGGTAAATCTCCTTTTTCCTTGGTTTACACGTCATCTCCAAGGCACGTGGTTTTTTTGATCCAACTCCCACGAGATCTCGGAATTAGCATTGCAGCGGGTAACATGGCTAGAGAAATGCAAGCAACAAAAGACGCCGTTAAATTACGCCTTGAAGCAATCGGTTTGAAGAACAAAGCGGCGGCCGACAAACACCGCCGGATGAAAGTATTCAACGAGGGAGACGAAGTCATGGTTTTTCTCCGGAAAGAACGATTTCCTATCGGTACTTACGAAAAACTCCAACCCAGAAAGTACGGTCCTTTTAAAATCACGAAGAAAATCAACGACAATGCGTACGTCGTTGCCCTTCCGAATTCGCTACACATCTCGAATACTTTTAATGTTGCCGACATATACGAGTACCACAAAGATGATTCGGCACTTTTAGACGAGAACTCGGGGTCGAGTTCTTCCGAAGTGGAGGAGACTGATATAGAGGAAGTAGCGGCAAAGATCGAGAGTCAAATCGAGAGACAAGGCAGAAAAGGGAGAAACAAAACAGTGTCTGGCGCCATTGATGGCGCGGGTTAACCCACTCCAGGAGACGCGCAAGACACTGTCCAAATTCCATATTCAACGTATTCAATTCCATATGACGTCATCATCCACTAGAGTTGTTTTCAATTGCAATTCCTTTCCTTTCCTAGTCATATTACAATTAGGACTTAGTAATTATTTTATTTTCCTTATTCATCTTTTAATTAGGATTTAATAGTTATCGTGTTGCAATTCTTAGTTATAAATAGGGTTGATAGGTTTCTTTGTTAAGGAAGTTATCAAATAATAAAAGTTATTTTAAGAGTTTTCTCTTAATTTTCCTGAGTTTACTTTTAGTAATCTCGTTATCAAAAGGGTTTAGACGCTTGTCGATCCTTCCGCAAACCGACGTTGCGTCAATATGATATTACGATGTTTGTTTCCAAGTATGTATATAGACACACAAGTACACCGTACATAGATATATTCGTGTACGAGCGCGCAGGTTCAAACGAGAAACTAAACCTTACACGAGAAGACGAGAAGTGTGATATCATATATGATTAAACACATGTTACATTGGCAATACATACACGTTTAATCATATATGATTAAACACACCCACATGTCGTGTAATCATATATAATATCACACTTCTCGCATAATGTTTAGCTTCTCGCATGATCCTTCCTCTTTTCGGTTAACCAAATAAGGTAAATTTTGATTTCAATTATTTTCACCATATTTGTTAACCAAATAGCAAAGTATACCATTATTTAGTTTATATAAGTCATTCCAGATGAATTGGTTTGGACATATATGAAACTATAAGAACAAGAAATTATAATATATTTAACAAAATCATCAACCAACATTATTATTGTTATATGATTGCAAGAATCAGCAGTAACAATATATAGGGAGAACGACTATCAAGTAAGAGAGTGAGGGATTTTGTTAAAACGGACTAGACCACTAGGGGGAACCGTTGAAAATGGGGAACAAAGCACATAACAGTAAAAAAAACAAATTTTACCTACAAGGATTGATTAGATACATCTCAATACACCCCATTCTAATGTGCATCCAACAATTGGGATTTATTCTTATACTTCTTACCATAACTTACCTTGTCACTATAACACAACTCGTATGTTTATATACAATTCTTTTTGCAAATCAAATACTTTTGGACATTTTTAGTTTTGTAGAACTTTTATCATACTTGAATAAATAAATATTTCGCAATAATTAATATGTTTTAGTTGGGCATTTGTTATTGTTAGGGGGGTATCATAAAATTATAAAAATCAAATCAAATTAGTCTTTTTTTTAAATAGTGAGAAGTTTAAAAAATCTAACAAACTTTTCATTTCGAATAATTCATAAAGTTTTCTCCATTTTGAAGGATTAAGTTATGAACATTTTTTTAATAATAAATCATCAAGTTTTTAAGAATTGGTCAACTACATATTTTTAACCCAAAAAGTTATCTGGCTAGGAAGATTTTAAAGTAAAAAATAAAACTTAAAAATCAATTTTATCATTCCTAAACCATACGATATTCAAAACTTTGCACCCGACGACATCGTTCCCCTCGCCACCTCTCGCCGTCTCTCACGCTATTGTTTTTCATTCTCCATACCGGCCATTGTCGTTGTTGGTTTCTACCATTGATCTCCCTCATTTTTATATGTTATTTTTGATTTTTGATTTTCCCTCTTTTACAACAATACGTATAGATAGATAAGGGAGAATCGAAAAGAAAAAAACGATGAAAAAGAGGGAAATCAATGGCAGGAGACAATGACGGTGATGGGTTGGGTAGTTATAGAGAATGGATGACAATGGGGCTGCGAGGGGTGAAGAGGAGGGGCGATGACGTTTAGTACGAGGGGTTTGAATGACGTAGGGTTTGAGAATGGGAAAACTTATCTATGTTTTTTTCTACTTAAAAACATTTATAGTTGATTACAAGTAGTTTTTTGGGTGAAAAGAATGTACCTAACTAATTCCTAAAAGTTTGAGGATTTATTTGTTAAAAACAATGTTCAATGACTTAATTATTTAATATGAGAAATTTCAATGGTTTATTCATTCAAAAAAGGTTTATGAACGTAATCATTCAAAATAAGAAAGCTCGTTAGGTTTTTTGAACTTTTCCATTATTGTTTGAGAAACCAACATTCAAAGCTTCTTTTCTTAGAGCATTTTTTTTCATTCACAATTCGTAGAACAAGTTGAGTTTCAGTGAGAATGAAATCTATGGTGAAAAGATCAACGGTAATGAGATATGCTAAAATGCATCATATCAATTTTAAAACACAATTCATGTTTGTTTAGAGATTAAAATAGATCAAAAATTTAAATTATTTTTTACATTTCTCACATTCACTTTTTTTCTCCCTCGTAGAATATAATTTTTTTAAATCAAAACCTAAAATAAAAAACAATAAATTTTATTTTATTTTTGATGAAGAGATCAAGATTTGTGGATTTACTGAATATAAATTGACAACACAGAATTGAAGGAGGGAAACGGGCCAAGTTTTGTGGATGGATCAACACGTTTCTCATCTCTTTGAATGCTTTGACAAATTTTCATGCCTTTTTCTAATATTTGTTTTTTTTGTTTTAAGTTATATTAAAAATGTAGTCGACAATACAACTGAGTTTTAGGTCTTGTTTGTTTTCAAGTTCAGTTTTTAATGACCACTTATCACTTAATTGGTAAGACAACTTTAAATTCAGGCTGTTTATTTTTTTTTAACTTTTTAGATCCACTTATCACTTAAAATCATCTGAAAGAAAAAGCGGTAGCCTAACCACTTATTTCTCTCTTATTCACATCAGTAGCGGAGTCTTGTCTTCAACTTATCCCTAAGTTTAAATTGTCTTGTTGAATTCTTTAAGATGACATCCAACTTTTTTTCCTGTTTTTTAAAGTCATTGTCCAAACTTTTTTGTCTTAAAAATGAGGATTTTTTAAAGAAATAATGGAATAAAAGTAACCATTTTTATTATACTTTATTTTCATTACCATTCATAACTTTTGTTTTTGTCATCTTTATAATAAACTTTTATGTGATTTTGTGAAAACGGTTCAGATGAACTTCTCATATTTCTCACGATAACATCAACTTCATACACTTACTTAATATATTTTAAAAATAATAAACTTTGCAGAAACAGTTATATGAAGTTTAGACTTAATTAACCACAAGGGTTGTGGTGTACTGGTTAAAGCCCTATGGGATGTGGTGAAATATCTCATATGTCCAAGGTTCTAATCCAGACGTACCCAACAATTGTAGCCACTGAGGTTTAATCAGGACCGATGTCTTAGAGCCACAACTTGCCAAGGGATTAGTCTAGGCATAGCGCCTAGGACATCCTTCCAAAAAAAAGTTTAATTTTGGTATTATATTATGGATAATAGAAAAAATTGTTTGATTATCAAATTTTAACAAAGTAGAGCAGTAGGGATTTTATGAATTAATTCATAAACTTCGTTTACTACTTAGATTAGAATACTCTTTGTACTACATATAATATTATTTTATGGATTTAAACTACTATTCATCATCTCTAAGGATAAATCCATCTTTTGTTTGTTTGTTTCCTACACCTTAATGAGTTTTTATATCATTTACTTGAGTAATCAATCGATCATCACTCATCTTTTTCATAAAAGCAATCATAATCTTAAAACCCAAATCCATGGCGATCATCAAACATATATAAAAATAAAATTTTAAAACGCTAAACCAAGCTCAATCAAACTTAAATGGAAAACCCAAATGAAAATATCAAAACCCAAGAAACAAAGAGCATCTCCGACTGCTATTTTAACATTTTTTTGCTCCAACTGTTATGCTATTTTGTATGCTAAAATAGAAAAAATGAAGAGAAAGGAGATAAAAATCTTCAAACTATTTAAGAAACATAAATAATGTTTTAATTTTTCCACCATAAGATTGCAGTGAAGTAAAATGTTTAGGAGAGAAATAATATTCTTAATGTATTGATTATTTTAATAACATAATCAATACTACAATCTTTAAAATAGAATAACCATTGAAGTCTGTTGGAAGTAATTTTCTAGAACTTTTGATACTCTATTTTATTAATGTATTGATGGACCACGAACGACATGGTCCTTCTCTCAACCCACAAAGTCAGGAGACATGGAGGGAGCAATCAGGGTGGGACCCATAATTTTTTTCAAACGGTGGCATCATTTGACTATAAAGAACAAGTATAGAGATATTTTTTACAAAATCAATATTGGTCTGGTGGTTAGTCCTTTGATTTTCAAAGTATAGGTCTCAAGTTCGAGTTCTATTATTGCAATATTTTTATAAACATAATAAATATGAAATTAAAAGCTAAAAACTACAAAAATGACTATAACAAGACTCGAATCCGGGCCTCAAGTGGAATAAAAGTCTTCGAAACCAACTTTACCAAGGAAAATTTTGTGTCTTTATTGTAGTTTCAAAATATATATGATGACACAATACAAATAGATACGGTTGCACCTTTCACAAACCTAATTTTTTTTATACTTTGAGGGAAGAATAATACGATAGCACGTGCCACCGTAACCACCTACCTATACAGGTCCGTCCATGGATGCTGCAGTTGCAGTCACGAAACCCCATCGAATGTTTCAGAAGAGTAGAGGCACCAACTTTGGTGGGTGAAAAGAAAACCAGGTTTCTGGTTTGGTTCCATGATCATGATGATCCAAATCACCGGTGAATCTGGTGGTGATGGTTGGAATGGATCTAGATTTCTGTATTTACCGCCAACAATCTAGGTTCACTATAAATCTATTGAAATCCTTGTATTTCTACAACTTGTAGTCACTTCCAACTATCCCATCCCTAATTCGAACAACATTGTAGATCAAAAATTCATGTCAAATATAAATCAACATATACATGGGACACTTTCCATTGCGAGCCTAAAGTTAATTAGAAACCCGTGAACGCTCACATGATATATTCATCAGCAATATGAACACGTCCATATTTATCATGAACGTGTGATTCATAATGAATAATACTTTTGTATTTATCATCAACTCATGATGAAATACTTCGGGGACATGTGGCACGCTATGAATCATAGCTCCAAGGTTTCTAATCAATTTTAGGCTATGAATGGAACATGCCCCCACATACATAATCCATTGACAAGTAAATGTTATCTTTTTGCCTAGTCATTAAGTTAAATGTTCTCTTCTCTTTAGCTCAATGAGCTTCATATGACCCGACTCGAGACAGTTAATTTGTAGTAATACATTCGATAAAAGGTGATTTAGTTAGATAGCCTTTTGGCAAATGGGACATGTTTTCTATTACGAGTTTTCAACGAGAGCTAATTCGGCGACTAAATAAATAACAAACAGGGATGCGATGCATCCATTATGCTAGACGGACCAAATACAGAGAGAACATCACCCAACACTTCTAGGTAAGCATCCACACGATTGTAACTCTTCTACTGCTATCGTAGACATTATGTCAATTGATTGATCAACTAACATCAATGGGTACACTTTCAGGAGCACATACAATGGGCAGAGTTCGATGCAGTAACATTGTTGACCGCCTTTACAATTTCAACAATACCCAAAAACCCGACCCCAGTATGGAAGCATCTACGTTAAGTTACTTGCGCAAAGAATGCCCTCAGAAACTGAGGCTGGGACAACCGAACCCGCTTGTAAATTTAAACCCGGATAACCCAACTCATAGATTCATCAACTCCTACTACTCGAGAGTGTTGACCAATAAAGCGGTTCTAGGAGTTGACCAACAGCTACGCTATGGTGGTGACACCTATGACCTAACTGAAGAATTTGCTGCAGATCATGAAGATTTCAGGAGGGGGTTCGCGTATTCAATGAGTCGGATGGGAGGGCTCAAGGTTCTAACGGGAACCATGGGTGAGATCCGACGCAATTGTGGCATGGTAAACAAGTAGATTATATTCTGGTCAATTTATATTAATTAATAAACAGTTGAGTTGTAGTCATAAAAAGAATCAAAGTCTATTCCTCTTTCTGTTGTAAAGTAATGAGTTCTTGAATTCTAAGTTTACAAGTGGTATGGAACCTAAGCAAGAAACCTTCTATAAATGCCTCAAACACTACTCCCCCCAAAAAAAAGAAAAAAAAAACTTTGTGGAATATATGGGATGACAAATAAAGAGACTGTTTTCCTGACCTGCAAAATACCCATGACCAGCTTCTGTTTGAGTCTGAGAGAACATTTCAAAGCTCCAGTTCACAATCCTGAAGAATGAACAAAATAGAGTCTAAAAGATCTTTCGTATTTAAGTAAAAGTCTGATCTTTCAATTTATGGTTAGACACAAAAATCAAACTGAAATCATTGGAAAAGCTTGTGAAGTGAGTCCAGAGAGGGGTATTTTAGGAAGTTGGAACGACAACTCCTTTGCACGTGTCACGGGAACTTCCAATAGCAAACCATATGATCTAGCTTTACTAGTAACTTAAGATACTTTTCCACCAACTTTATTAAAAAAGGATTTGCAATATATGTCAAATGAATGATTGGAATTTATGAACAGAAGTACCTTGACTGAAGGTTGAGCGCTCTTCAAACCAATTGGATGATTATGAAATGGCATAAGCTCATTGCAACAAACTCCTTCAAGATACAGAAATGGTAAAATCCGCTCTCAAACAAGAATTCAAGATGGATTACATCTAAATAACCTCAGCGTGGATGGAGTTTTGATCATAAACTTGAAGCATACAAGACTAGTCATCATAGGCAGCAGCTGGACTTCGATTCTTGATCAGCTGAATTAAATAACAAGTATAGTCAAAAAGAGAATGTATATCTCAAGTAAAAGATTTCAAACAAAATACTAATTAATGAGTTTACTTGAAAAGGTGCAGAAAATATAACACATCATAGTTTTTTTTTGGGAAAAATATAACACATCATAGTTCTAATGTGAACCAGAAAGAAACAAGCATAAAAGGATAATAAACAGAGATGAATGTTATAATATGCTTAAACCTTGTAGAAGTATTTCTTTCGGAGTTTAATGGCAGTACGTATGCATCTCTTAACCCTAATCTTCAGCATATTATCATTGAATATCTGCATCATAAGCGACAATCAAAATTAAACAAGTGACACATATCATGTTTATGTACATACATAATGTAAAGAAAGAAGCTTGACAAAAACATGAATATCCCATATGGAGATGGAAACTAAATATAATCGCATGCTCTTATCAGACATCAAAAGAAGGAAAGAAAGCAAGTTGGAATTAATGAAGGCATCCAAGAAGTAAATATACTCACCCACCTTTATTAAATCATCAATTGAACGGGTTTCTCTCATGATTTTATGGCGGTTCAGAATAAGAATTGCTGCCACACAGTATATGGGCAATTCATCATCACCATTCCTTGATGATATTATAGTGCATATCTGAAAACGATCATTTTTTGACCACAAGCTCTTTGTCAATCCACAAAAGTGATGGTTTGATGTAGATTTTATCCCATTGTTTTCGGAGATCGAGCGCTCTAAATTTCCACATTTCCCTTCGGAGCCACCTTTTGAGCCACCATTTTCATTCTCAATAATTTCTTCTCCTGTGGTTGTAACTGATTCCCTTGGGATCTGTAGGACCAAAAGTTCAGGACAACTATTCTCCAGATTGAAAGCCAGGGATTCATCAAAATCAGCAGCCCACATCATCTGCTGACAACAGAAGGACAATTTAGTAACTTTCAAGCTCCAAAACCACATTGTTTATAACATAGATGCTCATTTGGTCAATATTATGACAAGAATATCAAATCAGAATGGAATCAGTGCCATGATCGAAGAAAAGATTCTTACCCTAAATTCTATGCATCCTAAACAGCCTCTTCCCTTGACTCAAAAGAAATAATGATTTCATGTGTTTGTACGTTTTAATGTTTAATACTATCACATGTGATATTGGTGTTGTTTACCATATATATATTATCACATGTAATATTGTTAATGATTTCTTTTGTTTTAACATGTAAAATATCACGTGATATTGTATATCCATAATATACATGTATATTAAAAAAATTCAAAAACAGTGTCTTCCTTTATTAATCACATGCAATTGTTGTTTGATTGTTTTGTTAATCACAAGAGATATTCTAATATAGTACATATGATTGTGGCTTTTTGTGTTATTAATCACATGTGATCAGTATGTTATGTGTATTGCATTAAGTGGATCAGGTGACATGTAGTAGATCACATGTAATTCAAAGTGCACAAACAATATCGTGGAGCCAAAAAATCGTGAAAAAGATCAGTGGTGAAAAAGTAAAAAGAACAAGAAAGAAACCTTATATTTTTTTATGTGATTCAAAGCGTGGAAACAATATCGTAGATGTAAAAATTTGTGAAAACAGTGAAAAAACCTTAAAAAAATATTCCATGTGATATGTAGCAGATGACATGTGATCACTATTCTAAAAGGCTCGCTGCGACAGCCGCTATGGCGCATCGTGGCTCAAGGGTTGTGTCTCACGCCACATTATGTATGTGGCACGCCATGGCCTAATGTGCGGTCTTTTATAACGCGATATATGATTTTTCTTTACGTTTTTAGTGTTTTATTTGCTACTTTTTAATATATAACCTAATTTAACTTGTTTCTTGGTCATTGACTCATCAATTAATAATACAAAACATATGTTTTTATATATAATATTATGATGCGGGTGCATCAGGGCTTACTAACCCAGTGAATATGATTAGTACAAAACAGACCCATTTTGTGTATGGTGCTCCCCTCGGGCCAGATTATGGTTCACAAGATTTACTTGGGTTCAAAACTCTTAGGGGCATGAATGTGATTTCATGGCAGCCCACTAGTCCCAGCCCTAAGTCAAGCCAGTGAACCCATAAAGAACACATCAGTCATCAGTCCTTTTTCCTTTTTGAGATCTGCATTTTCAGCATGGAGATTTGGTTTTTATTTATTATTCGCCTAGTTTACTGTAGTTTTTAATGCTTCAACTACTTATCAGTTTTTCAAAGTTTTATTGTCTTTTCCAAAGCAAGGATTAAATGTTTGCTTTGGTTACATATTCCAGCCTATAAAAGGCTTCCAAGTTGTATTAGAAGACATCATCTTCAGTTTTGAATACATTACAGCTTATAAAGCTTTTTTCCTGAGTCTTTTAACTCAAAAGTAAGAGTCAATTGTTGATTGTTCTTAGTGTGGTGCTGTTTGCTTTATCACTAATAACTTCATCTTTCGCCAATCTGATTAATCTTCGGTGGTGTTTCATTACTTACCCAAGGGTTAAACAAGTTGTTAGGCTTGGTGGTGGAAACTTTATCCAAGTCATATCCATCGTTCTTAGTTCTAAGTTCTGTAATATCTTTTTAACCTATCTCCCGCGTATCAACTGGTATCAGAGCAAAACCAGGTTACCCTTGGTTTGTTTTGTAAATTCTACCGATTCTTCTATTATCTTTCTGAAGTCTTCCTATGGCAATTCCTCCCAACATGACAGCAGCAGAGGCCCAAAATTTGAGGCATGAAAGGCAGATTGAACAACTCCAGAAACAAACAGAACTCATCACCCAAGAACTTGCTAGGCTTCTTGAGGAACAGCCGTGTAAGTTCAAACGAAGAAACCAGGAGGATGTGTATTCTTCTAGTGACGATTCTACCTACCAAAGTGATTACAAAAGTGGCTACAATTCTGATGATTCTGGCCAATCCTTGTTACATGGAAAGAGAAGGGTTTGGGATGATTTTCGGGATGTGAAAACAGAACCACCGGAGTTCCATGGGGGAACAAACCCTGATGATTTTATCGAATGGCTAAATGACATTGAGAACATCTTTGATGTTAAGGGATATTCTGGTAAAAAAAGCTACAAAGTTGCTGTTTTAAAGTTTAAGAAATATGCTTCATTGTGGTGGGAGAACGTAAAAACTAAAAGAGAGAGGAATGGAAAGGCTAAGATCAAGTCATGGAGGAAACTCAAGAAGCTGCTCAAAGAAAGGTTCCTACCAGATTCGTACAAGCAAGATCTCTATATCAAGATTACCAATTTCAAACAAGGTAATCTTAATATTGATGATTATACTCGTGAATTTGAACAACTTATGTTACGCAGTGGCATACAAGAGAAGCAAGAGCAAACCATTGCTCGTTACATTGGTGGATTAAACCATGATATAGCTGAGAAGTTGGAGTTGCAGCCTTATTGGACCTTTGATGAGGTGTGCAAGTTAGCTTCTAAGATCGAGAAACGTATCAAAGTTAAGAAGGTGGAAAAATCAGCCCCTAAGCTGTTTTTCAAGGAAAGTAATTCCTTTACCAATCCGTTTTATAAAGCAGGGAATCCTCCAAAAGTTGAAAGCTCAACCAGACAACACAAAGACAAAGCACCTACCCTAGATGCACCAAAGAAAAAGTGTTTCAAATGTCAAGGTTTGGGACACTTTCAAGCAGAATGCCCAAATCGAAGAGTCATGACTGTAAGAGAGATTCAGGAGGTTACTCTCGTGGAGGAAGAGGAAGAAGAGAAGCCAACCTATGACGATGAAGGTTGTTTTGAAGAAAGAATCAGGCCTGATGAAGGAGAGCTTTTGGTTATACGACGAGTACTTCATACAAAAGAAGTAATTTCCAATGATGAGCAAAGAGAACACATATTCCACTCAAGATGCACAATCAAGGGGAAGGTGTGTAGCCTTATAATTGATAGTGGAAGCTGTACAAATGTTGCATCTACAACCCTTATCAACAAACTCAACATTCCTACATCATCTCACCCGCATCCGTATAACCTTCAATGGCTAAATCAGGGAACTGACATGAAGGTAACCAAACAGGCCTTACTTTCATTTTCTATTGGTAAGTCTTATCAAGATCAGGTTCTTTGTGATGTTATACCTATGGATGCATGCCATATATTACTTGGTAGACCTTGGCAATATGATAGACAAGTGTTGCATGATGGTCACCAAAACACGTACTCTTTTATCATGGACAAGAAGAAGATCATTCTCGATCCATTACCACCTGCTTTGCCCCAGAAAACTGAGCAGAGGCTGATGAACAAGGCTGAGAAAAGTTTGTTCATAACTGAAACACGAATGGAGAAAGCTATCAACAAGGGTAAGACCATTTACATTCTGTTTCTAACTGAAAACAGGTTGAGTGAAGGTGAGAAACATGTGCATCCAGCTGTTGGGCCACTTTTGAAAGAGTTCAAAGAGGTGTTTCCTACTGATCTACCTCCAGGATTACCTCCACTTAGGGGTATTGAACACCAGATTGATCTGATTCCAGGAGCACCCCTTCCTAACAAACCAGCATATCGTTGTGACCCAGAAAAGACTAAAGAACTGCAACGACAAGTTCAAGAGCTCATCGATCGAGGCTATATCCGTGAAAGCATGAGCCCGTGCTCTGTTCCAACCTTGTTGGTTCCTAAGAAAGATGGAACAATGAGGATGTGTGTTGATAGTCGGGCCATAAACAATATTACAGTCAAATATAGGTACCCTATTCCAAGATTAGATGATATGCTTGATGAACTCCATGGTGCCACTTTGTTCTCTAAAATTGATCTTAGGAGTGGGTATCACCAAATCAAAATGCGTGAAGGAGATGAGTGGAAAACTGCTTTCAAGACCAAAGGTGGTTTGTATGAATGGTTGGTAATGCCATTCGGACTCTCTAATGCTCCTAGTACTTTTATGAGATTAATGAATGAGGTACTTAGATCATTTATCGGTCACTTTGTTGTTGTGTACTTTGATGACATACTTGTTTATAGCAAAGGAATGGAAGAACATGCTCAACATTTGAGGAGAGTATTTGAAGTTTTGAGGAACCAAAAACTTTATGGAAAACTGGAAAAGTGTGAATTCTTTTCTCCAAAAGTAGTATTTCTTGGGTATGTTGTGTCTAAAGATGGTATTTCGGTGGATGACTCTAAAGTTACAGCAATCAAAACATGGCCCACACCTACTAATGTAACTGAGGTAAGAAGTTTCCATGGTCTTGCCTCATTCAATAGGAGATTTGTTAAGAATTTCAGCACCATTGTTGCTCCTCTTACTGAATGTATCAAGAAGAGTGCCTTTGAATGGACTCAATCTGCCCAAAAGGCATTTGAGCAAATCAAGGAGCGCTTGTGTGAGTCTCCTGCCAGATTTTAACCAATTGTTTGAAGTTGAATGTGATGCAAGTGGAGTTGGCATAGGGGCTGTTCTGTTGCAGAATAAACGCCCAATCGCCTATTTTAGTGAGAAACTAAATGGGTCAAGGAAGAACTACAGCACCTATGACAAGGAATTTTATGCTATCGTGCGTGCTTTGGATCATTGGAGCCATTACTTGAGGCCAAAACAGTTTGTACTTCATTCTGATCATCAAGCTTTGAGGCATATCAATGGCCAAAGCAAACTAAATCCTAGACATGCAAAATGGGTAGAGTTTCTCCAATCTTTTACTTTTGCTTCAAAGTATAAAACCGGGAGTTCAAACATTGTTGCAGATGCACTTTCAAGGAGACATGCCATGCATACTGTCCTTGGTGCTAGAGTTTTGGGTTTTTCTTTCATTAAAGAATTATACCTAAATGATTCTGATTTCTCTCATGTAATCCAAGAATGCAAAGAGAAAGCTTATGGTCCTTACTCTGTCCAAGATGGGTTTCTGTTTAAAAACAACAAACTTTGTGTTCCTAAAGGAACCACAAGGGAGCTGCTGATTCGAGAAGCCCATGGAGGAGGGTTAGCGGGTCATTTTGGCATCAACAAGACCCTTGGTGTTCTACAAGAACACTTCTACTGGCCTCGCATGGAGGGTGATGTTACTGCCCTTATTTCTAGATGTGCAACCTGTCACCAAGCAAAGAGCAAGTTTCATCAAGGTTTATATACTCCACTACCCGTTCCTTCACAACCTTGGGAAGACATTTCTATGGATATCATTGTGGCCTTGCCGCATACCCAACGTGGAAAAGATGCTATAATGGTTGTGGTAGATCGTTTTTCCAAAATGGCACACTTTGTTCCTTGTCACAAAACTGATGACGCTATACATATTGCTGATTTGTTCCTCAAAGAGATTGTACGTCTTCATGGTGTTCCTAAGACTATAGTTTCTGATAAGGATGTCAAATTTTTAAGCCATTTTTGGAAGTTGCTATGGAAGTTGCTTGGTACAAAATTGTTATTTAGTACGGCCTATCATCCACAAACGGATGGGCAAACTGAAGTAACCAATTGTACACTTACAACTTTGCTTAGGACCATGGTGAGTAAGTCCTTAAAAGACTGGGATGCTAAGCTTCCCTTTGCTGAGTTTGCTTATAATCGCTCTCCTACATATGCTACTGGTCGTGCACCATTTGAGGTAAATTCTGGAGTAAACCCTCTCATGCCTATTGATCTAGTACCCTTTCCTAAGGGTAATGAAGTACATTTTGAGGCAGAAACTCGCGCTAAAGAAATGCAGAAGATTCACGAACAAGTCAAGAAAAAGATTGAGCATGCCAATGATTTGTACAAGAAAAAGGCAAACAAGCATCGAAAAAAAGCTCTTTTCGAACTCGGAGATCTAGTATGGTTGCATTTAAGGAAGGAGAGGTTTCCCTCAAAAAGGAAAAACAAACTAATGCCAAGAGGTGATGGACCATACAAGGTGTTGGAAAGAATTGGAGATAATGCTTATAAGCTGGAATTACATTCAAAAATATCAGCAACCTTCAATATCGGGGATCTGTCCCCTTACTTCGAGGATGGCCCATTAGAAGATTTGAGGACAAATTCTTCTGAATCAGGAGGGGTTGATGCGGGTGCATCAGGGATTACTAACCCAGTGAATATGATTAGTACAAAACAGACCCATTTTGTGTATGGTGCTCCCCTCGGGCCAGATTATGGTTCACAAGATTTACTTGGGTTCAAAACTCTTAGGGGCATGAATGCGATTTCATGGCAGCCCACTAGTCCCAGCCCTAAGTCAAGCCCGTGAACCCATAAAGAACACATCAGTCATCAGTCCTTTTTGAGATCTGCATTTTCAGCATGGAGATTTGGTTTTTATTTATTATTCGCCTAGTTTACTGTAGTTTTTAATGCTTCAACTACTTATCAGTTTTTCAAAGTTTTATTGTCTTTTCCAAAGCAAGGATTAAATGTTTGCTTTGGTTACATATTCCAGCCTATAAAAGGCTTCCAAGTTGTATTAGAAGACATCATCTTCAGTTTTGAATACATTACAGCTTATAAAGCTTTTTTCTGAGTCTTTTAACTCAAAAGTAAGAGTCGATTGTTGATTGTTCTTAGTGTGGTGCTGTTTGCTTTATCACTAATAACTTCATCTTTCGCCAAACTGATTAATCTTCGGTGGTGTTTCATTACTTACCCAAGGGTTAAACAGGTTGTTAGGCTTGGTGGTGGAAACTTTATCCAAGTCATATCCATCGTTCTTAGTTCTAAGTTCTGTAATATCTTTTTAACCTATCTCCCGCGTATCATATTATATATGATATAGAGATTTGCCGCCATAAGTCATGCCTTAATAAACGTCATGGCTTGCCGTGGCTCCTAAGGCTTGAGGCTTGACCTCGTCGCCATGCCCGCCATTTAGAACTGATTCAAAGCGTGAAAAATAACCAAGAAAAAACCGTGAAATAAAATCGTGAAAAAAGAAGTATCGATTGATGTAATCCAAAAATAAATGAATCTAATTACGGATATAATGAGACTTTTAAGGGATTCAAATAGTTAATTAGACAATCCTTAACCTAATTACCTTAATGCCTTTTTAGCAACTAATCACAACCACAAGATTAAATGAGGTGGAAGAATGAGATGTATGTATGTATGTATATACATGTTTTCTTAGTTTATATGTATGTATATACATGTATATGTGGATATATAGAGAATGGTTCAAACGAGAACACCTTCATTTTACGAATACGCATGAAAAAACTTTTACTATAGTCAATCACATGTGATACTGTAGTTCATCACATGTGAGATACTAAATCAGAGACGCGGGAAGCCTTTGGTGCAACCTAGGTCGCAGACCAAGTAGCCTACGCGTTATGAAGGTGTTCTTGTGTTCTCCTAAAATGAAGGTGTTCTAGTTTGAACTCCCCCTATATATATATATATATAGAGAGAGAGAGAGAGAGAGACCGGTTCAAATAAGAAGGCCAAATACCATGAGAAGGTAAGGGAATGTTCATACTGAATCATTGAAAAAATCTACGTTACAGATTATTCATATGGGTTCACATATTCTTCAAATGGATCTTTTTCAATGATTCACATATGAACGTTACCTTAACCTTCCCTTCTTACATTCTCACGATATTTAGTCTTCTTATTTGAACTTCCCACAATACACACACACATATATAGTGTTTTTAGCACGAGTTTCTTACAAAAAGAAGTTTTATTTGCCTTATAGAAACATATAGGTGAAATTAGGAGAAACACAATGTCAAACTCTAGTACAAATTTTGATATTTGTTCTTATCATGGTTGTAGTTTTCGAATCCTTTAATCAAACTCAAAAGTTTATACTCATATAGGTTTTGACACAACATTATAGTGTTATTTTAATCAACTACCACAATTTTCCTACTGTAGGGGTACATAAGTTGAGGTTCATGCAAGATAAAAAGAAAGGTGTTAGTATTCCATGCTTTGGGATGAGTTTTACAACTTGATAATGCAGGTCCAATATATTATGCAACTTTAAAACCAAGAAAATACCTTATTCCTCCATTCAAAAAAGTAGACCATTTTATATTTAAGAGATTCAACACTAGTATTTCCCAAATTTGAAAATGACAAACCATTTTTAGTTTCCTTCTATCTCCAAAATGTTTTCAACATATCATTTTCCCTACATGAAGAAAATAACGTAGCCAAACAGATCAAGCAAGAAGAATACATACCTCCCACATGCAAAGCGCCTCGCTGAAAGATAATTCCCGGCGGAAGAGTACCAGAAGCATCCGGAAGGCAAAATGAAGGCTTTCAGCACCTATTTGGGACAGGTGAGTGAACATTTCCCTGTCTACTTGCTCTAAGATATGCCAAAGCGTTTCCAATTGCTTCATAACACCAGTTGTTCCTTCCATCTGAAAATTTTCACGCTGGATGGCGGGAAAAAGAAAGTACAGACTATTGGTGAATACACATACACATACAAATATATAAATCTCAAGTTTAGATGTACCATTCTCCTTAAAAGCATCTCAAAGCACCAAAAAGCATCAGCATTATCCTCGAAGAGCACAATAAAAGGAGATAACAAATCACTCATACCTGCAATCAGAGTTGCATTAACTTTCGAACGAGTATGTGCCTATATACATAAAATTACAAAAGAAAAATCAAGACGATGAGAGGAAATACTACAACCTTGACAATATCCTGTTGCAGGATCAACCCAAGCATAAACAGCAAGAATATCTGACATCCGGGCTAAGTTTTTTTTATCCTCGTAAAATTCCAGATGACTATCTGTTCTAACAACATCAACCACTGATACAAGAAACAAAAAAAAACAATAACTAGCTTTTAGATTAGAGAAACATAAGGAAATATCAAATTTCGTCACTTGCTGATACATAGTAAAAAATTACCTATTTGGTGTAGAGTCCAAAGCCACTCAGATACTCTGTCTTGACTTTTTCCTTGAGATGTCACTGGCTTTACAATAGGGATGTCAGATGCATCTGTCTTTCTTTGTATGTTGACATTTTCTATTTCACAGCCCAAATCGCTAGATCTAGGCACAGACCCTAGAGCCTCTTGATGAATCACTTCAATTCTGGAGTTGTTAGTAACATCCATTACTAGATCTACGTTGTTATTAATTTGGAAGTCGTACACACGGTCCTCTCCGAAGCTCAGCTTACGCCTTGTAGAAAGTCTGTCATCAACTGATTTACATTCAATCTTATCATCTATACTACTCTTTTCAAATAAATTTGTAACTGGTAATGGAGGAAAATCATAATAACTTGTAGTAGTTCCGTATTGTGATCCATCCCCTTCACTTCTTGATTTTGGATAAGTGCCGCTATACGGAGTGAAAGAAGGAAGAAAATATGAATCAGTGCTTTCTCTTGCGGAATCACTACAGCACGCTCTTGGACGTGCACATGAAGTTTCTATACAAATATCAGAGCAACTGCAGAAAGATTCTAATCTGTCGGAAACATCATTAGAAGCTTCTTCACATGTTACTTCAGATTTCCGTCTCTCATCCTCTTTAGCCATCGTCCTCATATCCATGACTTTTGTACCCACAACATAGGCCAGGGAACCAGTACCTATGCTATCATGCATTGATTGACATTGCTTAATAAGGTCTCTGTAGCGTTCCCTGCATGTCAAGTTTTTATCAAACAGTTATATATAATGTAATAAATAAGTTTATAACAACAGATTAAATAGAGAGATGCATAAATGATAAGGGGATACAAACAAAAATAAAGACAAGGAATAGCGTTGATGTGCATGTGTTCACTGAAGATGGTGAGTGTTGAAATGATGTCCAGTGAACGGTGAGATAAGAAAGAGTGAGTGCGAGAGAATCATGGAAACATGAGAAGGTTTCAAAATTAAGTGCACAAATCACTGACCAAGTTTATATGTATTTACATATAGAAGAGCAATATAAAATAACAAGAATTACAGTAACTCCTGATTGGAAAACCTCCACAATCTCAAAACTGATCCAAAACCTGAAGTACTCCAAACCAATTTTTCTAATTTTTCTTGATCCTTATTTCTGGAAAACAAGGTTATTTCATACATGCCTAAAAACTACTAGGCGAAGGATCGTGTGAGAAGTTGAGTTAACGGTGAAAAGCGTGAGAGGTGGATCTGAACCCTTGATCACTTTTAATCAAATGCCCTCCCATGCATTGCGGCTTAGAAGGGTATTAATCCGGTGCATCTCATTCTAATGTGCGTCTATTTCTCATCCAACGGTTGATAACCACTTCTCACACTTCTCACGTTAACCTCAACTTGTCACCGGAACCCAACCGAAAACTACTAACCCGAATCAGGTCCCCGAATGCAACACAATATGTGGCACAAAAGGGCTTCAAAATCAGGTAACTGGTAACAAAGAGCATAATATGATGCAAGAAATAATAGAATAAACCTCTTTGTATCTACACCGAGCATTAAAATAACCAGTAAATACAAAACAACATAGTACTCGACGGAAAGGGTAATACCTCCTTGCAGTTCTTAACCTTCTCCTGTCATCTGCAGTACTGCTCAAAGTATAACAGCCTAGAAGGAATTCCCATACTTCAGGTCTTATAGAAGGATCTACCCCCTGCCAGACAAATAAAACAAACATTAGGGAATGATAGGATTCCTGTTTTGGCCAACACAAGAAAAAGCAAGAATCAGTTATCTTGGACCCGGAGTTAACCATATTTAAATTTGATCTTGTTAGAAATATATAGGGTACAATACGTAAGTTACGATGGTATCCTTTAGGGTTTCTGTAGGGTTTTACATTGTGACCATTTTGCCCATTTTCTGCTCCTATATATCCACTTTGATCCACAAGAGTTGTGGCGTAGTGGTTAAGGCCCTGAGGGATGTGGTGGAATATCCCATCTGCTGAGGGTTCGAATCCAGGCGTACAAAACAATTGGGGCCACTGAGTTTAATCAGGGTTGATGTCTTGCAGTCATAATTTACCAAGGGTCCAAGGGATTAGTATAGGCATAGCCTAGGACATCCTTCCCAAAAAACAATATATCCACTTTGTTCAATGATACAAACTGTTTAGAGTTCGATTCTCTTATTGGTATTAGAGAATGGTTCTTGGGGTGATACATACATGATGCAGCAAGTGACACAGCAAGTGACAGGATAATGGTAATACAATGGTTGAAAAGGAAGAACATAGAAAGACGCCAAATAATAATGTACAGGGTAGGCAATCTGATTTATATATGTCTCAACAAGAAAAAATGTACAAGATTATATATTACTCTAGCATTTATAGGACCTTATATATACATCAAAAGCATTCATGAATTTTATAGTTTGAGTGTGTTTGTTTCACCTCTCAAGTTCTTGAGAACTTATTGAGCTTCAAGAATTGTGTTCTTGTTGTTCTTGATATATCAATCAGTAAACAACAATCATTTGTGGCGTCATTCGACTATACAAAGGTTCGATTCTCCTATTATTGGGAATTGGGGGTTCTGTTACACTTTTTCACATGATTCCAAGGTTTGAATTTAGTTCCAAACATTGGGTCAAGGTCTTGCACCAAGGTTTGTGTTTGATTGAAGTCTCGGGGCAAGGAGACCACCCTACCTGTATAGAAAGTATGATCCCGGGTCACATCATTTGGTATCAGAGCTGCTTTACTTTCCATGTTTATCTATCTTTCATTCCTACTCTTTCACAGTCATTGTCTTTGTTCTTCATGTTTTCCTTTTTCGTTCGTTTCCTTCGTCTTGACTCTTAAAAACCAGATAAGAAACCCAGAAAAAAGAACTCATAAAAAAGAGAAACTTTATGTTAAAAATAAAATAAAAAACTAGATCTTTATTAAAATAAAAGGAGTGATTTCTATCCCAAAAAACCATGTGAACTTATCAAGACAGAAGAAAGTGCTCAAGAATTCAAGTTTCCATTTATCCTTTTGTGGTGATCTCAGTTGATCATCTTTCTTATTTATTCCAAGTTTAAAGTTTTATTCAAGCCTTCATTGCGTGGGACTCTAGATTTCGTAGGATCTATGTTTTCCACATAAATTTAGGACTTGAAATACCTTTCTTTTCATTTGAATTTTGTGTCATTAAAATCTAGCAATTCTAGTAATTCGCTTGGCCACTTACTTTATTATCACATCCTTGGTGAAACATCATTGTCAGAACCCACAATTGATTTGATTGGTCGAGATTGGTCGAGATTGGTCGAGATTGGTCAGTGGAGAACTAAGAATCATTCTTGTCATTCAATTTGCTTAACGGTTCCAACGAGGTGAAATTCGTGAGATTATCTATTGAGAGTCAAAACACGAGGGGTAAAATAAGAGTGACATCATTGAGCGATGACACGAAAGGGAGTGTCATGTGAGGAAATTATTATGCTACTAAGTTCTTTTTTGCAGCAATGGCCAACTTTGATCCAAAACTCTTCACAGAAACTATAACTGCTATATTACAAAACACGACGAGCAAGCTGATGGTTTGAGCAAGAAATACAATGGATGTGAAATAAAGTAGACACCCTTGAACATGCTCCAAGAAGGAATTCAAAATGTCCAAGAAGATAGTAGGCCATCACTAAGGAATAGGTGGGGAGATGGGGAATCTGAAGATGATCATGATAGCGGTAATGAGTCGATTTCTAATCGGCGAGATCAGAGTTTTAATTACCATCATAATCGAGAGTATGATAATATGAGTGGAATAAAGATGAAAGTTCCTTTCTTTCAAGGAAAGGCTGATCCTGAGGCAAATCTTGAGTGGGTTAAGAAGGTGCGGATGATATTTTCTTTCCATAATTACGCAAAAAGGGTGAAATTGGAAACCTCAAATATTATGTGGTGGGATCGTGTAATGGTAGGGCGTCGTCGTAGTGATGAAGGGTTGTTGACACTTGGTGTGAGATAAAAATGTTGATGAAAAAAAGATTTGTAGTTGACAACTACGATCAAGAGTTGTACCAGAAGTTAAAAGGACTTACTCAAGGCACCCATAGTATTGATGAGTACTATATAAATATGAAGACAGCAATGATCATAGGCTAATGTGGTGGAAGATCGGGAAGCTACCATTACCAGATTCTTGAGTGGACTAAATCGAGAGATTGCTAATGAGGTTGAATAACAACCATACATTGGACTTGAAGACATCGTACATATCACAATCAAGATAGAGATACAACTCATGAGGAGGGTGGGTCAAAACCAAGTTTGAGCTCATGTTCAGCCCCATCAAAATCAAGCCCATGGGAAAAAGAAATCCAAGCATCAAATCCAAAGACAACTTCAAAGTGGAAGCAAGTAGTAGTGGCTCAATCAAACAAACCAACACAAAACATAATTCTACTAACCAAAGTCGTGATACTGTTTGTTGGAAATGTCAAGGTAGGGGCCATAGTGAAGGTTTCTTGATAATTTATCCCATAGGTTTGAGTAAAACCTTTTGCAACAAGACGGGGTTTGCATCTCTCCATAATCCCATATGTCTTACTCCTGGAAAAAAAGGGTAGACGCCACCCTCTGAGGCGCCCCCACTGCACTGGTCCAACGATCATCATGTGGGAGGTAAATCAGCGCATGCATCCCTATGCGCTCCCATTGGCAGAGAAGCGATGCCTAGGCTTGAAGCCATGACCTCACACCTATGGATTACACCCATACCTCTATCGCTGGGACAATCAGCAGGGACAAAAGAAAAAAGAAAGTTACTCTTTATAGTAAACACCCATTTGCATCCCACAACCTTTTTTCCCTTTGGTAATTCAACCATTCTTCCTTAAGGCATTTATTTCTTCAAGCACAACCAACCTCCAGTTTGGATCACCTAATGCTTCTCCGATGCTTTTACGAATTACAAGCTTTGAAATGTCTGTAGTGAATGCTTCTTGGATACTTCTCTTTGAAATGCTTCTTGAATATATTTCCTAGGTTTTACATTAATACTATACACAAACTTGTATCAAAGACCGCAATGACCAAAAATACAACTATAGCTAATATACAATGCATATTCTTTTGCTAATTTACCAACATGTAATTGTACTTTTAAACTTTTGGACAACCTTCTTGGCTTGATTTCTAGACTCAAAGCTTTCACATGACACTTGTTAATGGAAAAAAGAGTGATATACGTGTGTGTGTGTTGACAACTTTGTTGGTGGAAGAGAATTAACTTTATGAGAATACCTTGTCTTAGGCACTATTAGCAAATCTAACCATGTCATTGTATGATAAGGAGTTTAGAGTTTGTTGTAACTAAATCCACTTTAATCTCCTTTTAGTTTTCTGTTAAAGACATTGTAGTATAAATAGGAGTTCCATTCCTGTATCGTCATCAAGATAATGAAATAATGTTTTCCCTCTCTATAATTCTCTCAATACTCTTTTTATAAATTTATCATCTCCCTCTTTCTGCCACTAAAGGAGAGCTTTCAGACTTGTATCATTGTATATATTAATAAAACAAGTTCTAGGCTTGCAACTTCCAAACAATGGAGTCACTGTCACAATTTAATGTATCCTTCCAGACCCTTTACTAATAAAACTTATCTCTCTCATGATAATCATTTTTGGGGTTTTCTCCAAATGTGGAGAATTTCACTCTCTCTCTCTCTCTCTCTATATATATATATATATATATCACTCCCTCCATTTTCGGAGAAAGTTTTAAAGAATCTAATGGAGCAAAATATTTCCCCAAAATCTCCATTTTCTCCGTTTTGGAGTATCTGTTGGAGATGCTCTCACACACGAGATCATTTGTGCAAAAGCCATGGTTTGCTTCACAAACATAATACAAAAGAAATCGGCATTAAATATACAAAGAAACTTTACTTTGAATGAAAAACACTTGAATGTTTGAATGAAGAAGAGATGCACATAAAAAATAGATGAAAAAGAAAACCTTACCCCCAACATAATCAATTTAAGGGCTTTCTGAAAACCAAAAACCTTTCCATCGCCATCAAATGTTGTTTGCCACTTCTCTGGTTTAAGCATTTTGTTTATCTGCACAATTTACACAAGGAACATATAGAGAGAGAGAGAAGCTCAGAAATCAAGTCAGCAAATGGCAACTGCAACCACTAAAAATAGAAACTTTGATCAATGTTGAATGTTAATTCTTAGCAGATGAAGACATCCGGTATTGGAAGTCTTTGAAATAAAATGCAGCACGTGCATATAGTATGACCATATCTAAAAATCAATATTAACAATGGACTTCACATTGTTTTGTTGTTATTATTTCATTTTCGTGGTAACAGGTTGAGTTCCGAGCAGGTGTAGGACACAAAAGGAGAGACCTCTACGCTCCAACAATAATCAATCACCTTGATCTCTTTGCTAACTATGCCATGACTAAAGTTCTAAAAAGTGAAAAATAATCAAACCTTACACTGATAACTGAATAATTCCATCCATTATATATAGCTAGCATAACTTCATGAGAAGATGTTAACTATGATTCTTCCTACCAAAAGCATCTTCCATCTAAATTTCTATGATCGGCCCTAAACGGCTCTTTTAGAACTTTGAATTCAATCAACAACTTAATTCCATTACAACCATCTCAAAATACATTTTGTCTAGCTAGTTCTATGGTCTAATGATATTGTCGTATCTTTTGTACCATGTCACGTGCAATAGGGCTTGCTATTTAAGTTCAAGTCTTCAATTTAAATACGATCAAATTAGAACACACAAGAGCTCCTTAACAAGGCAAGGGAAAGAGAGGGAGGTAGAGAGCGTAGGGGGATCCCATGGGCCATACAATCTCTCAAAGTGAAGAAGGCACTAAGGAAGATGGGGAAGGGTAAGGCTGTAGGCCCATATCAGATCCCCATTGAATAGTGAAACAAAGGTGAGGAAAATCAACTTGACTTCATGCGAGAGAGGTCTACGATCTAGGCAATCCATCTCCTTAGACAACTCGTGGAGAAGTATAGAGAACGTAGCAAGGATTTACACATGGTGTTCAAAGACCTAGAGAAGGCCTATGATATTATGTACCACATGATGTGATTACGAGGAGCCTGGAGAGGAAGGGTATCATAGGGGTCTATTAGAGCGATATAGGACATGTACGAAAACGTTGACTTGTGTGAAGACACAGATGGGTGAGATAGAGTTTTTCCTGATGGAAACAAGGCTACATCATGGAATGGCGCTAAGCCCATTTATTATTGTTGTCATTTTGGATGAGATCTCCCAGGGGACACAGAGGAGTGTCCCATGATGTATGCTATTTGCATATTCTATTGTCCTAGTTGCAAAGTCGAAGGTAGGGGTCAACTAAAGTTTTAAGTAGTGTAGGGGTCAACAAAAGTTTTAAGTAGTGTAGGGGTCAACAAAAGGTTTGCATATTAGTCTATCTAAGATAGAATACGTAGGGTTCAATCAAAGTAGATGAATGAGGGGTAGACGTCAACATAGGAGGAAAAGGCACCCCAACTGAACACTTTTAAGCACTTAGGCTCCTTGATTCAGAAAGAGAGAGGGGTTAAGGATTTTGTAACGCAACGCATAAAGACGGTGTGGCTTAAGTGGAGAGCGGTAATGGGCATGTTGTATGAAAAGAAGGTCCCACAAAACTATAGGGAAAATTCTACAGGGTAGCCATGAATCCACCTAAGTTGTATGGCTCAAATCTTTGGGGGATAAAATAACCCATGAAAGGAGGTTGGAAGTTGCAAAAATAAGGATGATGATAAGACCGTTGTTTACCTATTGTTTTCATTACTTTTAATACTTATTTTGATCTTTTCTCCGTCATTTGGTCTAAATTGCTCGTAAGTGTGATGAAGTTCCAAACTTTAGAAAAGGAAAAGTAATCAACACCCATTGTGAGTCGTAAGTACGGTGTGATCTCTATTGACGACAACGTGAATATCGGTTAACAACAAACAAATATCATTTTGCAGGGATCTTTTTGCCTATTTTAACTATCTACGATCTCATCTAAGTAAAGGTCAAGTCTGGGGACAAGTTGGAAATAAGAAGACCAAAGAGGATAAGCCACAAGCTTAAAGAAAAATCTAGAAGACAACATATGAAGAATCGTTGTCGGCCTCGTTACTGTCACATCATCTTTCTCCCTTCTCGAAGCATAAATAAGAGACCTTGGGGGTGTGCTTTGAGGATCATCACGGAAGTGAAGAGGTTCCATGATGAGGAAGCTTTACATTATTACCATTCAGGTTCCATGATGAGGAAGCCTTACATTATTACCATTCTCTGCATTTCTTGTCGTTAGAAAGTCATAGTTTGTATTTAACTTTAAGCATTTCCGATTTATGTAAGAATAGTTCGTCTACTGTGACCGCGGTGGTCACTATCAGTTTAAATTTAATGCAAGTAATCTTTAGCTATTTCTTCCCTTTTAAGTATGTTAACTACTTTAAGCATGGCCTAAGCATCCCTTTAGGTGTGGTTGTAGGTGTTGGTGTGGGTGTAAGTTGAACCTAAGAGGTAGTAGATGACACTTGGTGTATCACCGTTGCTAACTCTTGGGCTTGGTCAACTCCCAATTAACGTCAACAAGCCGATCACTTGAAAGTGTTAGTGTTAAGTCTTAGACCCAAAAGTTGGCATATTCTGAAACACGACTTGGGTGATGCATGAAGACTTGGAAGGGTCTTTTATAAACACACTAGAAATGTACTCGTGCAATGCAACGCGATACATTTTAATATTAATGTTTCGTTTTATATTTTGTCTTTGACAATTTTATTATACAGTTTTGTCTGGTTTTGAGAAGCGATAATGTTTTTCTTATAAATTTGTTTAATTTAAATTTAAATTTTGAATTTATTTTAGGTTTCATTGATGTAATTGATTTTAAGTTTGATAATATAATGTTTTTTATAAAAAATAACTAGTTACTATGTTATAATTCAATGATTATCTTAATTATATTTTAGATTATTTATATTCAAAATGAAATGTTTATCCTGTATTTGATTATGTTTATCCGTTAGTTAGTTAGTTAGTTATGAATTTAAATATGTAGCTTTAAGAAGTTGTACTTATGCATCATATACTTGTAATCCTGAATTTTAAGTAACATGCATCAATAAACAGTACATGATGCATAAAAATTTGTTTTCAAGAGTTTTTCTTAAATGCTTTATAATATAGTATAGATAGAAATATGGGTTTTGCATGGTTTTGTAGCTAGGGTTCAAATATTGGTCAAATTATGGTGTTACATAGGAATATGAACACTCACTCCATACTAATAGAATTTTGATTCCAATAAATATACCTAGTTTGGCCGACAAGCCCTTGACTAGCATGGTGGTCACTTTGTGAGGGGATAGTGGGGGAGGGTTATTGGTCCATACTAATAGAACTTTGATTCCAATAAATATACCTAGTCGACCCTCAACTAGCATTGTGGTCACTTTGTGAGGGGATAGTGGGGGAGGATTAGAGGGATAGACGATAGGGTATGAAAGGTTGTGTGCTTTTACTTGGTTTATAACCCCAAAAAAGACCAAAAATGACGTTTGTAGTTGCTCCAGTTCGGCAAGAATCAGCAACATCTTGCTCAGAGTTGTATGTGTTGCTGGTGTAGTACTTGGTTACGAACGTAATGATAAGCCTAGCAATTACCGCAACATTGTCCATATCAAACATGGCAATAATATCGCGTGATGCATCCTCTTCGACAATAGGTTTCAATCGAGTTAACACATGTGACGACGGTGGCGGCGGCGGTGGTTCCTAGTGGTTGGCTCCCACCACGTCGGACAACCATTACAACTTTATAGTTTTTGAACCCAAAATGGTCATGATTGAATTCAAGAAAAAATTAGTTTTTGAACCCAAACTAGTAGAAAGCATACACTAGATTTATGTCATGAAGTTTCTGTACTAAAAAAAAAAGAAATTAAAAAAATTCTCTCCTTCCTCTAGGCCCTTTTTCAGTTTTAAGATGGGTTGCAAGCAAGGAGGCTACTGAAACAAAAGCAAAACCCAGAGGCAGAGAAACAGACATTACTGATTGAACAGAAGGAGAATATTTGTTCTGGATGATCAAGTAAAAGAAATAGTTAAAAAAACTACTTCTAATTTTGATCACGACCAAATACACTTGCAACCGAATCATAAATTTCAGTGAAGCTGACAGCAAGTTCAATCTAATTTCTACATCATTCTACCCCTCCGCTCACGAATAGAGGGGAACAAAAGACTAAAAGACGTTCAACACAAAGATTGGCTCATTTTGCATTTCAACTGTACGCTTAATTTGGGGAAAACCCCTTCTGCAAAGCATCCGCTAATTGAGGAAACAGACAGTATCTAGTTCTGACGACAGATCATGGAACCCTAAAATCCAGTGAAACAAAAACGAACTAATTCACAAACAAGTACAATGCTAGATGATCATCGACGGCCAAAAGCGGTTGAAATTAAATTCAAATGAACAACATGTTACAAATATACCTGAAAATAGATGCTTATAACTATGGCGGAGGAAATGAAGCAGTTCAAGATCAGAGATCGGCCTACCAGCTCCGTTTCCATCAACACCACACAGAGACCGTTTCTTTAGTTTTTCCCTTTCCTTGAGATTTTTTACTATAAAGAATGCGTGATTTAATTTAACATTGGAGTGTTGCTCTCGATACTTTGGGTTGGTTGAGTTGCCGGGTCCAACTACCTTGAGTTGTGCTTTTTGGAAACTTGTGCATGTTGGATGTGTTTGGTATGTGGATGGTATGGAATTTTATGAGAAAAATGAGGGATATAAATAATTTTGTGACATTTTAGAGTTTTACTTTGGAATTAATAGTTTAATTAACTAGTTTTTATTTTAATTTTAATTTTACTTAGTTGGTGGAGTAAAAAATTGTAGTTTTGTTCTACTTAAGGGTCATTTACCAAACGGTTACCCGGTAAGCGCTTACCAAGTCAAATTACCTTACGGATGAATATGACAACGACAAAGAATCTTATCCGAAAAGAGCCAAGGCAAGGACCGAGAGTCTTTCCCGGTAAGTGATAGCGAAGACTCTTACTATGGTTAGCGCTTACCGGGAAAATTGTTGCATACAATAGCGTTTTGGTGGACTAAAATCTTACCCGGTAAGTAAGTAATAGTCTTAATTTTACCGATAAGTGTTTACCGGGGTAAGCGTTTGGTAAACGGCCCCTTAGTGTCATCTTATTCAAGTATAATGTTGTGTTTAAAGTTGAATAATAACTTTTTGTTTTGGCATGTCACGTTATTCTGTGTATTCTATGTGATTAGGTTGGGTGTGTGGGTTATATCAACCTATTTTTAGGTTGGGTTGGGAAGTTGACTGATTTATTAGATTTTGGTGCAACCTAGTTCGTAACACCTAAATTATGAACAAGTTGTAATAATTGTTCCATGAAGCAGACCGAAGATACCAAGTCTTGAAAATGTAACTTCTAAGGGACTAGTATGTTATATTATTAGAAAGAGATAGACTCTGGATGGGTTAACTCGTCAAACATGTTTGACATCAACATTGGATAATACTAAAAGCTTGATTTTTAGGAAAGGAGTTAGGGAGAATCACAACCCAAAGTTGTGATCTTTATTAAGGAGAGAATCAATATTCTTTCTCCATTTGTTTCTCACGGAATTATAAACAAACTGTGTCTTTTTTTGAGTTGTTGTTGGGATATTGATGAGTCACTAAAGCAAGAACATAGCAAAATCAAATGGCCATTGTGTTAAGGCCATATTAGATTAGAAAGGTTTTGATGATTCAATGGACTTAATTGAAGAATATGTCATTTAGAGGCACTTCAGCTGATAGAGATCCGCTAATAATATAATACCCCGGGTAAGTCTGTTAGTTAAATTCCCTTTTTCCGTTAAATAAAGTTAGGTGTTTAGGGTATGTTTGGAAAATAAATATGTTTAGGGGTGTTTGGGTTATATGTGAGAAGTTAAGGGTTCATTTAGTAAATATAGGATTAATAATATCTCTTAACTTCAGATGAATCCTCATAACCTAAGAATAGAAAGTGTACTGTGTGTGTGGGCGAAGAGAAGCAGAAAGGAGAAAGTACGGTCATCGTATCAATCTTCAGGGTTAGAAGCAATTTGGAGGTAATTTTCTTTGCAATTTATGGTTATAATCAATAGTATTAGACTTCTATCGGATTAGAATATTTAATTTGAGGTTGTATACGTTTAATCGGAATCTGGGAAATTAGGACCGACTGTGTTCTTGAACTCCCGGTATAGTCAACTTCCGGTGGAGTCCCGGTAGTATGGACTCCCGGTAGTGGGACTCCCGGTAATTTGAAGTCCCGGTATGGTAAACTCCCGATATTGCAACTCCCGGTAGTTTGAAGTCCCGGTATGGCAAACTCCCGGTATTGCAACTTCCGGTAGTGGGAGTCCCGGTAGTAGGATCTCCCGGTATAGGAACTCCCGGTACTAAAGTCCCGGTACCCTATGTAGTCCCGGTACCCTGTGTAGTCCGGTAGTGAGTTAAAATGCAGTGTGTAATGGGACATTTGAGGATGGTAAATTGTTAGGCTTTATGAGGTTGGTTAGTAAAACGATGTGTGCATCTTAACTTGTTTCAGATTCAGTGAAGTCGTGATAAGAGATAAGAACCATTTTGAAAGAAGCTTGCGAACTATGTAGTAGCCAAAACAGGTGAGTTTTGCTTTGAAAACACTTTTTAACTGGAATACGTATGTGTGGATTGGGAATGAAATAGTTGATGACGATGTGTTTAAATGTGAATTATAATATAGTGAGATATTATATTTACAGGTGTATTATAAATGTGTTATAATACTTTGGCCGGCTTTAAGACCGGTGTGATTGGCTATAGAATCTGTATAGCGTTGTTTGGCTGTAGATGTTGTACAGCGTTGTATATTATTAGTTGGCTTGCTACCACTAATATGGCCAGGAGAAAATGAGAAGGAAGGATACATGATATGTGAGCTTAACTGGATATATGTAATTATGTGGCGTGATTTATATGAATGAAGCTTATATAAATGGTTTTTAAACTAACAAGGGTTTCTCACTTAGACCATCAGGTCTAACCCTCATTTTGTTTTAAAAATATGTATTCCAGGTGGCGGGTCAAGTAAGGGCAAGTAAGTAGAGTATGAGATGGATGGCTAGTGAGGAGGACTATAAGACGAAGCTTTTGACTTATTTAGTAGTTGTATTGGAATGTTAAAAGTTATGTATGCAAATAGTACAAGGATTGTATTACAAGTGTGTTTCTTTCTATTGTAAAAGACTACTGGACCGTATACGAAATGTTAAGTTCTTTTGTTATATCTATTTGTGTTATATTGCGTGATATGTTGTGTATATGGGATATGGGATGTTACAAATGGTATCAGAGCCATAGTTTAAGGGATTTAGGTATTAGTATCTGTACCTAGACTTAAACTGCATGTGAAGTAGGATGTCCCTATTATTGTAGAACCTCGGGATACTAAGTATAAAAGGTAGAAGGAACATCATGTAAGGTAATTTCATACTACACCTGGCCAGTGTAATTGTGATCTTACAGGTACATGTTTGAACTGGAATACCTTGTTATATGGGGTATGTGCTTATGTGTATATTAACTCTGTTTAAATCCACAGAATGGCCAGCGGTACAAGAAATTCGAATCGAGGAGGAGGAAGAAATCCAAACAGAACTAATCCGCCAGTAGGAACAGGGGACATGGGAGGCAGAGCAGGGGGGAGAATTGGAGGTAGAACTGGAGGTAGAGCTGGAAATCGAGCCGGAGGCAGAACCCGACAAAATAGTACGGATTTCATTACCAGGGCTGATCTAATGACAGAAATGGGAAGATTACAGGACAATATTCAAGCTATGTTCAACCAGACGCATAATACTGAAACAGAAGGACCAGACCCTACTCACGAAGAGGAGATGCCAATCACCCCTACGGTCTTACCGGTAATGAGAAAATGTGATTACAAGATGTTTCTTAGCTGCAAGCCTCCTACGTTCTCAGGGGATCGGGATCCGGTGAAAGCAATGAGGTGGATGAAGGAAATTGAAGCCATTTTTAAAACGAGTAAGTGTGCGGACGAAGACAGAGTATTGTACGGGGCAGCCATGTTGAAAGGAGACGCGTTGTATTGGTGGGAATCTTTTATTCATTCAAAAGGATCCGATGTTTATTCTACCCTCTCATGGGAAGAATTCGTGATAGCCTACAGGAACGCATTTTGTCCCCAAGCAGCCGTCAAACAACTGGAAGGGGAATTTATGAATTTGCAGCAAGGAAACTTATCCGTCCGAGATTATACTGCTAGCTTTTTAGAAAAATCTCGATTTGCTGAATACTATGTTGCTACGAAGGCGATGAAGACGGAAAGGTATATCTTTGGGTTGAACTCAGAAATTAGAAGGCTAGTGACTGCGAAGGGACCCGATACCTTTTCAGCTGCAGTTGATGCCGCGGAAAATGTTGAACGAGGTATGAGAAGAGATGCTGGGGATAAGAGTATCGGAAAGAGAAAGGGGGAAGGACCACAACATGATCCGAAGAGGTCCCGATTTCAGAGGTATGATAACCGTCCGCCGTTTCGACCAGCGGAAAGACCATGTCAGAAGTGCAACCGTGTCCATCAAGGAAACTGCCAAGGCGATTTACGAGCATGTTATAAGTGTGGGAAGACCGGACACGTCATCAAGGATTGTAAAGTAACCAGGTTATGTTTCTTATGCAATTCTCCGGACCATCTCCAGTCAAACTGTCCGCGGGGGAGGATACAACAAGGTGGGTCATCAGGCAGGCCAGCGAATGTTAAACCAATAGTGCCAAGACTGGAACCGCCAGTAACTAGAGGTCGCGCATTTCAGATGACTGAGAAAGAAGCGGAGGAAACTCCAGATGTGGTCTGATAACTCTCATTCTTGAGAGTTATTTATTACTCCTTTTCATAGAATTTAGGACATTTTACACCCACTTTGTTCCTTTCTCCTTCATTTGGTCCATAATGTTTGCAAGGTATGATAAATGAACCCAATAGTCTAATTTTTGTGGAAAATAACCTACTGTTCGTAAAGTGGGCATTGTTCTGCCCACAGTGGGCATTCGTAACTCATGTGGTAAATGGCTGACCATGGTTAAGTCTTTGGGTGCTGATTACTTGGTTGAGTTTGTTTGTTTGTACTAGGATGGGGAGAATGACTTACCTGCCCTTGGTTTCCTCAACTCTTTGAAGGCTATATAAAGACCCATTTGGAAGCATTGAAGAGGGACTGGATGATTCACATCTCTCTCCATCACCAACAACTATCTCCATTTTACTTCTTGCTTTCATCTTCAAGCTAATTGCTTTTAAGCTTGAAGATTTATTTTAGAATTTACTTTCTTGCATTTTAATTTTAGCATTTTAATTTCCGCCTAGTTTTATTTTCCGTAATTTATTTTCCGTACTCTTTAATTCTTGTACTTTAATTTCCGTCTAGTTTAATGCAAGTAGTTTTTATTTATTCTTCTTTCGTTATGCATTTTATTATGAGCTAAGCACCCTCATGGGTGTGGGTGTGAGCCTAACTTGAGACTAGTAGACCGCACTTGGGTGTGGCCGTTGTTACTAGCTCTTATGATTGGTCACTTAATTCGAGACTTCACTCAACGCAGATAAGCTGATCACTTTTATGTGTTAATATTAGATCTTAGACCTCGAGAGGGGCGGATCTGAAATACGGCTTAAGTGATGCACAAAGATTTGAGAAAGTCTTTGCGGACCACGTCGAGAGGCGGGTTTTGCATGATTTACTAAGGTTCGATTGTCAGTCGAGTATTCCAAAGAGATTTGGGAATAAAACTTCTTATTGATGGAACTTTGATTTTTAAATCATACTTAGATAAATCGGCAAGATTAAGAGTTAGTTACAGTAGGCACTTTATGGGCACGAGTGGGCACGGTTTATAATTAGCCACTTTCGAGAGATCGGGCTTTTTAATAGACGACTTGTGTCACGACGTGACTGACCATGTTGTTCCTACGATTATCTCAAGGAAAAAGCTTACACCCATATCCATTCGTTAATTAAAAGTTACATTTCGTAGTTTAAATTAAATAACCATCAGCGATAATTTTTCTCTCACTCGAAACTTGTGCAAGAAGTTCACGAAAGTCTCTGATTCTCATTAGTCTAGTCCCTGTGGATACGATACTTGGTATTTATACCATTATACTACTTGTAGCGATCCCAAAATTGGTGTATACTTGCACCTTTATTGTGGAAATATTGTGTTTATAATTAGGACACGATAAATAGCTATCAAGTTTTTGGCGCCGTTGCCGGGGACTGGCGTGATTTTTATCCTGAGATATTGACTTTAGTTCGAGCCTGTGTCACTTGTTTCCAAAAAGCATTTTCTCGTGTTGTATGCCACGGTTGCAACGCGGAGAACTTTTACCTCTTGATAACGAAATCGAAAGAACTATTGCTAGACGTAGAAGAGGTAATCGGCAAAACCCACCGAATAACCGAAACATGGCAGCTCCGCCGCCACCTCCACCGCCGGAAACAACGGTAGGTATTGCCGATAGTAAAGATAGGAAAATAAGGGACTATGCAACACCCGAATTTGAGCAATTAAAGTCGGGTATTATTAGGCCCAACATGAATACGCAAGCTTTTAAACCCGAACCCGTAATGTTCCAAATGATCCAAGCAATGGGTCAATTTGGGGGATTACCTTCGGAGGATCCGCATTCACATTTGAAATCATTTATAGAAATGACGGATCATTTTCGTATTCCCGGAGTAACACCGGAAGCCTTACGTTTGACGCTCTTCACTTACACGTTAAGGGATAGAGCTAAAGCATGGCTAAATTCACAACCACCGGAATCCATCGACACTTGGTCGAGTTTAGCCGAAAAGTTTTTAAAAAATATTTTCCTCCAACAAGAAATGTAAAGCTTAGGCACGATATCATGAACTTTCGGCAAGAGAATGACGAGGCAGTGTCGGATGCATGGGAAAGATTTAAAGATTTAATTCGAAAATGTCCTCATCATGGAATTCCCTATTGCATCCAATTAGAAACATTTTATAATGGTCTTTCTAATGCTGCTAAAATTATTCTCGATGCTACAGCTGGTGGTGCTTTTATTTCAAAAACTTACAACGAGGCATTTGAGATTTTAGAAAAAGTTGCCAACAATAACACCGAATGGCAAAATGCTCGTGCCATCACCACACCAAATGCATCAGGAGTTCATGAAATTGATGCCATCACTTCGTTAAATGCACAAATTGTGGCTTTGTCCAACTTGGTAAAAAATAATTTAAACATCAATGGAGAGAAAAACCAAGCTATTAATGAGTCGTGTGCATTTTGTGGGGAAAGTCATAATTTTGATAATTGTCCGGGTAATCCCGCTTCGGTGAATTATTTGGGAAACGCTAGAAATAGCCCTTTTTCTCAAACTTATAATCCGAATTGGCGGAATCACCCGAATTTTTCTTGGTCAGGAAATCAAGGACTTCAACCCCCCGGGGCAAGTCAACCGCAAAACCGACCACAAAATCCCCCGGGATTTTATCAAAACCAACAATCCAATTACCAACATGGTTAATCTTCACAATCGCATGCACCTAGGCAACAAAATGCATCGGAAGGCAATGGTTCACTCGAATCGTTACTTAAAGGTTTTATCAACCAAACCAATGCAACCTTGAGAGGGTTTGAGACCCAACTTGGTCAATTTGCGACCGAGCTCAAAAATAGACCACAAGGGACTTTGCCTAGTGACACCGAGAATCCAAAAGGACCACGCAATGAACATGTAAAAGCCGTAAGTATAAATGAAATAGGTAACGTAGAGGATTCACGTGAAAACGATAAATCTTCTACCACACCTAACGTGCAAAAAGATTCACATCTCTTCGATAGAGAAAATTTTCCTGGACTGTTCACTGCTGTTAAAAAAACGCAAGACCCTGTTTTTGTGTCTAAAACAACAGTTCTTTCTGGTACTGTCAAAAATACTGAGCAGCCTGTGCCCACGCCCTGCAAAAAGCAAACAAGCTTGGATCTACGTGAGTTGCCTTTTCCTGAACGATTCAAAGATAAAAAGATGGATGTTCAGTTTAAAAAGTTTTTAGACGTTTTCAAACAACTCCATATTAACATTCCTTTGGTAGAAGCTCTCGAGCAAATGCCAAACTATGTTAAGTTTTTAAAAGACATTCTCAACAAAAAAAGGAGACTAGGAGAATATGAGAATGTTGCTTTAACCCAAGAATGTAGTGCAATTCTTACGTGTAAGATCCCTCCGAAACTCAAAGAACCAGGAAGTTTTACCATTCCATGCTCCATTGGCGGTCAAGAGGTCGGAAATGCACTATGTGACTTGGGTGCAAGCATAAATCTCATGCCCTTGTCAATTTTTAACAAGTTAGGAATTGGTGAAGTAAGACCCACTACTGTCACTTTGCAACTCGCGGATAGATCCATTGCTTATCCGAAAGGAAAAATTGAAGATATTTTGGTCAAGGTTGATAAATTCATTTTTCCGGCTGATTTTCTAGTATTGGACTTTGAGGCCGATAAAAATATTCCCATCATTTTAGGAAGACCTTTTCTTGCGACTGGTCGAACCCTAATTGATGTCCAAAAAGGTGAGCTAACCATGCGAGTGAATGACCAACAGGTGACTTTCAACGTCTTTAAATCACTAAAATTCACCGGTGATTTAGAAGAGTGTCAAGCCATCAACAATTTAGGTGATGATTTTGAGCCTAGCCTTTTAGAAGATTTTCAGGAAGAACCAATGTTAGGTTTTGAAAGTGATGTTTCGGAAGAAGATTTGATGGAAGTTATAGATGCCTGTGAACAATTGGATTTTAATGATCGACCTCACCAAATGCCATCAATTCTTAAGGCTCCTGAATTGGACTTAAAACCTCTCCCTAGTCACCTTAAGTATGCTTATCTCTTGGAAGAAGAAAAATTACCTGTAATTATTTCTTCCAAGTTAAGTAATGATCAAGAGGAGAAATTGTTAGAATTGCTGAAAAGTCACAAGAAAGCCATAGGTTGGACCTTAGCGGACATTAAGGGAATTAGTCCAGCCATTTGCCAACATAAGATTATTTTGGAAGAGAATAGTATTGGCAAAGTTCAACCACAAAGACGACTAAATCCCATCATGAAAGAGGTCGTTAAGAAAGAAATTTTGAAATGGCTTGATGCGGGTATTATTTACCCCATTTCAAGTAGTGGTTGGGTTAGTCCGGTTCAATGTGTTCCTAAGAAGGGAGGAACCACGGTTATAAAAACGAGAAAAATGAACTCATCCCTACTAGGACCGTCACAGGGTGGAGAATATGTACGGATTATAGACAATTGAATCTAGCCACGAAAAAAGACCATTTTCCTTTGCCTTTTATAGACCAAATGCTAGATCGATTGGCCGGAAAAGAATTTTATTGCTTTTTGGATGGATACTCGGGCTATAATCAAATCCACATAGCTCCGGAAGATCAAGAAAAAGCGACTTTCACGTGTCCTTTCGGAACTTTTGCTTTTCGGCGAATTCCATTTGGGTTGTGCAATGCTCCAGCAACTTTCCAACGTTGCATGATGTCCATTTTTTCGGATATGATTGAGGATACCATGGAAGTTTTCATGGATGATTTTTCGGTGATTGGAACGTCTTTTGATGTCTGTCTTGATAATTTGAGAAAGAGTTTAGAAAGATGTGAAACGCACGATTTAATCTTGAATTGGGAAAAATGTCATTTTATGGTTCAAGAAGGAATTGTGTTGGGTCACATGGTTTCTAAAAAAGGTTTGGAAGTTGATAAAGCTAAATTAGAAGTAATAATGCAATTACCCGAACCCACTTCGGTTAAAGGCATTAGAAGTTTTTTGGGACATGCAGGATTTTACCGGCGTTTTATAAAGGATTTTTCAAAAATTGCGAAGCCACTGTGTAATTTACTGCATGTTGACCAAACTTTTGATTTTACTTCCGAATGTAAAACGGCTTTTTCAACAATCAAATGTGCTCTTGTCTCTGCGCCTATTGTAATAGCACCGGATTGGACAAAACCTTTCGAGGTAATGTGCGATGCTAGTGATTGGGAGGTAGGTGCCGTTTTGGGACAAAAGAAAGAGAAGATTTTTCACCCCATTTACTACGCAAGTAAAACTCTTATCGAAGCTCAAATAAATTATACAACAACTGAAAAAGAGTTACTTGCCGTAGTATTTGCTTTTGACCGCTTTCGTTCTTATTTGATCGGCACAAAAGTCATTGTTCATACGGACCACTCTGCTATCAATTATCTTTTTAACAAAACCGACGCTAAGCCAAGGCTTATTCGGTGGGTTCTTCTTTTACAAGAATTTGACATAGAGATAGTTGATAGAAAAGGAGTAAATAACCAAGTTGCCGATCATCTCTCAAGAATAGAAATGAATGTGTCAAGTGGTGGAAGTCAAGAAATAAAAGAGGTTTTTCCAGACGAGCAAATTTTGGCTATTCAACATCATTTTGAAAAAGAAGTTCCATGGTATGCTGATTACGCAAATTTTATGGCAAGCGGAATCAGGCCATACCAAATGCATGGGCAACAGTTCAAAAAGTTTCTTCATGACAGCAAACAGTACTTTTGGGATGACCCATTTTTATATAAAATGGGAGCAGATCAAGTTTTACGAAAATGCGTCCCAAATTGTGAAATGAAGGATATTTTAAGAGATTGCCATGCATCGCCATACGGGGGCCATTTCGGTGGACAACGTACGGCTGCAAAAATTCTTCAATGTGGTTTTTTCTGGCCCACATTATTTAAAGATGCATTTGAGTATGTCAAAGGTTGTGATCAGTGCCAACGTACTGGAAATTTGTCCCAACGTAATGAGATGCCCTTAAATAACATTTTGGAAGTCGAACTTTTTGATGTATGGGGCATCGATTTTATGGGACCATTTCCAATGTCTTTCAATAATCAATATATCCTAGTGGCAGTTGATTACGTATCCAAATGGGTGGAAGCTATTGCATGTCCGCGAAATGACGCTAAAACAGTGATTAATTTTCTTCAGAAAAATATTTTTGTCCGTTTTGGTACTCCTCGCGCTTTAATTAGTGATGAGGGAACTCATTTTGTGAACAAAATGTTAAGCACTGTTCTTAGTAAATATAACATCCAACATCGTGTGTCCACGGCTTATCATCCACAAACAAACGGTCTCGCCGAACTTTCTAACCGGGAGATAAAATCAGTTTTAGAAAAAGTTGTTAAACCCGACAGGAAGGATTGGTCATTAAAATTGGATGATGCTCTGTGGGCATATCGAACGGCTTTTAAAACTCCTTTGGATATGTCGCCATATAGATTGGTTTTTGGAAAGGCGTGTCACTTACCTTTGGAACTCGAATACAAAGCTTTTTGGGCTATTAAAGAACTCAACATGAGTGAAGATGAGGCGGGAAAGAAAAGAAAATTGCAACTAAATGAACTTGAAGAGTTAAGATTTCATGCTTACGAAAACGCCAAGTTATATAAAGAAAAAACAAAATTTTGGCATGATCGTAGAATCGCAAATCGAGTTTTTGAAAACGGGCAACAAGTTTTACTCTTCAATTCCAGGTTGCGATTATTTCCCGGAAAACTCAAGTCACGTTGGTCGGGTCCATTCACTATAATGGGAGTTGGTAAATTCGGAACCGTTGATCTTTTGAACTCTCAAGATGGAACCACCTTTCGAGTTAATGGACACCGGGTTAAACACTACCTTCCAGAAGGAGTGCCCAAACCCACCAGTTTAAATGCTTGAAACAAAGGAAATCGTGTTGTAAATAGAGTAAATAGTTTTATTTCATTTTCTTTCTTTTACTAATTCAGTTAGTGCCCACGGTGGACAGAACAGTGCCCACTCTGTCTGGGTAAGGTTTGAATTGCTATCATCCGGATCTGAAATTTTTTGTGAATTGTGAAAGTGTGGTGGGGATGTGTTGGCAGAAAAAGAAAGGTCCAGATCAATTTTAATGAAAATATCTTGTCCTTGGTGTACCTTCATAATCTTGAGAAGATAGCATGGAGAGGTGTGGTGTACTTTTGTATTAAAATATTAAGGAAGTGTGTGGCTGGGAATTCATTGAAGTACTTTCAACTACGCAGCATGGTTCAACATTGAGGAGGTGTGTGTTTTCAGCTTAGTTCTTTTTTTTTTATTCCTTAAAAAATCAAAAGAAAAAGAAAACAAATGCTGTTAAGGATTAAATTGAAAACAACAAAAAAAATGCTCATGGTTTTAAAAGTCAAACCACTTTCAAAGCTTGAAAACCACTTTCCAGTCACTTTTTCCATAAAACCCTTCCTTTCTTTTTAAAAACCCTCCATCTTCTCCTTCTGCTCATCTTCCTCACAACAATGGCACGATCCAAGAGGCTAGTACCCAACCCAAACCCGACGCCGTCAAGACGATCCCTTCGGTTGAGGACCGCCGGCGATTCTACACAATCCATTTCCGACGAGATTCCCTCTGGCGGTACCACCACAGCCACCACCGATCCGCCATCTACCATCGTCACGCAACCAGAGGGATCCTCCTCCGTCGCGAGCGCCGGCGAAAGCTACACCATCTCTTCCTCCGGGGCGGTCTTTGCTCAAAGCTTCAACGAGTGCCACGCGGTCCTCACAATGGTAAGTCCTCCACCTTCTCCACCACGTATTCCCCCATTTCCCCCATTTCCACCACCGCCGTCCACTGCTCCGGTGGAAATTCCGGTCATAGGCCAGAAACCCCTTTTTATAAATATCTCCATGCCTCGCATCTTCACGACATCAACAACCTCCAACCCAACTGTTTCTAAAGATTTTTGGAACCCACAGTGGTTTTCCCGACCACCGACCCCTTTTCGACGACCGAGTCAATCCTCTTCCATGCCTCATAGTTGGGACCTTAACAAAGAAAATATGGAAAACGACCTTATGGGGGAGGAGTTGGACTTTGAGTTTGAAAACCAAGTGATTGAGGGGCCCAACGACCTTTTTCCTCAAAACCCACAAACATCCACTGTGGTCCCTTTGGAAACCCCTGTGAGCTCAAAACCCTTAGCTGCTCACAGTGGGGACAAAGTGGGCACTTCGGGTATGATGTCCGAAACAGCCGAATCATTAGAGGAAGAGGGTACGGACAGTAGCACGGAGGGTGCAGCAGATAGCTCCACTGAAGACGACGTGGAGGTTCCCGTAAAAAGACAAAAACTCAATGCAAGCGACGAGGACAGCGATTATGTCCCCGAAGACAAAGGAAAGCAGGTGGTATCTCCTCGAAAAACCCGACAAAAGAAGAAGCAGTCTCATGGGGATTTTCCAATGGCTCAAGAAGTCGCGGCCAGGTATCAAAAGCTTAAAAATAATAAACTTCTTTGTGAACGTCCTTTTGATGAACAACTTATCGAATCATTTTCTTACATCAAAGTACCGCTTCACGGTTTAAAATGGGCTACCATAATTGACTCGCCTTGTGTAGTTCATGTATCTTGGGTATTGGAATTCTTTGCTGCCATTGGTCTTAATAGGAGTGGGGTTGTTAAAATTAGAGGAAAACGGGTTAGTTGGACCGGTCCAACTATTAACAAAGTTTTAGGCCTCGCTACGCCATTTGTGTGTACCTTTACCCAACTGTACAAGGGCCAGTTAAACATTTCTGATGATGAGGTTGCGTCTGCCCTCTTGTTACCATGTCACGGTTGGGTACATGCTACATCCTCTAAACACCTAATGGCCGGACAGTTAAATCAGCGGGCGTCTTTATGGTTTCAGTACTTACGTCACAACATTATCCCAACGGTACATGATTGTACCGTTTCTCGGGACAAGTGTTTGTTGCTCTATACTATTTTGCAGGCTACACCCATTGATCTTGGACCGATAGCTCAGGCGGCCTTGAAAACTGCAGCAAAACGGACGAGCTCGAGGTTGATTTTCCCCGCGCTCATCACGAAACTCATGGAGCGGGCAAAGGTGCCAAAGTTGAAAAATGATCACATTTCGTACGTTGCCACTCCAATCGACAGCGGGACCATTGAACGTCGAAGGCGAGCCTCCAAACACAAGCTAGATGAACCAGAACCGGAGATACCAGTTTCACGCCCGCAACCCACGAAGAGCACTCAGGCAGCGCCCACCTCGGCTGCTGTTTCTGCACCACCAGTTCACGGCGATCCGCTCTCCGACTACCCCGAAATCCTTCGCTCTTCCACGCAGTATGGAAACGAAACCTGGCTAACCATGTTGGTTGGGTTAAATGCAGAGCAAAATCAGAAGTTTACGGAAGTCAACCAAAAGCTAGACACACTCATCACCTTGCAAAATGACTCTCGTGCGAGTTTAGCTGCCTTGGAAGAAAGATCACAGAAAGTTTGGGCCTATCAGAGGGACTGGAACAGCGTCTTTCAGCAGGTGATCGCAGAACTCAACCCCATGTCCGCCTCTATGTTACCGCGGTTCCCGTCAAATGTCTGCCCCCCACCAACCGGTCGTTTTGCACCTCGCCCACCCACTAGACAAGAAGTAGCCGTTGGAGCGACTACCGCTGCCCCAGCCACCACCGAAGCCGCTGTGACCGATACCGTGCCCACCTCTGCCATCAGTGGGCAGTCCGTTCCACCATCTTAGACCAAGGGTTTGATAATTTATCATATTTTGCAAACATTATCTTATGTCTCTTGCTTTTGGGTAGTTTCTAACTCTAAAAACTAATCGGTCCCCGCCTTTTGGGTATCACATGCGGGTGTTTGTTTCTTGTTTTGTATGGTGTTGGTTTCTTTGTGTTTCTCTAGTATTTCTTCATTTCAGGTACCTTTTTCGACAAGGGTTGGTTGGTTACGAAACTAAGAAGACGTAGGCCGTCATTCCATAATCTTGGCCCAAACACTACGCTCTTGAGTTCCTCCAACAATGAGGACATTGCTTTTGTAAAGTTTGGGGGGACCATGAAAATGTTCTTATGATCAACAAAAATTTCTTTTGATCATACAAAAAAAAATAGTAAGTATATATAGCAATAAAGTCTTCGGAAAAATGGAAGACAAGGGAAGCCCGGTCCATTCTAATCTCAAAAAGATATATCCTAAAACCGAGGTTTTCAAAGAAGTGAAACTATTCAAAAAGGATGTGCCATTGAAAAATTTCAAATCCTTGCATAGTTGAACTTAAGTTTGGGGGGACCATCATATGAAAATATTTCTTTATATACCCAAACACAAACCCTAAATAAAGACCTACCGATTAGTTTCATGATCAAGCAACTCCGGTCTCGAAGATGGTACTTCATTCGCACTAGAAAAGCGTCAACACCATGTGGTAATTTTTCTTTTTTTTCTTTCTCTCGTTCCTTCTTTACCTCTTCGTAACATTCTTTTTAATTTATTCTGTCACTTGAGGACAAGTAACACCTCAAGTTTGGGGGTGTGATAACTCTCATTCTTGAGAGTTATTTATTACTCCTTTTCATAGAATTTAGGACATTTTACACCCACTTTGTTCCTTTCTCCTTCATTTGGTCCATAATGTTTGCAAGGTATGATAAATGAACCCAATAGTCTAATTTTTGTGGAAAATAACCTACTGTTCGTAAAGTGGGCATTGTTCTGCCCACAGTGGGCATTCGTAACTCATGTGGTAAATGGCTGACCATGGTTAAGTCTTTGGGTGCTGATTACTTGGCTGAGTTTGTTTGTTTGTACTAGGATGGGGAGAATGACTTACCTGCCCTTGGTTTCCTCAACTCTTTGAAGGCTATATAAAGACCCATTTGGAAGCATTGAAGAGGGACTGGATGATTCACATCTCTCTCCATCACCAACAACTATCTCCATTTTACTTCTTGCTTTCATCTTCAAGCTAATTGCTTTTAAGCTTGAAGATTTATTTTAGAATTTACTTTCTTGCATTTTAATTTTAGCATTTTAATTTTAGCATTTTAATTTCCGCCTAGTTTTATTTTCCGTAATTTATTTTCCGTACTCTTTAATTCTTGTACTTTAATTTCCGTCTAGTTTAATGCAAGTAGTTTTTATTTATTCTTCTTTCGTTATGCATTTTATTATGAGCTAAGCACCCTCATGGGTGTGGGTGTGAGCCTAACTTGAGACTAGTAGACCGCACTTGGGTGTGGCCGTTGTTACTAGCTCTTATGATTGGTCACTTAATTCGAGACTTCACTCAACGCAGATAAGCTGATCACTTTTATGTGTTAATATTAGATCTTAGACCTCGAGAGGGGCGGATCTGAAATACGGCTTAAGTGATGCACAAAGATTTGAGAAAGTCTTTGCGGACCACGTCGAGAGGCGGGTTTTGCATGATTTACTAAGGTTCGATTGTCAGTCGAGTATTCCAAAGAGATTTGGGAATAAAACTTCTTATTGATGGAACTTTGATTTTTAAATCATACTTAGATAAATCGGCAAGATTAAGAGTTAGTTACAGTAGGCACTTTATGGGCACGAGTGGGCACGGTTTATAATTAGCCACTTTCGAGAGATCGGGCTTTTTTATAGACGACTTGTGTCACGACGTGACTGACCATGTTGTTCCTACGATTATCTCAAGGAAAAAGCTTACACCCATCAGCGATAATTTTTCTCTCACTCGAAACTTGTGCAAGAAGTTCACGAAAGTCTCTGATTCTCATTAGTCTAGTCCCTGTGGATACGATACTTGGTATTTATACCATTATACTACTTGTAGCGATCCCAAAATTGGTGTATACTTGCACCTTTATTGTGGAAATATTGTGTTTATAATTAGGACACGATAAATAGCTATCATGGTCACATGTACATTTTTGATAAACTCTACACGTGCTAAGGTGTTATTTGATTCCGGTGCAAACCGATCGTTTGTGTCTCCTGCATTTGCTGCTTGTTTATGTTTGAAACCTAAAGTGTTAGATCATGCTCTATTAGTAGATACTGCAAATGACAACCAAGTGTCGGTTAGTGAAGCATTTGATGGTTGTATAATTAATATAGAGGGGTGTGGAGTGCCGATACGATTGTTTCCTATAACTTTGATAGGATTTGACGTAGTGGTGGGAATGGACTGGTTAGCCGAGAATCAGGCTAATATAGTGTGTGATAAAAAGATAATAAATGTTGTATTGCCAGAGAAGGGACCGGTAGTGATTTATGGTGATCGTAGGAATCATCAGTCTTGCCTCATATCACTAGTAAAGGCACGTAAGTGTGTAAATAAGGGTTGTCAGAGTTACTTGGCCTATGTGATAGATATTAAGCCGGAAAGGAATAGAATAGAAGATATTCCTATCATTAACGAATTCCCTGAAGTATTTCCTGAAGACTTGAACAGTCTTCCGCCGGTTAGACAAGTCGAGTTCGGTATAGACCTGATTCCTGGAGCCACTCCTATAGCCCGTGCACCGTATCGTTTGGCACCTCCAGAAATGAAAGAGATGATGGCACAACTACAAGACCTATCCGATAAAGGCTTCATCAGACCTAGTTCTTCGCCGTGGGGAGCACCAGTGTTATTTGTGAAAAAGAAAGACGGGTCGATGAGAATGTGTATTGATTTCCGAGAATTGAATAAGCGCACGATAAAGAACAAGTATCCGCTACCCCGAATTGATGACCTCTTTGATCAGTTAGTTGGAGCTAGCTATTTCTCCAAGATTGATCTAAGGTCCGGTTATCACCAGTTGAAAGTTAAAGAAGAAGATGTGTTAAAGACTGCTTGTAAAGCCCGTATCCCGGTATGATTTTATTTTACGTCTTTAAATCAAATGTTTATTAATATTTCTCCCTTCTCCCGTCAAGAACTGTTAACATAGTCGACCAAATTGTTTAAGTCAGGCTTTATTTGGCTTTTTGCAAAAGTGTGGATAGTTGAGGGGCCAATCTTGGAGACTTGAGGATTTTTGCATGGGATCGGCCCAATGCAAGCCGACCCCCTCGTTTTTCTTATTATTCACGGCCTTCTCCATTAAGGAATGATCAACCACAAACCTAAAACCCTAACCCTCTCCAACTCACGGTCGTAACTCCTTTCTTGGTTGCCGCCGATCGCAACCCATCACCACAACCAGCGCCGCTGCTGGCCGGAGAGAGAGAGAGAGCAGCGCGAGAGAGAGAGGTAGAGAGAGAGAACAGCGCGAGAGAGAGAGTGGTAGAGAGAGAGAAGAGCGTTGAGTAGTCGCCGGAATCTGCTGCCGTTCGCCGCTGCTGTCGCCGGAGACCACCGCCACCACTGCTGTTCGTCGGAGGTTTCGAGAGAGAGAGGAGCAGGTGCGGGTGTGTGGTGTTGTAGCGAGGTAAGTCGTTTCCTTCGTCTCGTCTCCTTTTCTTTTCTTTTCCGGCAAAACAACCACCGCGACGCCACCGTCGCCGCCGCCGTGCCCCGTTGCCGGAGGTGGCAATGGGTGGTGCCCGTGGCGGAACCCTAGAACCACCTCTGGCCGTAACCTTAAACCACCGTAGCGGAACCCGAATCGTATAAACCGAACGCGTAAACCGTTTTAAAAAGTTATCATTTTATGTGAAAAACGTCCTTTTCTGCCACTGTTTTGCGTTAGCCGTAACTCTTTACTCGTAACTCGGATTAGGGTGAAACTGGTGCCTAAAGTTCCCTTTCCGAGTCTAGTAACTTTTCTGTGTTTTGTGCAAAATCCAGTTCGGAACGTAGCATAGGCCAAATCGTCGTTTTATACCGATAGCTGCTGTTTTTCACTGTTCTGCGAACCATTCTTATAAAATCCGTATTTAATTGTAGAAAAATCGTTAGGAGGTGTATAATATGTCCTTGGATCCCTAACTCAGATTACTTTCTAGTTATGTAATTTAATCGAGGATTTTCTGGGTTTAAAGAGGTCGGATTAGGTCCCGAACAGACCTGTTTGGTTAGACCGAAAAGTCGTTTAAGTGACGGTTTAAGTGTGCGTCGTATTTTAGGGTCCGGGTCTCGTGTTAATACGTTTTAACGTGCGTTTAGGTGCTGGTAAGTGACCGTAATTGGGAAGCCTGAAATTGTATTGTTGAGCTAGGCGCGCATTCGAGGTGAGTTCTCTCACTGTAACTAATGTCGGTTATTTTTACATTACGTTGTGTATGTATGTGGTAGTTCTATTTGCTTTTGATGCGGGGTTAAATAGTGGGGTGTCTAGTCGGACCTTTATTGTTGTGACTACGCGGGTGGCGTAGGAGTTCGGCGGGGCCGAGGGTCACATACGCGGGTGGCGTAGTAATTCGGTGGGACCGAAGGTTGTATACGCGGGTGGCGTATGAACCCGGGGGTGCCGGGTTGCGTTTGCACGATTGTCGTGTGGTCGATGGGACCGACGTATGCCTATTAGGTGGGTTGGTGTGAGTATGCACGTCTATGATTTGTTCGTAGACTTGTATGCTGTTTATGTGCAATTATCTGTTTATGGTGGTGTGGAAATAACTGTGTTACTTATGGTGTTGAATTCACTAAGCTTCGTAGCACCCTTTCCCAATAAACTGTGGTTTCAGGTACGGGCGGCTCCAAGGCGTGACGAGTACACACTGGCGCGCGAGGAGAGCTGGTTGCTTTATGGTTTTTAATAATTAAACGTTTATTCCGCTGGTTATTATTATGAAGAAATTAATTATGAGTTTGCAAACGAAACGTCAGGATCATTTAATGAGTTGTTATAAATGAAATGTTTATTTAAAAATTTAAATTTGCTTGTATTTTTGGGACGTTACAACTTGGTATCAGAGCACGGCTTGAGTGAATCAAACGCATTTCGGTGTGTTTGATCTCAAGTTTGCGGCTATAAAATTTTCCTTAAAGTTTTAGAAAATAAAAGGAAGGAAAAATCCGTTTGGAGGAAACGGTGGTCGGAGGCGCAGTGTGTACAGTCAGCCGGAGCCAAAGGGAAAGGTACAGTGCTTAGTGTTTTATTGCTTTCTAGATCATAGAGTATGCATGCTAGATTGCCTGTTGTGGACACTATGTTGTATGTCGTATTGCTTGCTAGGCGGAATTAATGCTAGTCGTATTAGGTTGTTAAGTAAATGCCCTGTAGGTTATATGCAGTAAGAATCACATAGCCTTAGAATATTTGATTTAGTCCTAGTGCGCAGCTCTTGTTTGAGTCCAACCGTTCTAGGATAGAATCTTGTATTCGAATGTCTATTTGTTTCGCACTGCATATAATCGGGTATTCGCGAGGCAACTCGTTACGGCTAGTAGGGATTCCGTTGTAGTAAGGGGTAGTGGGATGAGGTGAAATTCCCAGGGAGCTGGGAAGAGTGCTTACATATGAGTATGTATGCTAGATTGTTTTCTGGATCGTAGAGTAATGCATGCTAGACTGCCTGTTGTTGACATTAAGCTGTGTGCTGTACTGCTTGCTATTAGGGATTCATACTAATTATGATAGGTTACTAAGTGGATGCCCGCTAGGTTGTATGCAGTAAGAATCACATAGCCTTAGAATGTTTGATTTAGTCCTAGTGCGCAGCTCTTGTTTGAGTCCAACCGTTCTAGGATAGAGTCTTGTATTCGACTGTCTATTTGTTTCGCACTGCATATGACCGGGTATTCGCGAGGCCACTCGTCATGATTAGTAAGGATTCGGTAATAGCAAGGGTAGTGGGACGAGATGAAATTCCTAGAGAGCTAGGGAAGGTGTTTACGTATGAGTATGTGTGCTAGATTGCTTTCTAGAACATAGGAGTATGTATGTCAGTTTGCTTGGTGCTTATTACACTATGTTGCATGTTTGTTGCTTGCTAGTAGGAGTTTATGCTAGCCTTGATAGGTTGTTAAGTGAATGCACTATAGGTTGTATGCGGTAGGAACCGAATAGCCTTAGAATGTTGGATTTAGTTCTACTGCGCAGCTCTTGTTTGAGTCCAACCGTTGTAGGATAGAATGTTATATTCGAATGTCTATCTGGTTTTACACTGTATGCGACTGTGCATTCACGAGGCGACTCGTCATGACTAGTGGGAATTTCATTGTAGCAAGAGTAGTGTTTGGGGTGGAATTCCTAGGGAGCTAGGAAGAGTGTGTACATATGCTGGTGCGGGCATATGTGTTTAGTTTCGGCGAGAAACTACTTGGACCCCTTGGGATGGAACTTGGAACGGGTGATGATAGGTGTGGATGGTAGTAGTAGAGCTCCTACTACCGGAAACACAGGATCAATGCTCGAGTCGGGGAAGTCACGAGGAATCCAAAGAGTTGAGCGTGAGCGTTGTTAGGGTGAGTTATTATGCGCTAATAACTCGTTGTAATATCTACCCAGAATAGCCATCACAAGGAGGAACAACAATAGTAAACCTACTAGTACATGTGTGTACTTGATTTGCTTTGATGGGATGATCGTTGGGGTAGTGTTGAAGGTTCTAAATTAGTAGTCGTTGGAATAGAAGGATGATTCTAGTATTAGTCACTTTGAGTGACGATGACGAGGATGTTTGTTGTAAGTAGATCATTTCGGGCCAAGATGGAAGATTGTGCTAGAGTCATAGGCTTATAGAGCCGACTTCGATTAAAAAAAAAATCGTAGGGATTATTTGAAGTAATTTCCCAACCTGCCCTAAGAGGTTAAATGTTCGGAGGACGATAGTGGATTGGAGAGGTTTGGAGGAGTATGAGTCGAGACGTGGAATGCCGACTGAGTCATGCACAAAGTTTATTTTGAAAAATAAAATTTCATTAACTAATTCTCGTGTTTCAAATCCTTTTATGGATGGTGTTTTGGAATTTTGGGAAATGTTTAGTACACACACAAGATTTCGAATTATGGTTTTGAAAGTGCATGAAACATTTTTATCACGAGAGTTACAAACTTTGTTGGTGATTTGTTTAATACTAGTTTTATTGCATACGATCTTTTTGCGATGAAAAATCTTGACGTTGAAAATATTTTGTAAATGATTTTGTAAACCATTTGGGAAATGCGCTTTTAAATGTTATGTGTCATTTTGAGAATTTTAAGGGCGTGAGTCCTTTTGGAAAACTCTTTTGTTTAACCCGTGTTGAGTTTGGGGCTAATGTTGATTTTAGAGTGTTGCTTGCTTAAACTTTATTTAAACGCGTTTTTGACCGACTTATGAGTCTAGCAAGCGTGGAGCATTTTGCTCGGTTTTGACTTTGAGATTGTCATGAGTTAATTGCACGGTTTTAATGACTCGATGTGGAGTCTTGTTGATGAGTTGTTTTTGTCGCACCGTTTGGCATTCATTGCACATTGAATATTTACACGTTTGGGTGAGGGAGACAATCCGGGATAGGCACTTGTGGGTAGGCTGTTTTGCTTTGGATCCTTAGGCACGTTAGTCAGTCGCTGGTAGTGGTCGGTTGGGTATCTCGGGGTGAGGCCCCGGTGTTCAGGTGTTATAGCCTAGGCTTTCTAGTAGGTGCTAGGAGGATATAGTTGTGGGCACTTACCTGAGAGGTAATTCCGATGTGAGGGGCCCCGAGGCGTTACCTGAGAGGTAGGCGTCAGGGTGTATCCTCGGTTCAGATAAATTAGCTTTGTAGAGCAAGTGTGGGGGATACGTCGACGGTGGGAGGTTGGGTATTCCACGCGTGTTGGTAATGTAGGCCGGGTAGTATCGGTTAAGGGAATGACCTTCGTGTGTGTTAGTTGACTTGATTGTGGGGGATATCTATTTGTGTTAGTGTCTAGGATAATACCACGCTTATGTGATTTATTGTAATCGGTTGGACCGATGTTCGGCGGGTGGCCGATGTTTGTTATTGTAATCTATTGGACCGATGTTCGGCAGGGGGTCGATGTTTTGCTAATATAATTTATTGAAAATCTTTGGAGTCTATTAGAATTCGTGGAAGTTAATCGACAGTTAAGGGTAGGAATGATCGTAGTCGAGTATCCTGTAGGGTATACTGTGAGCAACTTTAGAATGGTTAAAGCTTGAAAGTGGATTGAGTTTGGGATATCATCAAATGCGAGAGAATTAATAAGAGCTATTTGTCGGTCGAGACTTCGAGGACGAAGTCTAATCCAAGTGGGGGAGAGTTGTAAAGCCCGTATCCCGGTATGATTTTAATTTACGTCTTTAAATCAAATGTTTATTAATATTTCTCCCTTCTCCCGTTAAGAACTGTTAACATAGTCGACCAAATTGTTTAAGTCAGGCTTTATTTGGCTTTTTGCAAAAGTGTGGATAGTTGAGGGGCCAATCTTGGAGACTTGAGGATTTTTGCATGGGATCGGCCCAATGCAAGCCGACCCCCTCGTTTTTCTTATTATTCACGGCCTTCTCCATTTAGGAATGATCAACCACAAACCTAAAACCCTAACCCTCTCCAACTCACGGCCGTAACTCCTTTCTTGGTTGCCGCCGATCGCAACCCATCACCACAACCAGCGCCGCTGCTGGCCGGAGAGAGAGAGAGAGAGCAGCGCGAGAGAGAGAGGTAGAGAGAGAGAAAAGCGCGAGAGAGAGAGGTAGAGAGAGAGAACAGCGCGAGAGAGAGAGTGGTAGAGAGAGAGAAGAGCGTTGAGTAGTCGCCGGAATCTGCTGCCGTTCGCCGCTGCTGTCGCCGGAGACCACCGCCACCACTGCTGTTCATCAGAGGTTTTGAGAGAGAGAGGAGCAGGTGCGGGTGTGTGGTGTTGTAGCGAGGTAAGTCGTTTCCTTCGTCTCGTCTCCTTTTCTTTTCTTTTCCGGCAAAACAACCACCGCGACGCCACCGTCGCCGCCGCCGTGCCCCGCTGCCGGAGGTGGCAGTGGGTGGTGCCCGTGGCGGAACCCTAGAACCACCTCTGGCCGTAACCTTAAACCACCGTAGCGGAACCCGAATCGTATAAACCGAACGCGTAAAACGTTTTAAAAAGTTATCATTTTATGTGAAAAACGTCCTTTTCTGCCACTGTTTTGCGTTAGCCGTAACTCTTTACTTGTAACTCGGATTGGGGTGAAACCGGTGCCAAAAGTTCCCTTTCCGAGTCTAGTAACTTTTCTGTGTTTTGTGAAAAATCCAGTTCGGAACGTAGCATAGGCCAAATCGTCGTTTTATACCGATAGCTTCTGTTTTTCACTGTTCTGCGAACCATTCTTATAAAATCCGTATTTAATTGTATAAAAATCGTTAGGAGGTGTATAATATGTCCTTGGAACCCTAACTCAGAGTAATTTCTAGTTATGTAATTTAATCGAGGATTTTCTGGGTTTAAAGAGGTCGGATCAGGTCCCGAACAGACCTGTTTGGTTAGACCGAAAAGTCGTTTAAGTGACGGTTTAAGCGTGCGTCGTATTTTAGGGTCCGGGTCTCGTGTTAATACGTTTTAACGTGCATTTAGGTGCTGGGAAGTGACCGTAATTGGGAAGCCTGAAATTGTATTGTTGAGCTAGGCGCGCATTCGAGGTGAGTTCTCTCACTGTAACTAATGTCGGTTATTTTTACATTACATTGTGTATGTATGTGGTAGTTCTATTTGCTTTTGATGCGGGGTTAAATAGTGGGGTGTCTAGTCGGACCTTTATTGTTGTGACTACGCGGGTGGCGTAGGAGTTCGGCGGGGCCGAGGGTCACATACGCGGGTGGCGTAGTAATTTGGTGGGACCGAAGGTTGTATACGCGGGTGGCGTATGAACCCGGGGGTGCCGGGTTGCGTTTGCACAATTGTCGTGTGGTCGGTGGGACCGACGTATGCCTATTAGGTGGGTTGGTGTGAGTATGCACGTCTATGATTTGTTCGTAGACTTGTATGCTGTTTATGTGCAATTATCTGTTTATGGTGGTGTGGAAATAACTGTGTTACTTATGGTGTTGAATTCACTAAGCTTCGTGCTTACCCTTTCCCAATAAACTGTGGTTTCAGGTACGGGCGGCTCCAAGGCGTGACGAGTACACACTGGCGCGCGATGAGAGCTGGTTGCTTTATGGTTTTTAATAATTAAACGTTTATTCCGCTGGTTATTATTATGAAGATATTAATTATGAGTTTGCAAACGAAACGTCAGGATCATTTAATGAGTTGTTATAAATGAAATGTTTATTTAAAAATTTAAATTTGCTTGTAATTTTTGGGACGTTACACTGCTTTTCGAACGAGGTATGGTCATCATGAATTTTTAGTGATGCCGTTTGGATTGACGAACGCTCCAGCTGCCTTTATGGATTTAATGAATCGAGTATGTAAGCCGTATCTCGATAAATTTGTGATTGTATTTATCGATGATATCCTTATCTATTATCGATCCAAAGAAGATCACGCGCAACATCTTCGTTTGATTCTGGAGCTGCTGAAGAAGGAAAAGTTGTATGCAAAATTTTCGAAATGTGAATTCTGGCTACGGAAGGTACAATTTATGGGGCACGTGGTTTCTGAGAAAGGTATACAAGTCGATCCGATGAAAGTAGAAGCAGTTGAAAAGTGGGAACAGCCGAAGACGGCAACAAAAGTGCGTAGTTTTCCGGGTTTGGCCGGCTACTATCGGAAATTCATAAAAGACTTCTCTCGTATAGCAACGCCTTTGACTAAGCTAACCCGTAAGAATATGAAGTTTGAATGGAAAGCAGAACAAGACGAGGAATTCCGGATTTTGAAAGAGAAACTGTGCAGCGCGCCGATTCTATCACTACCTGAGGGTTCAGAAGACTTTGTTGTTTATAGTGATGCGTCCAAACTGGGATTGGGCTGTGTGCTTATGCAACGGGGAAAAGTTATAGCATATGCTTCTCGACAACTGAAAGATCATGAAAGACAGTACCCTACGCATGATATGGAACTTGCAGCAGTAGTCTTTGCGTTAAAGATTTGGAGGCATTATCTATATGGTTCCAAATGCCAGATTTACACCGATCACAAGAGTCTCCAACACCTATTCAATCAGAAGGAACTGAATATGAGACAGAGGAGATGGCTGGAATTGCTGAATGATTACGACTGTGAAATCCTTTATCACCCGGGAAAGGCGAATGTAGTGGCAGATGCGCTCAGTCGTCAAGAAAAGAGTGGAACAATAAAAGTTATTTCGTTAAGAACCGAACTCCTACCCAACTTATTTGATGAATTGCAGAAGTGTCAAGTGGAGGCGTATCAGGATGAGCATCTGAAATCAGAACGATTAGTGGGAATGTCAGCATTATTAGAAAAGGATGATCGTGGGTTGTTGTGTCTGGGAAACAGAGTGTGGGTACCTCGATTGGGTGGGTTACGTGATCGTGTTTTACAAGAAGCTCATCATTCCCGTTTCTCTATTCACCCAGGTACAAACAAGATGTATAAAGACCTAAAGCAATTCTATTGGTGGCCGGGGATAAAAAGAGCAATTGCTCAGTATGTAGAAAGGTGTAATACTTGTAAGAAGGTGAAGATCGAACATCAAAAGCCATTTGGTCAACTACAACGGCTAGAAATACCTATGTGGAAGTGGGAGCAGATTACCACAGATTTTATCACAAAGCTACCAAGAACTCCGAAGGGATTCGATTCTATTTGGGTGATCGTCGACAGGTTAACAAAGTCTGCACATTTCCTACCGATAAAGGAAACCGATTCGTTGGAGCGATTAGCTAAGTTATACATTGATGAAATAGTAACTCGACATGGAGTTCCAATCTCGATCATTTCTGATCGTGATAGTCGTTTTACTTCAAGATTTTGGAGAAGTTTTCAAAGGGAAATGGGGACTCAGATAAAGTTAAGTACGGCGTATCATCCTCAAACCGATGGGCAGAGTGAGCGAACAATTCAGACCTTAGAAGATATGCTCCGGGCTTGCATTGTTGATTTTGGGGGATCGTGGGATAAGCATTTACCGTTAATCGAATTCGCTTACAACAACAGTTATCACTCCAGTATACAAGCGGCACCATTCGAAGTACTGTATGGTAGGAAATGCCGAACGCCTCTGTGCTGGAACGAAGTGGGAGAAAAACAGCTAGCGGGGCCGGAAATTGTTCAGTTAACTGCCGATAAGGTTACCCAAATTCGAGAAAGATTGAAAGTCGCCCAAGATAGACAGAAGAGTTACGCTGATCGCCGTCGAAAGCCGTTGGAATTCCAAGTTGGGGATTACGTAATGTTAAAGGTTTCGCCGTGGAAAGGAGTCATCAGATTTGGTCGACAAGGTAAACTTAGCCCAAGGTATATTGGACCGTTTGCAATCACCGAAAGGACCGGGGAAGTAGCTTACAGATTAGATCTTCCATCAGAATTGAGCAGAATTCATAATGCATTTCACGTGTCAAACTTCCGAAAGTGTTTGGTTACTCAAGATCAGGCAGTCTCCCTACCAGAGATACAAGTCGACGAAAGACTGAATTATGTAGAAGAGCCAGAAGCTATAGTTGATCATAAGGTGAAAGTGTTGCGGAATAAGGAGGTCAGACAAGTGAAAGTTCAGTGGAGACATCATAAAGGTCAAGATGCTACCTGGGAATCCGAGTCGGAAATGAGAACCAAATACCCTCACCTTTTTGCCTAACTGAATTCCGGGACGGAATTCTTTTAAGGGGGAGATGATGTAATACCCCGGGTAAGTCTGTTAGTTAAATTCCCTTTTTCTGTTAAATAAAGTTAGGTGTTTAGGGTATGTTTGGAAAATAAATATGATTAGGGGTGTTTGGGTTATATGTGAGAAGTTAAGGGTTCATTTAGTAAATATAGGATTAATAATATCTCTTAACTTCAGATGAATCCTCATAACCTAAGAATAGAAAGTGTACTGTGTGTGTGGGCGAAGAGAAGAAGAAAGGAGAAAGTACGGTCATCGTATCAATCTTCAGGGTTAGAAGCAATTTGGAGGTAATTTTCTTTGCAATTTATGGTTATAATCAATATTATTAGACTTCTATCGGATTAGAATATTTAATTTGAGGTTGTATACGTTTAATCAGAATCTGGGGAAATTAGGACCGACTGTGTTCTTGAACTCCCGGTATAGTCAACCTTCGGTGGAGTCCCGGTAGTATGGACTCCCGGTAGTGGGACTCCCGGTAATTTGAAGTCCCGGTATGGTAAACTCCCGGTATTGCAACTCCCGGTAGTTTGAAGTCCCGGTATGGCAAACTCCCGGTATTGCAACTTCCGGTAGTGGGAGTCCCGGTAGTAGGATCTCCCGGTATAGGAACTCCCGGTACTAAAGTCCCGGTACCCTGTGTAGTCTCGGTACCCTGTGTAGTCCGGTAGTGATTTAAAATGCAGTGTGTAATGGGACATTTAAGGATGGTAAATTGTTAGGCTTTATGAGGTTGGTTAGTAAAACGATGTATGCATCTTAACTTGTTTCAGATTCAGTGAAGTCGTGATAAGAGATAAGAACCATTTTGAAAGAAGCTTGCGAACTGTGTAGTAGCCAAAACAGGTGAGTTTTGCTTTGAAAACAATTTTTAACTGGAATACGTATGTGTGGATTGGGAATGAAATAGTTGATGACTATGTGTTTAAATGTGAATTATAATATAGTGAGATATTATATTTACAGGTGTATTATAAATGTGTTATAATACTTTGGCCGGGTTTAAGACCGGTGTGATTGGCTATAGAATCTGTATAGCGTTGTTTGGCTGTAGATGTTGTACAGCGTTGTATATTATTAGTTGGCTTGCTACCACTAATATGGCCAGGAGAAAATGAGAAGGAAGGATACATGATATGTGAGCTTAACTGGATATATGTAATTATGTGGCGTGATTTATATGAATGAAGCTTATATAAATGGTTTTTAAACTAACAGGGGTTTCTCACTTAGACCATCAGGTCTAACCCTCATTTTGTTTTAAAAATATGTATTCCAGGTGGCGGGTCAAGTAAGGGCAAGTAAGTAGAGTATGAGATGGATGGCTAGTGAGGAAGACTATAAGACGAAGCTTTTGACTTATTTAGTAGTTGTATTGGAATGTTAAAAGTTATGTATGCAAATAGTACAAGGATTGTATTACAAGTGTGTTTCTTTCTATTGTAAAAGACTACTGGACCGTATATGAAATGTTAAATTCGTTTGTTATATCTATTTGTGTTATATTGCGTGATATGTTGTGTATATGGGATATGGGATGTTACAAATAAGCATGTATCAGTTCATAGAATGTCGCTGAGAAAGCTTAAAGAAAAACCCTACCAATAGATAATTTGATGAATGTCTATTACACGAGGATAGAAGTTGATGTTGACAAGTGGAGCATCTCATTCCAAATCAACATACAAGTATTGAACATCCGATGAAGATATCAGATGGAAGCCAAACACCTGATCAACCTAAGTTCACTCACAAGTGTGAGATGATCCTGGCTAGTCCATGAAGCCACTTACAAATGGGCTAAACCATCAGTTGAAGATGTCAACATCTAAAGGTCCAACAACTAAAGATGTCAACATATAAAGATTCAACAACCAAAGATGTCAACATATAAAGATTCAACAACTGATGATGACAGGTGCTTCTCCCATAGACAACAAGGAAGAAGGTAAACTAGCGTACATGCTACAAAAGTTACATTTGTTTTCAATAGTCAACTCGGTAAGGACAACAAGCATGCTTAGAATTTAACACGGTGTAGAATGCATTAAATGCAACATACTTAGCATTAGATGCATTATGAGCATGGCTACTACAATGAAGGAGACATGCAGTACGTAACCAGATGAACATGGTAAAGCAAACAGTAAAAAGGACATCCTATTTAATCATTTATCATCATGTTGATCATTCATAGTGAGAAGGATGCATAGGCGGACCCAGGAATTTTTTCTTACGGTGGCACCTTTGACGAACCTAAAAAAAATTCCACATCGCCCGATTGCTTTGAGAATTTTTTTTAAAATTTTTCTCGATTTCGAGGAACCTTAAAAAAAATCAATTTCGAGAGAACTTTTCGGGGTTTTTTGGTTATTTTAATAATTTTTTTTGGATTTTTGGTTGATTTTAAGAGCTTTTTTGGAATTTTTGGTTGATTTTAAGAGTTTTTTTTGATACGGTTGCACCATTTAAAATGATACGGTTGCACCCTACAGAATAATACGGTTGCACTCTTCATACCGTTACTAAATTTTACCCTTCGCAGGACAAACGATACGGTGGCACGTGCCACCGTATGCGCAACACTGGGTCCGCCCATGGGAGGATGTTTACTATAAATACCAATGGAGGCCTTGAAGATTAATATGCTGAAAAAGAGCTCACAAAAAAATCTTGTTTGTTTTTCAAGCTCATTACGTTCTTGTTGTCTCACTTGAAACTTATTTATTTCATTAGAATACTTGTATTAGTTAAGTTAGTACATTGTAGTGAGTGATATAGAAAGAATACATATGTCATATTGAGTGATATTGTTATAGGTTGTTGATCACTTATTGAACTTTAGTTTAATTCCGTAACAATCTTCTATTTTGTAAAGATCATAATTTTTAATAAGATATTATTACAACTTAGAAACACAATATTTGTTCCCTTCTACTAAGTTAGTGCCATATTGTCTAACCTTCGGGACCAACAATTTGTATCAGAGCAGATTTGACTATTTTATAATCAAATAGCTATAATAGTTAGCATTGATCTTCCTGACTAGTTTTAGAAATGGGCTTAGTTGATATTGGGCCAGCTTTTCTTGACTTTTTGGCCCATTTTTTAACCCTCTCATAAACAACCAATGAGGCCATTGTCTCCTTTTAAGCTTGGGGGAGAAGTCTCATATGCAAAGTATATTGAAAACATATGCAAAGGCCAAAAGAAAAACTAAAAGAACAAAGTTATAAGCCTTTTGCATAACAAAGCTAGTTCTCACTACTGCAGTTTCAAAACAAAATCAAAAATCAAATACCTCAATATGAGAAGCATAACAGTAAAATTGTGCTATGGAGCGAAAGTGAGGAAATGAGGTAAACGGCATGTCGTACTAGTCGGATAGAAGCCTACCCATCTACCAACCTACCTTCTTCATATCGAGCCGGACAGGAGAGAGACTCTTTAAAGTTAATAAAATATGCACGTGATGCGATCCTTAATAGTTCACTGTTGGCGGAAGCCAGTGTCCCAGGGTCCCGGGGACTGTCCCAGGGTCCCGGGGACTGTCCCAGGGTCCCGGGGACTCATTCTGACTGAAACAAGGGGCGGGTCTTTACCAACTTAAAAAATCTGATCCTGCTTGCCTACTTCGCAGATCGAAGGGGGAAAAACCTTAAGAAAAGAAAGTGGAAAAAACCATTCAAGTCCTACTTATCCCGAAAGTCTAAGCAACTCTAGTTTAACAAAAGAACATCAAGGCTAGATTGTGGATTGGTGCACATTTTAAGATCAAGTTAGGTGCTTTGATTATGAAGAGATATTGGACTTAAAAATCGTCATACATGTTATTGGGCTACGAACACTTCTTACAAAAAAAGAGGTATTGGATTTACTTAAAACAAATCCATTTTTAATTTGTCAAATCATTTGAATTTTTTATTTATCATGTTTGTTGCTTGAGAAAAAACAACACTTCAAGTTTGAGGTGTGATGAGTGTCTATTTATAACCCTATAACTTCAATTTCTCCATCTTTTCTTCTTACTTTTTATTTTTCCAAAATCCATTATTTGAGTCTTTTATTATATTATTTTATCACTTTTATTTTTATAGAGCTAGAAATATAACTTGGACATTTAATGAATTTTATTACGAATTGGGCTAGAAATAAGATTTTTTTTGGTAGTTGGGTCGGTCATGCAGCAGTCCAAAAATTGTTGGGTATTGTAGGCATGGTCCTACAAGAACTTGTGGCTCACTTATTTTTGGTTGATTTGGGGGCAAGTTTTGAGCTCCTAGAAGTTGTTTCATCAACTAAAATTTTTGTCTCAAAAGGAGGATGAAAATGACATTATTGTCCTTGGTTTGTACTTGGGTGACATAGTTTTGGCCAGAGTTTCCTTTTGCTATAAATAGATGATGTAATATTTAGTTGGTGGTGTGCTCTTTACATGCTTTCTTATTTTTCTTTTTAGTACTAATCATCTACTAGCTTTTGTTGTTTAGACATTCGAAATCTATATTAGTTTTGATGGAAAAAACTGTCAAGCTTTCAAGTCTTCCGGGTTACTATTCGAAGCTAACTGTTAAACTCAAAGTGCTCGGTGGTTACTAATTCTTTATGGGTCATGGCTGGTGTTCAAATAGTTGTAATTTTCAGTTTCTAGTGATTAATGCAATTGGTTACATTTTATTTTTGAAATTCTGGAGCATTTTACTATTTAATTCCACAATTTCTTGCAACACTTTTCTTCTTCATCTTTACTTTCTTTTATTCCTTTGAGCTTTACATTTCCAACTTACATTATTGTCATTTACAGTCCATTACTTTTATTTTTGTAATTTAATTCTGTCATTTACGTTTTCGAGCAATTTACTTTCACTCCCTCACAATTATGCAGTACTTAGTTACTTGCACGTCAAGTTTCCTTTCTTTTCTTTAATTTACACAATTTACTTTAAGTACTTTCCATTTCCATTATTTACATTTCAGTTGTTACATCTATCGAAAAAGAATCTGAGCAATGATAGACTAATCTCCTTAGCTTGAGGTGTAGGGAAAGTTAAGACCAAAACCAATGTGAAATTAGAGAGGTGTTTCAAATATAGCATTTTCATCTAATTATTCATTTAGGCTATTAATGTTTCATTAAAAATAACATATTATTAATTGACAACTAAATATATGTATGAAAATGTGTTAGCTATTAGAGTTATGATAAATATACAAACATGTTTTGATATGAGAATGTTATTGTCAGTGCCATTTTTATAATTGTATCAAAGCTCAAGGGCTTCTTTGTAAATACCTTAGGGTATAAATACTTTTGTCCTTTGTAATCTTGTAACTAGTTTTAAGCATTCAATAGGTTCTCTATGTACTCACTTTACATCATGTTAATAGAGATTGAATCTTGTTGCTGAATTGTAATTCCTTGTGTTCTTATCTTGATTCTACTTGTAGCTGGTGATCACAATCGGCATCAGAGCAGGAAATCTTAGAATCTACAAGCTATTTTTGGAAAAATTTCAAGAAAATCAAGAAGTGGGATGTGAATTCGATTTTGGAGATTGATTGTGTTTCTGATCGTGAATCTTGGATAGTTTGGATCCTTTTTTATTAGGAAACAAATCCTTGTAGTTTAATTCCGCAAAACTACATGTTTAGATAATTAGATCTTGAATTTGAAGATTTTCAGTGAGTTTAGGTTCGATATTTTGACTTTGCTGTTTTGGGATCAAATCGACTGATTAGGGGTGTTTTAGACGAAGTTCTGAGTAGGAAAACTACTAGGAATTGATTTTTGATCAAGTCTGTGCAAGTTACAAATCATTTGGGTGATTTTTGGGACTGGATCTGAGACTTAGATAATATTTGTTTGAACATTCATCCTTATCGCACGACTCATTGTTCTTGATCTTCATAGTGCTTGCACAAAGCTGATATTCAAAGTCCTCGCCTAACCTTTTGTGCGATAAAAATCTTCCGTGCGACAAAATTCATTTCATCGCACAAGACTCGTGCAACAAAAAGATTTGATCGCACAACTCGTGAACAATATTTGATCGCACAAACTGTGTGCGACTTGAGGAGGATATCGCACAACCCTTGTGCGACTTAGTTTGGTTATCGGTCAAGTTTTGTGCGATAATAGCTCAATATTGATGTGTGTGACTTCAAGTCAAAAGGGTTGACTTTCTATTTGAGTTGACTGTTTGGTTTATAGAGATTCACAGATTTTAAAGATCATTACAAGTACTCAAGATGACTACTAAGGATGTCATGTCTCTTGGTTCTGATGTCTAACCTCCTGTTCTATTCGTGGGAGAATATGAGCAATGGCGAGACCACTTTCTTGACTTTATGGATAGACAAAAGAATGGGGTTAACATAAGGGATTCTCTTGAGAATTGACCCATGAAGAAATTGCAGTGGAAGAAACCTGGATTACCTGAGGATGGTGACCAAGAAAAGATGGAGGATAAACCACTAAACAAGTATACTGAAGAAGAATGGATAGGTATACTGTTGATCAACAGTCAAAGTCTTTAGTCATTCAAAGTCTGACAAACGACATCTACATCAAAATAGATAGTTATAAGGAGACAAGAAAGATGATGTTTGATCAACTCTAAAAGATGATATTGGGTTCAAGGATAGGGAATCAGATGAAGGTGGTTAATTGCATAAACAAGTATCAAGAGTTTAAAGCCAAAGAAGGAGAGACCTTGGAACAAACTTATGATATATTCGTTACACTGTTGAATAAGCTCAACAAGAATAAAATTTAGAAGGGTCTAATTTAGAACAATGTGAAGTTCTTAACTGTTCTTCAACCCGAATGGAAGAAATTTTGTCATTGGACGAAGCAGCATAAGATACTCGCTGAGATGCCATTGCATGAGTTGTATGAGACTCTAAGACATGATGAAGAGGAGGTTTATGAGATCAGAGAGAAGAGGAAGAAGAAAGAAAAACCAAGTGCAGATCTGCTTGCATTGGTTAGTGGGAGAATTGAAAGGAGAACCTTTATAGGCCGTTCTCTGTCTTCAAGGGTAGAAAGAGAAGTGAGTGAACCGGAAATTGAAGAATTTGATGGAGATGTTTCAGACGATGGAGAAGAACTGAAACAAGTGATGATCTTGCTAAGACAGAGTTATAGGTAGAAAGAGGTTTGAGGAAAATAGTTATGATGGTAAGAGATTTGAGGAGAAGAGAGGAGAGGATAAGAAAACGTTTGAGGAAAAGAAGAGCGATGAAGCCACAAAGTGTTACAATTGCAGTAAACCCAATCATCATGCCAAAGACTGCCGAAAACCTATAGTAAGGAACTCCGATTACTACAAGAAAAAGATGTTGCTTGCAAAACAAAAGAAGTCTGGAAAATCTTTACTCGCCGAGGATGAATATTGGCTTGATTTGACTGACAATGAAGGAGCGAAAGAAGAGCAAGCAAATATGTGCTTTTTGGGAAAGCAACATGAGAAAGAGGAAATCTCAGATGACAGAGCAAATCCAGACTCTGGATATGAGGTAGACTCTTTAATTGAATCTAATTTTATGAATCAGATGAATATTATGATGCTTGAACTCAATGCTTTACAAGCTAAACTCAAAACAGAAAAAGAAAAAGTTGCTAGAAAGCATCAAATAACTTTAAAATTAAATTGTGAAGGAGCAGAGAAAAGTGACCTCATTATTTCTTTAACTAAACAAAAGGAAAAGTTTGATGAGGAAAAATAGTTTTTGAAAGACCAATTATCTGATTTGTCCAAGAAGTTTCGATGTATAGAAGATGAGAAAAATGAGTTTGAAAGGATTTTATCTTCAAATAGAATTACGAACAAAGATTTAATTGAAAAGGTGAAAGGTTTGGAAGACAAGCTTTATAAAAGAGGTCAAATTGATCAAACGATTCATTTTAACAAACCGAAAGAATTTAAATACTATAACTCTACTTGGGGAATTGGATATGATAATCCAAAATATTTACAAAAAGTCGTGTCGAAAGTTCCAACCTTGTATGAGTTTGATTTTCTAGATCTTTGATCTATAGATGCCAACTATAAAACCAAGTGGACTGAATCGTCTGAAGAAGATGAGAAAAAGGAAGATTTAAATCGGGAAAACATCGTTAAGATGCAACTTCCATTTTGTTATGATGAAGAAAACAAAAAGTATAAATGCGGTTCAAAACATTTTCTTTCGAATGATTATTTTAAAAGTTATTCCGATGCTAAGTTAGAGGCTAAACCCGTTGAAGGAAAAATATATGTTCCGCCTCTAATCTTAGAAAATAAAATCATTCAGCTTGAAGATAGTTTTGATGATGAACGGATTGCTTTTGATATTGAAAAAGAAGTGCTTTTAACTGTGATTTTAAACAGTGATATAAAAGGAAGTTCAAAACGTGAAGCTATCCCTGAATCAGATAGTGTGGGTGAAAACACGTCTACTAACTCAGATGCATCTTCGTGCAAATCTTTTATGGGAAATTTTCTTTTTAAAGGAAAATCTAAAGTTTTAGAACAACCCAACTTAAAATCTTCAAACAACTCAAAAGAATTAGATGATAAAATTCTATTTGATATTGATGTTGATATCTCAAAGTCCAAAGGTTGTATAGATAAAGGAGTTTTAAAGTTTGATTTTTCTGCAAAACTTCCAGATCATACTGCCTTTATTATAAAAGAAGATGAGACACCAAATAATTTCTTTAAACCTGAATCTTCTAAATCTGGTTGTAAAAAAAACTCCGTGAATGGTTATTATTCAAAGAATAAATCTAAAAGATCTTCACGGAAAAGAAGAAAATACCGCAAATCTCAGAAAAATCATACTCATAATTCTAAATCATCTGACTTGAATTCTTCTGTTTTTTCATATAGTTATCTGAATAGATCCACGGTAAAGCAAGAGTGGCACGTAGAGAAATCCACGTCGGATGTGGATTCGATGAAATCATCTACAAGCGCACAGGAGTTTGAAAAACAATTTTAGAAAACTTGTAATAGATACATATTCTTTTAATAAAAAACTTGTATTCACTAAAGCAATTGCTTGAAATTTCAAATGATAAGATTTGTTGTTCTGATTATAGAGTAGATGATTTCATTGCTATATCTGACTCATATAATTGGTTTGATTCTTATTATGTTCCTCATGCTAATGTGATAAGTGCATAATTTATCACATTCTAAGCACTTATTATCTCTTTATTTGATCTTATTTTAGTGTCCCAATTACCATAATTGAGTTTTTTAGTTTGTTTTTATCATTTGTTTTAGTTTGGAGCTAAGTAGGAGGAATAGAGGTTGTTTGGTGTTAATCTGGAATAATCTACAACATTTTGGGGTGCTGCAGCAGGTATGCTACAACATGTTTGCAGTTCGGGAAAGTACAAGACGTCACTTCATAAACTTTTTGTTGGGGAATTGATAACTCTAATTTTTAGAGTTATTATATGCCTTTTATTTCTTTTTAATTTAATTTTCTTTTGTCAAAAGCTAGCCATTTTGCTTCTTAATCACCCATTTTGGGTCTAACATCCATCTTTGAGCAAAGAGAGTGCATTATAGTATTTTTGAACCATTTAGTGGATTTTATGCTCAACTTTCACGAAAATCATCTGCAGTGACTATCGAAGTGCCCACTCCTGTGTCGGGAAGAAGACAAAAAATGGTGGAGATTATTCAAAAGTAAAAAAGAGAGCCAAAAATATGATGGAGGATTTAAATAATTCAGAAAAGATGTAGCAAAAGTCAAAGAAGGCATGCCTTCTAAAAGCATGGCAAGAAGAGTATTGTATTATTAACATGGTACTTGCAAAAGTACAAAAGGAGTTACTTTTGGAACAAAAGGAGTTACTTTTGGAACAAAAGACAGAATTCATGGGATATTATCTAGAAGTCAAGAGAAGTGCTCCTTGCATGGTGGATAAAGGCACAAGGTTTCTACTCCTGGACAACTCAATTTTTGACCAACGGATGATATTTCCACTTTGTATTGTCCATTTTAGCTTCTACTATATATAGAGGCCATGTCATTTAATTCATGACACAACTTTGTTACCTTAGCTTTAAATTTCTCTCTAGTTTTGCATTTAAGTTATGCAATTTACAAGCATCTTCGGTAGTTTAATTTCAAGTAGAAAGTAGTTTTCAGTATTTTTCTCCTTTCGGTATTGTAACAACAACACCTTCACAGTGGGCACTGTTATCTGTTATTTAAGTTTGAATCTTTTAAATATGTCTTTTTGCAAACTTTCATCTTCTGTTTTCTTTACTTTATTTATCATGAGCTAAATACCATTTGGGATGTAGGAAGGAGAAGTACCCAGATTTTATGAAAAATACTTGAGTAATCTTTATATCTTGAATCTTTATTGTTTGGTCATTCATTGTTCGATCTTGCCCAATGATGCAAACAAGCTGATCACTTGAGAGTGTCTAAATCTAGTTCTCAACTCAGAAATGGGTAGGACGTGTGACATGAGCTTGGATGATGCTAGGGGATTTGAAAGAATTCTTATAACACCAACGAAAGTTGGGTTTGCACAGTGAGATGATCTCAACCCACCAGAGTAGTAGGCAAGCTAGTTTATGTATTTAAAAACACTTAGAGTATTTGTCTCTACACATTCCATCGAAACCTGAAAAGGTTCACTCTGAGATCACCATTGAGAAAACAGTAAAAACTAAATAGATGGGATTTTGAATAAGAGGTGTGAGTATTTGTTGTAACCGGGCTTCCTGAAAGGGAGTGCCCACTCTACACGAGTAGAATGAACAATGTTCTGGATCAAGTAATTATTATAAAATCGAGGAAAAATCTCTACATCTACATCCCTCCTTTTAAATCTTGAGTACTTTGTTAAAAACCTTTTTCACCAAAAACCAACCAACTTATTGTTTCCTCTCTAATTGAAACTTGTAAAAGGAAGTTCATGAGAACAATAGTGTATTGATTGCCTAATCTTTGTGGATTACGATTCTGGTATCTTACCAACTATTACTTGCTGTGACGATCATAGTGGCCAATGTACACTTGCGCTGTTCATTGTGGACTGTTTGCATCCCAATGCGATTACACATATTTTGCATGTACCAAGTTTTTGGTGCCGTTGTCGGGGACTGGCGTGATTTTTAATGTTAAGACATTAGTTTTCATTCGTGCCCGAGTAACTTGTTTTTCTAAGCTTTTTGTGTTTCATGCCAAGGCAACAACATGGACCACTTGTACCAATCGATCTTGAAATAGAAAAAACTTTTAGAAGAAGATGTAGAGGTAGAAATACAAATCGACAACCCCCTATGAACCCAACTGCAAACATGGCAGGTGCTGGAGGTGATATACCTATCGATCCACCAACACCAGTGGAGACTACAGTGACTATTGTAGATAGCAAATATCGTAAGATACGAGATTATGCTACTCCGGGACTTAATGAATTAAACTCAGCGATTCTAAAGCCTAATTTTATTGCACTACACTTTGAACTCAAACCCGTGATGTTCCAAATGATCCAAACCATGGGTCAGTTTGGGGGATTACAGTATAAGGATCCATACTCGAAGTTAAGATCGTTTTTAGAAATGTCGGACTCTTTTCAACTTAAAGATGTATCTGATGAGGCCTTAAGGCTGAAACTCTTCCCTTTTACATTGAGGGATAGAGCAGAGCTTGGCTAAATTCACAACCACCAAACTCAATAAGTACATGGGAAAACCTTGCTGAAAAGTTTTTACAAAATACTTTCCTTCTACGAGGAATGTCAAGTTTCGAAATGATATCATTTTATTTCAGCAAGGTGGGGATGAGACAGTTTCTGATACATGGGAACGTTTTAAGGAACTTTTACGAAGGTGCCCACATCACGGCATCCCACATTGCATCAAGTTGGAGACCTTTTACAATGATCTTTTAATGATATTAACATCATCCTAGATGCTACAACTGGTGGAGCTTTTACAGCTAAAACTTACAATGAAGGATATCAAATCATGGAAATAGTAGCCAACAATAACACCGAATGGTCAAATCCACGGGCTATCCCAACAAAAGTCGTTACGGCAGAATCAGATGCATTAAAAGGCATTAATGCACAACTAGTTGCTCTAACTAAACTGGTTTTAAACGGGAATAAAAATCAAGTGAATTCGGTAGTGACCACTCCACAGCTCCCTGAGAGTTGTTCTTTTTGTGGAGAAGATCATACATTTGACTACTGTCCTGGAAACCCTGAGACTGTTAATATGATGGGAACTCAATATAGAAATAACCCATTTCATAGACTTACAATCAAAATTGGAGAAATCCCTCTAACTTCTCCTGGACTTTCAATCAAGGACTCCAACCCCCTGGGCGAGTCAAGGACATAATAGGCCATAAATCCACCAGGATTTCATCACCCTAGTCTATTTCACAGTGGGCACTCCCTACAACAATTTCAATAAAGACAACAACAAGCACCCGATGCACCACTTTCACTTGAGCCATTACTCAAACGTTTCATGAATCAAACCCAAGCAGCCATAAGGAACATTGAGACCTGATAACTCTATTTTTAGAGTTATTATTTCCTTTTATTTTTATTTTATTTTGTCAAATTTTAGCCATTTCACTGCTCAAAACCCCCATTCTTGGTAATATTTCTAAAAATGAGCAAAAAGAGTGAACCATAGTTTTTATAAACCATTTGGTGGAGTTTTGTTGCTTTTTCACGAAATATCTGTTGTGACTTACGGAGTGCCCACTTCGGATCCCACTGGCGAGCCAAGAAGAAGACAAAGAAAAATCAACTCTTAGCTTGGAAGTAAAATTCTGGAGGATAGAAGGCTCTAATGGCAGAGGCATGGGATGGAAAAGTACAAGCATGTTCCCTACAAGATGGCAAAAAGAATTGTTTAATAACACCCATGGTACTTTAAGTGGACTTTTTGGAAAAGGTGAAGGAACCTTAGGGTAAAAGAGCTACAAACTTGTGGATGGAAGAATTACTCATGGAAGCTGAATTTTATGTCTTCCACTTCAGTTTTTTAGCCTCTAGATTTTACCTATCTTTTGTTGGTGTGATCCCAGATCTAATCAGGTAACAATCAAGAACACTATGAGATCTTCATTAGATGATAAAGAATACAAAGAATAAGAATTGAGATCTAGTTTCTCTCTCTAGGATGTCATCTCTCTCTCTCTCTCTATACAATCTCACATATGAATCTTCTACAATAACAACTCCCATGACAACTCCCTTACAAACACCTATTTATACCTCTTGACTATCTCACTAAAGTATGTTGACTTTGACTCTTTAATGCCTCTACTTTGACTTTATCTATTACATTTGACTCTTTACATTTATACAAATATACATTAAATCTTGAATACATTTTATGCACTAACAATCTCCCCCTATGGATTCAAGATTTAAAAAATTGATGACGATAGTCTTCAGCTCTTTGTATCTTCAAATCTTCAACACTTTAAGCACTTTGAACAATCTCCCTCTTCGCTTTAAAGGAAAATCAATCTTCGAAAAATAACTCAGAAGAATCTTCAAGTAGGCGTTGTCTTCAGAAATCCAATCTAACTGCTTTAGTCTTCAACTGGATCTTCAAAATCAAATAGTCATCAAAGTCTTGAAACACAAACTTCACATCTTTGAAGTGTAGGTCAAAGTTTTCAAACAAAAATCTTTAACTACTTGAATCGTATCACTGATCTTTGAATCATTGTAGCACGGATCTTTGCATCTTTGAGAAATATCTTTGCATCTTTGAATATGAATTGGCTTTTGAGCTTTAATGGGTTTTGAGCTTTGAAAACATTCTTTAATGAACTTGAATCTTTGTAGCTTTGAGTATCTTGAACTGTGTATCTTCACTTCTTCAACAATAACAAACTTTGAACTTTGAATCTTTGTCGAATCATCTTGAAACATCTTGAAACATCTTGACTTTTTAACTCGAGCTTCTTGACTTTAACAAAAACTTCTCTTTATCTTGAAATTGAAACATTCATATCTTCTCCCCCTTTTTGATGATTGTGAGCATCATGATCATCAAAATCCTTTTCAATTTCAGCAATCTTTGAATATATCAATAACAATCTCCTCCTTTTGATCTGAATATCCATCATTTCCAAAAATATTTATCCGAATCTTTTCAAATTCAGACAAAATGAAAGTGGTAACCCTGAAACAACTAATGAATCAGTTAAAATGCCTGTAAGTTGCACGGAGCCACTTAGTACAACGAATGCACTTTGGAAAGGAGCTTTTTGATGTTCACTCCTCCAGGACTTCCATTCAATCATCGAAAAACCACAAAGGAAATTTCTATGAACGTTATGACAAGAAAACATATTCCTTGTGTGTACGTGCAAGTGTAGAAATGATTGAAGCAACATATGCTTGAATAAAATAGGCTCAAATTGTGTAAACTGTTAAGACAGCAACAAGTTTTCCACGGACTCAATGTGCATGAATGAAGAGCGAAGGTGGGGCAAACTTCCTTCTTTTTCAATAGCTAGACCTTTCGAGTGAAGATCAGATAGATTATATGCTGCGTCCCCAAGAAATATGAAACATTTCTTTGTGAAGAAAGAAATGAGTAGCTGGTGGGGTTAAATGCAAGAGTTGGCATGGGCTAGTTGCCTGTTTCAATGATGGTCACCAAAGAATGTGAACCAATCAGTAATGTGGCTGCCCGACTCAGAAAATGGATGGTGCAGAGTTCTCTTATTCTTTTAACTCTATTCTCACATCCTCTTTCTATTTTTAATTCGCTCACTTCTACCCAAGCTCTCATTTTCATTTTACCTCAGCTCAATGAGATACTCAACCGTATGAGTAATCTCCCCCACTCATTGATTTCGACCCCTCACCCCTCAATCACCTAAGGATAACTTCTTGGGTAGGAAACACTGGTTAATGTGGATCCATATAAGTTCTTTTAAGATCTCACACTGATTCCCATGAAATATTGTCCTAAAATGATGCGTTGTTCAACAGTTTATCTTGAACAATTAAGAACCGGTGTGTATGCTCCTCAATAATATCATGAAGATTTGAGCATTTGATCTTTGAAGATTTCTCAAAACAAGAATATTGAAAGAATGAAATGAATTCGAAAGACTTGTTTGAGAATCTGACAATGTATCAATCAGATCAAATAACATGAATGATAATCATGTAAGGTTTAGGGTATCAAAGAATTGAATGTTGTTTATATGAACAAATATAAACAATCTTTGAATGAAAGGTTTGAGTTCGAACGCTGAAATGAATATGATGCTCAACAAAATTTGAAAACAAACGGGAGTATTACCATTGAAAAATGTGTCGTTTTGAGACATGGTAATAACAAAGTCAATATGAAGTTGAACCGGTGTGTATGAATACTTTAAAGTATATAGAAAAGATAATACGCAAGTATTAATCTTTAGAAACACACGGTCAGAAATGATGTAACGAGAATCCGATATATATATATGAAAAACATTTAAAATCGCACTTCTAGAATTCATAAAATCTGTTTGAGAATCGAGAAGTGGTTTGAACATTTAGCAAAATGTTTTTTATGCTTGAAAGTCGTTCTTCTTTCAAACAATCTCAGATTAAGTTAAGAAGATACGTACAGTTAAAACGTTTAAGCTCCCCCTCAAATCATGATAAACTGATTTACAATCAGATAAGCTCCCCCTCAAAATCTGCAAAAGATCTTAATGAAACACAATTAGTAAATGAAACAATCAAAGTATAAAACAATGAAGTACGAGTTCTAAACTGATGTGTTTAGAAGTCAAACTCTTTGAAGTACGGGTCCTAAACTGATATGTTTAGAAACCATAGTTTCTTTGAAGTCCGGGTTCTAAACTGATGTGTTTAGAAACCATTGTTTCTTATGCTCCCCCTTAATGGTACATATACTCTTCAAAAATTTGCACCGCTTCTCTTCTGTTTTTAGTCATGTGTGTGATATATATGTAACATTCAGTACAACACATGATGAACCTGCAAAACAAATTAAGCAGATTTTGGTACCCAACGGGACTTGGGTCCTGGTTTGATAGGTGTAGATCTCTTTGAAGGAATACTGTAAGTACCGTACCAATAAGAAGTATAATCTTTATGCACAAAATCATTTGATCCACAGTAAGAACAACAAATTTTCTTATGTGCCAACCTAATCAGATGATTTGCAGAATGAATAGGATTAGGTTTAGCAGAAGACTTACCTTTTGGAGTGTTGTTCTTCTTGGCATTTGATGTGGAAGAAAATGATTTTGGTACATCATTCTTTAAAGGTGTTGTACCTTTAACTCTCCATTCCATCTTCACAGGCTTGTAGATGGGTGTATTTGAACCAACAAAAGATTTAGAATTAGAACCTTTGAGAACTTTGAACAGGAGTTGTCTTTGACTTGTTACCCTTCTTTCTTTTCTATAACGGTGGTGTCTTTGTGTTTGAACACTCACCTTTACAAAAAGTACTTGAAGGTTTTTCATTTGTAAAGATAAAATCAGTATGGTCCGAAAGCTTCTTTAAGAAATCAAATGCACAAGCTTTTCCTTTTTCATTTCTATTGGTTTTGACTTGGTTTCGAAACCTTGGTCATTATGTTCAAAGTCACAATCCGAATCAGAATCGGCGTTGTGAACATCAAAATCCTTGGAGGACTCAGGTGTATTCCAACTTTTGAAAGCGTTTTCTTTTCTTTCTTTTGCTAATTCCTTTTCTAACTCATCCACTTCTTGAGAAAGCTCAATTATTCTCATTTCATAAGAATTTTTCTCATTTTCAAAACTTACTTTCTCAAACTCAAACTGTGCTCTTTCAAGATTGAAAGAATCTTCAAAATCAGACATTATATTAGGCTTTCTTTCTTTCAAAGATTTTTCTAATGTCATCACTTTTTGAGAAAGCTCACAGTTCTGTTCTTTAAGAAAGTTGCTTTCTTCAAGATTGAACCAGTTTTTCAAAGCAAATTCCTTTCTTTCATTTTCTAAGACAATCTCTAAATCAGTTTTTGTCTTTAACAACTCAGTCAACTTCTTTTCAAATGAATTGATTTGGCTCACAAAGTTGATCTTCTCATTTTCCAAATTGGTATGCTCAGAAAGAAGAATATTCTCAAGATCTACCACTTTCTTTGACAGTTTGATACATTTTTTATCAATCTTTTGTTTTGAATCAAAGATACTCTTTGTTGATTCAGAAACTTTTTGATCAAGCCATGTTCAATCTTAATAGTTTCCTTTTTCACCTCATCATTGAAACTAGAAGATATTTCCTTAAAAGTAGTTGAGAAAATAGTTGAAAGGAGATCATTTTCATAATCATTTTTGATCCTTTGTTCTGCAAGGGAGATCTCAAGTTCAACAATTTTCCCTTCAAGAACTAATGTAGGAACATATTTCTTTGTTTCAACGACTTGATTGTTAGTAACTGGCTTTGTAGCATTTATTTCAAAATAATTGCTTGGAAGTGGTTTATCTAGATTGTTGAGAATCTTCAACGTCTCATTAGTATAGCAAAATGGAAGTTGAATATGAGTTTTTAAAGCTCTTTTTCTATGTTCCTCTCTTTGTGTTTCCTTTTCATTAGTCCAATGAATTTCAAAATCGGGCCAATATCGTGCGTACCTTAAACATTCGAAATTATATACTGTCGGTACTGCAACGATAACTTTGGCTCCATATTTTGGACATTCGTAACCAAGCCCCCAATATTTATTGACATTGTTTACATGTCTTGGCTTGTTCATGAAAATTGTTTGAGAAGATTGATCTCTCAAATACAACTTCTTTTCCAAACTTTCAATTTTGTTTTTAAATTCTGAATTCTTTTCTGAAAGTTTTGTCAAAGATAATTCACTTTCTTTATTCTTTGATTCTAAATCTTTGATTTGTTTGTTCAATTCAGATAATTGAGAATCAAGAATTGACTTTTCCTTTTCAAACTTTTCTTGAAAACCTTTTGCCTTTTGTTCATCACTAACTTTTGAGTTGAACTCAAGTTCTTCAACCTTTCTTTCTAAAGCTTTGATTTTGTCTCGTGTACGAACAGGTAATTGCATAAGGCAATACACCTCGTCTTCTGAATAAAAATTAGACATTGTTACCTGTTAGCTTCAATCGTCCTAATCATATAAGTATTTAGAAGTAGTGAAAAATAGGCTAAGTAAAGAAAGCCTCTTACAGAGGCTCTGCCGAACTTACCGAGAGATCAAGGTCAAGAAGCTACAGAAGCAACAGAGGCATCCTACAGAACCTCTGTCGTACGCGCAAAGAAGACCCAAGACTCGGAATCAGGTGAAGACTGCTCTACAAAGGACCAAACCGCAGAACCTCTGTGACACTTCACAGAGCCTCTGCGGTCTTCAACAAAGACTAAAGATATTTATAATATCTTGCTACTGTTTCTGGACTCGTTCATCAACTTGCATGGCAACTTGCCCTGTCCAACGTCAACGTGTCAAACTCTGATTGGATTCAATAGGGCTTAGTACATAATAGACGTCTGCGGCATTAAATGCAATACAACACGTCCAACTGTTCATGCCATCCGTCCAACTGTTCATGCCATCCGTTCAACTATTTATCCCTTCCGTTCTGAATAGTAGCTTATGCTTTATGGTCCCCTTTAGAGTAGTATATAAGGAAGACTCGTGTTGAGTTCTTCCTAATCGAAAATCAAGAGATAAAAACATCACAAGAACACAAAGCTTATGCACCTTGAGAGTCATATCTGTTTTAAAGCTTTGCTTACTCACTGTTCTTAAATCTGTTCTTGATATATATATATATATATATATATATATATATATATATATATATATATATATATTCAGCAAACTCTGAGATATCATATTCTGATTACTGTTTATTTATAATGTGTTCTAAATCTATCAAACATATCTGTTAGTTCTTCAAATACGCTTCCGCATCAAACATAAACTTGAACTAATAGATCTGATAATCTTGTTTAAGCTAAACGGGAACCAACAATTGGTATCAGAGCAAAACTTGATTTTCAATATCAAGTGATCCTCGTTTTACAACATTTTTGATAGATTTCATTTTTTTCTTCATCACCGTGATTCTGGATATTAGTTTTTATCCAAAAATCTTTCCAGATCTTCATACTCATAAATCCTCTATCAGATTATCCTTTCCTTAAAATGACAAATACCAATAACTTTTTCACTGCTGGCTCATTAACCAAACCTCCTACTCTTCTTCGAGATGAGTATCCTCAATGGAAAATAAGAATGGCTCATTTCTTTGAGGGTACTGAAAAAACTCTCAAACAATATCTTTACAATCTTTCTCCGGTTCCTATGATAACTATGCCACGTGTACCAGCTACTGCTGAATCTCCTGAAATCCCTGAACATCAAAAACCTAAGCCAAAAGGAGAATGGTCAGATGAAGATAGGGCAGAAGATGAAGTCGCACAGAAAGCAAAAAGAATATTGATCATGGCTATCCCCAACGAACTATTTCAATCCTTAGATGCATGCGAAACAGCGCACGATCTTTGGAAAGAATTAGAAAGACAGTTGGAAGGGGGTGCTAAAACACAGAAGAACCGAAGGGCACAATACATAAATGAATATCATGCCTTCAGAGCCTCTGCAACATAATCTCTGCAAACAACATACGACCGGTTCAACTCTCTCATAAACAAATGCAGAAAGTCTGGCATTCACAGAACCTCGGAAGAAATAACGTCATGTTTCTAAAGAGCCTGAATGATGAGTGGCTTCAATTGTCTATGTCTTTACAAACAAACCAAGATCTAGACTCCTGGACACTCTCTGATCTCTATGGAACACTAGCCGCACAAGAGCCTCAAATAGCACAGGCTAAAACACTAACCATTGCACCATACGCATTGGTTAGCAAATCTACAGAGGCTACAGAAAGACCGAGAAATGAGAGAGCAACAGAGGAGAAGAAGAAGGAAAAGAAGAAGATAATGATGGTTGATAGTGAAGAAGACGAGCTGATAGAGGAAGAGATAACTCTTGCGTCATTAGCAAAATCATTGGCTTTATTGACAAGGTAGTTCAGAGGTAGCCAAAGGAATTATGGAAATGATCGATATAGCAGAGACAACCAGAGCATTAGAAGAGATGATGGAAGAAGAGAAGAATCAAGTAACCGACAGAGATCAGACTACAGAAATGATGACCAACAGAGGTCGAGCGACAGAAACTACAGAGGAAATGACCAACAAAGTTCAGATGACAAGGTAAGCCACACACAAGAATGCTACAAATGTGGTAAGCCTGGTCATTACGCAAACGAATGCCGAACGGAGAAAAGTGGAGACCAACAGAAGTCTGACGATCGAACTGGAAACACCTTCCAAGGTTGTTTCAACTACGGCAAGCCAGGCCATTTCGCAAAAGAATGCAGAAGTAGACCAAATCGCCCACAGAAGGACTCAACTTTTTACAAAAAGAAGGCTGAGTATTATGCGCAAAAATCCCTAATGGCGAACAAAGGGCATTCTGAGGCAAACAAGGAGGACTTCGAGTCAGACTCTACCTCTGACGATGAATTCCCCACCAATGCCCTGTTCTGTGGCATGGCAGAAGTCGACTCCGACACTGACACTGAGGTATCCACTTCAAACTCTACCTCAAGTACTAATTCTATAGATGATGATTTATTTAAACTTAACATTGAACTGAAAGAAGTAAATGAAAGCATTCAGAAAAGACTGACCTTTAATGAGAGAGAAGTATGGCTTCTCACTCAAGAAAAAGCCAAAATTTTTGAAGAAAAAGAAAGAGTAGAAAAGTATTGGAGCAATAATGTAGATCCTTTAAAAAGGAAAATTTCTGAATTAACCTATGCTTTAAAAATCAAAACAAAAGAACTTTCAGTTTCAAGAAGTGAAACAACAGACATAAGAGCTCTTAAAGAATACTTTCAAAGAGAGAGAGAGGTACTTTGGCAAGATCTTTTAAGAAGAGAAGTTTTACTTAAAAACTATAAAGATGCACATAAGGTGTATGAAAAGGTAAACTCTCAAATAGCAAGACGAGGTATAGGGTACAGTGATATTACCTTAGGAGTTGAAAATAAAAGACTAAAACCTCTGTCTTCTCTATTTGTTTTGGGAAAAACAAACAAACCAAACTTTCCTAACTTACTCTCTGTAAGTAAAAGGGTTAAAATCTCTGCAGAACCTCACTTGAGGAAACATACGAAGATGATCAATGTGTGGTTTGAAAACACAGAATCATCATCTTCAACCTCTGTCAATAGAGAAATCAAACCAAAGAAATATCTGAAAACACAAGATCAGATTGGTATCTTTAAGTTTGGTAAACCAGAGACTCAAACACAGGTCGCTTTTGTCTGCATGATAAACGTCGAAAAGAAATTATCAGCAGAAGCTCCTGAGTTTAAACCCATCTTTTCAGAAGGAAAACTTGAAGAATCTATTGAAAAAGAAATTTTGGAAGTTTTGAAATCAAATGTTTTAGAAAATCTCTGTACATCTTCAATAGATAAAATTCTCGCTGAAGAGATCTCTTCAGAAACCTCTGCCATCTATGAAAGCTTTTCTACAGAGGAAGAAAGCTCGTACGATACATGCTCAGAAAATCCAGCCTCTATCGAAAGAGATGATTCAACCTCTGTATATGAGGACGATTCATCCTCTGACGACTCAGAGACTGATTCTAAATCAGGGATAGTTCACTGTGACACAGAGGATGTTAAATTCTTCTATGAGGTTCTTAACAGAACAATTTCTCCAAAAGAGAAAATCACAGAGATACCTATCTGTCCAGATTTTCTCAAAATGTGTATACAAGTCAAAACCTCTACAGAGCTTGATAATCTGAAAAAGGCCTCTGTAAATCCTAAAAGCTCAAAATTTTCAAAACCTTTAAGGAAAATTAAAGAGAATCCCACTTGGCAAAAAAAGGGAAAATGGCCTGAAGCTAACAAATATTTTTCCTCTGTAACAGTGAAGAAAGATGTTCACCACAGAAGAGAGTCACAGAAGGCAGGACCTAAACAAGACTTTTGCAAACAACATTCTAGTATTCATAGATCTTCTTGTAATAGGAAATCTAATGTTAAGAAAGAATGTAATGCCTCTGTGGCTCAGTTAAATGAATTCAATGAAAAGTTCAAACAAATCACGTCTCATATTCAATACTGTCATTGCTTTGATCTTATGTTCAAATAGAATAAACACTTCTCAAGTCCAGATTGCTTACTCACCACTGAAATTCGAACTCAAAAGTCAGAACCAAAAGAGAAACAATCTGATTCTTCTGAAAAGGATAAAATGTATTTCAAGAATGCTAAGGAAAACTTGAAAAATTCTAACAATATTGGACCCATGTGGATATGGGTACCTAAGTCTCTGTGATTGTCTTACAGAAGAAATATGTGCCAATTTGGTATCTTGACTCCGGATGCTCAAGGCACATGATTGGCGACAGAAGATTACTATCCACGTACAAAGAAACACACGATGGTGGATCTGTAACTTTTGGAGACAACAAGAAGGGACACATCAAAGGCTATGGAGTCATAAAGAAAGAAAACGTCTCTGTATACAAAGTTGCATATGTGAATGGCCTCAAACACAACCTACTCAGTGTAAGTCAACTCTGTGATACATGATTCGATGTGTTATTCAAAAGAACTTTCTGCTCTCTACAAAGTGAAAACACAGGAATGGAACTTCTGCGAGCTGAAAGAAGAGGTGATCTGTATCTAATGAATTTTAATTCAAAAACCAAGGACAAAGTTTGCCTTGTAGCCTGCAAAAGTGAAGAAGCTTGGTTATGGCACAACAGGTTTTGTCACTTAAACTTTCACACCTTGGATAAACTAGTAAAACTCGATCTAGTTAAAGGTTTGCCAAATGTTAAATTTAACAAGGATCACTTGTGTTCGGCCTGTGAAATGGGAAAACAAAGAAGAGCTTCCCACAAAGGCAAAACAGACGTGTCTTGCACTAGGCCTCTGTACATGTTTCATGTCGACCTCTGCGGTCCCATTGCCATACAGAGCCTAGGTGGAAAGAAATACATACTTGTTCTAATTGATGAGTATTCACGTTTCACATGGGTTGAATTTATTAGAAAGAAATAAGATGTTCCAATTATATTGATTAATCTAATGAAGAGAATCCAAGTTCTTTATGAATGCAGAATACAGAAGTTAAGAAGTGACAATGGCACAGAATTAAAAAACTGTGTCATTGAATCCTATCTTTCTACAGAAGGAATATCACAGAACTTCTCTACAGCTCGCACTCCACAACAAAACGGTGTAGTCGAAAGAAAGAATCGAACGCTTGTGGAGGCCGCAAGAACTATGCTATCAGCATGCGGGTTACCAATGAACGTTTGGACAGAAGCGATTTCTACCGCGTGTTATACACAAAATCGTTCAACCATTGTGAAAAGACACCTCAAGACTCCTTATGAATTGCTTAACAAAAGGCGGCCAAACATCAAGTTTTTCCATGTGTTCGAATGCAAATGCTTTGTTTTAAACGACAGAGATTCAAGAGGAAAGTTTGAGGTAAAAGCTGATGAAGGCAAATTCATTGGATACTCTGCCACTTCCAAAGCCTACAAAACATTTCTTACAAGGTCTCGCAAGATCGTAGAAAGCATTAATGTTTCTTTTGATGATTCATTCCAAAAGACTTCTGAGCAAATCAGTTCAGAACTCAGAATTAAAGGGAAATCCTCTGACATCTCACGATCAAAAGAAGACTTGAATCTTCTATTTTTAGAGATGTTCCACGATGACATTGATCCTTCTGTTGGAACCATCAGAGTTTCTGAAGAACCATCCTCTGTCGGACAAAATCTTACAGGTATGACTCTAACTGGTCCAAATAATGCTTCATCTTCTTCTATAAAAACTACAGATGCAAATGCCGAGGAAGAAAATGCAGAAGATGAAACATCAAGAAAAACGACCACATAAGCTGTTGAAAAACAAACTCCACAATCCACAGAAGAACCAATTACAGAAGAAATAGAGGACCTAGTCTATACGTCCTCAGAGGAATAAACTCCACCACCACTCATACCAATCATTCCACAAACGGTAGGATCAACTACCAAGGCACGAAGAACGACAGAGGCTACATAAGAAGAAGAAGAACCATAAGAAGCCTCTGAAGAAAGATTCGATGACATTGATGACCACCTTCCACGCACAACTCAGTGGACAAAAAGCCATCCTCCAAGCCAAATAATCGGAGAACCTTCTGACACGGTAAAAACCAGGTCTGCCACTGCAAATTTTTATTTCTTTACAAATTTTATTAGTGTGATAGAACCAAAGAAGATTTCTGAAGCCCTAGATGACCCAAACTGGGTAGACGCCATGCAAGAAGAACTTCTGCAGTTTGAGCGTAACAGAGTATGGACTTTAGTACCTCTGCCACGAGGGAAACAGGCCATTTGGACTAAGTGGGTCTACAGAAATAAGAAGGATGAAGATGGAGTGGTCATCAGAAACAAAGCACGATTAGTGGCCAAGGGATATAGACAAGAAGAAGGCATAGACTACGATGAGACTTTTTCCCCTGTCGCACGGCTCGAAGCAATAAGAATATTCTTAGCCTTCGCAGCCCACAGAGGCTTTAAAGTCTATCAGATGGACGTAAAATCAACTTTTCTCAACGGTGAAATCCAAGAAGAGGTTTACGTAAATCAGCCACCAGGGTTTGAAAGCTCAAAGTTCCCAAGGCATGTATACTACCTTGAAAAGGCTCTGTACGGACTGAAACAGGCTCCAAGAGCATGATACGAACGACTTTCTACCTTTCTTCTAGTCAATGGCTACAACAGAGGTACAACAGATACTACCTTATTCTATAAACGCAAAAACAGTGAAATAATGCTTGTACAAATCTATGTGGACGACATAATTTTTGGGTCTACTAATCCAGAAGAGTGCAAAAGTTTTGAAAAACTCATGCAGAGTGAGTTTGAAATGAGTATGATGGGAGAATTAACATTCTTCCTCGGACTTCAAGTCAAACAATCTTCAGAGGGAATTTTTATAAATCAGGCCAAATATGTCTCTAACATTCTTTCCAAATATAACCTCTCTGATACCTCTGCCATGAAAACTCAAATGGCCACTGGAAATAAGTTATACTTAGATCCAGATGGCATCTCTGTAGAATGCACTCTCTACAGAGGCATGATTGGATCTCTGTTATACTTAACCGCAAGCAGACCCGACATTATGCATGCCACATGTTTTTGTGCACGTTATCAAGCTAATCCTAAGAAATAACATTATGATGCTGTGAAGAGAATCTTTAGATACCTAAAGGGGACCAAAAATCTCGGTCTCTGGTATCCACAGAACTCTGGTTTTAGTCTTAAAGCTTATACTGATACAGACTATGGAGAATGCATGCTCGACAGAAAGAGTACCTCTGGGAGTTGTCAATTCCTAGGTGGTAAACTAGTCAGTTGGACCTCCAAGAAGCAGAATTGTGTCTCAACATCTACGGCAGAAGTTGAATATGTTGCTGCTGCTAGCTGTTGTTCTCAAGTTCTGTGGATGAAAACTCAGCTAAAAGACTACGGCCACATCCTACTAAAGATACCCATCTTCTGTGATTCCAAAAGTGCCATTGCTATCTCTGCCAATCCTGTGCAACATTCAAAAACCAAGCATATCGATATAAGGTACCATTTCTTGAAACATCATGTTGAATACGGTACAATCGAAATGCATTTCGTGCCCACAGAATATCAACTCGCTGACTTATTCACCAAAGCACTAGACGAGAAAAGATTCAATTTCTTGGTGGGTAAGTTAGGAATGATAAATATGATGTGAAAATCCTCTGTAAGTATAGCTTTATCTTCTGTATATAAGTATATATTTATGTTTTTACTTGACTTATTGCTTTGATTGATTTATTTCTGTATGTAAATTCTCTAAGCTAAAATAATTCTTGGGAACACAGAGCTTTTGTGGGTCTGCTCAGAACCTCTGACGACCCTTACAGAACCTCTGGTAAACATGACCTATGCTCAATACAAATCTTATCATTCTTTGATCCAAGCATAAGTCTAGGGGGAGCAAAAGGAAATTACTTGATCTACAGAGGTGATTAGATCAAGGGGGAGCAAAAGGGACCCTGAAATGATCTACAGAGGTAAATCTTTCAAGGGGGAGCCAAAGAAGAGTGTCGATGAATCTCCATCGACATAAGTCAGACAAAACTGCCGAAAACGGAAGAACCAAAAGGTATGTCTCTCGTACAAAAGGTTTTTGAAAACAGTTTTCTAGGACACAAATTGTCAAATATGTCCTAAATATACTGTGAATAACATGTCAAAAATCAGAAGCTCAAAAAGTTTCATAAAATTCGAATTATGAGAAATTTAAGGTCATAGAGCTTCTGCTGAGCTCAACAGAGGTTCTACCAGAAATATGCTCTGTGATCGCAAATTAACCCTCTATCGATCTTTTAGAATGTTATCTCGGAAACCGAATACACACACCATGACCTTCTCGAACAAAACTTTTTCCATAATAGTTTTCTCGGACACCAACTTTCAAATATGTCCGAAAAACATCTCTTAAAACAGATCAAAAATTGGATGATCAGAAAGTTTAATAGAATTTTAGTTATGAGATTTTTCCCTCATAGAGCTTCTGCTGGCCCTCACAGAGCTTCTGCAAGTTCCAACAGAGCCACAAAACCTCTGCGAGTAAAAATTCTTGACTAAAATCCTATTGATCCTCTCCAATGTCTTTACAAACGTTTTTGTTAAAGAAGAACCTACAGAGTCATGATAACAATGAGATATATGAGAAAGGGATAAACATCAAGATTTTCAGAATCACAGAGCTTCTGTAAGACACAAAGGTTATGCCATTTTGTTATTTGGGCATTTCTGTAGTAATAACGGTTACTTTTACTGAGAGTGAATCTCATGTGGCTAAGAACAACCCCACGCGCCTAGCATTAATGGGCCGCGCACGACGTCCTGTCATCCTCCAACATGGCCTACGTGTCCCATTTTCATTGGGCGTACATGGAACGTTTTCTGTGGAAAGTTGAACCCAACGTTCTAACTTGAGTACGGATTACAAACTTTTATCCATTGCCATATATCTTTACTCTTTCGAATTCTACCGTTTTACCCTCCTATAAAAACCAAGCTTACCCTCTCATAAACTTTTTACAAACTCTAAATTCTTCTCCGGTGAAACCCTGCAAAAGCTTGCAAGAATCTTATTCTTCTTATCAAATGGCTTCATCTTCTCAAGCTATCTCCCCAGCACTCTCTCCGGCGAACTCACCGGAACACTCAACTGCTCATTCTGAACATTCAGAAAACCCCCACCTTGCCAAAAATATTGAACTAGAAGATTCCGGCGACTCAGCAGACTTTGCTCCGACAACACATCTTCAAAACTTTATAGCAAAGGATCACTTCGAAAAGGTACTACCAATCAAATCCAACAATTGCTATTTGGTCCCCTCACCCGCTGCTTTCGGCGAAGCCCATGCCATTCTTCTAAACATCATGGAAAATCATATCCTCTTCCCTCTACTCTCAAGAGCCCCAAACAAAATTCCTGTTAGGTATTTGAACCAGTTTTGGCAAAGTTGCCGATTTGATAAAGATGATTCTCTTATCAAAGGGTACATTTCAAGACCAGACAAATCTGAACATTTGGAAATCAAGTTCAATAGAACAATGTTCTCACTTGAGTTCAACCTACCAACAAGGGGTCTTCTTGGATTGAAGAAATATGCAGAGCAACCAACAGACGACGAGCTCTGTCGTTTCGTAGAAATGCTTGGGTACAACACCCAACTTAGGAAGAGAAATGACTTCCACAGAGGCAGATTACCACCTCTGTGGAACACCTTGTTTTCAATTCTTAACAGATGCCTGACAGGGAAGATAGGCAGTATTGACCAGAGCTCACATCAGATCTTAACCATCATGTATGTGGTTTACTATGATCTCCCACTCGATTACGCGACCATAATGATGCAAAAGATCATCAACACCATCGACAGAAAGAACAACACCAGAAGGGTAAAAGAGAACGATCCTAAGCTTCTACCACCTCTGCAATTCCAAAGAATACTGGGAGTAATGTTCGAACCTCTGTTGATGATACAGAACTGGCCAATGGAGGGGGCCAATTCCCAAATAGTTCCCAATGAACAAAAATATTCCCACTGATCATATAGATGGCTACAACCACTGCAGACCTTTGTCAAAGAACCTTCTGAGCTATGCCACGAACAAATCCCTTAAGTTAGAGTATATACGCGTTCATAGAACTCCAAAACCGAGTCCTATGACACCCCCGCGTTTAGGTGTCCCCCAAGGAACAATAATTGCAGAACCTCTTTCTACTCAAGAAGAAAAAGATAAGAAACTAGCAAAACACATGGCTATTCAACTTAGCTTCTTAGCCAAACGTGCAGAGCTCATGGGAAAGAAGTCCTCTTCGAAATCTTCTGCCTCTACTCCAAAATCAAAGAAGAGGAAAACGGCAGAAGGCACCTCTACAAGCATTGCAGAAGATCAACCTTCACCTCCTCATGCCACAGAAGTTGGCTCCTCTGCTCCTCCCTCTCCTAAACAAAAGAAAAGACAATCGAAACCTACAGAGGAAGGGGCACCAAAACCCAAGAGGAGAAAGACCAAGAAAAAGCATGGGAAATCACTTGAAAGATTGGTTACCATCGCAGAGGAGGCAATTGCAGAAGAAAGAACTGCAGAAGAAGAGGTCGAAGAAACTCGAGTAGAAGAAACTGCAGAAGACAAAACTGCAGAAGAAGAGAATGCAGAAGCAGAAATGGCAGAAGAAGGATATCAATCACCCTATCAATCCCCAGATCGATTTGCTCACCAAGGAAACTTGAACGATTTCCTACAGAACCCTGACATTGCAGACACCCTAAATACAGTGGGGTGGACGACACAACCACTCGACTACCACTCCCCAGAAGAACAATACTTCTCTATTTTTGGCATTGACACACATCTGCAAGAAGATGATCAAACACCCAGAGATCAATCAGCTGAAACACCTATTATTCTACAGAACCCCTTCATTCAACAAGGATTGGACGTCCACAGAAAGAGTCCAAGCACAGATACAGAATAAGGAATTGAGGAAATTGACATGTCAGAAGAAGCCATCAGAGAAAGGAATCAAAAGAGAGAAACTGAGTGGAATAGAGAGAAGGTTAAAGAGGTCATACAGAAAATGGGAGAAAAAGAAAAGGAAAAAGAAAAGGATGCCGAAGTTGAAGAAGGCACAAATCCCTCACCCCCTCCCAGTGCAACCCACACATCTAACTCCGCAGGTCTAGCTGCAGAAGGAGTTATTGAAAAAGAGCAGCACAACTCGATCCAAACCCAACCCATCTAGCCAGAGGTTACTCTTTCAACCTCTGCGCCCACAGAAACCGGGGAATCCATTCCTAGGGAGTCTCTTCAAAGAGACTCACCTATTTTTCATGATCAATCGCCCCAGATCACTCTAGAACACCCAACAGAGGAATTCGTTTCCTCTTCCACACACACAATAGGGCCAGATCTTCTTTCAGAGAGAAGTAGTGAGCACAGAGACGAAGAGACTCTAGACAAGTCTCCGAGTCAACAGAAGAACATTCCAATACCCACATCTGGAGTGGATTTGGACACTGTTCTTCGCAGAACTTCTGTAGAGATCGAAACTCAGGTTTCTTCTCAAAGATCAGAAGGAAATCCTTCCACCCCCAATGTACAAACAAGGGTGAACGAAGGTGTCCCAGGAGCAGGGACTCACTCTGGAGACGAATGTGTTCCTCCATAGGTTACACAAGGAACACAAGTATCAAGGGATGAGTTCCAAACCCTTGTCACCTCTGTGAACCAAACTATGAAAGAGTTGCAAAACTCTTTCAAATCTTTTGCAGAGACAGCATCAACGACTATCCTGAATCTGAACACCAAAATGGACAATATGTCCACAGAGGTGAAATCCGCCATCACAGAGATGAAGTCTTCTGCTGAAACAATTGCCACAACAACAGCCACTTCTGCCGCTCAAGAATTCGGAACTGCCATAACTTCTACGTTCAAGGACTCTGTCAAACATTTCCTTGAACAAATGAATACGCAATCCAACAGAGCAAAGGGCATTACTCCTGCAGATCTACATAACGTCCTAAAACAAGTACAAGAAGAGGCAATGCGCAACACGACAATGATGCAGCCAAAAGACTACATGACCATAGCAGAGCTAACAGAGCTCGGGCAGAATGTCATAAACCAGGTCACAGAAGTCATCGTATCCTTCACTACTGCAAATTCCAACTACGTCAAAGATTTCAGAAAAAGTGTTGGCATAATGCGTTTCAAAACAGAAGCAGAGCTTGCGACTCTAATTGGCCTCTGTGATGATGTCTGTGAAAAGTCGATGGCCGCATGAGCAGAATTACCAAAGAAACCCAAAGCTTCTTGCAGAGCAGAGGGTACTTCTGATAAAATTCAGGATGATTCTGATGATGACCATCCTGGTCCATCAGGTAATCCTGAGGGGGAGAATATAAGGGAGAAAGCTACGAGCAGAGGACTACAAGCTCCACCAATCGCAGCAGAACCAATCAACCAAGCCCCTCCACAACAAACCCAACAACAACAAACTCAACAGACCACAGAGACAACACCCATATCTGTGGAATCAACTCCTGAAGAAACAAATATTCCAGAAGCTGATCAGCAAACCACAGAGGCAACAACCACCCCTGAGGTAATCATTTTGGAAGAAAGTCCAACAAACCAAAAACTGGGAGAAACAGATCAACAGACCACAGAGAAAACACCCACCTCTGTGAAATTTCCTACAATGTCTGGAGAAGATGCTCAACATCTATCATCCTCCTCTAAAGAAGATCTTTCCTCCCCAACTACAAAATCAATAGAAAAACCCCAAACCATACCAAGAAGAAAGTCTATTGCCATCAAACCAAAAAGAGCAACGACCTCTGCTTCTGATGTTCTGAGAAATATGCACAAAACAATGACTGAACGAATGGCGCAGAGAGAAGAAGAAAGGCACAAGTTCACATTAGCTTTCAAAATGGCAAGAAGATTTGATGTCCAATCTTCACCAACCGAAATCGAGCTCACAGAAGAAGTCACCAAAGAACCTCCAACAGAGGTTACAGAGCAACTCAAGCCAACAGAACCATCGCCACAAAAGTCCTCTAAAACACAAATGTCAAAACCTACAGAGGCAACCCCAATCAAGTCAACAGAAGCGCCAACCCCCAAATCTACAGAAGCAACAGGTTCTGCACCTCCAAAAGCCAAAGACAAGGGCAAAGGAATACTGACAGAAGAGCCCAATAAAAAGAAATCATTGCCAAAGCCTACAGAGAAATTGATGAAGAGCGCTTTTGATGCCTTTCAAACTCCAAAGCCTGAAGAAGTTGACTGGGCATATGGATTGAAGCCTCTGTCAGACATTCCTCTAACAAGTAGAGCTGCAGAAGTTGTTCAAAAGATGGAGAGTATCAGAAGACAAGTACCACAACCTGATCCAACACAAGAAGAGATGGAAGAAATGGTATACAAATACCTCTATAAACAATCCTTTCATACCAATCATCCATCAGATCATGTGACAGATCCAAAGATCAGAGAAGAATTTGAGAACGTCTTCACGAGGACAAAGCCAAGAACCAAAGCAGACGCCTTCTCAATCCACAAGATCAAAAAGGTAATCTTCTGTAGGTTCTCCTTTACAAGAACCTATCCAAGGGTCAGGTACAATCTTTACAAAGTCAGAAGGGAAAACAATTCAGAAACCACCTTCGCTGATGCTGACCTAAGGAATATAAATCCATATGATCTACCTAACCTTCTGCAATGGACAAAGGACAACTACAATACAGAGCCAAACACCAGAGCCTATCAAGTGTTGAGAAAAGCAATGAGGGAAAAGCTTCTGGTCTACAGTATGATAGATTCTCAGCTGGGAAAGGATCTTGGTCTCAAACATCTGAATTTACGACCACCAGAGGATCGCTGCCCACTGGACGCCGTGCCCAGCTCAATCATTACAGAACCAAGGTTTGGGTTAGTATTTCAAAACCTACTAGGCGAAGTTAAACTTTTTGTAATCATGGACTGTCAGAAGTACGCAACTAGTACTCTGAACAAGTTCTGAGCAAGCCTTGTAAAATACAGAGATACAGAGAAAATGGATAGAGATGCTGCAGATATCTTAATCAGAGAGATTGATGCCACAATCTGCCTAAGAGAACTCTGCATCAGTTTCTACAACGAGATCAGAGAAGTTGGAAGAGACCACAGAAGCTACAACGATTTCAAAGATTCCAAAGTCTGATTCTCAAACATCCAATCTCTGCAAACCATGTCAAAGTTTATCTTTCATTGTACTCAAATGTAAAATGCCTCTGGCATATTTCTGAATGAAAGAACTTTCGAGGTATTGTTTAACCTCTGTCTTATCTAACTTAGCCTAACTAAACTCAAGTTCAATTTTTTATTTTTCACTACTTAGGGGGAGATTGTTAACTTCAATCTTCCTAATCATAGAAGTATTTAGAAGTAGTGAAAAATAAGCTAAGCAAAGAAAGCCTCTTACAGTGGCTCTGCCGAACTTACCGAGAGATTAAGGTCAAGAAGCTACAGAGGCATCCTACAGAACCTCTGTCGTACGCGCAAAGAAGACCCAAGACTCGGAATCAGGTGAAGACTGCTCTACAAAGGACCAAACCGCAGAACCTCTGTGACACTTCACAGAGCCTCTGCGGTCTTCAACAAAGACTAAAGATATTTATAATATCTTGCTACTGTTTCTGGACCCGTTCATCAACTTGCATGGCAACATGCCCTGTCCAACGTTAACGTGTCAAACTCTGATTGGATTCAATAGGGCTTAGTACATAATAGACGTCTGCGGCATTAAATGCAATACAGCACGTCCAACTGTTCATGCCATCCGTCCAACTGTTCATGCCATCCGTTCAACTATTCATCCCTTCCGTTCTGAATAGTAGCTTATGCTTTATGGTCCCCTTTAGAGTAGTATATAAGGAAGACTCATGTTGAGTTCTTCCTAATCGAAAATCAAGAGATAAAAACATCACAAGAACACAAAGCTTATGCACCTTGAGAGTTATATTTGTTTTAAAGCTTTGCTTACTCACTGTTCTTAAATCTGTTCTTGATATATATATATTCAGCAAACTCTGAGATATCATATTCTGATTACTGTTTATTTTTATTGTGTTCTAAATCTATCAAACATATCTGTTAGTTCTTCAAATACGCTTCCGCATCAAACATAAACTTGAACTAATAGATCTGATAATCTTGTTTAAGCAAAACGGGAACCGACATTACCTGAAAAGATTAAAAATGATCGTTATTAGATACTTCGTGAGAAGTAGAATTATGCACACACGATAATCAGAAAAAAATCGATTAAAGTTAGAAAAATTTTCAAAATAAAAAATGTGAATAACAAATTATAAAATTTGTCGTTCAAAATTTAATTTCGATAAATTAATGCGGAATACTGGACTTTAAATCGGCAAACCTGCAAAAAATAAGAAAAAATATATCAATTTCGAGCAAAAGCAGGTAAAAATTGACAACATATGAAACTAAAACGAAAAATAAGGACTAAAAGTGTAAAATACTAAGACTTATAAAAGACAAAGTCTAAAAATGACAAAAATCTAAAAATTAAGACTCAAAGGACTAAAAATGACAAAAATCTAAAATATAAAAGTCTAGGGACTAAAATTTACTCAAAGTAAAACAAAATTACAGGGGTTAAAAATGTAAAAATCCTAAACTTAAAACTACAAGGACCAAATCTGTCAAAACCTAATCTTAACTACAAATTAACGGAAAAACTAATAGAAGGACTAAAAATGTTAGAAAATCTAACAGAAAAACTATAGGGGCTGGAACTGACAAAACCTTAAAGTATCAACTTTGGTACTATTCATCATCTTTGAAAAATGACGAACTGCAGGTTTGCAGATTCATTTTTCTTGACCAAAACTCAACCAAAATCAGTGATTTTTCTTGCAATGCGATCCTTAAACGAATACAAATCAAATGAAATCAAAATTATTTGATCATACAACTAAGAACAAACGTGGGCAAAGCTTGAACAAACACCGACGTGGGTGACGTTTTTCCGACGAAGGTTTGTCCGACTATCAGATATGTCCGACAAGAGATTTGTACGAGTACAGGTTTGTACGACAAGACTCAAAATTCTGTGCGACTAGGAATACTGTACGACTAAAAATTGTCCGACTAGAAAAATTCAACGGTGTCCGACTAAAATTTGTAAGTATCGTACGAGAGTTGTACGACTACAAGATCTGTGCGACTAGCAGAGTTGTACGGCAGTTATGATGCAATGGCGTACGACAGTTATGAACTAGTCGTACACAACGTATACGACAGTTATGAATCGTACGACTACAAAGAACATCCGAGAGTTATGAGTTTTCCGGCGAGATTTTCCAGATTCCGGCGATATACGCTTTTTTGGCGAACTCTCTTTCAACACATCAAACCTGTCGATTTCTTGCTGTTTTTCGAAACACAAACTTGCACAATGATCGAAATATCACAACGAAATGATATGTGGTTGTTTGATTATCAGATTTCAACGAAAAATGAAATCGATCTTCATCATTAACGTGAATGACGAAGAACACAGAAAATGTCTAACTCAGATCTGTTGTAACGAACCTGTATGTTGCTGAAATTTTGATATGAATGCTGTAATCTGTTACAAAAACATTAATAATGTCAATCTGAGAAATCTAACATCAATAATACTTGATTAATCTCTAACAAAATCATCAGATTCTTGTGAACTTTGAAAGAAATATAAACTATGAAGAACACTGTTGAAAATTTTGATTTTTCAAAATTTTGATTTGTTGTTGAAAGTCAAATCTGTAAATTGCAATATGTTCCAAACAACAAATATAATCGATTTCTAAACTTGAATCAATCAAAAACACAAACTAATTACGAATTTTTGAAGATTGTTTTCAAGAAAAATCTCAAAAACTCAAGAACTTCAATTTTCTTCCAAAAATTGACAAAAAATTCTTCAATTGGTGCATAATCTGATCTGATCTAGCTCTGATACCACTTGTTATCCCAGATCTAATCAAGTAACAATGTGTAATTCATGGAATCTTCATTAGAATAGAGAAAGATACAAGATGAGATTCAAGATCCACTTTCTCTCTCTAACTTCTCTCTCTAGAAAGTCATCCCTCTATGTTGCTCACTCCTCTATCTCAATGCACGTATGAATGACTTCTTCTAAGACTTCTACCTAATTCTATTACAAACTCCCTATTTATACACTTTGACTAACACCCTTAATTGCCTTGACTTTGACCTTTAAAGTCTCTACTTTGACTTTTACAATACTTTGACTTCTTACAATTAAACATTAAATCTTGAATACATTTTATGCATTAACAGTTGGTCCATCTTTTCCTCTTAGTATAAAAAGAGGGGTTGGGTGTCATTTATTTCATATCTCAATCTACCACATTTAGCGCAAGCTTAGTGTAGTTGTTAGCTCTAGAATTTACTGCAGTATCTCTTTAATTTTCTGTATTTCGATCTGTAGTGTAATCGTTAGTTTTCAAGTAATTAGTGGCAGTGCTGTACTCTCGTTCCCCACTGCGGTTTTAATCAAAGTCACTTTCAGTTTACTTATGTGCAACTTCTCATCTTTTGTTTTCTTTATTTCGGTAATTATGGGCTAAGCATCCTTTGGGATGTAGGAAGGAGAAGTACCTGGATTTTATGAAAAATGCTTGAGTAATCTTTATACTTGGAATATTTATTGTTTTGGTCATTCACTCTCGATTATTGCCCAATGATGCGAACAAGCCGATCACTTGTAAGGATCTAAAGTCTAGTTCTTAACTCAGAAATGAGTAGAACGCAGTGACACGAGCTTGGATGATGCTAGGGGATTCGAAAGAATTCTTATGACACTTGCGAAAGTGAGGTCGGCACAGTGAGCTAATCTCAACCCACTGGAGTAGTAGGCAAACTAGTTGGTGTATTCAAAACACTAAGAGTATTTGTCTCTATACATTCCTTCGAGACCTGAAAAGGTCCATTTTGAGATTACCATTGACAAAACAGTAAGTACCAAGAGTATGGGATTTTTACTTAAAGGTATGAGTATTTTGTAACCGGGCTTTTCTAACGAGAATGCCCACTTCGAGTACAAGGATCACTTTTGGGATCAAGTATTTAATATAAAATCTAGGGAAAATCTAACCTACATTTCTTCTTTTTAAATCTTAAGTAAAATCGTTAAAGTAGCATCTCACCAAACAAACCAAACTATTGCTTCTTCTGTAAATGAAACTTGTAAAAGGAAGCTCATGAAAACCGTATTGTCTTGATTGTCCAGTCCTTGTGGATACGATTATGGTATTTTACCAACTATTACTTGCTGTGACGATCATAGTGGTCAGTGTACACTTGCGCTTCCCACTGTGGACAGTTTGCAACCCACTGCGATTAAATCACATATTTCGCACGTACCAAGTTTTTGCCGCCGTTGCCGGGGACTGGCGTGATTTTAAATCTTAAGACATTAGTTTTTGTTCGAGCCCGAGTAACTCGTTTTTCTAAGCTGTTCGTGTTGCATGCCAAGGCAACAAGACGGACCTTTGTTACCAATCGATCTTGAAATAGAGAAAACTTTTCGAAGAAGACGTAAAAACAAAAATCGACAACCCACTGTGATCCCCACTGTAAACATGGCAGGAGCAGAAATACCCATTAACCCACCATTAGTGGAGACTACAGTAACGATTGCCGATAGCAAAGATCGAAAAATACGGGACTATGCTACTTCCGGAGTTAGTGACTTAAGCTCCAGGATTCTAAGGCCCAACATTATTGCACAACATTTTGAACTCAAACTAGTAATGTTTCAAATGATCCAAGCCATGGGTCAGTTTGGAGGATTACAATATGAGGATCCACACTCGCACTTAAAATCTTTTTTGGAAATGACTGATTCCTTTCAATTGCAAGGTGTGAGTGATGAAGCTTTAAGGCTAAAGCTTTTCCCTTTTACATTGAGAGATAAGGCAAAAGCTTGGCTGAACTCACATGAACCTAATTCGATAACCACTTGGCAAGAACTTGCTGATAAATTTTTGAAAAAATACTTTCCTCCCAAAAGGAATGTAAGGTTTCGAAATGATATTATTTTATTTAAGCAAGAAGAAGATGAGGCTGTTTCGGATGTATGGGAACGTTTTAAAGATTTACTTCGAAAGTGCCCACATCACGGCATCCCACATTGCATCCAATTGGAGACCTTTTACAATGGTCTTTCCAATGCAGCCAAAATCATCTTAGATGCAACAGCAGGTGGAACTTTCACAAGCAAAACCTACTATAAAGGGTATCAAATCTTAGAAAAAGTGTCCAACAACAACACCGAGTGGTCAAATCCTAGATCACCCATGCCAAAGACCATTACCATTGATTCCGATGCACTCAAAACCATGAATGCACAATTGGTGGCCTTAACTAAGATAGTTTTGAATCAAAATAGAGGACAAGTCAACTCCGCAGTGGCCACTTCACATATCACTGAGAACTATTCCCTCTACGGAGACGAACATGTTTTTGACTATTGTCCTGCAAATCCCGAGGCCGGTAATGTTATTGGAACCAACCCGAGGAACAACCCGTATTCACAGACTTATAATCCAGGCTGGAGGAATCACCCGAATTTTTCTTGGGCTGGTAATCTAAGACTCCAACCCCACGGGGCGAGTCATGTCCAGCAAAGACCACAAAACCCCCATGGATTTCACCAACATCACAGTGGGCATCCCCCATAAAATTTTCACCAAAGGCAATCCTCACAACAGTTTCAACCACGACCAACTCACCCCACCGAGACTCAACCATCAGTTGAATCAATTCTTAAAGGTTTCATGAATCAAACGCAAGCAGCCATAAGGAACATAGAGACCCAAGTAGGACAACTAGCCGTTGAAGTTAAGAATAGACCACCAGGGACATTACCTAGTGACACCGAACATGCTAGGGTAATAGGAAAAGAACAAGTCAAGTCCATAACACTAAGGAGTGGAAAGGATCTAAAGGATATCATTTTTGATTCTGATGATCCGCCTCAAATACCCACTATCCCTAAAACCACAGTGGCCACTCCTAAAGTCATTGACAAACCCACAGTGAGGACCGATGTCCCTGAGCTTCCCACTTTTGAGACCATACCAAAACCCATTGTTCCAAAGCCAACACCACAGCAAACTCAAATCGACACACGAAGTATACCTTTTCCTGAAAGAATGAAGAGTAAAAATGTCGATGTTCAATTCAAAAAATTCTTAGACATTTTTAAACAACTTCACATTAACATACCCTTGGTAGAGGCTCTCGTGCAAATGCCAAGCTATGTTAAATTTTTGAAAGATATTTTGAACAAAAAAAGAAGGTTGGGTGAGTTTGAGACTGTGGCGTTGACCAAGGAATGTAGTGCCCTCCTTACTAGCAAGATTCCGCCTAAGTTGAAAGACCAGGGTAGTTTCACCATTCCATGTGTAATAACCAGGTATATTATTGGTTTATTTATAAGTATTACTTTAAATTAATTTTATGGAGTTAGAAGTTAAGGGGTAAGTTTTAATTTAATAATGGAAGTTTAGGGGTATGTTTTGCCAAATAAGATAAACTTGAGGTTTGTTTTGTCATCTTTGTCAAACTCTCTCTCCACCATCTTTAACATATCAAAAGGAAGATGAAGTCTTCCTTATAGCTAAAACAATACAAATATCCTAAGGTGTAGTGTGTTTTTCGGTTTAGAAAAGAGAGAGAGAGAGATCGAAAGAAGCTAAGGAAGAGGAAGAAGTAAAGCTTATAAATTCTGCTGGATTTGCTAATAACAACTGAAGAATCCAAATTAATATTTCTGTTTAATCCATACTCTTAAGTATTTAGTTTTTTTAAAAGTTTTTGCTATAAGTTTTAGAAGTGGGTTTTGATGATTTAGGGATGTTTTGGGAAATCTGAGCATATAGTTAGGTTATGTTAATGGTCTTAAACATATCTGCATATTTACAACAACATGCGCAGCTTAAAAGATTAAAATTCTGGGTTTTAGGATGAACAGTAGACTGAGACATTCAAGCAAGTCGAAATGGTGGGTTGCGACATGCTTGAATGTGGTCATCTTCATGATTGTCGCAATGGCGTGTTGTGACTTGCTCGCGAAGTCGCAATAGTGGGTTGCGACTTGGGTGTGAAGTCGCCATAGTGGGTTGCGACTTGGGGGTGAAGTCGCAATAGTGGGTTGCGACTTGAGGGGGAAGTCGCAATAGTTGATTGCGACTTGGATGTGAAGTCGCAGTAGTTGATTGCGACTTGGATGTGAAGTCGCAGTAGTTGAGTGCGACTTGGATGTGAAGTCGCAGTAGTTGATTGCGACTTGGATGTGAAGTCGCAGTAGTTGATTGCGACTTGGTATAGTGTATTGCGACTTGAGTCGAGGATTTCAGGATTTTAGAGATTTTAGTCTTTAAAAGGAATATTTGTATTTATGTGATACATATTCTGTGAAGTTAGGACTGAAAGATCGAAGTGCTTAATTATAGCTCGGAGGAATTTTGGTGATAAGCAAAACAGGTGAGTTTTATTTTAAAAACGTTTTCAACTGGAATACATATATGTATGGTTTGAGAAGGTGACAAATGATGTGATTATGTGTTTACGTTTGAGATAGATATGTGGTTGGAATGTGATAAAGTGTTTATAAATGACAATATGATATATTGAGATATATATTGTATTTATATGTATATTGCACTACACGAAGATACGTTAGCCGAACTATAGTCGGCGGAGGTGTTGCTGTAGTTGTTGTACAGCGGTGCTGTAGTTGTTGTACAGCGGTGTTGTTGGCTCGCAACCAACTGATATGGCCAGGGGGAATGAGGATGAGGATTTGAGCACAGTGCACGAGTCTTGATTGGTATACGTGTATTCTTACAAAGGTTTTACATAAACTATTTTGATATATAGTTTTATATAAATTGGTTTTATAAAGGTTTACTAAACTGACAGGGATTATCTCACTAGACCGTTTGGTCTAACCCTCATTTTCCTTTCAAAAATATGTATTCCAGGTCGAGGAACTTATAGCGGCAAAGGAAAGGATAAGATGTCGGATGCTTTTGATGACTAATGTTGATTAGGAAGTTCTTATGTAAAGTACGTTTTAAGACTTTCAGACCGAATGTGATCTATGATGTACTTTTTGTTATGAATCAACGATATGTTTGTTATGTTATACTTTTACTTGGGACGGGCCGTTACAGATGGTATCAGAGCCTTAGTTTAAGGGATTTAGGTATTAGTATCTGTACCTAGACTTAAACTGCATGTGAAGTAGGACGTCCCTATTAGTATAGAACCTTGGGGTGTTAAATATAAAAAGGTAGAAGGAGCAGCATGTAAGGTAATTTCATTTTACACCTCGCCAGTGTAATTGTGATCTTACATGTACATGTTTGAACCAGAATACTTTATTATATGGGGTATGTGTTTATGTGTATATTAATCTTGTCTGAATCTACAGAATGGCAAGTGGTACTCGACAAACGAATCAAGGGGGAAGAGGAAATCTAAATAGAACAAATCCAACAGCCGGAGGAAGGGGAAGAGGGGGAGAAAGAGGCAGAGGTAGAACTGGGGGCAGAGTACAGGGGCGAGGCACAGAGTTTGTCACAAGAGACGATTTAGCAGCTGAAATGGGGAGACTCCAAGCAAATATCCAAGCTATGTTCAACCGCACTCATCATGCTGAAACAGAGATACCAGATCCTACTCATGAAGAAGAGATGCCCACTACTCCTACAATTATACCAGTAACAAGGAAGTGTGATTATAAAATGTTTCTCGGTTGTAAACCTCCGACCTACTCATGAGACAGGGACCCCATGAAAGCGATGAGGTGGTTGAAGGAGATTGAAGCTATCTTCAAAACTAGTAAGTGTGCTGACGAAGATAGAGTACTATATGGAACCGCAATGCTAAAAGCTGATGCCCTATTCTGACGAAGATAGAGTACTATAGAGTACTTCATCATCCCAAGGTTCTATAATGATAGGGACATCCTACTTCACATGCAGTTTAAGTCTAGGTAAAGATACAAATACCTAAATCCCTTAAACTAAGGCTCTGATACCATTTGTAACATCCCTTATCCCATATACACGACATATCACACAATATAACACAGTTAGATATAACAAACAAACTTCACTTTACATGTACGGTCCGGTAGTCTTTTACAAATAGAAAGAAAACATTTGAAATACAATCATTGTGCTATTTGCATCCATAACACTTAACATTCCATTACAACTACTAAATAAGTCAAAAGCTTCGTCTTATAGTCTTCCTTACTAGCCATCCATCTCATACTCTACTTACTTGCCCTTACTTGATCCGCCACCTGGAATACATATTTTTAAAACAAAATGAGGGTTAGACCTGTTGGTCTAAGTGAGAAACCCCTGTTAGTTTAAAAACCATTTATATAAACTTCATTCATATAAATCACGCCACATAATTACATATATCCAATTAAGCTCACACATCGTGTACCTTTCCTTCTCATTTCCTCCTGGCCATATTAGTGGTAGCAAGCCAACTAATAATATACAACGCTGTACAACATCTACAACCAAACAACGCTATACAAGTTCTATAGCCAATCACACCGGTCTTAAACCCGGCCAACGTATTATAACACGTTTATAATACACATGTAAATACAATATCTCACTATATTGTAATTCGCATATACCATACATATAAACACATAATCACTAATTATCACATTCCCAAACCATACGTATGTATTCCAGTTGAAATTACTTTTAAAGTAAAACTCACCTGATTGCTTATTAACACGTTTCCAAGTCTTCTTAACCGGTTCAGCCTTTTACCCAGAATTCACAAGATCTGTAACACATAGATACAGACATCTCTTTACCACATAAAACACATAAGTCTTACTAAGGCTAACAACTCTAAAGAGCTCAAACCCTCAAATGTTGCCCCCAAACTCGTATTCAAGTCAAGACTACAGAATAGTCAGTCCTCATTCACTCCCTATCTAGTGGTTAACAAAATATAGGTTACTAGATACTTGACAGCATCTAAAACTCTCAAAAATGGCCAAACAGCAAAAGTATCCGGATACCACAAGTTACCCGGACAACATGACTTTTCCGGACAACATGACTTTTCCGGACAACTTGACTTTTCCGGACAACTTGACTTTTCCGGACAACTTGACTTTTCCGGACAACTTGACTTTTCCGGACAACTTGACTTTTCCGGACAACTTGACTTTTCCGGACAACTATAGAAAAGAGAGATTTTCCCGGATAAAGGACTCGTCCGGACACCTTCAAACAGTACCCGGACACCATCAACAAAACTACCCGGACACCACCAACAGTGCTATCCGGACACCTTCAACGTATCCGGACACCACTGTCGGTTTACCCAAAATTCACCCAGAAATTGGCTTAGGTTTACACCAGTTCGATTATGTCGATTCTAGACCGATAGAAACAATCTACTAACCATTATAAACATAATTAGTAAAGGAAACATACCTGTAACTACTTCCAATTGCACCAAATTGAAACCCTAATTCTAAAACTTCTTTTCTTCTTTTTTCTTCCTTTCTCCACAAAACACACACACCCCTTATGATAATATCTGATTTTCTGATTTTTTATGAATTATCTGATTTACCAATAGATAATATCTAACCAATATTTATCCTCTAAACCCTAAACTATCCATTAATGACCCAAAACACCCTTAACTCCTAATTTAACCCAAACTTACCCTAAACTTCCAACTTTAAAGTTAATTAAATTTAACGGAATGGGGATTTAACTAACGGACTTACCCGGGGTATTACAAGATGTCAGATGCTTTTGATGATTAATGTTGATTAGGAAGTTCTTATGTAAAGTACGTTTTAAGACTTTCGGACCGAATGTGATCTATGATGTACTTTTTGTTATGAATCAACGATATGTTTGTTATGTTATACTTCTACTTGGGACGGGCCGTTACAGATGGTATCAGAGCCTTAGTTTAAGGGATTTAGGTATTAGTATATGTACCTAGACTTAAACTGCATGTGAAGTAGGACGTCCCTATTAGTATAGAACCTTGGGGTGTTAAATATAAAAAGGTAGAAGGAACAGCATGTAAGGTAATTTCATTTTACACCTGGCCAGTGTAATTGTGATCTTACAGGTACATGTTTGAACCAGAATACTTTATTATATGGGGTATGTGTTTATGTGTATATTAATCTTGTCTGAATCTACAGAATGGCAAGTGGTACTCGACAAACGAATCAAGGGGGAAGAGGAAATCTAAATAGAACAAATCCAACAGCCGGAGGAAGGGGAAGAGGGGGAGAAAGAGGCAGAGGTAGAACTGGGGGCAGAGTACAGGGGCGAGGCACAAAGTTTGTCACAAGAGACGATTTAGCAGCTGAAATGGGGAGACTCCAAGCAAATATCCAAGCTATGTTCAACCGCACTCATCATGCTGAAACAGAGATACCAGATCCTACTCATGAAGAAGAGATGCCCACTACTCCTACAGTTATACCAGTAACAAGGAAGTGTGATTATAAAATGTTTCTCGGTTGTAAACCTCCGACCTACTCAGGAGACAGGGACCCCGTGAAAGCGATGAGGTGGTTGAAGGAGATTGAAGCTATCTTCAAAACTAGTAAGTGTGCTGACGAAGATAGAGTACTATATGGAACCGCAATGCTAAAAGCTGATGCCCTATTCTGGTGGGAAGCTCACATTGATTCCATAGGGTCAGATGTATACTCCACTTTTACTTGGGACGAATTCACAACAACATTCAAAGGACAGTTTTGTTCTCAAACAGCAGTCCGACAATTGGAAGAGGAGTTCATGAACCTACACCAACGAAGTTTATCGGTTAGGGATTACACTGCTCGTTTTCTAGAGAAGTCTCGCTTCGCGGAGTACTACGTTGCCACCGAGGCACTGAAGATGGAAAGGTTCATATTCGAATTGAATTCAGAAATTAGAAAGTTAGTGACTGCAACAAGACCTGATACCTTCTCAGCAGCAGTAAATGCCGCGGAAAATGTGGAACAGGATAATAAAAGAGACATTAGTGATAAGAGTACTGGAAAAAGAAAATTGGAAGAAACGGCGTACGATCTGGAGGAATACGAATCCCCGAGAATTGATAGTCATTCACCTTATAGATCAATTGAAAGACCATGTTCTAAATGTAAACGTATTCACCAAGGAAACTGCTCCGGTGATTCCCGAAATTGCTATAGATGTGGAAAGATTGGCCATATTGCGAGAGATTGCCGGGTAACTTGATACTGTTTCGTTTGCAACTCCCCTGATCATATTCAGTCAGACTGTCCACAATGGAAAGTACAACAGGTTAGTATGCCGGAGAAACCAACGAATGTTAGGTCGGGAGAAATAGAAGGGTCTGGGGAACCGAAAGCAAAAGGCCGAATATTCCAAATGACAACACAAGAAGAGGAGGAAATTATCTGATAAGGTTACAAGTATACTTCTAATAAACTCTATACGTGTTAAGGTGTTATCTGACTTCGGTATTGATATTCCCGTGCTTTTGTTGTTTATCTGTGTTAGAAATATAAGTGGGTGTGGGGTGTCTACTCAGTTAGTTTCTACGGTTTTGATTGAGTTTGAGGTAATAGTGGAGGTTAAGTATCAATATCTTTCGTCTAACCGAATTCCAGGACGGAATTCTTTTAAGGGAGAGATGTTGTAATAACCAAGTATATTATTGGTTTATTTATAAGTATTACTTTAAATTAATTTTATGGAGTTAGAAGTTAATGGGTAAGTTTTAATTTAATAATGGAAGTTTAGGGGTATGTTTTTTCAAATAAGATAAACTTGAGGTTTGTTTTGTCATCTTTGTCAAACTCTCTCTCCACCGTCTTTAACATATCAAAAGGAAGATGAAGTCTTCCTTATAGGTAAAGCAATACAAATATCCTAAGGTGTAGTGTGTTTTTCGGTTTAGAAAAGAGAGAGAGAGAGAGAGATCGAAAGAAGCTAAGGAAGAGGAAGAAGTAAAGCTTATAAATTCTGCTGGATTTGCTAATAACAACTGAAGAATCCAAGGTAATATTTCTGTTTAATCCATACTCTTAAGTATTTAGTTTTTTTAAAAGTTTTTGCTATAAGTTTTAGAAGTGGGTTTTGATGATTTAGGGATGTTTTAGGAAATCTGAGCGTATAGTTAGGTTATGTTAATGGTCTTAAACATATCTGCATATTTACAGCAACATGCACAGCTTAAAAGATTAAAATTCTGGGTTTTAGGATGAACAGTAGACTGAGACATTCAAGCAAGTCGCAATGGTGGGTTGCGACATGCTTGAATGTGGTCATCTTCATGATTGTCGCAATGGCGTGTTGCGACTTGCTCGCGAAGTCGCAATACTGGGTTGCGACTTGTGGGTGAAGTCGCAATAGTGGGTTGCGACTTGGGGATGAAGTCGCAATAGTGGGTTGCGACTTGAGGGGGAAGTCGCAATAGTTGATTGCGACTTGGATGTGAAGTCGCAGTAGTTGATTGCGACTTGGTATAGTGTATTGCGACTTGAGTCGAGGATTTCAGGATTTTAGAGATTTTAGTCTTTAAAAGGAATATTTGTATTTATGTGATACATATTCTGTGAAGTTGGGACTGAAAGATCGAAGTGCTTAATTATAGCTCGGAGGAATTTTGGTGATAAGCAAAACAGGTGAGTTTTATTTTAAAAACGTTTTCAACTGGAATACAAATATGTATGGTTTGAGAAGGTGACAAATGATGTGATTATGTGTTTACGTTTGAGATAGATATGTGGTTGGAATGTGATAAAGTGTTTATAAATGACAATATGATATATTGAGATATATATTGTATTTATATGTATATTTCACTACACGAAGATACGTTAGCCGAACTATAGTCGGCGGAGGTGTTGCTGTAGTTGTTGTACAGCGGTGTTGTAGTTGTTGTACAGCGGTGTTGTTGGCTCGCAACCAACTGATATGGCCAGGGGGAATGAGGATGAGGATTTGAGCACAGTGCACGAGTCTTGATTGGTATACGTGTGTTCTTACAAAGGTTTTACATAAACTATTTTGATATATAGTTTTATATAAATTGGTTTTATAAAGGTTTACTAAACTGACAGGGATTATCTCACTAGACCGTTTGGTCTAACCCTCATTTTCCTTTCAAAAATATGTATTCCAGGTCGAGGAACTTATAGCGGCAAAGGAAAGGATAAGATGTCGGATGCTTTTGATGATTAATGTTGATTAGGAAGTTCTTATGTAAAGTACGTTTTAAGACTTTCGGACCGAATGTGATCTATGATGTACTTTTTGTTATGAATCAACGATATGTTTGTTATGTTATACTTTTACTTGGGACGGGCCGTTACACCATGCACGATAGGAGGACAAGAAGTAGGTCAAGCACTCTGTGATTTGGGAGCTAGTATAAACTTGATGCCATTGTCCATTTTTAACAAGTTAGGTATAGGAGAGGCTAGACCCACAAGCGTGACATTACAACTAGCTGATCGGTCCATTGCCCACCCCAAAGGAAAAATAGAAGACGTTTTGGTCCAAGTGGATAAGTTTATCTTCCCTGCCGATTTTTTAATTATAGATTATGAGGCCGATAAAGATATCCCTATCATCTTAGGGCGTCCATTTCTTGCAACTGGACGTACTTTGATCGATGTGCATAAAGGGGAACTCACTATGAGAGTCCATGACCAAGAGGTAACATTCAATGTCTTCAAGTCCCTTAAGTTCATAGAAACCGAAGACTGTTTTGCTTTGAGTTCGATTGGTGGTAACCTAAGTCTTGACACAGTGAGCACAGTGGGCAGTGAGAGTGAGCACTCCAACTCTGAGAGTGATGACACTTTTGAGGATGAGTGTAACGCAATTATGGCAGCCTTTGAACCTCTGGACTTTAAGGACATAAATGTTCAACCCCCTTCAATAGAATAACCTCCCGAGTTAGAGCTAAAACCATTGCCTTCCCACTTGAAATATACTTATCTCGCTAAGGATAATACACTTCCTGTTATTATCTCATCCAAACTTAGTGAGAAACAAAAACAACTTCTGATTGATCTGTTGATGAAGCATAAGAGGGCAATTGGTTGGACTATAGTGGACATTAGAGGTATTAGCCCTTCTTTATGTCAACATAAGATTAACTTAGAGAGTGACCACCCTGGAAAAGTCCAACCCCAAAGAAGGTTGAACCCCATAATGAAGGAGGTAGTTAAGAAAGAAGTTTTGAAGTGGTTAGACGCCGGTATTATCTACCCAATAGCTAGTAGTAGTTGGGTGAGCCCCGTTCAGTGTGTCCCTAAAAAGGGAGGAACGATCGTAATGGAGAACGACAAGAACGAGCTCATTCCCACTAGGACTGTTACTGGGTGGAGAATATGCATGGACTATAGACAACCCAACCTAGCCACCAAGAAAGACCATTTTCCCCTACCATTCATTGACCAAATGCTTAATAGGTTGGCGGGAAATGAATTCTATTGTTTTCTAGATGGATACTCCGGATACAACCAAATCCATATCGCCGCCGAGGACCAAGAAAAGACCACCTTTACTTGTCCCTACGGTACTTTTGCATTCTGGAGGATGCCATTTGAATTGTGTAATGCCCCAGCCACGTTCCAACGTTGTATGATGGCCATTTTCACCGACATGATTGAGGACACCATAGAAGTTTTTATGGATGACTTTTCTGTGATAGGGACATGATTTGACAACTGCCTGGGAAATTTAGAGAAAAGCCTAGTGAGATGTGAGACCCACAACCTTATTTTAAACTGGGAAAAATGTCATTTTATGGTCGAAGATGGTATTGTCCTAGGTCATCTTGTCTCAAAGAGAGGGTTGGAAGTTGACAAAGCCAAACTTTAAGTAGTGGCACAACTTCCCGAACCCACAACCGTGAAAGGCATTCGAAGTTTCTTAGGTCACGCAGGTTTGTATAGGAGGTTCATCAAAGATTTTTCCAAAATAACTAAACCCCTTTGTAACCTGTTGCAACATGAAAAAGAATTTAATTATACCCAAGAATGTCGTGATGCTTTTGAAACAATCAAAAAAAGCCTTAGTTACTGCACCCATAGTGACCACTCCTGACTGGTCACTCCCATTCAAAGTAATGTGTGACGCTAGCGAGTGGGCTGTGGGGGCTGTTTTAGGACAGCGGAAGAACAAAATCTTTCACCCCATTTATTATGCAAGTAAAACACTGATTGAAGTTCAGATTAATTATACTGTCACTAAAAAAGAATTACTTGCGGTGGTGTTTGCTTTTGATCGTTTCAAGTCATACTTGATAGGGACGAAGGTCATCGTGCACACTGATCATGCAACAATAAAATACTTGATCAACAAGGCTGATTCCAAGACACGTTTGATTCGATGGGTTTTATTATTGCAAGAATTTGACCTTGAGATCGTTGATAGGAAAGGAACAAGCAATTAGGTAGCTGACCATCTGTCCAGGCTCGAGAAGGTAGTGACCACTGTGGAACCCACTCCGGTCAAAGAAAATTTTTCCGATGAACAATTGTTAGCAGTTCAACATCAAGACAAAAATATTCCTTGGTATGCTGACATTGCAAACTTTTTAGCAAGTGGACTAAAGCCCCACGGGATGAGTGAACAACCATTTAAAAAGTTTTTACATGACACTCATCAATATATTTGGGACGACCCTTTCTTATATAAGATAGGGACGAACCAGATATTGAGACGGTGTGTCCACGGGAGTGAGCAACATCAAGTACTCCAAGGTTGTCACACATCCCACTACGGTGGCCACTTTGGTGGAAACCGCACTGCTGCAAAAATCATACAAAGTGGGTTCTTTTGGCCCACTGTGTTTAAAGACTCTTACGAATTTGTGAAAAATTGTGAGGAATGTCAACGCACCAGGAACATTTCGCAAAGGAACGAGATGCCTCATAATAACATTCTAGAGGTAGAACTTTTTGATGTTTGGGGGATCGATTTTATGGGTCCTTTACCAAACTCAAACAATAATTTTTATATCTTGGTTGCGGTGGACTATGTTTCAAAATGGGTGGAAGCTGTTGCATGTCACTCCAATGATGCAAACACCGTGGTGAAATTTTTGCATAAGAATATTTTCACTCGATTTGGAACACCATGGGCATTAATTAGTGACGAAGGCACCCATTTTGTGAACAAAGTCATGAGCTCGGTCCTTGCTAAATATGATATACATCATAGAGTGGCCACCGCATATCACCCACAGACCAACGATTTAGCCGAACTTTCAAACCGAGAAATCAAAGGCATTTTAGAAAAAGTCGTTAAACCACACCGTAAAGGTTGGTCAACCAAACTTGATGATGCTCTTTGGGCCTATCGTACGGCCTACAAAACTCCTTTGGGAATGTCTCCATTTAAGTTGGTTTTTGGCAAAGCTTGCTGTTGGTCCCGAAGGGTTATACAAGTTTGTAGAAGGGGGGGGGGGGGGGGGGGGTTGAATACAAACACATGATTTTTACTTTCTAAAATGTTTATTGATAAATCAAAACAATTTACAACTTGTTGCGGAACAAGATTAAGGATTAACCTAATCTAAACAAGTTAAGAACACTAAGTTTCTTGCACTAGAAGAAAGACAGAAAGGAGATAAGGAAATTACGAATAATAACCTAACACACAGTAGTAAGGAATAAGAAGATGGCCCGGGCACTTCATTTCTGAAGTAGGGTTCTTCTTATATACTGCATGCATTTAATGCATAACAGTGTTACTTTACACGTGGCAGCAGCTGAGTGGTTGCATGTTTTGACCTTTGTAGACAACCTTAGTAGCCGCATGGTGCACAGTGTAGAATCAGAGTTTGTTGTACGATTCTAGACAGAAGGGAGGTCCGTTATGACATTTCGTACGGAGACGTGCAAGGGAGGTAAGACAATAGTACTTTGTAAGGAGACTTCATGATCAACTTTCGTTGAATCAGTACTTTATCAGCGAATGATAAAGCTCAACGATTGCTGAAGTCTTCTACTTGATACTTCACGTTGAATGGACAATTTTGTGACTTCGCTAATATCCGCATCAGTTCATTAGTAGATTTGTCGCTGGTTCTTGGGCTTAATCTTCGACTTCAGCGTAGAACCTTTGTTGACGTGAAACTTATCTTCATGAATCATAAGTAAACAACTAAACTATCAGCGATCATCAAAGAGACTGAACAGACTCAGAGCTACTGGATGAACAGTGTTCGCTGAATGTCTAATCTAAAGAGCGAGAGTTCCTATCAGCGGTATTGTAAAGTCTTAGTACTTATCAGCGATAGTGAAACTCTAATACATATTGTTTACTTACAATTTTCACTAAGTATTAAAGAGAGGGTCATTATCAAATCACTGAGGGTTTGGATCAACAATCTCCCCCTATTTGATTATGACATAGCAACAAAGAAAATTGCTAAGTATGAAAACATAAGGATAAAAAGAACTCATAAAATATTTATCCCTTTTACTGTTTTCTGGGATCTTTTAAGTACTGATGGAGTAAAGTACATTCGCTGAAAATTTTCTTTTAACTTTGTATAAGATTACAGAGGGAAGTAGAAAAATTACAAGTACATCAAATTTAAATTACAAGTACAAAAGAGGTAAGCTAATAAGGATAGAAGAAATACAAGGAAATCCTATCAGCTTTCAAAGGGTTCTTCCGTAATGAGAAGTTCATCAAGGGTCTTTGTTGTTGGGATCATCCAGTCAGGTACCGTTACACCTTGATTTCTTATTTCTTGTTCTTCTTTGAAGATCAGGGGCTTGGGATATCTTGCCTGAAGATCGCGTCTGAATTCACACCAATAGATGAGATCCCCGAGCTGTTCAATGGGAGTGATGGGAAGCTCAGAGACACGTTGAAAACATTGTCCTTCATCGTAGTCGAGAAAAAAGATAACATAAGGTTCGCTTATGACTTTTCCAGGGACGAAACGTTCACCAGGTGGCAGAGAGGTATCCAGTGCTGAGAGATCAAGATCAGGATGATAACTCTATTTTTAGAGTTATTATTTCCATTTATTTTCCACTTTATTTTGTCAATTTTAGCCATTTCACTTCTCAAAACCCCCATTCTTGGTATAAATCTCGAAAATGAGCAAAAGGAGCGAACCTTAGTGTTTAATAAACTATTTGGTAGAATTTGGGTGTTTTTCACATTTTATCCTGCAGTGATCACTGTTGTGCCTACTCCGGCTGCACACTATTCGAGCTGATCAAGAAAGACAAAAGAAACTACTAGTTGGGACTTAATTTGCTGGAGGAAGAAGGTTCATTAGCAGGGAAATGGCTGGAAGAAGTACAAAATGGCATCTACATTGAAGATTGCAACAAGTACTCCTTTATGTACTTGGAGATTGACTTGGAAAAGGGTCCATTGGGTAATTGGTTTGCACAAGGTGCTGATTTCTGCCATAACACATCAGTTTTTACCCATTGGAAGACTCATCCCTTTTGGGTAATACCCAACTCTTTCTAATAGTATATAAAGGAGCACTTGGGTTCATTTATTACAATCTTGGAATCTTACAATCATCTTGGGTTAAGTTTAGATAGTTGCATAGCTTTAATTTCTCTCATCTACCACATTAGTTTTAGTCTTTTAATTACTGCATTAACTTAGCTTTAATTTCTGTAATTTCCTTTCCTAGTTAATTGTAGTTCGTAAAGCACGGTGGACAGGGACGAATTCTCGTTCCCCACTATGAGTACTATTCAATCCACTATCAGTTTTATTATGTGCAAATCTTCATCTTTTGTTTTCTTTACTTCGGAAATGTTAGGCTAAACATCCCTTGGGATGTAGGAAGGAGAAGTACCTGGATTTTATTAAAAATGCTTGAGTAATCTTTATACTTAGAATATTTGTTGTTTTGGTCATTCATTCTCGATATTTACCCAAAGATGCGAACAAGCCGATCACTTGCAAGGATCTAAAAGTCTAGTTCTTAACTTAGAAATGAGTAGAACGCAGTGACACGAGCTTGAATGATGCTAGGGGATTCGAAAGAATTCTTATGACACTTACGAAAGTGAGGTCGGCACAGTGAGCTAATCTCTGCCCACTGGAGTAGTAGGCAAGCTAATTTGTGTATTAAAAACACTTAGAGTATTTGTCTCTACGCATTCCATCGAGGCCTGAAAAGGTCCATTTAGAGATTACCATTGACAAAACAACAAGTACTAAGAGTATAGGATTTTTATCTAACGGTGTGAGTATTTTGTAACCGGGCTTTTCTAGCGAAAATGTCCACCACGAATACGAGGTCACTCTAAGGACCGAGTATTTGAGATAAAATCTAGGGAAAATCCAACCTACATTCCTCCTTTTTAACATTTAGTAAATCGTTTAAAGTAGCTATTTCACCAAACCAAACCAAAGTATTATTTTCTTCTCTAGTTGAAACTTGTAAAATGAGCTCATAAGAAGCGTATTGTTCCTGATTGTCCAGTCCCTGTGGATTCGATTCTGGTATTTTCCCAACTATTACTTTCTATGACGATCATAGTGGACAGTGTACACTTGCACTTTCCGCTGTGGACAGTTTGCAACCCACTGCGATTAAAACACACATTTCGCACGTGACAAGTTTTTGGCGCCGTTGCCGGGGACTGGCGTGATTTTAAATCTCAAGACATTAGTTTTTGTTCGAGCCCGAGTAACTCGTTTTTCTAAGCTTTTCGTGTTGCATGCCAAGGCAACAACACGAACCTTTGTTACCAATCGATCTTGAAATAGAGAAAACTCTTCGAAGAAGACGCAGAAACAGAAATCGACAACCCCCTGTGATCCCCACTGTAAACATGGCTGCAATACCGCCACCTGTAGTGGAGACCACGATCACGATTGCCGATAGCAAAGATCGAAAAATACGGGACTCTGCTACTTCCGGAGTTAGTGATTTAGGCTCCGGGATTCGAAGGCCCGTCCTTGATACAACGCATTTTGAACTCAAATCGGTGATGTTTCAAATGATCCAAGCCATGGGTCAATTTGGAGGATCGCCATCTGAGGATCCGCACTCGCACTTAAAATCTTTTTTAGAAATGACCGATTCCTTTCAGTTGCAAGGTGTTAGTGATGAGGCATTAAGACTAAGGCTTTTCCCTTTTTCATTAAGGGACAAGGCGAAGTCTTGGCTGAATGCACATGCACCTCACTCGATAACCACTTGGCAAGAGCTTGCCGATAAATTTTTGCAAAAATACTTTCCTCCAACAAGGAATGTAAGGTTTCGAAATGATATAATTTTTTTTAGGCAAGAGGAAGATGAGACTGTTTCGGATGCATGGGAACGATTTAAAGATTTACTTCGAAAGTGCCCACATCATGGCATCCCACATTGCATCCAATTGGAGACCTTTTACAATGGTCTTTCCAATGCAGCAAAAATCATCTTAGATGCAACAGCCGGTGGAACATTTACGAGTATGACTTACAACGAAGGATATCAAATTTTAGAAAAAGTGTCCAACAACAATACCGAATGGTCAAATCCGAGAGCACCCATGTCAAAGACCAACACCATCGATTCCGAGGCACTTAAAACCATGAATGCGCAATTAGTGGCCTTGACCAAAATCGTTTTAAATCAAAATAGAGGCCAAGTCAATTCCACAACGCATCTCCCCGATAACTGCTCCCTTTGTGGAGAGGAGCTGTTTTTGATTATTGTCCAGCAAATCCCGAATCTGTTAATGTCATAGGAACCAACCCGAGGAACAACCCTTATTCACAGACTTATAATCCAGGTTGGAGAAATCATCCGAATTTCTCTTGGTCTGGTAATCAAGGACTCCAACCCCAAGGGCCGAGTCATATCCAGCAAAGACCACACAATCCCCCTGGATTTCAGCAACATCACAGTGGGCAGTCCCCACAGAGCTTTCACCAAGGGCAGTCCTCACAACCATACCAACCACGATCCAATCAACCAGCTGAGGTTCAACAATCGCTTGAATCTATTGTCAAAGGTTTTATGAATCAAACTCAAGCAGCCATTAGGAACATAGAGACTCAAGTAGGACAACTAGCCGTTGAAGTTAAGAATAGACCACCAGGAGCATTACCGAGCAACATCGAACACGCTAAGGTAATAGGGAAAGAGCACGTCAAGTCCATCACCCTAAGGAGTGGAAAGGATCTGAAAGATATCATTTTTGAGTCTGATGATTTGCCTCAAAAACCCACTTTGAGCACCACAGTGGGCACTCCTCAAGTCACTGTGATCCCCACAGTGGGGACCGACATCCCTGACCTTCCCACTTTTGGACCTGTTCCCAAACCTATAGTTCCAAAGCCAATACCACAGCAAACTCAAATTGACCCACGAAATATTCCCTTTCCTGAAAGAATGAAGCCGAAAATGTCGATGTTCAATTTAAAAAATTCTTAGACATTTTTAAACAACTTCACATTAACATACCTTTGGTAGAGGCTCTCGAGCAAATGCCAACCTATGTTAAATTTTTAAAGGATATTTTGAACAAAAAGAGAAAGTTGGGTGAGTTTGAGACTGTGGCTTTGACCGAAGAATGTAGTGCCCTCCTCACTAGCAAGATTCCACCTAAGTTGAAAGACCCAGGTAGTTTCACCATTCCATGCACAATAGGAAGACAAGAAGTAGGTCAAGCACTTTGTGATCTAGGAGCTAGTGTCAACTTGATGCCGCTGTCCATTTTTAACAAGTTAGGTATTGGAGAGGCTAGACCCACAACCGTGACATTACAACTAGCCGACCGGTCCATTGCCTATCCCAAAGGAAAAATAGAAGACGTTTTGGTCCAAGTGGATAAATTTATCTTCCCTGCCGATTTTCTAGTTCTAGATTATGAGACCGATAAAGAAATCCGAATCATCTTAGGGCGTCCATTTCTCGCAACCGGACGTACTTTGATTGATGTGCACAAAGGGGAACTCACGATGAGAGTTAATGACCAAGAGGTGACATTCAATGTTTTTAAGTCTCTTAAATATATAGATACCGAAGATTGCTTTGCCTTAAGTTCGATTTACAGAACCCACAGTCTTGACACACTGCCCATAATGGGGAATACAGTTCCCAAAGTGAGGAGTGACAGTGAGCACTCTGAATCTGAGAGTGATGACACTTTTGAGGATGAGTGTAACGAAATGGTTGCAGCTTTTGAACCTCTGGACTTTAATGATAGAAATGTTCAACCCCCTTCAATAGAACAACCTCCCGAGTTAGAGCTTAAACCATTGCCTTCCCATTTAAAATATGCTTATCTCGCTACAGATAATAAACTTCCCGTTATTATCTCTTCCAAACTTAGTGAGAAACAAGAACAACTCCTGATCGATTTGTTGATGAAGCATAAGAAGGCAAATGGTTGGACCATAGCGGACATTCGAGGAATTAGCCCCTCCTTATGTCAACATAAGATTAACTTGGAGAGTGATCACCCGGGGAGAGTTCAACCTCAAAGAAGGTTGAACCCCATCATGAAGGAGGTAGTTAAGAAAGAAGTCTTGAAGTGGTTAGATGCCGGTATTATCTATCCCATTGCTAGTAGTAGTTGGGTGAGCCCCGTCCAATGTGTCCCTAAAAAGGGAGGGACGACTGTAGTGAAGAACGAAAAGAACGAGCTCATTCCCACTAGGACTGTCACGGGATGGAGGATATCCATGGACTATAGACAACTCAACTTGGCCACTAAGAAAGATCACGTTCCCTTACCTTTCATCGATCAAATGCTTGATAGGTTAGCGGGAAAGGAATTTTATTGTTTTCTAGATGGATACTCCGGATACAACCAAATCCACATTGCACCCGAGGACCAAGAAAAGACCACCTTTACTTGTCCCTACGACACTTTTGCATTCCGGAGAATGCCATTTGGATTGTGTAATGCCCCCGCCACTTTTCAACGTTGTATGATGGCCATTTTTACCGACATGATAGAAGATACCATAGAAGTTTTTATGGACGATTTTTCTGTGATAGGGACATCATTTGACAATTGTTTGGGTAATTTAGAGAAAAGCCTAGTGAGATGTGAGACCCACAACCTAGTTTTAAATTGGGAAAAATGTCATTTTATGGTCGAAGAGGGTATTGTTTTAGGACACCTTGTCTCAAAAAGAGGGTTGAAAGTTGATAAAGCCAAGCTTGAGGTAGTGGCACAACTTCCCGAACCCACAACGGTGAAAGGTATTCGAAGTTTTTTGGGTCACGCAGGTTTTTATAGGAGGTTCATCAAGGATTTTTCGAAAATTACGAAACCCCTATGTAACCTGTTACAACATGAAAAAGACTTCATTTTTACCCAAGAATGCCGAGAAGCTTTTGAAAAAATCAAGGAAGCATTAGTCACAGCACCCATAGTGACCACTCCTGACTGGTCACGCCCATTCGAAGTGATGTGTGATGCCAGCGATTGGGCTGTGGGGGCTGTTCTCGGACAGAAAAAGAACAAAGTTTTTCACCCCATTTATTATGCAAGTAAAACACTGATTGAAGCTCAGATTAATTACACTGTTACTAAAAAAGAATTACTTGCGGTGGTGTTTGCTTTTGATCGTTTCAGGTCATACTTGATAGGGACGAAGGTCATAGTGCACACAGATAATGTAGCGATCAAATATTTGATCAACAAGGCTGATTCCAAGCCACGGTTGATTAGATGGGTTTTATTGCTGCAAGAATTTAACCTTGAGATCGTCGACAGAAAAGGAACAAGCAATCAGGTTGCCAACCATTTGTCCAGGCTCGAGAAGACAGTGGGCATTGTTGATCCCACTCCTGATCCCACTCCGGTAAAAGAAACTTTTCCCGATGAACAATTGCTATATGTTCAACATCGTGAAAATAATATTCCTTGGTATGCTGATATTGCAAACTTTTTAGCAAGAGGACTTAAGCCCCACGGGATGAGTGGACAACCATTCAAAAAGTTTTTACACGACACACGACAATACGTTTGGGATGATCCTTTCTTGTACAAGATAGGGGCGGACCAAATATTGAGGCGTTGTGTCCATGGGAGTGAGCAACAACAAATACTCCATGGTTGTCACACATCCCACTACGGTGGCCACTTCGGTGGGAACCGTACCGCTGCAAAAATCTTGCAAAGTGGATTCTTTTGGGCCACTGTTTTTAAAGACTCGTATGAATTTGTAAAAAAATGTGAGCAATGTCAACGTACGGGGAATATATCGCAAAGAAATGAAATGCCTCTTAACAACATTTTAGAGGTTGAACTTTTTGATGTTTGGGGAATCGATTTCATGGGACCTTTTCCAAATTCCAACAATAATTTTTATATCTTGGTTGCTGTAGACTATGTTTCGAAATGGGTAGAAGCCATTGCATGTCACTCTAATGATGCCAACACCGTGGTGAAATTTTTGCATAAAAATATTTTCACTCGAATCGGAACACCACGGGCATTGATTAGTGACAAAGGCACCCATTTTATAAACAAAGTCATGGCCTCAGTTCTTGCTAAATATGACATACATCATAGAGTGGCCACCGCATACCATCAACAAACCAATGGTTTGGCCGAACTTTCAAATCGTGAAATCAAAGGGATTTTGGAAAAAGTTGTTAAACCGCACCGAAAAGATTGGTCAACCAAACTTGATGACGCTCTTTGGGCCTATCGAACGGCCTACAAAACCCCTTTGGGAATGTCTCCATTTAAATTAGTTTTTGGCAAAGCTTGCCATTTACCAATTGAATTAGAGCACAAGGCGTTTTGGGCCCTTAAAGAGCTTAACATGAGTGAGGATCCTGCGGGAATCAAAAGGAGTTTACAAATGCATGAGCTAGAGGACTTGCGATATCACTCCTATGAGAACGCAAAGTTGTATAAAGAGAAGACCAAGATGTGGCACGATCGAAGGATCAACCATATGGAGTTCATGGAAGGACAATAGGTACTATTGTTCAACTCCCGTCCCAAACTCTTTCCAGGTAAACTAAAATCAAGATGGACGGGACCATACACCATTGTCAAGGTAAGTCCTTTCGGAACAGTAGATTTGAAATCTTCACAATCGGGTCAGACCTTTAAAGTCAATGGACAAAGGGTAAAGCATTTTCTGAATGAGAGTGCCCACATCCCCGCCCACTCTCCACCTCACTATGATTAGAGAAAGTCAACACTGTTTGTAAATATTTTATTTCAGTTAATTGTTGTCTTTTTATTAAATTTGGTAATTTTAATTCTGCATGGTAGTTTATTTCTATGTGTGTAGGAGAATGTTAGCACTTTTTGGAACAAAAAGGTTCGCAGTGGGCAGAGGCTGGTCACTGCGCTCCTCACTCTCGGTCTGACTTATGAAGAGACGGTTTGGGGGGCCCAAGGCTGACACACATCATACTTTTTCTTACACATATGTCATCCTTTCCTGCCACTTGTCCTCTCCCCACTTATTCCCAAGAGAAACCATCATTGTCTCTCTCTCTCTCTCTCCTAAAAACCGTTCCCTCTCAAAAAACCAAAAACCCCTCCTTTTAAAAAATAAAGCCTTTCTCTCCATAAACCACCTACACTCTTCATCTTCTTCTTTCTTTTTCACGAACCAAAACCATTCCAAAACCCTAGTAATGGCCAGAAGCAAGAGATTAAACACTCACCCAGAGGCACCCACACGTTCGGCGGTCCGCCGCCGCACCGCCGAAGACCAACCACCGGAGGCCGTCACCGGCGATCTCAATAAAACCCCACCAATCTCCGGCGAACCTCCGGTCATCTCCAATATTGCAGATGCAAGTTCGTCCAAACCAGAGAGTCCAAAAGTCGTATCTTCATCAAGGGTCTCAGACTCTGTTCAAACCCCTTTTGATGATACAGATTTGTAGGAGGATGAGGAAATGCAGAGGTTACAAGCGGAGTACAACCAAAGGGTCGCGGAAATCAAGATAAGGAGGGAGGAAGCCGAGAGAAACCGCCGAGAGGAAGAGGATAGATTAAAACGAGAAGAGGAGGAGAGATTGAAGAGGGAGGAAACCGAAAGATTGGCTAGAGGAGAGGAGGAGAGATTGAAGGAGGAAGAACGAAAGAAGGCTGAGGAGGCAAGGATTCTCGAGCAAGAAAAGAAAAAAAGAAGAAGACGAGCGATTGGCACGTGAGGAAGAAGAAAGAAAAAGACTCGACGAAGAAAGGCAGAAAAAGATTAAGGAGCAAACTCAGACTGTAGAAATTCCCCAGGACAAAAATGCTGATAGTGTGGAGGATGTCCACACCACTGCCCACAGAGAGGAAACCCCAACCAGAACACTCCAGAGGAGCAGGGGAGTGGTTACACGATCTGGTGCAACCAAGAAGGCATCATCCGCAAAGCCGAAAAGAAAAGCATCGAGAAAAGGTAAGGGTATCGAACCCTCTTTAAGTTCTTCTTCTAGTGATACTAATACGGGGAGTGAACAAAACCCATCTGAAAATCCACATCTGTCCACTGTGGGGACTGCTCATGCCCCCAGTGGGATACCGAGGCAGTTCACTTCCCCCGCAGCGAGAGCCCACTATAAGTGTATTTGCACTCGGAAGTTGAATTTAGAGAGGGGTTTCGACCCCGACTTCGTAGAAGCCAATCCTTTTGTCAAAGATAAGCTAATAGCGCAAGATTGGGCAACCATTGCCATTGCCAATCGCCTCGCTACTGCATCATTAGTCCGGGAATTTTATGCTGAAGCCTCCTAAGCCAAAGAATCGTTTGTGAAAGTTAGAGGAAAGGTTGTGGACTATACTCCAGGTCAAATAAATCGAGTGTTAGGTAGAGGAGCCCCGGAACCTTGTGCTTTCGGACAGTTCCTGGCAAAGATGACTCCGGCTGATGAGGAGTTGATTTTAAAAGAAATAGCAATAGAGGGAAGGCCATGGAATCAAGATGGCCAGAGGAGGTGTTTATACGCCGGCTCCCTCACAACTGAGGCTGCGGTGTGGTTCCAATTGCTTCGGGCCTCTGTGGCCCCAACATCACACGACACGACTCTCTCCATGCATAAGTGTGCCATGCTTTACTGCGTTCTCACTAGAAAGAAGATCAATCTGGGAATCGTTATGCATGGTGCCATCCATCAGGCCCGAACACGAACCAAGGTAATCCTACCCCTTCCTTGCCTTATTACACTATTGCTAATAGATGTCTGAGTGCCCCCAGCTGAAGAAGACCAGTGAATCATTTCCACGAAAAACATCAGTGTTCAAACCATTAAGAAGATGAGAAGAGAGATAGGAGGCCAGTCTGAGGAGCCTGCCCAGGTACAGCCCAACGTGCGAATAGCCGACGAGCACATAGTGGGCACTGACTTGCCCACTGTGGAGAAGAAGGGTACCTCACTGCGTTCGAAGACTACAGGAGAAGCAAGCACCAGTCAAGTCAACCCGATGACCGCCATTCTGAACGCCATTTTAGCGCTCATGTACAAAGTCGACCTCCTCGCAGCTGAGCAGAAGCATGTCAACCGCACCCTTGAATCAGTCTGGATGTACAACCGCGATCGTGATGAGGTTGTGAACCAAATGTACATGGCTGCCGATCCTCTCCTTGCCGCACAAATCCCAGAATTTCCAGAGGGGATCTGCCCCACTGAGGAAAGTGAGGATGATTTTGAGGAGGACTTGGCCGACAGTTCACCAAAGGCAACCCAAACGCCATAATGGTTTGTTTTAAACACTTTGGTTTCATTCCCTATGCTCTCAAAACAATTTTAATTTTTCTGTATGATGCCTATGGCTAAGCTTTTGACACAATTTGCTGCTTTCAAAACTTTTGGTTAATGATGCATGGATCCCTGCTATGTTTAGCAGGTGCTTTTGGTTACTAACTCACTTCGAATTTGCATGTTTGTTTGATCTCGTTTCCATTTCAAGGTACAACTTTCGGCTTCCGACTTAAAAAAGTCCCTTTTGTAAGTACGAATCTCAACTTGATACCATGAAATGATATAGGCCGTTTTTCGCATCCAAAACACGACCCTTTTTGTACCCCAAACCACCACCTTTGTTCGTTAATTCAATGTCACAGTGGGGACACTGTGAGATTTTAAGTTTGAGGTGGGAACCTCCAGTTTGCTCATAGTGGGGACACTGTGAGGTCTAAAGTTTGAGGTGGGTAAGCCGTACCCACCTCCCAAAAAAAAAGAAAACACAAAAATACAAAAACTGAAAAAAAACCGGAGTGTCACTAACAAAATTGATGGTGTGCCTTTCTGGACCATCAAAGTGTTCACTCCCAGAAAATGATGGTGTGCCTATTCTGGACCATCGGAATACCCACTTTTCACAAAAATAGCCATACCTAAATAAAGCCTGAAAGTGTGCGTACATACCCTTGAAAAATCCAAAACACCCACTTCTTGAAATAAAAATCTCCAAGCGAGATTTTCGGTCCATGTTTGGAAATACTTGCCAAAAACCCTTGGGAAAATATTCAAAGCCATAAACCCGTCGAACCCAAGAAAGCCCTATTGATTAATGGAAAACAAGGGAAAGATTTCGTCAAACACAAAAGTGAAATTTTCAAGTTTGGAACCGAAGGAAGTATCGAAGGAAGGAGATAAACGCCCATCCAAGTCAAGAAGTATGTAAGTCCCTAAAAGTTCTGCTGCATATTTTTGTTCATTTTATTTTCTTTCTTTTTATTACTTGGGGACAAGTAATAGTTTAAGTTTGAGGTTGTGATAACTCTATTTTTAGAGTTATTATTTACATTTATTTTCCACTTTATTTTGTCAATTTTAGCCATTTCACTTCTCAAAACCCCTATTCTTGGTATAAATCTCGAAAATGAGCAAAAGGAGCGAACCTTAGTGTTTAATAATCTATTTGGTAGAATTTGGGTATTTTTCACATTTTATCCTGCAGTGATCACTGTTGTGCCTACTCCGGCTGCCCACTATTCGAGCTGATCAAGAAAGACAAAAGAAACTACTAGTTGGGACTTAATTTGCTGGAGGAAGAAGGTTCATTAGCAGGGAAATGGCTGGAAGAAGTACAAAATGGCATCTACATTGAAGATTACAACAAGTACTCCTTTATGTACTTGGAGATTGACTTGGAAAAGGGTCCATTGGGTAATTGGTTTGCACAAGGTGCTGATTTCTGCCACAACACAACAATTTTTACCCATTGGAAGACTCATCTCTTTTAGGTAATACCCAACTCTTTCTCATAGTATATAAAGGAGCACTTGGGTTCATTTATTACAATCTTGGAATCTTACAATCATCTTGGGTTAAGTTTAGATAGTTGCGTAGCTTTAATTTCTCTCATCTACCACATTAGTTTTAGTCTTTTAATTACTGCATTAACTTAGCTTTAATTTCTGTAATTTCCTTTCCTAGTTAATTGTAGTTCGTAAAGCACAGTGGACAGGGACGAATTCTCGTTCCCCACTGTGAGTACTATTCAATCCACTATCAGTTTTATTATGTGCAAATCTTCATCTTTTGTTTTCTTTTACTTCGGAAATGTTAGGCTAAACATCCTTTGGGATGTAGGAAGGAGAAGTACCTGGATTTTATTAAAAATGCTTGAGTAATCTTTATACTTAGAATATTTGTTGTTTTGGTCATTCATTCTCGATATTTACCCAAAGATGCGAACAAGCCGATCACTTGCAAGGATCTAAAAGTCTAGTTCTTAACTTAGAAATGAGTAGAACGCAGTGACACAAGCTTGAATGATGCTAGGGGATTCGAAAGAATTCTTATGACACTTACGAAAGTGAGGTCGGCACAGTGAGCTAATCTCTGCCCATTGGAGTAGTAGGCAAGCTAATTTGTGTATTAAAAACACTTAGAGTATTTGTCTCTACGCATTCAATCGAGGCCTGAAAAGGTCGATTTAGAGATTACCATTGACAAAACCACAAGTAGTAAGAGTATAGGATTTTTATCTAACGGTGTGAGTATTTTGTAACCGGGCTTTTCTAGCGAAAATGTCCACCACGAATACGAGGATCACTCTAAGGACCGAGTATTTGAGATAAAATCTAGGGAAAATCCAACCTACATTCCTCCTTTTTAACATTTAGTAAATCGTTTAAAGTAGCTATTTCCCCAAACCAAACCAAAGTATTATTTTCTTCTCTAGTTGAAACTTGTAAAAGGAGCTCATAAGAACCGTATTGTCTTGATTGTCCAGTCCCTGTGGATTCGATTCTGGTATTTTACCAACTATTACTTGCTGTGACGATCATAGTGGACAGTGTACACTTGCACTTCCCGCTGTGGACAGTTTGCAACCCACTACGATTAAAACACACATTTCGCACGTGACACAGGACCAATTACTTCAGCACGTGAAAAACCAATACCTGTTTCGTATTGGATAGGAGGACATGAATCTGATGGTTTGGACTTTTTCTTTGCAGAGGCCCTTCTTTGTTGAGTCGCAAGAGGAGTAGGAGGAGGAATATCCACAGCAGAAGAAACCAAGTCGATCTGAGAATTTATAATTTTCTCGACATGGCTCTTATATTGTGAGGTAGATCGCTGAATGGCTATTTGCATCTCCAACCATTCAGAGAAACCGTACTTATTGATCGTAGCAGCATAGATGTTTTCCTTAGTACCGTTTTCTCTGAATAGATCGACCTTAACAACTGGAACATCTATGGTCGATTTTCCTCTAATGAATACCTTGTGAATTTTGGCAGCCCGATATCGATAGTGCAGTCTTTCTTTGCACCATTCCAAGGTAGAATCAGATACCTTGGTCTTTTCTTCAATAATCTTCTGGGCGTCTTCCCATAACTGACGTTGGACTTCGATGGGAGCTCTTTTCAGTTTGGGGTCATTCACCGATTCTTGGGCAAGCTGGATGGCGAGGGCCTTATCTTTTTCTTCAGCTTCATTCTTTTCGGCGAGTACTCTTGTGGCTTTAAGATGATCAGCGAACTCTTTCTTTGAAAACCTGTACTTTTTTGGAACAGGGACTTTGGAGCGAGGGAGGATGATTCGCTGATCCTCGAATTTCTTGATCATTTCTTCTCTCCTTTTCTGATCCTCTTCACTTAGCTTTTGAGGAGCTAAGGAAGGTCTGTTTTTGTGAGAGAGAAGTTGTTCTTCAGGTTCATCGGTCTCAGTGATTAAATCTAAGACCGGGATTATTTCTTCAGCTCTTGTGGCTGGGATTATTGTTGGTGTAGCAGTGGAGACTTCAGCTGGATCCTCAAACAGGGGAGAGGACTAGCTGAAATACAACGATTGTTTAAGTAAGAACATGGGAAGAAAGAGATAGAGAAAATAATGGGGTTTAAGTGTATAGAGGTTTTATGGAGAGGAGAACTGAGATTGAGAAGGGATAGAGAAGAGATGTAGTGTAAAGGAAGAGAAGATATTGTACCTGACAAACTGGCTTTATCTGAAGGTTGGCCAGATTGCCTTCTGCAGTGAGGCCTTTGTTTTTGCCTTTGTCAGCTTCAGACGCTGCAGGCTTTGTCTTGGTCATTTCCCCTGAAGGTTCATTTATCGAAATCCCTTTCTCAGGGGCCTTCTTGGGCTCAACGAAGAAGAAGTCATCATCATCATCATCATCAACATCATCTTTAGGGGATGATGATGGTTCTTCATCATCGATATCGATGGGTTCTTCGTCTTCAGCTTCTTCTTCTTCAGACTCGACCTCATCAGCGTAAGGTTCAATCACATCAGCAACAACTTCCTTGTGTTGCTCTTAGAGTTGCTCCCCCTCAGATACAGAGGGGGGTTTCTTGGTTCCCTTAGGTTTTTCAACTCCTTGAGGTTGTGAAGCAAAAGTAGCAGCAGCATTTTCATTTTTCTCCCTCAATTCCTCGTTGGAGGAAAGTATTTTTGCAAAAATTTATCGGCAAGTTCTTGCCAAGTGGTTATCGAGTGAGGTGCATGTGAGTTCAGCCATGACTTCGCTTTATCCCTCAGTGAAAAAGTAAAAAGTCTTAGTCTTAATGCTTCATCACTCACACCTTGCAACTGAAAGGAGTCGGTCATTTCTAAGAAAGATTTTAAGTGCGAGTGTGGACCCTCAGATGGTGACCCTCCAAACTGACCCATGGCTTGGATCATTTGATACATCACCGGTTTGAGTTCAAAATGAGTTGCAACAATGTTGGGTCTTAAAATTCTGGAGCTCAAATCACCAACTCCGGAAGTAGCGTAGTCCCGCATTTTTCGATCTTTGCTATCGGCAATCGTCACTGTGGTCTCCACGAGAGGTGGTGCTGGTGCTGCCATGTTCACAGTGGGGATCACAGGGGGTTGTCGATTTTTGTTTTTACGTCTTTTTCTAAAAGTCTTTTCTATTTCAAGATCGATTGGTAACAAAGGTTCGTGTTGTTGCCTTGGCATGCAACACGAAAAGCTTAGTAAAACGAGTTACTTGGGCTCGAACAAAAACTAATGTCTTGAGATTTAAAATCACGCCAGTCCCCGGCAACGGCGCCAAAAACTTGTTACGTGCGAAATGTGTGTTTTTATCGCAGTGGGTTGCAAACTGTCCACAGTGGGAAGTGCAAGTGTACACTGTCCACTATGATCGTCACAACAAGTAATAGTTGGTAAAATACCAGAATCGAATCCACAGAGACTGGACAATCAAGACAATACGGTTCTCATGAGCTCCTTTTACAAGTTTCAACTAGAGAGGAAAATAAAACTTTGGTTTGTTTGGTGAAAAAGCTATTTTAACGATTTTACTAAGGTTTTAAAAAGAGGAATGTAGGTTAGATTTTCCCTAGATTTTATACCAAATACTCGTTCCTAAAAATGATCCTTGTATTCGAGGTAGGCATTTTCGCTAGAAAAGCCCGGTTACAAAATACTCACACCGTTTAGATAAAAATCTCATACTTGTCGTATTTATTGTTTTGTCAATGGCAATCTTAAAAATGGACCTTTTCAGGTCTCGATGGAATGTGTAGAGACTAATACTCTAAGTGTTTTTAATACACAAATTAGCTTGCCTACTACTCCAGTGGGTTAAGATTTGCTCACTATGCCGACCTCACTTTCGTAAGTGTCATAAGAATTCTTTCGAATCCCCTAGCATCATTCAAGCTCGTGTCACTACGTTCTACTTATTTCTAAGTTAAGAACTAGACTTTAGATCCTTGCAAGTGATCGGCTTGTTCGCATCCTTGGGTAAATATCGAGAATGAATGACCAAAACAACAAATATTCTAAGTATAAAGATTACTCAAGCATTTTTAATAAAATCCAGGTACTTCTCCTTCCTACATCCTAAAGGATGTTTAGCCGAGCATTTCCGAAGTAAAGAAAACAAAAGATGAAGATTTGCACATAATAAAACTGAAAGTGACTTGAATTAACTGCTCACAGTGGGGAACGAGAAGTCGTCCCTGCACTGTGTATTGTGAACTACAATTAAACTAAGAAAGTAAATTACTGAAAATTAAAGCTAGCTACTGCAGTAAATAAAAGACTAAAGCTAATGTGGTAGATGAGAGAAATTAAGACTAAAACAAGTATTCAAGGATGATATCCAAGCATGCATTTAATGGTACCCAAGTGCTCCTTTATATACTAGGAGAAGGAGTTGGGTATTGAGGTGGGTCTTCCAATGGGTAAAGACTGCTGTGTTGTGGCAGAATTCAGCTCTCTTGGGTAATCATTTTACCCAATGGTCCCTTTTCCAAGTCAATCTCCAAGTACAAGGAGGTGTACTTGATGCTATCTCCAATGAAAACTACCTTGTACTTCTCCAGCCATTTCTCTGCCATATGAACCTTCCTCCTCCAGAAAATTAGATCCCAACTAATAGTTTCTTTTTCTCTTCTTTTTGATCTGCTCGAAGAGTGGGGAACCGGAGTGGGCACAACAGTGGTCACTGCAGTGTAAAACGTGAAAAACACCCAAATTCCACCAAATAATTAATTAAAAGCTATGGTTCACTCTTTTTGCTTATTTTCAAGAATTATACCAAGAATAGGGGTTTTAAGAAGTGAAATGGCTAAAATTGACAAAATAAAGTGGAAAATAAATGGAAATAATAACTCTAAAAATAGAGTTATCAGGAAGCGTATTTAAGAACTGAAAGATAATGTAAGGTAGAAGATCACACAATATCAAATAAAGCAAAGAGTAAATAACATATGTTTCTCAAAGATTACTGTATTTGATATATAATAAGAACACCAAGAACTTTAAAGGATTAACAAGAAATCTGCAGTTTAATGGTGTGTGTGTTGTGAAAAGCTTCATAGAAGAGTTCACATGAACCTTCTATTTATACTACTCCTAAAGGGGACAATAAGGACTGAAGGTACAAAGACACTGTTGAGTAATAGTGGTTGGAAGGTACAAAACACTATTCTGGAACTGTTGCAGATACGACGTTCATTAAATGCTCCGTATTCACCTTTAGGCGGAAACCTATCAGAGTTTGACACGTGGAGTAGTCAGGTCACGCCTTTGTACTATTGATCTTTAGAACCTTCGAATGACAGATATTGTAAGAAGCATGTTCGTCCTTGTTAAGATCTTTTGCGTAGATCTTCTTTTTACCACAGAAGTTCTGTCAATGTATGACAGAATCTCTGTGGCCTTGTCCGCATAGAAGAGTCTCTTGTTGTTTCTTCACTTCGGTCTTCTTGATTAACCCGGCAGAGCCTCTGTCGAAGACTTTTGTCTTCTCGGTTACTCGGCTACTCGACAGAGCCTCTGTGGGTTACTTCTGTACTTAGACTATTTTCACTACTTTTACAAACAGAAAGATTGGAGCTAACACAACCATAGGGAGTTCGTCGAAGGCCAACAAGTACTATTGTTCAATTCCCGTATCAAGTTCTTTCCTGGTAAGCTAAAATCTCGATGGACGGGACCATACACAGTGGCAATGTTAATCCCTTTGGAACAGTGAAATTAATGTCCCCACAGTCTGGTCAGACTTTTAAAGTCAATGGGCAGAGGGTGAAGCACTTTCTGAGCGATAGTGCCCACACTGCATCCCACTCTCTACCCCACTCTGGTTAAGAAAAGTCAGAATCATTTGTAAATATTTTATTTCAGTTATTTTCTGTCTTTTTATTATTTTTTGGTCTTTTTAATTCCATATGGTAGTTTATTTTGAATGTGTGTAGGATGGATTGACAATTTTTGAAGAAAAAGTCAACAACTGCTTCGCAGTGACATCGACCATGTCACTGCGCTTCCCACTGCATGCCTGACGATTGGATGTGATGGTTTGGGGGCCTAAGAACTTATTTTCCATCACCTTTTCTTACATAAACATCAGCTTTTCCTGCCACCTCACCCTAAAACCCCTATTTCTAAGAAAAACAATCATACTCTCTCTCTCTCAATAACCGTTCCCTCCTAAACCTAAACCCATTGAATAATACTTCCTTTCCACACCAAAAACCAAAAGATACCTTTTACTCTCAAAATTCAAACACACATACTTTCATCTTTCCTAATTTCTCTCTCAAGAACCAGAAAACTAACACCCTCTTCAATGGCGAGAAGCAAGAGACATGTCCCAAACCCTAATGAGCCCAGTCGTGCAATGCGTCGCCGCATAACCGCCGACGATAACCCACCAAAAAATATCACCGGCGACCTAAACCAACCTCCGTCATCCTCCGACGAGCACCCAATGACGACTGTCGCACCAGATGCTAAGTCATCGAAACATGAAGGATCGAAAGCTGGTTCATCATCAAAAGCCTCAGATGCCAGTCTGAGTGATTTTGCAGGAGGAGTATAATCAAAAACTTCTTGCACTTTGAAAGAAGAAAGAAGAGGTTGAGAAGAAAAGGAGAGAAGAAGAAGAAAGATTGCAACGAGAGGAAGCAGAGAGATTTAAAAGGGAAGAAGAAGAGAGAATACGAAGAGAAGAAGCCGAACGGTTGCCAAGAGAGGAGGAGGAAAGACAAAGGGTTGAAAAAGAACGATTGATAGCAAAGGAGAGGAAAAAGGCTGAGGAAGAGCGACTGAAACGAGAAGAGGAAGAAAGATTGTGGAAAAATGAAGAAGAAAGAAAGAAGGCAGAGGAAGAGTTGAAGAGAAAGGAAGAATAGGACTCCAATAATCAAAACCTCCAAGTCGGAAACACTATCGATTTGGAGGCACTTCATAAGGCAGCCCACAGTGAGGAGAACCCAATCAAGAAAGCTCTAAGGAAGAGAGGCATGGTCACCAGATCTGGGGTGACCATTTCGGAGAAATCACCGGCAAGAAAAACGAGGAAGACAACATCTGGAAAAGATAAGGGTCTCGCTCCCTGTTTAAGTTCATCATCAGATGAATCTGATGCTGGTGATGAACAAGTTCAAAATCAAAACCAACATCAGTCCACAGTGGGCACTGAGCATGCCCCTAGTGGGGTGCCCAGGCAGTTCACGACCCCTGCGGTCGCTGCCCACTATGACTGTATAGTTAAGCAAAAGTTGAACTTAGAGAGGGGTTTTGACCCTGACTTTGTGGAGGGCAACCCTTTTATCAAAGAGAGGGTTATTAAGCAAGATTGGGCGACGTTGGCAACTGCCAACCGACGGGCCAATGCCTCTTTGGTAAGGGAATTCTATGTCGAATCCTCTAAACCAAGAATACATTTGTGATAGTCAGGGGTCGTACCGTGCATTATAATGCAACCGCAATCAATCGTGTCCTTGGAATAAGGACCCCACTTGTGTGCACATTTGCTAAATTCTTGAAAAGAATGACCCCGACTGATGAGGAAGTCATTTTACAAGCTCTGGCAATTGAAGGAAAGCCCTGGGATGAGGATGACCAGAGGAGGTGCCTACACGATAGCTCCCTCACTACCGAGGCCGCTGTGTGGTAACAATTCTTATGCCACTCCTTGTCATGCACCACTCATGATACCACCCTCTCGATGCCCAAGTGCGGTCTTCTGTACTGCATCATAGCTGGGAAAACAATCAACTTGGGAATCCTAATGCATGTCGTAATTTACCAAGCACGAAACCGCAATAAGGTAATCCTCCCTCTTCCTTGTCTCGTTACTTCTTTACTAATAGATGCTGGAGTGCCATCTGCTCCAGATGATGAGTGGCTTGTTTCCGCCAACAACATCAGCATTGTGACCATAAAGAAGATGGGGAGATCAATTATCGCTCCCCCTGAAGAACCCGCTGATGATGAAGTCCCAGTGACATCTACCACCAACCCACTCCCCAATCCCACTCCAGGAACCTCCAGCTGTTCTATGGACTCCATTCTGAACGCAATTAGGGATCTCACTGATCGTGTCACTCTTATGGAAGCACATCAGAAGCACATGAACAGGGCTACATAATCTTTCTGGATGTACACAAGAGATCGGGATGCAGTCTGAAATCAGGTTTATTAAGGTCCTGATCCTTTACTTGCCGCGCAAATCCCTGACTTCCCAGAAGGCATCTGTCCCACCAACGAGAGTGATGATGATTTCAGTGGCGACACTGTAGAAAGCTCTCCGCCGGAAACTCCTACTCATTAAATGGTTTGTTGGGACTCTAGTTCCCACTCTTATTTCTCCAAAAACAATTTCTATTTTATGTCTGTTTGATATTTTGCCTATGGCTAGGCTCTTGACAATTTGCTACTTTATTTTTGGTTAATGATGCATGCATACCTGTTGCTAAGCAGGTACTTTTGGGTACTAACTTAATTCTCGTTTGAATGCTTTTTGATCATCTTCCATTTCAAGGTGCAACTTTCGGCTTCCAACTTAAAAAGTCACTTTTATAAGTACGATTCTCAACTTGTCACGTTGAAATGATATAGACCATTTTTGCATCCAAACTCGACGTTTTTGGTACCCCAACCACCTCCGTAACAACAATTTCCAAGTCACAGTAAGGACACTGTGCGACCTTAAGTTTGAGGTGGGGACTCCCAGTATGACTTCCAGTCTTTCCACAGTGGGGACACTATGAAGTCTTAAGTTTAAGGTGGGTAAGCTATACCCCCCTCCCAAAATAAAAAACAAAAACACAAAAACAGAAAAAATCGGAGTGTCACTACAAAAGATTGATGGTGTGCCTTTTCTGGACCATCAAAGTGTCCACTCCCAGAAAAAGTTGGTGTGCCTATTCTGGACCATCAGAATACCCACTCTCACAAAAAAATAGCCATACCCAAACAAAAGCCTGAAGCGTACACACTTACCCTTGCTCACTTCTTGAAATAAAAATCTCAAAGCGAGATTTTCGGTCCATGTTTGGAATTGTTTGCTACCAAACCCTTGGGAAAATACTCAAAGCCACAAATCCTTCAAACCCAAGAAAGTCCTATTGATCAAATGTGAACAAGGGAAAGAACTCGTCAAGTACATAAAGTGAAGCTTTTATCTTGGAACCGAAAGAAGCATCCATGGAGGGAGATCAACATTCATTCAGAGTGAGAAGTCGGTAAGTCCCTGAAAACTCGAAATTGCATAATTTTATTTTTTCTTTCTTTTTATTACTTGGGGACAAGTAATGGTTTAAGTTTGAGGTTGTGATAACTCTATTTTTAGAGTTATTATTTCCTTTTATTTTTATTTTATTTTGTCAAATTTTAGCCATTTCACTTCTCAAAACCCCCATTCTTGGTAATATTTCTAAAAATGAGCAAAAAGAGTGAACCATAGTTTTTATAAACCATTTGGTGGAGTTTTGTTGCTTTTTTCACGAAATATCTGAAGTGACTTGCGGAGTGCCCACTTCGGATCCCACTGGCGAGCCAAGAAGAAGACAAAGAAAAATCAACTCTTAGCTTGGAAGTAAAATTCTGGAGGATAGAAGGCTCTAATGGCAGAGGCATGGGATGGAAAAGTACAAGCATGTTCCCTACAAGATGGCAAAAAGAATTGTTTAATAACACCCATGGTACTTTAAGTGGACTTTTTGGAGAAGGTGAAGGAACCTTGGGGTAAAAGAGCTACAAACTTGTGGATGGAAGGATTACTCATGGAAGCTGAATTTTATGTCTTCCACTTCAGTTTTTAGCCTCTAGATTTTACCCATCTTTTGTTGGTCCATCTTTTCCTCTTAGTATAAAAAGAGGGGTTGGGTGTCATTTATTTCATATATCCATCTACCACATTTAGTGCAAGCTTAGTGTAGTTGTTAGCTCTAGAATTTACTGCAGTATCTCTTTAATTTTTTGTATTTCGATCTGTAGTGTAATCGTTAGTTTTCAAGTAATTAGTGGCAGTGCTGTACTCTCGTTCCCCACTGCAGTTTTAATCAAAGTCACTTTCAGTTTACTTATGTGCAACTTCTCATCTTTTGTTTTCTCTATTTCGGTAATTATGGGCTAAGCATCCTTTGGGATGTAGGAAGGAGAAGTACCTGGATTTTATGAAAAATGCTTGACTAATCTTTATACTTGGAATGTTTATTGTTTTGGTCATTCACTCTCGATTATTGCCCAATGATGCGAACAAGCCGATCACTTGTAAGGATCTAAAGTCTAGTTCTTAACTAAGAAATGAGTAGAACGCAGTGACACGAGCTTGGATGATGCTAGGGGATTCGAAAGAATTCTTATGACACTTGCGAAAGTGAGGTCGACACTGTGAGCTAATCTCAACCCACTGGAGAGTAGTAGGCAAGCTAGTTGGTGTATTCAAAACACTAAGAGTATTTGTCTTTACACATTCCATCGAGACCTGAAAAGGTCCATTTTGAGATTACCATTGACAAAACAGTAAGTACCAAGAGTATGGGATTTTTACTTAAAGGTATGAGTATTTTGTACCAAGAGTATGAGAATGCCCACTTCGAGTACAAGGATCACTTTTGGGATCAAGTATTTAATATAAAATCTAGGGAAAATCTAACCTACATTCCTTTTTTTTTTAAATCTTAAGTAAAATCGTTAAAGTAGCATCTCACCAAACAAACCAAACTATTACTTCTTCTGTAATTGAAACTTGTAAAAGGAAGCTCATAAAAACCGTATTGTCTTGATTGTCCAGTCCTTGTGGATACGATTCTGGTATTTTACCAACTATTACTTACTGTGACGATCATAGTGGTCAGTGTACACTTGCGCTCCCCACTGTGGACAGTTTGCAACCCACTGCGATTAAATCACATATTTCACACGTACCAAGACCCAAGTAGGACAGTTAGCCGTTGAGGTTAAGAATAGACCATCAGGTACCTTACATAGTGACACCGAGCATCCAAAGGGAGTAGGGAAAGAGCAAGTCAAATCCATAACACTTAGGAGTGGTAAAGACTTAAATGACATAACTATTGAACCTAAGTCGGATTTGACTAGTCCAAAACCAAGAGTACCCACTCTGCCTGAGACCATAGTGCCCACTCCACCAAGCACTGAAAAATTCACTTCCCCTGTTGAAGTGATAAATCCTTTTCCTGAGCATCCTATTCCAGTAGTTCCCCAAAAGCCTGTCTAAAATAAGAATCCTGCTAATATTCCACCTAAGGAGGGGCATCCATGGTCAATACCACAACAAATTCAAATTGATCCGCATACTATTCCCTTTCTTGAAAGAGCTAAAAGCAAACATGTCGATGCTCAATTCAAAAAGTTCTTAGACATTTTTAAGAAACTTCATATTAACATACCCTTGGTAGACTCTCTTGAGCAAATGCCAAGCTATGTTAAGTTTTTAAACGATATTTTGTACAAGAAAAAGAAATTGGGAGAAATTGAAACTGTGGCACTAACTAAGGAGTGTAGTTCCCTCCTTACCAACAAGATTCCACCTAAGATGAAAGATCCGCATAGTTTTACTATTTTGTGCACTATTGGAGGAATAAGAAGTAGGCCATGCACTTTATGTTTGGGGGCTAGTATAAATTTGATGCCATTTGACTATATTCAATAAGTTAGGTATTGGAGAGGCTAGACCCACAACCATGACATTACAACTAGACGATTGATCGATAGCTTACCCCAATGAAAAATTTGAAGATGTTTTGGTCCAAGTGGACAAGTTTGTTTTTTTGGCTGATTTTCTTATTTTGGATTATAAGGCCGATAAAAATATACCAATCATCTTAGGACGTCTATTCCTTGCGACCGAACAAACTTTGACCAATGTCCAGAAAGGAGAGCTCACCATGAGAGTCCATGGATAGGAGGTGATTTTCAATGTCTTTAAATCTCTCAAGTTCCATGGCTCTGTGGTTGTTTAGCGGTTAGGTCATTAAGTGATGACCCGATTTTAGATGCAGTGGGCAGTCTTAGTGGCCACTGCAATTTTGAGAGTGATGATGTTTTTGAGGATGAGTGTGACAAGATTTTGGCAGCTTTTGAGTAACTATATTTCAAGGATAGACATGTCAAACTACTATCTAAAAATCCCCCTGACTTGAATTTGAAGCCATTGTCGTCCCACTTAAAATATGTGTACCTCAACTCTGTCACCACTCCTACATAAATGCAAAAACTAGCAAAGAGAAGACCAAGAGGTGGCCTGAACAAAAAATCACTCATGGAGAGTTTGTGGAGGGACTACTTTTTAGTTCAAAGTTAAGGATGTTTCCGGAAAAATTAAAATCTCGATGGAAAGAGCCTTACACTATGGTCAAGGTAAGTCCTTTTGGAACTCTGGACTTAATGGCCCCTCAATCCGAACAAATCTTTAAAGTTAATGGACAAAGGGTGAAACACTTTCTAAGTGAGAGTGCCCACTCTCCATCTCACTCCGATTGAGAAAAAATTCCAAAACTATGTTGTAAATACTTTATTTCTTTTATTTTCTGACTTTTTGTTATTTTTGGTATTTTATTGTCTTTGGCGTAGTATATTTTGATTGTGTGCAGATTAGATGCATTTTTGAAGTAAAAAAAAATACTAGAATGTACTCCAGTGGCATCGGCCATGTCACTCCACATCCCACTCTGTGTCTGATGGTTGCAAAACCCAAAAGATGCGTTGTCAAATCAACATCTAACCCAACTTTTCATATTTTTAAAGCCATTTCTCTTCCAAAAAAAAGCCACCAACCCATCACCCTTTTCTCTCTGCCCTAAAAAGCTACCATCAACCATCACCTTTACATCTATTTTCCATCACCTTTTCAGTCATAAAGCAACCTTACACCTTTTTGACCTTACCTTCCCCATAAACCACTCAATTACCTTTCCATTCTCCAAAAAAACCCATTTCCCTCTTTTCTTAAAACTCATCAGTTTTTTTAAACCCACCATTTTCCCTTTCTTTAAAAAAAATTCTACACCCTTTCTCCATCTCCACCCTTCTCTCTAGAAACCATATAATCCAACCGTGTTCCAAAAAAATGGAAGAGGAAGAAAAAAATAGAGAAAGGTTGAGTAATTGTTTTTTGAGAAGGTTCAACCAGGAAGAAAATTGCTAAAAAGGATGATGTTTGGATGACAACTGTTGATCTAAACTCTCTCAGTGAATTGACGACGACCCTTAGAATTCATAGTGAAAATTGCATTTAACATCTGTATGTATTAGTGTTTTGCCACCAGCGATAAACATGTTGAGTTTGTTCAGTATCGCTGATAGCTTTTTATGTAATAGTGTTAGATGTAATCCCTGAAGACATGCCTCGCGACCAAAGAATTCATCGCTGACATCGAAGACAAAGCTGACGAACAAGGACAAGTCTACTCATGATTTGAAGCGACACTCAGTGAAACTGTAACACCCAAAAAATCAGAAAATCAGATTTGAGGCTCACGGACGTCCGCGAGGCACAAGGCCGGACGTCCGTGATGCGCGGAAGTCCGCGGATCGTCCGTGGAAGCAACAAAGAATTTTGGGGGTTTTCGGCCAAGCGAGTCGGACGTCCGCGAGGGTGCAATGCGGACGTCCGCGAGGCATCTGATGGATTTATTGTTTGCTTTTAAGACTCTTCCCTCTCACCTTCCTCATTTCATTTGTCACCTTCAACTCAACTCTCTCTCTCTCTCTAAAATTGAACTCTCTCTAGAAAACCCTAAATCTCCCCTCTCCTCTCCATCTTCTTCACCAAATCAAACCCTCACCATGGATTGGAAACCTTAACCCTTTCAAGGAAATCTTCCACTTCATCTTCCATCAATTTCTAGGGTTTCACCCCAACCCCTTTCCTCTAGGGGTGAGCATTCGGTCGGGTCGGGGCCAAAAACCCACCACCCGGTCGGGTTTCGGGGATCTCGGGTTTTGGGGGGTTCGGGTCGGGGAAGTCGGGGTTTCGGGTTGGGCCTGCAGCTTGGCCCACTGCCAAATTTGAAATGGTGGATGTTCAATTTCTGACCCAACTCAGAATTCCCTTTCTTGAAACTAATTAAACCAGCTGTTAGCACTCCTACTGTGAGCAACGCACCTGGAAACAAATCTTAGGTATGAAATTGAGAAGCAACAAAATGATATACTAATCAAATGGAATATAAACACCACAAAATTCAGCAGCAAACACTAATGTAACTTTACACATACTAAGGAAAGTCCGGAGCCACCCTTGGTGAATGTTCATTCTCATGCACCTTGTGAGTGCACTTGGTGGCCACTGGACATCTGCACAGCAGATCCAGACTCATATACAATGGAACAAGAGTAGGTAATTGTGGAGTGTTTGCAACAAAAAGACAATGATTGGGAGAAGCAGTGTCATGCCTATGATGAGTGGAACGAGAGTTTGAGTTGTGCAATGCGCTTATGCTTCAGCTTGTAACAGAATGAATATTTTGAAGCCTTGAGATCTAATGCTGCCTTATGTACTCTGGAAGATTGGCAATGGTCATAATGTATTCGTTTGACAAGGATTAAAATATAGTAAAAAATTTTTTTTTTTTAAAATATCGGTATTCGGGTCGGATCGGGTGGGAAAACCCAGACCCAACCCGATCCTACTTTACCCTTCGGGGCAATCGGTTCGGGACAATCGGGGTTCGGGGCAATGGGTCGGTCGGGTTTATCGGACCGGTCGGGTTTTGCTCACCCCTACTTTCCTCCATTGTGAAGATTTGGAGTGTGTGTTTCTTTTGGTGATGCTAGAAGTATATTAGTTGGTAGATTCAAGTATGGTTAAGGTAATCTTCTCTTCTCTTCATTTTGAAGTTAGGGTTTTGATATAAGTGGGTATTTTGGTATAAAATGGTTGGTGGAGGGTTTTCATGGTTAGATCCAATTGTTCTGGTTGGAAACTTATGGATCTAGGTTTTTGGAGGATTTGGCTTTAAGATGCGAGTTTCTTCAAAGGAGCTTACGTTTGGAGAAAATCTAGATTTAGCCTAAATCTAGCAAGGTGAGTTCAAGTTGATTTGTGAAAACTTTGTACATGCCAAAAATGTTATTTTCCAAATGATTATGTGTTTTACTTGAAATTACCAATTGTTGAGTTATTTGATGAGTTTAACTCTATGAAGTATTTATCTTTATAAATGTTGTAAAACACCCATATTTGATATTTTTGGATATTTTGATGTGTAGAAATTATAATATGTCCTTAAAAGATTTATTGCTCAAAATGATGTCTATCTGATGGTTTAATCATGTTAGCGAAATTGATTTTATAAACCATTTGGGAATATGCACAAATTAGTGTCAAGGGTCATTTTGAGGATTGTAAAGGTATGAGTCCTTTTGGGAAAAACCCTTTTGTTTAACCGTGTTGGGTTTTGGCTTAATTACGATTTTGTGGTACTTGTTTACCTAATCGATATTTAAATGCATTCTATGCTATGATGACCGTCATATATGGGTCTAATGAGTTTTGAGCATTTTGCTCATTTTTTACTTTGAGAAAGTCTTGAGGACATTTGTCCGGTTTTAGATGGCTCGATGTGGAGACTTATTTATGGTTTGCTCTTATTTCACCATATTGCATTTTATTGCACGTTATTAATATTTACATGCTTGGGTGCGTTAGTCATTTCGGGATAGGCATGTTGTTATAGACTATGTTGCATTGGATCCATAGGCATGTAAGTCAGTCGTTGGTAGTGGTCGATTGGGTAACTCGGGGTTGGACTTCGGAACCCATGTTTTATGACCTAAACTTTTCAAGTGGACACTAGGAGGGTTGAGTCCGGAGGTGCTACCTTGGAGGTAGGCGCTAGGACCCACGCCGCTTGTAGAGGATGCCTTGAAGGTGGTCCCAAGCGTGCCGGGCCTTGAGGTGGAATCTTGGAGATAGAAACTAAGGTTAACCGTCTCTTGAGGTGGAACTTGTTGAGAAGTCATAGGAACCCTTGGATGGCTAGTCGCGAGGGTTGTACGATTAACGTTGTACGGGTGGTATACTTATATGTTTCCTCCTCCTTCAACGGATACGGGTCTCCCCCGTTGTTGTCAAACATTAATTTCAGATATTGCAATATCTATGCTTTATTATCATTGGTCTTGTGCGATTGACTGCAATTGATGACTTTAATATTGGATTTCCCTCCACGTATATTAAAGTTGGAATGAGGTAGGTCATGTCCATATCTATGGTAATTGGACTTTATTACATTTTACGTTCGCGTGAGTATTAGTTCGTATTACGTTTTCAATAAAGGATAATATTTAAATGGATGGTTTTCCATGATTTACGGGTTGAGTATTTTGTCGTCAACCGCATTTGAATGTTTTGCATAATATAGATTTATTCACGTATTTGAGCGAGTCGGAATTGTAATTCATTTTGGAAAACGCTTTATACCTTTGGGGGAACTTTTCTCATGGATTTTGGGTGCGTTGGAAAATGAGTCATTTATATGCCTTTTGGAAACTCTTTCGGAAACGATAATCTATGTCGCAAACTTTCATTTAAAGAATTATTTAAATCATGCTATAAACTCTGGAACTCACTAGGCGTTAGCCTAACCCTTTTTATTTGTTGGCATGTGCAACAAGTCTCAGGTTAGAAGTAGTTATAGTGACACGTGTGAAAGGTCGTGTGCTAGTAAGGTGCTCGAGAGGTGAATAGCTTAAGTGAAGTTTTCCGCATTCATCCTTGGGATTAGCAACTTATACTTGGGTTAAGTTTTACCCGAGGTAGTTTTAGTCTTTGTAATGAGACTTATGTTATACATTGTTGGAGGTTAACCATAGTTTGTAATTTGAGGTATTTCACCTATTGAATTATAGGAATAAGTTCTATTGTTTCGGATGTAATATCGAAATTTTTAATTAGTTGCTATTTCCCAATTTGATGGTGTTACAAGTTGGTATCAGAGCATAAGTTTGAGAGAATTAGGTGTTGATTTCGGATACCTAGACTCAAACTAGCATTCTTTTAAGTAAATGAGAGTGAAGCTCACTATTAGGAACCTTAAGATAGGATATTTCGAGGTCGATGGGGTTACTAGAAATGAGAATCACGTCTAGAGTAGCAAGGATAATCGTGTACGGTACATTCATAATGATACCTGGCCAGTGTCATGGTGAATCTACTAGTTACATGTGCATACTTGAACTACTTTAATGTGATAATCGTGGGGTAGTGAACATGTTGCTAAGCTAGTAGTCGTTGGAATAGATGGACAATTCTAGCATTAGTCACTTAGAGTGACGATAAGCATGATATTTGCTTTAAGTGGACCGTTTCGGGTCAAAGTTGATGGTTGGATTAGAACCATAGATTTATTGAATCGACCTTAATTCGTAAAGGAAACCGTAAGGTTAATTGATGTAATTCCCAACTTTGCCTTAAGAGGTTTGAACATTCGGATGGCAATAGTGGACCAGAGGGATTTGGAGGAGCATGGGTTGAGATGTTGAGTGCCGACTAAGTTATCCACCAAAATTTATTTTGAAAATAAATTGCATCAATTATTTCTTGTGTTTCAAATCCTATTATGGATTGTGTTACAAAATCTTGGAAAATGTTTAGCACACACAAGATTTTAAATAATGGTTTCGAACTTGCAAGAAATTATTTTATGACGGGAGTTGAAACTCCGTCGGAACTTGTTCTATTTTGTTGTTGCTCAATGTTACTTTCGGATACAGTGATGTCCGCATTTTTTTATGATTTTTAAGATGTTGGGCAAGTAACTACGGCTTATGACTTTAACATTGGATCTCCTCCACATATGTTAAAGTGTGGACGAAAAGTTATCTTCCATTATCTCTATGTAAAGCTATTTTGGAGAATTTGTTTAATATGAGTTTGTTAAACAATGTTTTTATATGTTATTACAACGAGAAGGGGGATTTTTGGAATTTTGGAGTTTTAGTCATGATTTTGCTTATTGCAATTTGACTTTTGGAAACAAAATGTTTGATGCCATTTTACTGACTTGAGGTCATTGAGCCCATTGAATTTTATGGAGTTTGTTTTACGACGTTTTGAGTCGTGTGAGTGTAATTTCACAATGTGCATACTCCAGTTATGTATGTGAAAATTTATGAGTTATGTTGGGCATTTTTTCCCACTCGAGCTTTGTTGAGAAATATTAATTTTATGCCAGAAGGCGATCAAAGATATAAGTTTTGGAACTTTAGTGTCACGTAATTTCTCTTTCAAAGATTTGTGCTAGCACAGCTTGTTGCAACTTGTTCGGTATATGGATTGATTTATACGTGACGTAAGTAATGCATGAAAGAACACCTTGATAGTACTTCGTACAAATTGCTCAATGCGCTTTCGGTCAGTTAAATGTTTTATTATCATTTTCATGTAAATGCATTATATCGACTTAGGGGTATGCGTGGCTTGGTAACCATTGTTTCTCGGCACTTTGATAAACGAGTCGTGCATGAAAACGTTTTGTTAACTCATTGTATAAATGAAGGCCTTTTGGTCAAAGTATGCATTAGTGTCGTGGAGATCATGCATAGTTCACAATACGTTATATTTTGAAAACATGAATGTGTGAGTCGTTGACAGTGGCTCAATTTTTGGCATGATGAATATTTTGGAAAATTATTTTCTTAAACCTAGGGAACGTGGAAATAATCATGTTTTGAACATTGATACGCACCGTTGGTGCAATTCGGGATTTGAAATAAGTTTGAACCCTTTTTGGTGTCAACAAATTGCAATCACTTATTTTCTCCTAAGTTTTAGAAAACACGTTGAGGTGTGCAAGCCTCGTTAGAAACGTTTTACTCAAGTGTCATTATATGACCGAATGAGAAAATTTTGGAAATTGATTTACAGAGTTTCATCGTTTGAAATTTTGTCGTGAACTATTTAATGCATGTTATTTCGTTTCAAGAAAACTACTAGGAAAATGTTACAAGCTTGCATGCCTACCCCAATTTGAGGTTCCCTTATGATGTTTTAGTCGATATTTTCAAATGACGGAAACCTATCGGTTTTGTATTCAAATTTGGAACTTACACAAGTCATTTTGCGTTTCGACAAAAGTGTATTTATGAATCGTTTCATCGTTTTTGTAAAATAAACTGACGTGCACAAAATTTTGTTGGCGAACCTTGTTCCATGTAATTTTATGGTTTAAAAGGAATTTTGGAGTCGAATGCCGTTCAAACTTCTTTTGAAGTACGTGCGAAACTTTTTATTACACACCATTTAAAGTGGGCAGTTACTTTACGTGCATGTCATGAATCAATCCATACTAGGACCATGGCGGTTCATTTTAAAGAAGTTGTTTATTACGCTTTTGCGTTTTGTTGATAATCTGAACTGCAATGAAATAGTTTTCGATATGATTTTCATATGTGGGATGAGTGTGTCCAATTTTTGCGCAACTACCGATCTGATAGTATTAGTTTTTATGCGTACGTTTAATTTGATATGAAAATCTTTGTGTTGAAAACTTCTATGAAAGGTTTTTGTTGATTGGCATATTTGTTAAAATGACTCACTTGGAAACCTTGAACTCATTAGGACCTTGGGAAGGTTAAGTAACCCCGGTTAAGAGTAAGTTGTATAGAACCTCGACTATGAAAAGTTGGGCGTTTTGGCACATGATGTGACTATAGGCCGGATAATATCGGTAGCAGAGTCGATGTGCTTGTGGTAATTGGAGAATTAGATTGGGGATAACGTATTTTGAGGTTGGTATGACCGTTTTTGTCGGCAGCCCTATTTGGGTCTTGGACAATTATCGCATGAAGGACCCTTTAGACACCGTAATGAAAACCTTAGTTTTGTGGAAATGCTCGATAGACGGAACTCGGGTGTGGAGTTCTGTTAGAGTTCGAATCTTGGTGGTATGACTAGGTGTCGACCTTTTGGGTTCGAAGTCGGAAACCGTTAGCGTATTCGGAGGGTATAGTCCGATTTTAAAAGAAATAATAGTAATGGTTGTAGTAATCCTAAGATACTCAAGTATGATGAGTATTTTTGGTAGGGATGATTTCCTTGTGTGGTAAGGAACCTGCCTGTTTGATGATTCATGTTGGGATGGATTCTTGGAGTCTATTAGAACTCATTGGGATTAATCGACAGTTAATATTAGGAACAATTGGGGATTAGAGATTCGGTTGGTCTCGGTATTAATTGCACCTTGGAGTGACTTAGAGTATGGACCGCAATTGGGGAGGTATGGAACACTCTAAGGTTGGGAGACAACTGAAGTCATCTAATTGGGAATTACTCCAGTGGTTGGAGTGTTCTCCCGGACATAGTACATAGTACTTGAGGGGGGGGGGGGGGATTTGTTGGTAAGAAATTGTTCGAGGATTGTCTTAATAGACCGTATGGGAGAAACTTAGATTCCAGTTAGGAACTGATGAATTATGGTCGGCGATGAGTCGGTTAGCCTTTGGTTGTAAAGGATTTAGATTTCGAGGACGAAATCATTCTAAGGTTGGGAGGATTGTAACACCCGAAAAATCGGAAAATCAGATTTGAGGCTCACGGACGTCTGCGAGGCACAAGGTCGGACGTCCGCGATGCGCGAAAGTCCGTGGAAGCAACAGAGAATTTTAGGGGGTTTCGGCCAAGCGAGTCGGACGTCCGCGAGGGTGCAATGCGGACGTCCGCGAGGCATCTGATGGATTTATTGTTTGCTTTTAAGACTCTTCCCTCTCACCTTCCTCATTTCATTTCTCACCTTCAACTCAGCTCTCTCTCTCTCTCTCTCTCTCTCTCTCTCTCTAAAACCGAACTCTCTCTAGAAAACCCTAAATCTCCCCTCTCCTCTCCATCTTCTTCCCCAAATCAAACCCTCACCATGGATTGGAAACCTTAACCCTTTTAAGGAAATCATCCACTTCATCTTCTCCATCAATTTCTAGGGTTTCACCCCAACCCCTTTCCTCCATTGTGAAGATTTGGAGTGTGTGTTTCTTTTGGTGATGCTAGAAGTATATTAGTTGGTGGATTCATGTATGGTTAAGGTAATCTTATCTTCTCTTCATTTTGAAGTTAGGGTTTTCATATAAGTGGGTATTTTGGTATAAAATGGTTGGTGGATGGTTTTCATGGTTAGATCTAATTGTTCTGGTTGGAAACTTATGGATCTAGGTTTTTGGAGGATTTGGCTTTAAGATGCGAGTTTCTTCAAAGGAGCTTACGTTTGGAGAAAATATAGATTTAGCTTAAATCTAGCAAGGTGAGTTCAAGTTGATTTGTGAAAACTTTGTACATGCCAAAAATGTTATTTTCCAAATGATTGTGTGTTTTACTTGAAATTACCAATTGTTGAGTTATTTGATGAGTTTAACTCTTTGAAGTATTTATCTTTATAAATGTTGTAAAACACCCATATTTGGGATTTTTTGATATTTTGATGTGTAGAAATCATAATATGTCCTTAAAAGATTTATTGCTCAAAATGATGTCTATTTGATGGTTTAATCATGTTAGTGAAATTGATTTTATAAACCATTTGGGAATATGCACAAATTAGTGTCAAGGGTCATTTTGAGGATTGTAAAGGTATGATTCTTTTTGGGAAAACCCTTTTGTTTAACCGTGTTGGGTTTTGGGTTAATAACGATTTTGTGGTACTTGTTTTCCTAATCGATATTTAAATGCATTCTATGCTATGATGACCGTCATATATGGGTCTATTGAGTTTTGAGCATTTTGCTCGGTTTCGACTTTGAGAAAGTCTTGAGGACATTTGTCCGGTTTTAAATGGCTCGATGTGGAGACTTATTTATGGTTTGCTCTTATTGCACCATATTGCATTTTATTGCACGTTATTAATATTTACATGCTTGGGTGCGTTAGTCATTCCGGGATAGGCATGTTGTTATAGACTGTGTTGCATTGGATCCATAGGCATGTAAGTCAGTCGTTGGTAATGGTCGAATGGGTATATCGGGGTTGGACCTCGGAACCCATGTTTTATGACCTAAACTTTTTAAGTGGACACTAGGAGGGTTGAGTCCGGAGGTGCTACCTTGGAGGTAGGCGCTAGGACCCACGCCGCTTGTAGAGGATGCCTTGGAGGTGGTCCTAAGCGTGTCGGGCCTTGAGGTGGAATCTTGGAGATGGAAACTAAGGTCAACCATTTCTTGAGGTGGAACTTGTTCAGAAGTTGCAGGAACCCTTGGATGGCTAGTCGCGAGGGTTGTACGATTAACGTTGTACGAGTGGTATACTTATGTGTTTCCTCCACCTTCAACGGATGTGGGTCTCCCCCGTTTTTATCAAACATTAATTTCAGATATTTCAATATCTATGCTTTATTATCGTTGGTCTTGTGCGATTGACTGCAATTGATGACTTTTATATTGGATTTCCCTCCAGATATATTAAAGTTGGAATGAGGCAGGTCATGTCCATATCTATGGTAATTGGACTTTATTACATTTTACGTTCGCGTGAGTATTAGTTCGTATTATGTTTTCAATAAAGGATAATATTTAAATGGATGGTTTTGCATGATTTACGGGTTGAGTATTTTGTCGTCAACCGCTATTAAATGTTTTGCGTAATATAGATTTATTCACGTATTCGAGCGAGTCGGAATTGTAATTCATTTTGGAAAACGCTTTATACCTTTGGGGGAACTTTTCTCATGGATTTTGGGTGCGTTGGAAAATGAGTCATTTATATCCTTTTTGGAAACTCTTTCGGAAACGATAATCTATGTCGCAAACTTTCATTTAAAGAATTATTTAAATCATGCTATAAACTCTTGAACTCACTAGGCGTTAGCCTAGTCCTTTTTATTTGTCGGCATATGCAACAGGTCTCAAGTTGGGAGTAGTTCTAGTGACACGTGTGAAAGGTCGTGTGCTAGTAAGGTGCTCGAGAGGTGAATAGCTTAAGTAAAGTTTTCCGCATTCATCCTTGGGATTTGCAACTTGTACTTGGGTTAAGTTTTACCCGAGGTAGTTTTAGTCTTTGTAATGAGACTTGTGTTATACATTGTTGGAGGTTAACCATAGTTTGTAATTTGAGGTATTTCACCTATTGAATTATAGGAATAAATCATATTGTTTCGAATGTAATATCAAAATTTTTAATTAGTTGCTCTTTCCCAATTTGAGGGTGTTACAGAAACCAAGACAAGTCTACACACGTACGACAATTCAAGTACAAGGCTTCAGCGATAGCTGACTTACATCAGTCCTCACTGATGAAAGAACCCATCAGCGATCGCTGATCATGAAGCTTGTGCTTCAAGAATTGTTTGTCTTATCCTTTTTCACAAAAGTACGAAGGTACAAAAGGAAGTTTGCTTTTGTCCATAATCGTACAACCACTCTGCCACCTACACTGTTCACCATGCGGCCAAAAGCATGTCTTTGACAAAAGTCAGAAGCATGCGCCCAATGAAGTTCTGACACGTGTAAAGTTCTCCTGCCATGCATTAAATTAACGGGGTATAAATAGGAGCAACATCCTTCATTTTGAAGGATCTCCTGACTACTTAATGCAAGTAGAAAAACCCTATTTTTCTACTTATTTCTTCTTTCTATTTTATGGTGCAAGAACCTTAGTGATTCTTAAGTTTGTTTAGATTAGGTTTTACTTAATCTTATTCCGCAACAAACTGTAAATTGTGTTTTTATTTATCAATAAACAATTTAGAAAAGTAAATTTTGTGTTTGTATTCAACCTCCCACCCCAGTAAAAAAAACACCCCATATCTGAATAAACCTATGGATCAATAGTTGACAAGGGAAAGGATGTTCTTGAATGCATGAAAGTGACAATTTAGTTTTGGGGGCCCAAAAGAGCATCTCTGGGGAGAGATCAAAGTTCATTCAATGCACAAAAATTTGGTAAGTTCCATAAAGCTCAAAGTGCATTTCTTTTTACTCCTTGAATTTATGTTATTTTATTTTTATTACTTAGGGACAAATAATGATTTAAATTTAAGGTTGTGAGAACTCTAATTTTTAGAGTTATTATATGCCCTTTATTTCCTTTTATTTTAATTTTCTTTTGTCAAAAATTGGCCATTTTGCTTCTTAATCACCTATTTTTGGTCTAACATCCATCTTTCAGCAAAGAGAGTGCATTATAGTATTTTTGAACCATTTAGTGGATTTTATGCTGCAATTTCACGAAATCATCTGCAGTGACTATCGGAGTGCCCACTACTGTGCCGAGAAGAAGACAAAAAATGGTGGAAAATATTCAAAAGCCAAAAAGAGAGCCAAAATCTAATGGAGGAAAATAATTCAGAAAAGATGTAGCAAAAGTCAAACAAGGCATGCCTTCTAAAAGCATGACAAGAAGAGTATTTTATTATTAACATGGTACATGCAAAAGGACAAAAGGAACAAAAGACAAAGAATTCATGGGAGATTATCTAGAAGTTAAGAGAAGTGCTCTTTGCATGGTGGATAAAGGAACAAGGTTTCTACTCTTGGGCAACTCAACTTTTGACCAAAGGATGATAATTCCACTTTTGTATTGTCCATTTTAGCTTCTACTTTAAAAAAGAGGGCATGGCATTTAATTCTAGACACAACTTAGTTACCTTAGCTTTAAATTTCTCTCTAGTTTAGCATTTAAGTTCTGCAAGTTAGAAGCATCTTTAGTAGTTTAGTTTCCAGCATAAAGTAGTTTTCAGTATTTTTCTCCTTTCGGTATTGTAACAGAACCACCTTCACAGTGGGCACTATTATCTGTTATTTAAGTTCGAATCTTTTATGTATGTCTTCTTTCAAAATTTCATATTCTGTTTTCTTTACTTTAATTAGCATGAGCTAAATACCCTTTGGAATGTAGGAAGGAGAAGTACCCAGATTTTAAAAAATGCTTGAGTAATCTTTATATCTTGAATCTTTATTGTTTTGGTCATTCATTGTTCGATCTTGCCTAATGATGCAAACAAGCTGATCACTTGAGAGTGTCTAAAGTCTAGTTCTCAATTCAGAATTGGGTAGGACGTAGTGACACGAGCTTGGATGATGCTAGGGTATTTGAAAGAATTCTTATAACGCCAACAAAAGTTGGGTTTGCACAGTGAGATGATTGTGTATTTAAAAACACTTAGGGTGCGTTTGGTACGTAGACTGGATGGGATGGGACGGGACAAAAAAAATTAGTACCATGTTTGGTGTAACATAGAACAAAAACAAGCTGGGACTAAAACACATTTTCGTCGGACAAAACCAGGCATTTTTCGTTCCACCCAAATACATGGAACAACCTTGGACTAAAGTAAAAATGACTTGTTTACCCTCTAAACAGTACTAAAAATCTGAAACCTAAAACACAATTAGATTGAATCAGTCAAATCAACTCCTCCAAATCCATATTAGATAATATCGAACTATCTAAATCCTTCTAAATAGATGAACTCTCCTACAAATTGATTAAACCCTTCAAATCCTCATGTATATCAATCGATCTCTGCAAATCCTACTGCAAATCGATCGAACTCTGCAACTATCTAGATCTATGTTTGCAGATTGACGAGCAGGAGATAGTATGGCGGTGGAAGAAGAAGAACCTATAAAGAAACACCAAAAAAGAAAGACGAACTTCAAACGTGGAAAACTTGATCTAAAAGAAAACTCCCATAGGTCTTGATGAAGGAAGATGCCACTATAATATGTTTTAAATAATTTTAGGTTTAGTAAAACAATAAATGCATTAGACACCACTATAATATATTTTAAATAATTTTATGTTGGTAAAACTATTAATATGTTATTTATGTAATATACAATAAGTTTTATTAGTAAAATCATTTAAATAATTAGTTAAATTGAGTCAGTTATAATTATTATTTAGTTAAAAAGATTAAAAACATCTTAGGGGCAATTTAGTCATTTCAACAGTTTTGTCCAATCCTGTTCTAGTCGTACCAAACATAGAACAAATAATTAGTTCAGTCCTATCCAGTGCCGTCCAGTCCCGTCCCATCTAGTTTGCATACCAAATGGTACCTTAGAGTATTTGTCTCTACAAATTCCATCGAAACCTGAAAATGTTAACTCTAAAATCAAAATTGACAAAACAGTAAAAACTAAATATATGGAATTTTTACTAAGAGGTGTGAGTATTTGTTGTAACCGGGTTTCTTGAAAGGGAGTGCTCAATCTACACGAGTACAATGAACACTATTCTGGATCAGGTATTTAATATAAAATCTGGGGAAAATCTACATCTACATCCCTCCTGTAATCCCAAAAACAAGTATTAATCAAGTAAGAATCAAGTAGCAAACTCCATCTCTATATTCATTAATGTCACAAGTAGTAAAGTACAAAGAGAGTTTGAATAAGATGTATTACACAAATGGTCCTTCAACTTGGATACAACATATAAATATTGCACTAACAGTCTCCCCTTTTGTATCCAAAGTTGAACAAGAACTATTCAAATTGTTATGGAGGAATGTATTTCTTCCTTATGCCAAAGATGATCTCAAATTTTCTCAGAGCATTTTTGTATTCCAGTCTGTTCTCAGTTGCTTCCAAGGCTCTGTTGATCAACATCTTCTCTTTAGGCTCCAGAGGCACCAACTTCTTCTCATCAAGTCTGAGCTTCCCATTCAGTTGAATCTTTATCAGCTTGATGGTTCCATCACTGTACTTGTTTGCTTCAATAAAACGTAGGAACTTCTTCTTCTTCTCTATATTCAAATACACAATGCCAAATTCTGGGTTTTCAAGTATTCTGTAAGTAGGAATACCTTGAGTATCAGGAAGTCTTTGATTGGGTTTCAAGATATTCACTCTGATCTGCCCGACTTCCAACCCCATCTGGAAATCAGTGAAGTAAGAAAACTTTACCAAATTCTTTATGAATCGCTTCACCGACTGATAAGCCTCAGACCAAGTTTTATCTTTGTTGGGAGTTCTGGATAGAATGTCATACAACCTCAAGAAGTCTTCACAGGTAAGATACTTGAAATCTGCTTCAGTGAATGACCACTCTTTTCCATCAGTTCTGAATAATGTGAACTTAGGATACAAAATGTTTAGCAACTTCCGAGATTCTATCTTGACAATCTTTACGATTTTCTTATCCGTTCTTACCCAATTCATATTCGGATCCTTATTCTTCATGATATGCAGAAACTCAATCTGATGTAAAGACGACAACTTTTCAATGAAATACAGCTTGATAAGGTCTATCGGTTGAACATTCTTCACAAAAAGATCTCTTCGAATATCTTCTTGGAAAGGAGTTAGGATTCTGATTATGTGCCATCTTCTCTCCAGGTTGGGCTCTCTATCAATAAGTTGTTGGAACATACAAAATTCTGCCTCAGACACAGGATCTTTAATAATTCCTTCAGAAAGCACTGGAATGTTTAACTCTGGAATGCTAATAACTGGATCATTTGCCTTTGGCTCATCATCATCCGAATCATCTTCTTGAACATTCACTCCATCAAATACATCATCTAATTCCTCCTTTATTTTCACCACAGTTCTTTCAGGATCATCTTCTGAATCAACATAGATTATCTCCTGAATCATACTATCCACCAATCTTTCTTCCTCGGTTCTTTTATCACTTCCCTCAGGCTTTTCAACTGTCAGAATGATATCGTCAAGAACATTCTCCACATTACCCCCGACTTGTCTATCACCTTCAATATTCAAAACTTCTTCGGTTTCAGCGTCTCCAACATCAACTTCAGAACCACTTGCCTCACCAACTTTATGCCTCTTACTATTCTCCCCCTCATGATGATCAGGATCCTAGTCATCTTGTCTCCGTTTAGATCCTTGGGCTTGAGATTTGCAGGATTGTTTAAGAACTGCAATTCTGTCAGAAAGGGATTGAAAGCTAGAAGTCATGGCTTGGGTTAATTGTTGGATTTATTGTTGAATTGTTTGGATATCAAATTTGGTGGGTAATTGGGATTGGATTTTGGTTTGTCTTCTTAATAGGCCAACAAGTTCAACTTCTTCAGCATAATTATTGTCACCTTGAGCTAACAAACTGAGCAAGTAATCTTGATTTAAGCTCATGAATGGGTATGGTTTGTTCAGGTTGGGTAGATGGTGGTTTGGATTTAGGTTATGATTCAGGTTGAGGGTTGGATTGGATAGCAGGTGTTTCTATCACAGATTTTCCTTTAACTGCACGGCTTACCTCCTGTGATAAGTTTCCAACTATCTTCCTCATCTCCTCCGTCTGATTCTTATAAGAAGTATTCAAGAACCAAGAGCCAATTCCAACAATTTCATTGTCACATAATGTGGGGGCGGTCCCATCAATGCTCTTATTTGTTGCGCACGAACGGGTCTAACACCCGTACCACATAGGTTACCGGTTGACATGACAGTTGATGTAACTGCATGGCCTGTGTTCAATGTTGGCGTGACGTTAACATTGACAGGACTTCCACCCAATCCTCCTGAAACACCAACGAATGTCAATGACACTCGGGGTGTTTCGATTGGAGCACGAAGTCCAATGGTTTGGGTCACCAACGGTGGAGTGACTGGCGAATGTGTCCTAGGAAATGAAGTATAACCAAATGGCTCTAGACTCGAAGTGCGTACAAACGAAGTCGATGGTCGGGGCAACGGCCTATCTATTTTAATACCAGCTAACACCGAGTCTGTAGCTGATAGATTTTGTGCATGTCCCCCGTGAGAAAGTGAAACATTAACTTGTTGAGAAGTTAATGAGTGGCTTGGTGGGGCTGTGCATTATAACAACCATGTTGGTTTTGTTTTCAAAAGATAAAGTTCAAAGGAATTGTGGCTAAAGAAAGAGAATGAGAAAGTTTGGGGACTTGGAAGTAAATAATTGAAAGGTATAAATAGGGTGAAAATCCCTAGGAACTCATTTTTATTACTCCTTGTGGCGGCTGGAAATCAGGAGAAGGAAGAGAGCATCAGGGTGAAGTCGATTTCTGGAAAACTTCTTCAAAGGTAATCTTTGATTTTGGTGGTATATCTCCTATTTTCATATCTTAGTTGATTCTTTTGTCTTAAGAGTTTGAAAGTTTAAGCAAGTCCCTCATTTCTCTCTGTATATTATTCAAGAATGAAAATGGTGGGTTGTTTCCCATTTTGTTGTTGAATGGGTGAATCGTTTGACCGAGTGTGTATGTGCAAGAGTTGGAGAGTAATCCCAGATGTTGGTATTAAGGATTTCATGATTGATACCAGAGCTTAAATCGAGTTCTGGGTATTTCAGTGTGAACGTCCGGATTCCGGAATTGGGAAGTTTCGAACTAAGGGATTCCGGATTGAGGAGTCCCGGATTCGATGAATTCCGGATTTAAGGGATTCCGGATTTGGGAGTCCGAATTTGAGAGTCCGGATTGGGATTCTGGAGTGGGAGTTCCGGATTTGGATGTTTCAGATAAGTGTTCCCAGATAGGTATTTCCGGATGGGTGATCCGGATTCCGATAGTTGTCCGGAATCTAGGAACTTCCAGAAAAGAAAGGAGTCCAGTGGGTTGTCCGGGTATAGTGGTCTGACTTTGAACTGCATGTTTGGTTTAGGTGCATTTCGGGTAGTTCAGAAGTGAGACTCGGGTATTTCCAACCTTCATAATCAGGTGAGTTCCCTAACCCCTACTTTTATGAGAAAAACCAGTTTATATATGTCTTACATGAATATTGGTATTGGGATGCAAATTTTGTATGTTCACATGAGAAAGGTTGTTCTTTAACTTTCAAGATTGTTGCCTTGCATATCCATGGTATATTTCACTTTCATGTTAATATACTTGTATGTGGAGTCGGGTTGCACAGTGGGGCAAAGTTGTACCTTGAATCCTCAGGATTCTTGGAGTGGTGGTAGACCGGATGCCTAGAATCTGTTTCTTATGCACCCGGGTATGGGCATCTACGAGGGGGCTATGGGGATCTTCTGGGGACCCCGATTGTCGACTATCCGTTAAGGTGATAGTCGCGGAGACCACTGTGCAAATACCCATGTGTAGAAGTTCTGGCTAAATGTTATTATGTTTTATCATGTTAAACTGTTTTTGAGAGGGAATTCACTAGACCTCGTGGTCTAACCCTCGCTTTCAAAATCTAAAACCTTTTCAGGGAAACAGGTTAGTAGAGTTTTGTCAGGATCGAATCTTAACAAGACAATAAACACTTAGAATTCAGAATTAAAGAATCTGCGGAAAAGAACTTTAATTCTCACAATCAAGAACAATGTAACAGAAAATTCACGACTTTGTATAGTCACTAAATCGACTCACAAGATTACAACCAAACCTCAATCTTGATGAACAAGCTCAACAAGACGACTTCTACTTCTCTAGAAATAGGGTTCTTAAACCTTGAGGTTAATTCTCTCTGAAAACGATATCGAAATCTTTTCACACGTATTTTCTAATAGCTATCTATTGAAGTCTATTTATACACAAATAATTACAAGATAACTATCAAAAGTAAATTGATCTTCTAAATCTTCGTTAAACATATCTTGATCAATTCCTTCTTTGTCTCCAAAAGTATCGCATACCAAACTTAACGAACTCAGCAGTATTAACGTTCATTCTTCATGAGCAGTACTAACCTTTAATCAACAGTATTAACCATGTACCAGCAGTAGTAACTTGTCTAGCAGTACTAATCATGTTCTTGCAGCATTAATGACTCAGCAGTACTAACCTTTGATCAGCAGTATTAATGATATTCCAGCAGTAGTAATATACCAGCAGTATTATCTTTGTTCCAACAGCCTTAACCATACTTAGCAAATATCTTCAGTTCCCAACAATCTCCCCTAACTTGACTTTTCAGGATGAGAAGTTAAGTTCTTCAGATGATGCTTCCAAAACCTAATTGTGCATGCCTAGATCAGGATTCAATCCCAGACTTTGATTGAGAGTCCTTCTTACCAGATATTTTGCCATCTCAGAATCTTTGTCACTTACCAACTTAGCATGCAGCATTCCCTTCAACCTTTTCATGCTGTGGTTGTATACGACATCTACCAAGTAATATTCATGATATGTATTGTTAAGAGAGATGACATACACACCACAATTTTCGTGAAGCATCCAATGGGTAATGACTTGAAAGTTTCTGTTGATCACATACTGAACTACTTCTGGTTTAAACATTAGGCATAGGTATTCAAGAACCATCTTGGTGATAGACATATCTTGCTCTGTCAGCATGTTTCCATATAGCCTCATTCCTACCTTGAACATCTCTTCCAAGTCTGATCTAGAGCTCCTCCTTATAAGATTTCCCCAAGTAGAACAGACTTCAAACTTTCCATCTGCTCTTTTTATTCTAATGAACTCCTTCCTCCCATCTTTCAATGTATCCCAGAAGATGATTTCAGGAGCCATAGAAGATATTGGTTCAGCTTGGATTGGTTTAGTATTAACCACAGTAATATACGAATCACATTGAGCATTTGGCAGTGAGTGTACATTGCTTGGTTGGCCTGAGGGAGTTGCCACTTCTTCTTCAGCAACTTTTGGATCAGATTTCTCTTTCACTGTTTCCTCCTGGGCTTCTTCTACAGTTGGATCCACCCTTGGCTTCTTTACATCTTTCTTCTTTGAAGCTATGGACTTTGTTCTTGGCCTTTTGGTTGACACCATCTTTGTTCTTTTGAAAGTTTTAACAGCTCTAGGAGTGGTTTCAGCTGTTTCTTCTTTGTGGCTCTCAGCAGCACTAACAGTTTCTGCTGCCTTTTGTTTTTCAGCTGCAGTAACCATTTCTACTGCTATAGCTGTTACTGCTTCTTTTATGACCTTTAATGCTGCTGCTTCAACACTACCCTTCACAATCCAATATATCTCTGTATCAATCTCTGCTTTAGTTACTGTGGGGACAGATTCTGCTTTCTTCTCACTTTCAATTACTGCTGCCTCCACAAGATTCTTCAAAATCTCAGTTACTGCTGCTTCAGTCTCAGACACTGCAGCATTATATGTTTCTACTTCTTTTGCAACCTCAGCAGCAGTAACCGTTTCTGCTGCTGGTTCTGTTTCTGCTTCCTTTGTAAGATCAGCAGCAGTAACCGTTTCTGCTGCTGTTTCTGTTTCGGCTGCTTTCTCACTTTCAGCTTCTTTTGCCACTTCTGTACCCTGCTCAGCCTCCCCCTCAACCTTATATTCATACTCCCCCTCAATCTTTGCATCCTCCATGTTTATATCAGATTCTGACTCCCCCTTTTTGGAAGCATCAGTGGTGGAGCTTCGCCTTTTTAGAACAAACTGAGCTTTCTTTCTTCTTTGTAGCAGCTTTGTGATCATTTTCTTATTCTTCTCTATCTTTGTGTTTTGATAAAGAACCACCTTTTTAAGTTCATCTATCTCCTTCTGTTGATCCATTACCTCAATGTTGATGTTTGCTATGGTTTCCATCAATTCCTCGTAAGTATATCTATCCTCACCCTGTTTAGGAGTTTTTACCTCCCTTAAAGGATCATTGGAAGTTGTAGCAGGTGTCTCTTGCCTAGCAAAAGCACTACCTACCCCCTTGGTTTCTTGGCACCTGGGACCTCTGGATGATTTCTCACCCTGAGTTGCCGTGAGGAAGGTCTTAGTTATTTTACCATTGGCCTTCTCTTTGCTAGCAGAAGTAGTGGCAGCCTTGCGACTCACATGCTCAACCTTCTCCTTAGTGAGCACCTTCTTGGGGTTGGGAGACACCCCTGTGGTTTCCCTTTCGATATTCTCCATTGGAGAATGCTCCAACAGAGGGCTTAACGGCTTCGGGCTCTTAGGAGATACATCAAGGGAAGGAACCTTGTGTACCTTTCTTCTTTCAAACATTTTGGTTATTTTGGGAGTGGGTCGTACAAGAATGGACTGAGGGATGTCTTTTGTGATGGAAGGTTGGGATTGGTCATCAGTGGGTGTGTCTAATGAGGGCCTTGACCCTGATGCCATACCTTCAATTGTGTGGGACACAACCATCATTGTAGAGAACAATGGTGTGTCAACTCCTTCCGAGTCCCTAGGAAGTCTCCTCATATTTGAGAAAACCTTCCCTTTAGGGGATTTTGGTACATATACCTCAACAAATTGAGGCATATCCGTCAATTCCTTGGTAATTACTTCCTGAACAAACCTTGGATACATATATAAACGCTTTTTGGATTCCAGGTTTGCCACAAGATCATTGAAAATCATTTGAGAAAAATTAAACTTCCTGTTAGTGGCTAAGCAGACTAGAGCATAAGCAATAGTACTGCTGAACTCACTCCATCCAGTAGTTTTTCTTGAAATACAATGCATTAAGGTATGAACAAAGAATCTCCATTGAGTGTAAAACTTTGACTTGTAGAATTTAAAAACTCCAATAGGACCTTCATACCCCATTCTTTGTAAAGTTGAGTATAGTTCTTCATTGGAAAGAGAAGTTATACCTGAGGCATCATCCAATCGAAGAGTGATGCGAAGGAGTTCTTCTGAAACTTTCAAGGGTTTGTCACAAACCCTTGTTTGGATGACTTTCTGCCCATCTTCGGATTCCACGGTGGCATTGGCCCAGAATTGCGTCTGATGCTCGATGTAGATAGTCGGATTCACCGTTAGGGCATATGAAATATGAGTGGACTTGAGAAAATCCACAATGTCGTGAAATCCTGTGGCCTGCTTCGGCTTCTGAAGCATTGCAATCTCATTATGCTCATCGACAAACTCCATAATCGTCGTTCTTCCTGAGGATTTGGATAGAAAACACAAAGATTCTAGGGAGAAAAGGGGTTAGAGCGAGAGAGAGAAGAAGTTAATGCGAAGAGTCGTTATGAACTTTGGCGGGCAAACAGGGGTATTTATAGCAGTATTTGCCCTAGATTTTCAAGAGCAGTATTAACGACATATGCAGTATTAACCACGAAGCAGTATTAACTACAAAGCAGTAGTAACTACAAAGCAGTATTAACTACAAAGCAGTATTAACTACAGAGCAGTCTTAACTACTAAGCAGTATTAACTACTAAGCAGTATTAATTACAAAGCAGTATTAACTGAAAAGCAGTATTAACTACTGAGCAGTATTAACAGCGAAGCAGTATTAACTACTGAGCAGTATTAACTGCAAAGCAGTATTAACTGCTGAGCAGTATTAACTGCTAGAACACTGGCAGTAGTAACTCTGCACTGGCAGTAGTAACTACACTTGCACTTTTCTGCACTTGTCAAACTGAATTAAACAAAAGATTCTGAGAAAGAGAGTTAGTAGCACCAAATATATGAAGAAATACAGGTATAAAAACAGAAAATCATGAATTTATTCAAGGTTGATCATGCCCACACTTGTTACCAAAAAGGTGAATCTACCCACATCAAAAGCTTTTGTGAATAGATCAGCAAACTGGTCATTTGTATGAACTTTAGCAACCTGAATTAATTTCTTTTCATTGCAATCTCTAATAAAATGATACCTGATCTCTATATGCTTTGTTTTTAAGTGTTTGACTGGATTATTAACAATGCTAATAGCACTGTTGTTGTCAATAAAGATTGGAGTGTGAAGAAAGGTTACCCCATAATCCAACATCTGATTCTGAATCCATAGTACCTGAGAACAGCAACTTGCAGCAGCTATATACTCAGCCTCTGTGGTAGATAAGGACACTGTGGTTTGTTTCTTACACTGCCAAGATACTAGTCTTGTACCCAAAAACTGACATCCACCTGAAGTAGACTTCCTATCCATGTTAGCTCCACCCAAGTCACTATCTGAGTATGCAAGCAAGTCAAAAGATGATTCATAGGGATACCAGAGACCTAATCTAGGTTGCCCTCTTAGGTATCTGAAAATTCTCTTGACTGCATGAAGATGAGATTGCTTTGGTGTGACTTGAAATCTGGCACAAACACACACTGAAAACATAATATCTGGTCTAGAGGCTGTGAGATACATGAGAGATCCAATCATTGATCTGTAATGATGGACATCCACATCCTCCACCTCAAGATCTGCAGTGATCTGTTTGTGTGTTTCCATTGGTGTGCTTGCTGGCTTTGAGTCTGTTAGACCAAACTTGTCCAGGATGTCTTTCACATACTTGGATTGACTAATAAAAATCCCATCTTTCCTCTGTTTTACCTGCAGCCCAAGAAAGAAAGTAAGCTCTCCCATGGAACTCATCTTGAAGCTTTTGTGCATTAACTCTTCAAACTCTTTACACATTTGATCATTTGTGGATCCAAAGATGATATCATCCACATAGATCTGAACAAGTAGTGTGCCTTTCTTTCTCCTCTTGATAAACAGGGTCTTGTCAATTACTCCTCTTTCAAAGTCATTTTTCAAGAGATAGGTAGACAGGGTGTCATACCATGCTCTTGGGGCTTGATGCAAACCATAAAGAGCCTTCTTCAACTTGTATACTCTGTCAGGGTGCAATGGATTCTCAAATCCAGGGGGTTGACAGACATATACTTCTTCCTCAATACTTCCATACAGAAAAGCACTTTTGATATCCATTTGGTACACTTTGAACTTCATGTATGAGGCATAGGCTAGAAATAGCCTGATTGCTTCAATCCTTGCCACAGGAGCAAAGACTTCCTCATAATCTATTCCTTCTTCCTGAGTGTACCCTTGTGCAACCAGTCTTGCTTTGTTTCTGATCACAATCCCTCTGTCATCCTTCTTGTTCCTGAAAATCCACTTGGTGCCAATTGCTCTATGACCTTTTGGAAGGTCTACCAAGTCCCAAACATCCTGTAATTTGAACTGTAGCAGCTCCTCTTGCATTGCCTCTATCCAGCTTGGATCTTTCATAGCATCATAAGCCTTTTTGGGCTCAATCTGGGATAAAAAGCAAGATAGTACAGTGTTAACGGTATTTTGCTTCTCTTGCAACTCTTGAAGTCTGCTTTGCTTCCTAGTCATCATGGGAGATGCAATATCTCCAATCACCAACTCAGGAGGATGATTTTTCTGAGTTCTTGTTGGATGACCAGCTTCCTCTTGTATGTTCACATCCAGATTTGACTCATTTAAGTCTGGATCTACTGCTGCTTCTTCAGTCACTTCAGACTCTCTGGAATTTGAGCTTGAAGGCTGTTCGTCCTCTACTCTTCTCTCTTCTTCATTCTGAATGGGTTCAGCCTCCTCTTGTTGTTCACAGAATTCAACAGGATCAATGGAAGGGAGTGGAAATATCACAGATTGAATTCTGTGTTCTGATGGTGGTGTATCCCTTTGTCCTGCATATACATCACTACTGAAACCCAAAGAATTAGTAAGTGAATCAATGTCAAATAGCCAATTAGGACCTGAACCAATAGGATTTGGTGTGTTCTCATTGCATTTGACATTGTCACTTTCTTCAATTATTCTAGAAGAGGTATTAAAAACTCTGTAGGCCTTACTATGAGATGAGTACCCAACAAGAAAACCATCATCTGCTTTGCTATCAAACTTACCTAAGTGAGATTTGGTATTGAGAATAGTACAAGGACATCCAAATGGTTTGAAAAACCCAATATATGGTTTCTTTTTATGGAAAAGCTCATAAGGTGTCTTGTTTTTAGGCTTTACAACTAAAACTCTGTTTTGAACATAGCAGGCAGTATTAACTGCTTCTGCCCAAAAAGTAATTGGTAACTTTGAATCAGCTAACAGAGATCTGGCAGCCTCAATCAGTGTCCTATTCCTTCTCTCAGCAACACCATTTTGTTGTGGAGTCCTAGGAGCACTGTATTGTCTCTCAGTTCCTTTTTCTTCACAAAAGATGTTTAGATCAAAATTTTTAAACTCAGTTCCATTATCTGATCTAATGACTTTCACCCTTTGATTTGATTGGTTTTCAATTTTGAGAATAAAAGATTTGATCAGTCCACTTGTCTCATCTTTAGTTCTCAGAAAATATACCCAAGTAAATCTAGAGTAATCATCAACAATAACTAAGCAGTATGATTTCTTGCCAATACTCATCACATTAGTAGGACCAAACAGATCCATATGTAACAGTTGAAGAGGATTTGAAATAGTGTTTATCTCTTTGGACTTATGAGAAGTTTTGTGTTGTTTACCTTTGAGACAAGCAACACAATGATCATCACATGAATATACTTTTGATGGTAAACCCCTAACAAGATTATGTTTAACAAGTTTATTCATTGTTTTAAAGTTCATGTGACACATCCTTCTGTGCCAAAGTGATGATTCATCCAAAGAAGCTTTTGAAACTAAACAATTTAGGGATGATTCAGATGAAACACTTTCCAAATCTAAACAATATACATTATCCTTCCTAGGAGTTCTCAGAAGTATCATGTTTTCATCAACCACTTTGTATCCAGGAGCCAGGATAATACATTCAGAATCAGTAAACAATATGCTATGCTTCTTGTCACAAACCTGTGATACACTTAACAGGTTGTATCTCAATTGCTCAACATAGTACACATCTTCAAAGGTCATCTTACCTTTTGAAACATCACCCTTACCACTTATCTTTCCACCAGCAGGATTATTCCCAAATGCAACATGTCCTCCATCAATCTTTTTGAAATTTTTGAGGCAGGCCATGTTACCTGTCATGTGCCTGGAGCAACCACTATCAACATGCCAAATGCTCCTTCCCTTGAGCTGTTGGTTGCCCTGCACATTAAGATAAATCAGTTAGTTTTATTGGGAACCCAAGCCGAAGTGGTCTTGGGTCTCCCTTGTTCATCAAAGTACTTGCACTTGGTTTTGATGAGATTTTCAACCTTAGGTACCGCAGTACTGGAGTACTTTGTCAATATGATTGGGTTAGCAGCACTAGAAGCAGTATTAACCTCAGAAGTACTAACAGTGCTAGCAGTACTAACACTGGGAGCAGCAGTATCGTTAGCAGCACTATCAGTACTAGCAGCAGTATCAGTAGTACTAACAGAGTTAGCAGTATTAACAGAGTTAACACTGCTAGAAGCAGTATTAACAGAGTTAACACTGCTAGAAGCAGTATTAACAGAGTTAACACTGCTAGCAGCAGTACTATCTGAATAGGAAGCACTAACAGTGTTAGCAGCACTAATACTGCTAACAGCACTAACTTTTGAAGAATTACTAGCAGTATTAACACTGTTAGCAGCACTAACTCTTGAAGAAGTACTAACAGTGTTAGCAGTACTAACACTGCTAGCAGCAGTATTATTTTTAGTGCCTTTTGGAACCCATATTGTAACACATTCCTTTTCAGGCTTTTTCTTCATGTGGCTTTTTGGTTCAGCTTGTTTCTTAGCCACATTTGTTCTTGTAGGCTTCCTATAGCCAGAAGGTTTTTGATAGGATTGAAAACTTCTCTTTTGGTTAATAGGATTGAAGAAACAGTATTTGGCAAGATGATTCAGTTTGCCACAAATAAAGCAAGGTTTTGGTCTGTTAATCTTTTGCAGATCAACTCCTTGCCTTAGTGCCCACTGGTTATTCCAGTTCCTTTGATTTCCCCTCTGATTATCATGTTTTTGGGGCTTATTCTCTTGAGATTTCCTGCAAGAACACTGTTCACAAGTTTTAGAGTTCACAACAGTGGTCTGTGTATAATGAACTCCCTTTCCCTTTTCAGTCCTTTTCATCTCATTGTTCTTAACACATGGACTTTCACATTCCTCATCAGAGCCTACTTTTTCAGTCTCATCCTCAACAACTACTTTATCTAATGGATCTACTTCAGTGGCTCCTTTAGGTAAGTCCTTACTATCCATGGTTTCTAGCAGGTCTGATTTAGGAGGGATGTAAGTGTTGTTATAGGGTGGGGGTGTGGCATTATACCCTAGGCCTGTTTTTGACTTACTTTGAACTTGAGCATTTATTATAGTGTCCATGGCTTTAGAAGCTTTTGAAAACTTTTCAACATCAGCTTTAACTTTCTCAAGTTCTTCTTTTAATTTCTCACACTCTTCCCTAGACTCTTTCAGTTGGAACTCCAGACCACCTTTTTCCCACTTCCAGTAGTTAGTATCATATGAGTGTTGAAGTTCATTGGCTTGAAAGGCCCTAATCTGTTCTTCAAACCTCTCAACAATCAACACATAGTCTCTTCTATCCTTTTCTAACCTTTTAAGATCATCACACATACCCTGATTGTGATCTCTATACCTTTTAACAGTGTCTATACAAGCTTGAGTACAGAGATTAGATTTTACCTCAGTGGGAAGATCTGAAACTTCAGCCATAAGTGCTTGATTTTGGATGGCTTCTTCTGCTTGATCACTCCAGTCAAATCCCATTCCTTGTTGAGAAACAACAGCTTGAATGGAGGTTCTGTTTTGATTGGAACTTCCAGCCTGAGTTTGTTGATGGCTGTTGTGAGATGTTCCTCCTCTGCATTCCCTGGCAAAGTGTCCCATCTTGTGACACTTGTAGCATTCAACTTTGGATTTGTCAAATCCAGCACCATCCTCTCTTCTTTGGGAAAAATTGTTTCTCCCTGTCCTCTTAATGAATCTCTTCACCCTCATAGACAGCATAGCCATCTGCCACTTTATATCCATCTCTTCAAGATCATCAGCATTAACCTGTTCTAAATCATCATTAATCAAAGAGGAATTTATATGACTAGAAAAGAAAGCTTCTAGTACTGTATCTTTGGACTTTTCCTGATTGACTGAACCAGCAGCACTAACTGAACCATCAGTACTAACTGATTCATGGTTAGCAGTAGAATCAGGTGATGCTGAAAGAAGTGCAGCATTATGAACATATCCAGAGGGCTTCCTTTTGGCTTCAACCTATGATTCAAAGACTCTAAGATCATTGTACAGATCATCAAGTTCCTTATCTTCTAGTTGGTCATTCTGTCTGAAGGACACAGTGTACATTGTCCATTCTTCACCCAATGATCTTAAGAACTTCCTGTTGACATCATCAGCCTCCATCTTGACTCCTACAGTGGCTAATTCTCCAATCAGCTTATTAAATCTATCAAAAGTTTGAGTCATAGACTCATTCTTGGTAGAAGTAAAGTTTTCATACTGCTGCTTGAGAATTGCCTTTTGATTTCTCTTTGTGCTTTTGGTGCCAGTAAATCTCTTCTCCAAAGCATTCCATAGAATCTGAGCATCAGTGCAGTGATGAAATTGATGCTGATACTCATTGGGGATAGCCAAAAGCAGAGTCTTAATGCCTTCATCTCTATCTGTCTGACTTTCCTCTCTGCATCAGTCTTTGGAGGAGGTCTTTTGCCATCTGGTCCAGTTCTTCCTTCAGCACATGGACCATTCTTAATGATATCCCAGATGGAATAATCAGTAAGCAGAATGTACTGCTTGATTCTAATTTTCCACATGTCAAATTCATTGGGTCTGAGCATGGGAACCTTCGAAACAAGAGTACTGTTTGATTCAAAAGAATTTTCCATAATGATTGTAGAATTCTAAGAAACACAAGCTCTGATACCACTTGTCAGGATCGAATCTTAACAAGACAATAAACACTTAGAATTCAGAATTAAAGAATCTGCGGAAAAGAACTTTAATTCTCACAATCAAGAACAATGTAACAGAAAATTCACGACTTTGTATAGTCACTAAATCGACTCACAAGATTACAACCAAACCTCAATCTTGATGAACAAGCTCAACAAGACGACTTCTACTTCTCTAGAAACAGGGTTCTTAAACCTTGAGGTTAATTCTCTCTGAAAACGATATCGAAATCTTTTCACACGTATTTTCTAATAGCTATCTATTGAAGTCTATTTATACACAAATAATTATAAGATAACTATCAAAAGTAAATTGATCTTCTAAATCTTCGTTAAACATATCTTGATCAATTCCTTCTTTGTCTCCAAAAGTATCGCATACCAAACTTAACGAACTCAGCAGTATTAACCTTCATTCTTCATGAGCAGTACTAACAGATATTCGATATGCACCAGCAGTACTAACCTTTAATCAGCAGTATTAACCATGTACCAGCAGTAGTAACTTGTCTAGCAGTACTAATCATGTTCTTGCAGCATTAATGACTCAGCAGTACTAACCTTTGATCAGCAGTATTAATGATATTCCAGCAGTAGTAATATACCAGCAGTATTATCTTTGTTCCAGCAGCATTAACCATACTTAGCAAATATCTTCAGTTCCCAACAAGTTTCTTCCAGTAAAGGGAAAGAGAAGGCCTGAAGATGTAAGAGACGCTGGCCTTAGCATAGATCACTAAATTATTCTCTAGATAGATGCTCGGTTGTGGATTAGTGTTTTCTCTGCAAAAATTTTAAAGGCTTTGTTAATCATTGCTATTTGGTTATACTTTTGGGACCCGTTTTTGGGAAGTTGAGTAATCGAACCAAGTTTTGGGCTTTTCTATTTACATTATTGCATGTTGAGATTTTGGGTTGTTACAAGTGGTATCAGAACCGTAGTTTAAGGGATTTAGGTGACCAGGGGGGCCTAAACTTAAACTGTAGGTTAAGGAACACATCTGAGATATAGGATTGCCTTTAGGAAAGATCACTACAAGTGCACTTAAGGATAAGGTAGCAAGAACGGTCATGTAAGGTAAATTTGGAGTTACACCTGGCCAGTGTAATTGCGAATTTACAGGTACATGTAAGTGCTGAAATTACCTTATTTAGCGAGCCTGTTGTTGAGTGTTTATTACTTGTGAAATTCTTTCAGTTGTCGTCATGGTTGGGAGAACGCTAAGGAGTAGGTCCGTACCTGCTGTAAGGGCAGTTCAGGATGACGAGGTCCTCGCTAATGGACCGTTGGAGCCCCCGAGGCAAGCTGTCACCCGAGGAAGAGGTAGAGGTCACGGTAGGGGATGAGGGAGAACGCCCCGCTGAGATGCCACTCAAGTGGAAGGATCCATCAGAGAAAAATACAACCCTAAGGACAACTCGGGTGAGCCACAGGGCAAGGAGTGCGGAGATCCCGGTTCATCGGAAAATGTCTCAGCAGGAAAGTTCGACCACAGTGAGGGTTCGTAACCATCCGAGGGGGCGTGGTCCGGGCCGTGCATTTGCTTTTGTGACGCGAGAGAACCTTGCTGCTGAGCTAGGGAAGATCCAATAAACATTGCAGGCCCTCCTTGCCAAGCAGGATCAGTCGGCGTCAGGGAGTAAAGAGGCAAGCGAGAATAAAGAGAACGCATAATTGTCGAGCCCGCTGGTAACTGGTACTGGGGATCACTCCCAGTCAACTCAGTTAGTGGTGAATAAGTCTGCAGATAAAGGATGCAACTACAAGGCGTTCGCTTCGTGTAAACCTCCTACGTTCAAGGGAGAGTGTGATCCAGTGATAGCGATGAAGTGGGTAAGGGAGATGGAATTGGCGTTTGATACTTGCAAGTGTGCCGATGAGGACCGGGTAATGTTTGCACGGTCTATGTTAAAGTCCGATGCTGTATTTTGGTGGGATGCTGAGACCGGGGGAAAAGGGTCATCGGCGGCGAAAGTAATGACTTAGGAGGCATTTGTGGGGAAATTTCGAGCACAGTTTTGCCCACTGGCGGCAATAAAGAAACTGGAAGAGGAATTCTTGGGGTTGGAGCAGGGAGAGATGACAGTTAAGGAGTACACTTCCAAGTTCATCGAAAAGTCACGCTTTGCTGAAATGTATGTGCCAACTGAGGAGCGGCGTGTGGAACGGTATCTGTACGGTCTGAAGAGCAGTATATGAGAGTTGGCTTCAACAAGAAATCCGACCACCTTTTAAGCGGCCATTAATGCAGCCGAGTTGACGAAAAAAGAAAAGAACCGCCAAGTGACTGAGAGAGTTGGGGACAAGAAGAAGTGGGATGGACCGGGGAGTGACGCCAGAAAAGGGAGGACCTTCAGACCAGAGCAACGTGGAAATCAGGGAATTAGGTTTAAGCCATGCGGAAAATGACGAAGGGTGAATAGAGGGGAATGCGCGGTGGAGTCGACGTCATGTTTCCAGTGTGGGCTACCAGTTCACATGTCAAGGGATTGCCCAAGCAAGAGATCATGCTATGAGTGTGGGTCGCCTGACTACATGCGGTTTGACTTTCCGCAGCTTAAGAAAGGAGGGTCATCATAGATTGGAGGTAGATCCATGAATAGAGGGGAGGAGAAAAGGTCAGAACCGTCACGTCCGAAGGGGCGTGCGTTCAACATGACAGTAACAGAGGCAAAAGGGACTCCGGATGTAGTAACAGGTACATTTCTGGTAAACTATCTATGTGCAAAGGTGTTGTTTAATTCTGGAGCAAACCGCTCCTTCATATCCCATGATTTTGTGAAGTGCTTGGGAGTGAGACCTAAGCGGTTAGAGTGGGTATTAGAAGTGGAGACTGCGGATGAAAATCAGTTGCTAGTTAGAAGTGTGGTGGAAGAGTGTGTCATAGACATAGAAGGGATTTTGATACCCATGCGTTTGTATCCGATGGCGTTGGGAGAGTTCGATGTAGTTTTGGGTATGGATTGGTTAGCCTCGAATAGTGCAGATATTGTGTGTAATAAGAAGTTGATTCGGGTGAATATACCGGATAAGGGGACTCTAGTGATTTATGGTAATCGACGTGATAGAAGTGCGAGTATCATCTCGATGATGAATGCTACTAAGTGCTTTAGGAAAGGGTGTTCGGGATACTTAGCCTACATCGTAGATGCTAAGAAAGAGAAGCGGGGGTAGAGGACGTGTTAGTAGTAAGTGAGTACCCATAGGTGTTCCCGGATGATTTGACAAACCTACCCCCGGATCATCAAATTGAGTTTCGAATCGATTTGGTGCCTGGAGTTGCACTAATAGCTCACGCGCGGTATAGGTTGGCACCTTCTGAAATGAAGGAGATGATGTCGCAACTACAAGGGTTGTTAGACAAAGGATTTATTAGACCGAACTATGAGGATGTGCATAGAGTACCGGGAGCTATGAGGATGTGCATAGAGTACCGGGAGCTCAACAAGATTACAGTCAAGAATAAGTATCCGATTCCAAGGATAGACGACCTGTTCGATCAATTGCAGGGAGCTGGTTATTTCTCTAAGATTGACTTAAGGTCAGGGTACCATCAGCTTAAGGTATGGGAGGCGGACATACCGAAAACGTCTTTTCAGACCCGATATGGACATTACGAGTTTCTAGTGATGCCGTTTGGTTTAAGCAACGCGCCAACAGCCTTTTTGGACTTGATGAATAGGGTGTGTCAACCCTATTTGGACAAGTTTGTGATTGTATTCATAGGCGACATCTTGTTGTACTCGAAGTCAGAAAAGGAGCATGAAGAGCATCTTCGGGCTGTATTGGAATTGCTGAAACGAGAGAAGCTTTACGCAAATTTTTTGAAGTGCGAGTTTTCGCTTCGGGAGGTACAATTCCTTGGACACGTAGTGTACCAAGACGGGATTAAAGTGTACCCATCCAAAATCGAGGCCATCCAAGATTGGGAGCAGCATAAAAATCCGTCGGAAGTTTGAAGTTTTCTGGGTTTAGCGGGATATTATCGTAAGTTCATCAGGGAATTCTCGCGCATTGCTACGCCATTGACTTCGTTGACTAAGAAAAGTGCAAAGTTTTCATGGACGGAGGTGCAAAGTGAGGCATTTCAGAAGATGAAGGACAAGCTAAGTAGCGCTCCGGTTCTGTCTGTTGATCCAAACCCTCAGTGAGTTGATAATGACCCTGAGAAACACTTAGTGAAAATTGTAAGTAGACAATATGTATTAGAGTTTCACTATCACTGATAAATACTAAGTCTATTTAGTACCGCTGATAGGAAGCTCCCGTTCTTTAATTTATACATTCAGCGAACACTGTTCATCAGTGAGCCCTGAGCGTGTTCAGTCTCACTGATGATCGGTGAAAACTTATGTTGTTTACTTATGATCCCTGAAGAAAAGATTCACGTCAACCATGTTCTACGCTGAAGTCTAAGATCAAGCCGAAGTAACAGCGACAATGTCTACTAATGAACTGATGCAGATATCAATGAAGCCAAGACCTGTCCACTCAATGTGAAGTTTCAAGTAGAAGACTTCAGCGAACGCTGAACTTATCATTCGCTGATAAAGAATCATTCAGCGAACACTGATCATGAAGCTTCCTCTACAAGCAACTATTGTCTTATCCCCTTGCATGCCTCTGTACGACTGTGTCAGAATGAACATCTCTTTTGTCCAGAATCGTACAAGCAACTCTGATTCTACACTGTTCATCATGCGGCCACTAGGTTGTCTACTGAAGTCAAACCATGCAACCAACCAGAGGCTGCCACATGTAAAGTTGTACTGTTGTGCATTAAATGCATGTAGTATATAAAGGAAACCCTAGTTCATTCTTTGAACACTTTCGGCCATACCTCATCTTGCTGAATCTGTGTGTTAGAATATTTTTCTTAAGTATTCTTAATTCCTTCTCTCTTATTTCTAGTCAAAGAAATCATAGTGATTCTCATAGTTTGTTTAGATTAGATTTATTCCTTAATCTTGTTCCGCAACAAACTGTAAATTGTTTGATACATATCAATATACAATTTAGAAAAGTAAAAATCGTGTGTTTGTATTCACCCCCCCCCCCCCCCCCCCCTTCTACAAACTTGTATAACCCCTTTGGGACCAACAAGTGGTATCAGAGAAGTTTGTTTAATCTAATAAACAAGATCTTGCTTATACTATATTCTTTTCTCTTCCTTGCTATTTTCTAAAAATGGCTAACACTACAAACACAAACTATATCGATAATGGTTCTCTTGCTAAACCCCCTAGATTTTCCAAAGATAACTTCAATCTATGGAAAAATAGGATGATGCTCTTCTTGGAAGGTGTAGATACTACTATGCCTTACTACATCGAAAATGGTCCCTATATTCCTGTTATGATAGACCCTGAAATTCCAGGCACTGCTACTAGAGTTGCCATTCGTGAAAGAATCATTCCCAGGACAGTTAACACGTGGACTGATGAAGACAAGAAGAAAGTGGCCATCGACAATAAGGCCAGATCTATTCTTTCTATGGCTCTTCCTGATGACGTCTACCACTCCGTCATGAACCTGAAAAGTTCTAAAGCCATGTGGGACACAATATGTGTTCAATATGAAGGTACATCTGAAGTCCACGATTCAAGAAAGATTAACCTGGTAAGACAGTATGAAAGCTTCATTTGTGGTAAGAATGAAACTCTCTCTGAAGTTCACCAACGTTTTAACTGTTTAATCCTTGACTTAAAAACTGTTGGTAAGGAATATTCTAACTTTGAGATCCTGATAAAATTTCTAGAAAGTCATCCTAAAAGCTAGGACAGTTATTCAATGTGTCTTAAGCTCTCAAAGGATCTGAAATTAATGATCCTTTCTACCTTATTTGGCACTATGCTCAATCATGAGCAGTCGTGTCATCTTAAGAAGAATCTTGTGAAAGATTCCAAAAGCACACCTGTTGCTTTACTCTCTTCAAAGTTAGTGCCTACTCAGCGATCTACTATCACTATCACTGAGTTGGAATCTAACTCTGATGACTCATCAGAAGCTGATCCTTCAGAAATTGATGAGTCACTGGCACTCCTGACTAATACATTCAGGAGATTCGCCAGAAAGAGTAACTTCAGAAGAAATAAACCTCTTTCCCTCACTGACAAGCCAAAATCTTCAACCCCTGTAGATAAGGCTATTGCTACCTGCTTTAACTGTGAAAACGTAGGACACTTTGCTAGTGAATGCAGGTCAAAGAAAGTTTCCAGACCTTCATCTTCTTCCTACTAGAAATCCTCTAACCCCAAGGCTAGAGATGACAAATACAAGAAGCTGAAAGAAAAATATGCAAAGCTGAAAAGCTTTAAGAAGAAAGGCAAAGGCACGATCGCTGAAGATCATGATTGGGCTCTTTCTGATGAAGAATCATCTGACTCTGAAGATGATGATGAGGCCAATCTCTGCTTCATGGCCAAAATAGAAGAAGAGGAAGAACAAACTGAAATCCCTCTACTTCTACCTGCACCTCTCAGGTATCAAACTCTCTCACTGATACTCAAACTTCAGCCCTTAGTGACATCGAAAGACGTCGGACCGTCGATCTTTTGACTGTTGATTTATATGATGCCATGAATGGCAAGACCAAAGCTGAAAAACTAAATATTGATCTTGCTGAACAGCTTAAGAATTGTCACTTAGAAATTCAAAAGCTTTCTAAAATAGAAGAAAATTTAAAAGATCAGGTCTGTATAAATTAAATCATTCGTATTGAACGAGAAGATGTTGTCTCTGCATTAAAAGGCTGAAAAGGCTACCGTTGAAGGATGGTGTAAATCCTCAACAACGATCACTGAGATATTAGGTGCTCAGATTCCCCTGAGTGACAAAAGTGGTCTTGGTTATTAAGCTGATGCTAAAGAACCAACCACTGATCGTTCATGTTGGTTCCGTTTTTACTTAACAATGATGATTATATCTATTAGTTCAAAACAGAATGATTTGCGGAAGCGTTTTTGAGAACTAATAAGATATTTAAGGTAGAAGAACACACTATATCAAATACATGAGATGTAAATAACACAAGATTTAACTCAATAACCTACTGTATATTGATATAAATAGATCATCAAGAACACCGAAGGTTAAACTAGAATTCTGCTCTTAAGAGTGTGTGTGTGTGTGTTGTGCAAAAGCTTAATAGAAGAGTTCAACATGAGTCTTCTATTTATACTATTCATCAGGGGACAAGTTCTAGACATAAAGGACTAAAGGTACAAGACACGATCATGAAACTACCACTGGTACAACGTTAACATAGTGCGCCGCAATTCTGCAAAGGCTGAAACCCATCAGAGTTTGACACATGGAATTGTCAGGGCACACCTTGTACGAATGATCTTCAGAATCTTCGTACAGCAGAAATCGTGAGAGGCACGATCGTCTTTGTGCTGATCTTTAGATAATCTTCTAAGTCTTCAGTCTTCATACCACAGAGGCTCTATCAAGTTTGGCAGAGGCTCTGTAGCCTTGTCTTCTATGAATGAGTCTTCTGTTGATTCTTCACTTCAACTTCTATCGGTGTCTTGGCAGAACCTCTGTCAGTGTCAACACTTAGCCTATTTTTCAATACTTCTATACATAGTAGAAATTGGAGCTAACAATCTCCCCCTAAGTATTGAAAAATAAAAAAATTGAAAGGTGCAAGGTTTTCTAAGGTAAGAACATGACAAGAGGTGTTTTACCTTTGTAAACTATTTTCTTTTCATATAAGATTATGCCAGAGGCATTTACATTTGATTACATGATGAAAGAAAAAGTAGTAGAGATTTGTAGACTAACTCAGACGTTGGCGTTTTGGAAGTCGTTGAAACTTCTGTTGTCGAGTCCTACTTCTTTAAGCTCCTGATAGATTCTTATGCAGAGGGTTCTGAAGTTGATTACTGAGTCAATGACCTCTATTAGTCTATCGGTGGAGGCTGTGTCCATCAATTCCGTTCCTCTATGCTCCACAAGGTTAGCTCTGAACTCTGTGAGAGTACTTGTTGCGTACTTTTGGCAGTCCATCTCCAGAAATAATCTTGATTTTCCCGCAGAATCTTGGAAGACATACCCAAACTTTGGGGAAGTTATGATCGAGTTTGGTATGGCAGAGGATGGACAGTCATCTTCTGGTGGTCTAAGGTTTTGGTTTCTTACTCCAAAATCTCGTCCTACTTGGAAATCGACCAGGCTATATAGCAGAAGTTTCTCACGCATGGATTTCCTGATCACACTGTATGCCCTTCGAACTGCATCTGTTGTGAAGTTCTGTTTTGTCGAGTTCAGAAGGTCGGGTAGGTCGTAGGGGCTTAGGTTCCTAAGATCAGCATCTGAGAATTGGTTCTCGGTTCTGTCCACTCTTTTGACCTTATAGATGTTGTAGGAAATCTTAGGTGTGGTTCTGGTGTGAGAGAACTTACAGTATATGACCTTGTCGATTTTGGAGATTGAGTAGACTTGGTTGACAGGCTTGGGTGTTGTTCTGGTGAAGATGTTTTCGAGCTCAGCACGGAATTCGGGGTCTTGAATGGATGGTGGCAGAGGATCTCTGATAGTTCTATTGTATAGGTACCTGTACATCACTTCTTCCATTTGTCATGGAGGTGCACCAGGTGGAGGCATGGATCTGCGCAGAACATCCATTTGCTTTTTAATTTGCTTCACTCGATCTTCTGTAGGTTTTGCCTTCGGATCCATAACTTGTATGTTTGACAGTGGGGTAACACCGAAAGCCCAATCTTCTTCTTTTGGTTTTGGTGTCACATATGCATCGAAGGCACTCTTCATCAACTTCTCTGTGGGTTGATGCTTTGGCTTCTTCTGATGTGGTTCCTCTGTCAATATTCCCTTGCCTTTATCTTTTGCCTTCAGCTGTAGATCTTCTTGTAGAGATGGGATTGCCTCTGTGGGTTTGGATGATGGTGCTTCTGTAGGTTTTGTGGGTTTGCCTCTGTTGATTTTGATACTTGTGTTTCTGAGGTCTTGATTGGGGATGTGGGTTTGGTTGGTGAGGATTCTTCTGATTTGCTCAGATATTTTCTTTTGTGAGCAATGGTCTTTGTTCTGGGTTTGGTTTTGGGTGTGGGAGATGGTATCTTGGTTTCTTCTGGTGTTTTTGGTGTCGGTGAAGGGGGTTTATCTTCTGTTGGTATGGGTGATTTGTGTGGTTGGTCTTCCTCGGAGGATGTCAAGATTTGGAATTGTTCACGGGTTGGCACATCTTCTCCGAATATAGAGGTTGTTTCCACCGAGGTGGGTGTTGCCTCTGTGGTCTTCTGTTGTTAATCTTGATTGGTTTCAGGTACTTGGGCTTGGATTTGTATTTCTTCACGGGATGTTTCCACAGAGGTGGTTGTTGCCTCTGTGGTTTGTTGTTGGTTTCTTCGTTGGGTTTGAGTTGGAGGAGCTTGGGAAACAGGTTCTGTTGAAATTGGTGGAGCTGGTAGACCTCTGGTTGCAGCTTTTTCCCTTGTCTTCTCCCCCTCAGGATGATCTGATGAATCATCAGAATCATCATCAGAGTCATCATGACCCTTATCGTTAGTACCCTATGCTCTGCACGAAGCTTCTGGCTTTTTAGGCGGTGTGGCACCTACGGCTATCATCTTTGCGCATAAGTCATCGCAGAGGCCAAGAAGGTTGTGGACCTATGCCTCTGTGTTGAATTGCAATTTGCCGACCCCTCTGCGAAATTCTTTGACGTAGTTGGCGTTGGTAGCAGTGAAGGCTCTGATGAACTCTGTGACCTGATCAAGTACCCCTTGCCCATGCTCTGTGAGTTGTGCTCTGGTCATGTAGTCAGAAGGTTTCATGGCTAGAGTTTCTTTCGTAGTATGCTCTTGGACTTGATCTAAGGCATTCTTTAGGTCTTCTAGAGTTAGGACCTTAGAGGTAGAGGATAGCTCTTTCTTCAGCTTTTCAATCAACTCTTTGACAGAGCTTTGGAAGGCAGAGGTTGTGGCCTTCTCAAATTCAGAGGCAGCAGTGGCAGCAGAGGTTGATGCAGCTGTTTTCATCTGGGCTAAGGCATTTTTCACCTTAGTGGACAGGTTGTCCACTTTAGTGTTCATATTAGTAAAGGCCCTTGATGTGGTTTCTGCAAAAGAATCAAAAGAGCTTTTCAACTCTTTTAACTTATTGTCCACAGAGGTGACAAGGGTTTGGAACTCATCCCTTGATACATGTGGACTAGGTGTGTTAGGGTCATTATTTGGTTGTATTAAAGTTCAAGGGGCTAATTGTAATAGTTTAATTTGAGCTTAGTTAGTGAACGGGCCGTGGGCTTGTTAACCACGAGCCCGTCATATATATTGTTTGCTTGCCTTTGTTTTTAGGCTAAGTTGTTCATTATTGCTTTCCTACTCTCATATTGTAAACACTCTCTATTGAAAGCATTATATGGATGACCAGTTGAAATCATAATATCTGTTTTACATCTATTGATTTCACATTGTTCGTTGCACGGATCTGAGACTCAAAATTGGTATCAGAGCGGACGGACTACATCGATTCAAAGTGTTCAATTCGATTTCTGGAACGTTTTTGAGCAACCCTAATCGATTCCCAATCGATTTCATCACTCCAGCCGCACTTTCCGGATAGTAGCAGCACTTTCCGGAAGTTCCTTAATTCTTTCCGGACACCACTCATTTTCCAGGTAAGTTCTATGTTTCTTAATCTTTCTGGGTAAATTGTTCTGGAAACCCAAAGTGTCCGGTAAATCATTTTATCCGGACAACTCAAGGTATCCGGTAAATTTAATTTCTTCCGGAAACCCATTCCATCCGAAAAGCATCTTATCCGGAATCCTTTGTATCCGGTAAGTCTGTGTTAATTTTTATCATCCGGAAACTCCTTGCACCCGGTAAGTTATTGTGTTTATTTTTCCATCCGGAAACTATTGTCTTCCGGTAACCTCTTGTTATCCGGAAACTATAGTTTGTCCGGACTCTTTTTGTTATCCGGAAACTTCTGAGTTTTAACTGTTTTTCACTTAATCTGATCCGGACACTTCCAGATCAGACGTCTTATTCGGATTCCTATCTGGTAAGCTCATTACTGTTGAATTCTTACCTGTTCCTAGTTCATATCAGTCGTAGAACCCGTGTTAGGATTATCACTCGTAGTGCCTTGCGTTAGGTTATAACTTTGAATCGATCACCTCGTCTGACGATCATTCTTGTGCAACCAAAGTTGTCTTCGCGTGACGCTCTTGCAATCGATACCGACACCAAACCACCTTGCCTCTATCAAGGTGAGTACAGCCAGTGGCGCGATAGGTTTAAAATCTTCATTGAATCGAAGGACAACTTCGAGTACATTTGGCGAGCGTTAGAAAATGGGCCTATTCAATATCCCATGAAGGAGATACCAGCAACTGCAACTGTTGGAGCTCGTCGCGAGAAAAAGATGTTAGCCGACATGACTGACGATGAAAGAGGCATGATTGAAGGAGAAAAGCATGCAAAGAGATATCTTGTTCAAGCCCTCCCCAATGCAATTATACAGCAATCGACAGCTACAAAGACACAGCTAAGGGTATGTGGGATCAAGTGGAGAAGATGATGCGTGGAAGTGAAGTCGGAAATCAGCTGAAAATTAATAGTTCAATAACGAAGTTTAACAGTTTCAAACAGCGCACCGGTGAATCCCTATCTCAAACTTATGAACGATTATGTTCTCTTCTTAACGAGCTCCACAAGAACAAGATTAATCGTTCCAACACTGAAAATGCTCTGAAGTTCCTTAACAATCTTCTGCCTGAGTGGAAAGTGTTTTCATCTCATGTCAAACACAACCACTTAATGGAGAAGGTCGGTATTCACGAGCTGTATGAGATGCTTCATCAAGACGAAGATGAAGTGATGGAAATTCCGAAAGAAAAGAAAGGTGCAACCAAGCAAGCTTCTGATCCTATTGCACTCATGTCCTCTAAACAAGGGAAATCTTCGGGCTGTCACTCCAAACGTGGTCAAAAGCAAAGATCCTCTGAGTCAGAACCTAAAGAAAAGAAAGACAGTGATTCTGATGATCTTGAAAGCGATAGCCTTGCTTACCAAATCTTTCCAACAACAAAAGTTTTATAAGAAGCCATCGTCCAATAATCAGCGCTACTCCACCTCCTCCAACAAGCGCCATGATCATCAGGACAAGTATGAAGGAAAGAAGAAAGCTGATGAGCAAGATAAGTCTGAGAAGAAGGAGAAGACGGAGAAAGTTGAAAGTAAGAGGAAAGATGAACCAGTGACATGTTACAACTGCGGAAAGTTTGGTCACTTCGCTACAGATTGTAAGAAACCCGTTGTAAAGAATTCCCACTACTACAAGGCAAAACTCGCATTGGCTGAGCAGAAGGAAGCTGGAGAAGCTATGTTTGTGGAAAACGACTGCTGGTTGGGTCGTTCTGATGACGAAAGCGATTCTGATGGTGCCAATGCTTTCATGGGATATCACTCTCCAGCCGATGAAGAAAAGGCAACGTCAATTCAGGTACGTGACTCTATTCAACAAGATTTCTTGAATCAAATGCAATCTCTTACCGAACAGGAAGATTCCTTTAACGCCACCTCTAAAGAACAACTGCTTGAGATTAGATCTTTAACCGAAAAGCTAGATGTTGAAAAGAGAATAACTGAAAAATATAAGTCTGAAAATGCTAATCTAAAAAACAAATGCAAAAATCTCTCATTAGCACCTAAGGACTTAAGGGCCAAGTTATCTGAACTTGAGTCTCAGTTTGATCAGTATCTGAATGAGAAAGCAGAAATTGTTTATCAATGTTCTGCTCTTCAAATTCAGCACAAGGAGTTTGTTTATAAAATCACCGATCTTGAAACAAAACTCCACAAAAGGGGTCAAACTGATCAAACCATCTTTATGAATAAACCCAAGGAGTTCACGTACTTTAACAAAGAATGGGGAATCAGATACAATAACCCACACTATTTGAAAAAAGGTATCTACAATACACCTACTTTGTATGATTTTTATTGTTTTGGGATAGATAAAAAGTATCTGGAATATGCTATTCAATGGACTGGTCCTCTTGAACCTGAAAAGGAAGAGGAAACCGAGGAATATAAGCGCGCACACACGTCTCACATGCAACTTCCTTTTTGTTATGAGCCTTTAAATTATTCTTATCAAAAGAACAAGAAGTATCTCTCGAATGACTACTTCGACTGCTACAAGGATGCAAAGCCCAAGGATTCCTCCAAAAAGGATGAGGTCCAAGCAACTGAAACCAAGACTGAGACGGATGAGTTTAAACTCTATGTTCCCCCTCTCATCTTGGAAGTGAAGATAGTCGAGTTGGAGGAGTCACTCGAGAAAGAAAGGGCGATTTTTCAAAAGGAAAAACAAGCGCTAATTCAGGATCTTGAAAATATGAAATCGGTCAAAACCGAAGCTGTATCTGATGAAAGACAGGAAATCCTTCGATGTGAAATTAATATACTCACATCAAAACTGGCGGCTTTGGCAACAGATGCGATGAAGGAGTATACGATAAATGGTCAGCTCCAAGAGCAGATTGACCAACTCCAATCTGAAAAGCAGATTTCACCCGATTCTTCCTCAAACTCATCGGGCACGTATTCGTGTAAAGCTTTTATAAGCAAATTTTCTTCAAATCAAGACAATAAAGATTCTCAAGACGAGAGTGTTTTAAGGAATTTGAACTCTGATTTTTTCTTAGCTTCCGAACCAAATTCCCCAAAGCACACGAGCACAAAGGGTTCCTCGCCTTCCTCTACCGATCCAAGTCCTGTTATTCCGGATGTTGAGTTTTCTGAATATATGAACTCCGAAGGCAATTCTGATGGAGAATTTGAGTCATTTCCCTTTGACCAACCTCTTCCGAGTCATACTGATTTTTTTGTCTCCGGTAGTCAATCGACCGGTCAGTTTTCTAAAAGGTGCCTGTTCAAACACAAAGACCCCAGATGTGATTAAGCTTTCAAAATCAAAACCGGTTTCTCAAAAACAATCACAGCGGAGGCAAAAGACCGAGCAATTGACTGCCAAAAATACTATTCCTTCAAAAGTCACTGACCGTACTGTCCCTATTGTTTCAGATAAAAACGGTCGCGCTAATCAAGAAAAACCAATGTGGCTAGCTAAGGAACCTGTCGAGGATGCAACATCAAAGTCTTTCAATACCGTTTTTACCCTAGGATGAACAAAAACGATTGTGCTTTGAATCATATGAATGATTTTGTTAAACGTGATGTTTCTTTTCCAATTAAACTTTATTCCGTTCAACAATTGATTCAGTTAACGCATGATTGTTTGTTTTGTTCTAAATGTGGTTGGATGACTTTGATGATATAAATAATAATGATTGGTTTGGGTCATATCACATATATAATCATACACCCAAAAGAAAACCCCGTAAAAATAAAAAGAAACACCATACTCCACGGGGGTCCCAATGAGAGGTTAAACCACAGCAGGAGAGAAAACCAATTCCCAAACAGGTCTCTCCTACAACGCTTAAACCGGCACCAAAGAGGCAACATGCTGCTAAACCCGTTCCTCCAAAAGGTGTAAAACCTACACATAAGAGGCAACCTATGCCAAAACCAGTTCCTTCAAACGGTGTACAACCTACACCTAAGGGGAAATCTGTGTCAAAGAAAGTTCCTCCGAGAGGTGCCAAATCTAACCCTCCAGGACCCATGCAAATATGGGTACCTAAAATCCGTTAAACCTGTTTTTGCAGCACGGTCATGTGTGGTACTTAGACTCTAGATGCTCCAAGCACATGACCAGAAGGAGGGAGCTTCTCACGAACTACAAAGAAGAATATGGTGGAGACGTGAGATTTGGGAACGACCACAAGGCGGCGATTATGGCCTACGACGACATTGTTCAAGACAAGATCACTATCAAGAAGGTATCACACGTCGCGGGATTATCGGCCAATTCTGCGACAAAGATCTCGAGGTCCGGTTCAAAGCCAAAAGGTGTAGAATTCTCAATGACGACGGGGAGGAACTACTGGTTGGAAAGCACAAGAACAACCTCTACACTATCGACCTTGCAGCCCTGAAGACCGATAACCCTGTCTGCCTCATGTTAAAGGCTAATTCCGAACATGCTTGGATTTGGCATCGAAGACTTTTGCACCTCAACTTCAAAGGTATCAACAAACTGGTGCTGGGCGGACACGTGAAAGGCATGCCCGATCTTCAATTCGTGAAGGATCGACTCTGCAGGGCATGTGAGATGGGGAAGATGAAGCGATCGCCGCATCCGCTAAAGGTAGCTCCGAGCACGTCCCGGTCCCTCGAACTTATCCATATGGATTTGTGTGGACCGATGCGTGTTCAAAGCATCAACAAGCACAAATACGTCCTGGTGATGGTGGATGACTTCTCGCGCTATATCTGGGTCAAGTTCCTTCACTCGAAAGATGAAACTCCGGAGCTGATCATCAACCATTTGAAGACCATCCAGCTAAATATTCAAAGTGCAGTTCAGACCATCAGGACCGACAACGGGACGAAATTCAAGAACCAAACGGTGAACGATTATCTAACTTCTGCTGGAATTTCGCAAACCTTCTCTGCCGCACGCACTCCTCAGCAAAACGGAGTGGTGGAAAGGCGCAACCGTACTCTCGTTGAAGCAGCTCGTACCATGCTTTCCCAATCCAAACTACCACTATTTCTGTGGGCCGAAGCGGTGTTAACAGCTTGTTACACGCAAAACCGCTCCATCATCAACAAGCGGTTCAACAAGACACCGTACGAGATCATCAACAAACGCGTTCCGAATATCAAGTACTTCCATGCATTCGAATGCACATGCTACGTCTTAAATGACAAAGACGATCTCGGCAAATTCAGCCCAAAGGCGGACGAAGGAGTTTTCATCGGATACAACATGCAGGCTAAGGCGTATCGCGTTTACAACAAACAGACTAAAACTATTATTGAAAGTGTAAATGTGACATTCAACGAAGCCGCAGATTTGGCTTCTGAACAAATCAGTTCAGAACCCGGTTTAACTGGCGTGCTAGCTTCCGGACCTCCAAGTTCGGGATCTGCACAAGCGTAAGTAAATCCAAATCATGCATCTTCATCGAATGCTGATTCTTCTAATTTAGATTTATTGTTTAAGTATTTTTATGATGACATTTTTAACGCTTCTACTCCTGTCTCAGCACAACGACTGCCGAGGCGGAGTACGTGGCCACCGTGAGCTGCTGTTCTCAAGTAATCTGGATGCGGACACAACTCAAGGATTATGGCTTTACGTATGTCAAGGTGCCCATTTACTGTGACTCGAAGAGCACCATCACCATATCAAGCAATCCGGTCCAATACACTAAGACAAAGCACATCGATGTTCGGTATCACTTCATCAAGGATCACATTGGAAGAGGTACAGTCGAACTCTACTTTGTAAGTATTGAGCATCAGTTAGCAGACCTATTTACAAAACCCTTGGACGAAAAACGTTTTAATACTCTTGTGTCCAAGTTAGGTATGCTAAATCTGAATACTTAATCCGATTATGTGCCCATTACAAGTTCCATACATCTACGAGCAACTGTCTACCCATCATCCGGTGTTTCCACTCCTGATGATTGAGCGTACACTTTCTCGCACTTGTATTCTACTTGTTTCAGTTACACAGTTAGATTAAGTCTGTATTTATTAGGTAGATTTCATTTGTTTTTTCTTTCTGCGTGTGTCTCCTATTCTTTCATACTGTCGTCTATTTTTATTTGCTTATATTTGTGCTTTCACGAGCTGCTCATGTGTTTAGGGGGAGCATGATCATCTATTAGGTAAGTTTACTCTACTGTTGAGGGGAGCGTCACACACAATTTTTTTAATCCGGTAAAAAGTTTTTTTGTGTGTGTGGACACTTCCGTGTGGATTTCAACTTATGTTCATCATTTGAGGGGGAGAGACACAGTGTTTTTCTTTAAATGTCCAAAAGTTTTTTTGGTGTGTCGGACTCTCCATTGCTTTATTAGAGGGGGAGCAAGTTTTTCCCCATTCTCAGTTTGAGGGGGAGCGAGAGATCAATCTTTTCAAAATCCTAAGGGTTTTATATTGTTGAAAAATGAATTTTTTTAAGTGTAAAAGTGTCCGGACACCCATCTGTCAGAATAACTTTCCGGACCGGATGGGTATCCGGGGTTGTTTATCCGGTTTCTTGGGTCGATATATATACCATCCGGGATAGTTCATCTCATTTATCCGGAATATTCGAACAAAAACACTAAACCCTCTCAAACTCTCTCTCTCGTTCGGCTTCTCTCCTAAACCACGATTTTCACCTCGTGTTCGTTCCAACTTCAGGTATGTTACTCACAACTTCATTTCGATCATTTGAAGTAAAGCCTCTTGCACATCACACCACAAATCGACCACTGATTTGGTCGATTTCACTGTATCCGAACACCCCTTTGGGTTTCTTCGATTTTGGGTTACCTAGACGTAGTTCAGAATGTTTTAGTCGACCTAGTGTGCTTATCTGCTTAAATCGAAACTCATTGCATGCTTTGATAGTGTTTGCATCTCTATTTTGCGTGATTGGTGATTTTGACTCTCGTCCAGATACATTCAATGTGTCCGGAAACCATCAAAGTTTAGGATGTTTTGTCCAGAAAGTCTCAAAGTTCTAGATATTTTGCCTGGACACTCTCAACCTCCGGAAACCTAGTTGTCCGGGAACCTCAGGGTTTCCGGTAAGTTCAACTACCGGATAGTTGATGAGTCCGGAATCCCATTTGTCCGGAATCCTCATTTGACCGGAAACCATTTTTTCATCCGGAATCCTTTGTGTCCGGATTCATTCTTCAATCCGGAAACATGTGTTATCCGGACACCATTTGTCCGGATACTTGTATTTGTCCGGAAAGTATTGTTTTTCAAATTTTTATCCGGACACCCCTGTTTTGTCTATCACGTACCTGTTTTCTCAATGCCAGTCCTCAATCTGTCTCAGATTGAGCCTATTATTGCAAAGGTACGCGCCGACACTTGTTCATCCGCCTCAGTTTCTAACTGTGTTTCTGTTTTAGATATCTAAATGGCAGATCAGGAGCAAAATCCTAAAAACTCCAAAGAGCAAACTCCTCAAGAGGAATTTATTGATGAGGCTGCTGATAACGCCTTGGTCGAACCTGACCATGGCACCGAGATAGAGACAAACAATTATCACCTGGACCCGACTCAGTTCCGACCACAACCACAACACCGTGTGCTTGTGGATATTCTAATGCGTCACCCTCTCCACGAGGCCCTCACTGTTACAGCCGACGTCCTATTCCTGTACGTTCTTCAAGTATGGCTCACTGCACGTGTCAACACAGCGGCCAAGTCACAGTCAATCACGGCTCAGATTGATAACCAACAGTTTAGGCTCACACCTGACACCTTCCGCCGCCTTCTTTCACTTCCTGAAGCCAACGCCGGCGGAGATCAAGGTTAAGACCCCGCGCTCAATGACACGACTCTGTGAGCTCAAGTCCGCGCTCTCTGCTATAATCACGCCCTCGACCGACCGTCCGCGTTCAACCGAAAGCACCTAACCCCCATATGGTACACTCTGTTTACGATTCTGAACAGATGCCTTTCTTCGAGATGGAAGGGCATAGACCAGTGCACCGGCGACTTCCGGCGGTTATTCCATGCCATGTGCTACAACCGCCACGTCGACGCTGCAATGATCATCTGGCGGGAGTTAGTTACCGCTATCCGTCAAATTGGAGGATCTAAGCAAAAGAAGTTCCTCCCCTATCCTCGTTTCCTTTCCCTGGCTGTGCGACATCATATGGATGCCAATCCAGCCATACCGCGATGCCTAAACCATCCGGTATGTCCTCATCATCACTTGCAATATATGGTAATCCGTAACCCGTCTAATGCCATAGCCATGCCCATACCTGATGCCGATCTGGCACACGTGGATCGCACTGCACCGAGTGTAGTAGCATATAGGGAAGCGTTAAAGTATCCCATGGTCCAGCCAGTGCCGGAGGGACCTCCCCAGGGACATAGACCTGAGAGACGTGAGGGTCCGAGAGTAAGAGGAGGAAGGGCCCGGGCAGCTGGGGCTCCCGGGCGGGGTGTGATGAGAATTCATGGGAGGGGAACCGGAGCGAGCAGTGCATTGGATCCGCGTCCCAGTTCTAGCCACCAAGTTGAAGACATGGAATCTGACTCCACAGATTTTGATACCGACCGAGCCATGCACGCATCCCTAATACCTCACGGTATCGGACCAAACCCGGATTTTACCGAAGGAATCCCACTTGACTCACCTACCACCTCTTCTCAACCTGCTATGGGAGATACTAGGAGACCTGAGGGAGTCTTAGGTGATGAGTTAGAACATGTGAGAAGGAGGGAACTGTGTTCAAAAGCGAACCAGGAAAGATTGAGCCATAAAGATAAAGAGGCTCCTAAGCGACCCCAACTGAGTGATATCCGGGTAGCCACATCTGCTATCCCGTCTCATTTGTTGAGACGGGGAATTAAAGAAGCCTCCGTGGACCCAACGGAGCAATTGCACAACCTCCTTATCCACTTATCCATCTCTCAAAAGATGGATGTTTCAGTTTCTCACGGGGATCAAGCACAACTTCCACCGGTCTCTCACTCGGAGAGTACTGGTGTTGAAATAAGATACCAGTAGCCCCCGGTCTCGCCTTCATTTCATGCACCATCGAGTCTAGAGCCATTTGAAATTAAACATTCTTCGGCTAGGACACATGATGAGGAACACCAAATCGAGATTCTCCGTGACTCATTCGGAACGTCTGTAGTGCCTCCGTCAGGTGGAACACGAGGATCGGACGGAAATCCTACCACACCTACCGAATTGCCAACTGTGAACGTAGGTGGCTCTGTCTCTAAGGTAGATGCCTCAACGGGTAATCTAAGTGATCCCGAAGTTACTTTACCCGACTTTGTGTCACAAGGGTCCCTGGACAACACCCTCAAGGCTGTCCGCAAGGCAATGGAGCAGCACCTCACCGCCGAGCTCGACAAGATAAAGAGCTTAATCAAAGGTAAAGACAAGGTCGTCCATGCTGAAAATGCACCTACACCTCCATTGGCTCCTGTTCAGCCTATCTATTCGGTGGACACCCTAAAGACGATCCTTCTCGCCCAACTGCTCCAACAATCCGAAACCGATGCCTCAACCAAACTAGACCTGCTCTCCGTTCTGAAATCACAGGTCACTGCCCCTTCGTCATCAGTTACATCTCGATTGGATAACCTTGACTCGACTCTTAAGGACTTCAAACAAGCGCTCACAACGCTGTCCGAGAGACTCCGTTCACTCGAAGATACCTGCAAGAGTCAAGCAGGCGGTCTGAAATGCAAGCACGATGATCAGGATGATCCTGATCACCGTAAGGGGGAGAAAAGACAAAGATTAACCGAGACCGCCCTGATCCTCACTGAAACTACAACCGTGGTTCATCAGGAACCTTCAAGTGCGGCAGCAACAACCGAAGATGCACCTGAAGCTGAGTTGCCTTTAGCCGAGATGGTAATAGATATGGATATTTCAGATGATGAAGAAGACCCGATGGTTGAAAAGCCTAAGGGAACAACATAGGAACTGGATACTTTTGACTCATCAGATAGACCAATACTGGATATGATTGATCCAGACTGCGAGACCAACTCGAAAACCAAAGATGCATGGTATGAAAAAGCCGACAGTGCCGCAAATTTCGAGGTTAATTTGGTTTTCCCTACTAATGAAGATGATAACGTAGACTACGACCAGTTTCTGCTCTAGAATTTATATGGTATTCCCGTTCACTCAGCTCAAGCCGCCAAAACATCAACAAGACCAGAAACTACAACTGCCGATATTCCGACATCTCCTCAACAACAACCGACAGCTTCTGATCTTCCTCCTCCTCAACAGCAACAAATCCGTTGGGAGAAGATCATGATATTTATTCCTCACCTAGAGGAATCCATGAAGAAGTTGTTCGTCCACAAGCTACACCCAATCGAGCCGACCTTCTGCCTTGGTATTTACAGTTCCAACCCTGAATACCAATGCCGGTACATAAGCGCAATGAAGCGGTGTCTACCAGTTAGCCAAGTCCGAACCAAGCATCAGATCACCGAAGTGCTCAACATCGAGTCAGGCTATATTATGAAAGTTGTTTATCCTGTATTCACCGTCCGGCGCAAAGATGGTAATGAATGGAGATTTTCTGAAGCCGACTTCCAGCACCTCCAACCGTTCGACATCCTGGTAATTCTGAAAGACCTCCGTACAAGAACCATCCGACCGCTTCAAGTCACAAAAGCGCTCGAAGCTGTTTGTCGATTCCTAGTCCGTACCATCATGATGTCTTATCTTACGGACTTCCAAATGGCAATCGAGAACAGAGCAAAGAAGGTAAACCTGATAAAGCCTGATCTGAAAGCACCTGAGTTAAAGATGATTCCCAAGAACGCACTGCTCCTGGAACCAGAATTTAGGATTGTCTACATCAACGATCAGAATGAAAAGAAATTTCTTCGCTTCAGCCAGGTCGACAGATTCTGCGACGGCACACTCTTCAAAGTCCAAAATGCTCTTCGCAAAATCATTTCTTATGAATCAGAAAATCAGAAGGTTTCGTATGTTCCTAACTCGAATGAGATAACCTGCACGAAACGCTTTAGAAGTGGTTAAAGAATGCATCGACTATCGCCCCGCTATCCGAATGTTTGAGGTACACTTTGCCCTCTGTAAAAGATATGTCTACAACTGGCGCGAACTCAAACTTCAATACAAAGGGGAGATTGTTAGGGTCCATATTTGGTTGTATTAAAGTTCAAGGGGCTAATTGTAATAGTTTAATTTGAGCTTAGTTAGTGAACGGGTCGGGGGCTTGTTAACCATGGGCCCGTCATATATATTGTTTGCTTGCCTTTGTTTTTAGGCTAAGTTGTTCATTATTGCTTTCCTACTCTCATATTGTAAACACTCTCTATTGAAAGCATTATATGGATGACCAGTTGAAATCATAATCTCTGATTTACATCTATTGATTTCATATTGTTCGTTGCACGGATATGAGACTCACAAGGTGTAACCTCTGGGTGAACAGATCTATCACCAGAGTGAGTCTCTGTTCCTGAGACGCCTTCTTTCGCTCCTGTTTTTACGTTGAGAGCGGAAGGACTTCCCTCTAATCCTTGAGCAGGGGCCTTTTGAGCCTCAGACTCTATAGAGGTTATGTTAAGGACATTGTCTTGATCCACTCCAGAGGTGGGTATAAGAGTATCCTTAAGTTGACTTGGGGACTTGTCTAGAGTCCCTTCGTCGTTGTGCACTCTAAGGTCCTCTGAAGAGCTTTTTGGATCTATGTGTGTGTGCGTGTCAGAGGAAACAAATTCCTCTGTTGGGATGTCTGTCGTGATCTGGGGAAATTGATCACTAACTAAGGGTAAGTCCTTTTGAGAGGACTCCCCTGGAATGGTTTCCCCGGATAAGATTGGCACAGAGGTAGTAAGAGTCACCTCTGCCCGGTCAGTTTGGGTTGGGGTCAAGCCGTGCTGCTCTTTTTCAATATTACCTTCTGACACTAGACTGGCGGTAATAGCCATGTGGGTTGCACTGAGAGTCGGTTGGAGATATGTGTCTTCTTCAACTACGACATCTTTTTCTGTTTCACCCTCTCTCACATATTCAACCACTTGGGTTTCTATCCTAGATACTATGGAATCGTAGCATGGATGAGAACCGACTAGGCTTTGGACAAGTGGATGCATAGGTCCTGGTGTTTGTTTCTGGATGACTTCTGGGCTTCTTTCAGCGGCCTCTATCACAGAGTCTACCATATCCTCTATGGCTACCTCTTCCTCTGGATTCTTCTTTAGAACATCATATCCGGGATGGAGGAAGGGGTTCTGTAGTACTTCTGGTGTCGCACTCTGAATATCCTTAGGGGTTTGATCATTTGTATCCAGGCTAGAGTTAATTTCAGAGATTCTGAAATCTGGTGCTTCTGTTGACTGAGCGGAAAGGGCTTCAGCATTCCATCCAGAAGTATCTAAGGAATCTGCAATATCGGGACGTTGAAGGAAGTCATTGAAGTCACCCTGTTCTGCATAGTGGATAGGAGTTGGGGATTGCAGAGGTTATTCTTGGGTTTCTTCGAGCATTTCAGTTTCCTCTGCGATAGTTACCGCTATGCGTCAAATTGGAGGATCTAAGCAAAAGAAGTTCCTCCCCTATCCTCGTTTCCTTTCCCTAGCTTTGCGACATCATATGGATGCTAATCCAGCCATACCGCGATGCCTAAACCATCCGGTATGTCCTCATCATCACTTGCAATATATGGTAATCCGTAACCCGTCTAATGCCATAGCCATGCCCATACCTGATGCCGTTCTGGCATACGCGGATCCCACTGCACCGATTGTAGTAGCATATAAGGAAGCGTTAGGGAATCCCATGGTCCAGCCAGCGCCAGAGGGACCTCCCCAAGGACATAGACCTGAGAGACGTGAGGGTCCGAGAGTAAGAGGAGGAAGGGCCCGGGCAGCTGGGGCTCCCGGGCGGGGTGTGATGAGAATTCATGGGAGGGGAACCGGAGCGAGCAGTGCATTGGATCCGCGTCCCAGTTCTAGCCACCAAGTTGAAGACGTGGAATCTGACTCCACAGATTTCGATGCCGACCGTGCCATGCACGCATCCCTAATACCTCACTGTATCGGACCAAACCCGGATTTTACCGAAGGAATCCCACTTGACTCACCTACCACCTCTTCTCAACCTGCTATGGGAGGTACTAGGAGACCCGAGGGAGTCTTAGGTGATGAGTTAGAACATGTGAGAAGGAGGGAACTGCGTTCGAAAGCGAACCAGGAAAGATTGAGCCGTAACGATAAAGAGGCTCCTAAGCGACCCCAACCGAGTGATATCCGGGTAGCCACATCTGCTATCCCGTCTCATTTGTTGAGACGAGGTATTGAAGAAGCCTCCGTGGACCCAATGGAGCAATTGCACAACCTCCTTATCCACTCATCCGTCTCTCAAAAGACGGATGTTTCAGTTTCTCACGGGAATCAAACACAACTTCCACCGGTCTCTCACTCGGAGAGTACTGGTGTTGAAATAAGATACCAGCAGCCCCCGGTCTCGCCTTCATTTCATGCACCATCGAGTCTAGATCCATTTGAAATTGAACATTCTTCGTCTAGGACACATGATGAGGAACACCATATCGAGATTCTCCGTGACTCGATCGGAACGTCTGTAGTGTCTCTGTCAGGCGGAACACGAGGATCGGACGGAAATCCTACCACAACTACCGAATTGCCAACTGTGAACGTAGGTGGCTCTGCCTCTAAGGTAGATGCCTCAACGGGTAATCTAAGTGATCCCGAAGTTACTTTACCCGACTTTGTGTCACAAGGGTCCCTGGACAACACCCTCAAGGCTGTCCACGAGGCAATGGAGCAGCACCTCACCGCCGAGCTCGACAAGATAAAGAACTTAATCAAAGGTAAAGACAAGGTCGTCCATGCTGAAAATGCACCTACACCTCCACTGACTCCTGTTCAGTCTATCTATTCAGTGGACACCCTAAAGACGATGCTTCTCGCCCAACTGCTCCAACAATCCGAAACCGATGCCTCAACCAAAGTAGACCTGCTCTTCATTCTGAAATCACGGGTCACTGCCCCTTCGTCATCAGTTACATCTCGATTGGATAACCTTGACTCGCTTCTTAAGGACTTCAAACAAGCGCTCACAACGCTGTTCGAGAGAGTCCGTTCACTCGAAGATACCTGCAAGAGTCAAGCAGGCAGTCTGAAACGCAAGCACGATGATCAGGATGATCCTGATCACCATGAGGGAGAGAAAAGACAAAGATTAACCGAGACCACCCTGATCCTCACTGAAACTACAACCGTGGTTCATCAGGAACCTTCAAGTGCGGCAGCAACAACCGAAGATGCACCTAAAGCCGAGTTGCCTTTAGCCGAGATGGTAATAGATATGGATATTTCAGATGATGAAGAAGACCCGATGGTTGAAAATCCTAAAGGAACAACACAGGAACTGGATACTTTTGAATCATAAGATAGACCGATACTGGATATGATTGATCCAGACTGCGATACCAACTCGAAAACCAAAGATGCATGGTATGAAAAAGTCGCCAGTGCCGTAAATTTCCAGGTTAATTTGGTTTTCCCTACTAATGAAGATGATAATGTAGACTACGACCAGTTTCTGCTCCAGAATTTATATGGTATTCCCGTTCACTCAGCTCAAGCCACCGAAACTTCAACAAGACCAGAAACTACAACCGCCGATATTCCGACATCTCCTCAACAACAACCGACAGCTTCTGATCTTTCCTCCTCCTCAACAGCAACAAATCCATTGGGAGAAGATCACGATATTTATTCCTCACCTGGAGGAATCCCTGAAGAAGTTGTTCGTCCACAAGCTATGCCAATTGAGCCGACCTTCTGCCTTGGTATTTACAGTTCCAACCCCGAATACCAACGCCGGTACATAAGCGTAATAAAGCGGTGTCTACCAAGTCCGAACCAAGCATCAGATCACCGAAGTGCTCTACATCGAGTCAGGCTGTATTATGAAAGTCATTTATCCTGTATTCACTGTCCGACACGAAGGTGGTAATTAATGGAGATTTTCTGAAGCCGACTACCAGCACCTCCAACCGTTCGACTTCCTGGTAATTCTGAAAGACCTCCGTACAAGAACCATACTACCGCTTCAAGTCACAAAAGCGCTCGAAGTTGTTCGTCAATTCCTAGTCCGTACCATCATGATGTCTTATCTCACGGACTTCCAAATGGCAATCGAGAACAGAGCGAAGAAGGTAAACCTGATAAAGCCCGATCTGAAAGAACCTGAGTTAAAGATGATTCCCGAGAACGCACTGCTTCTGGAACCAGAATTTGGGATTGTCTACATCAACGATCAGAATGAAAAGAAATTTCTTCGCTTCAGCCAGGTCGACAGATTCTGTGACGGCACGCTCTTCAAAGTCCAAAATGCTCTTCACAAAATCATTTCTTATGAATCGGAAAATCAGAAGGTTTCGTATGTTCTTAACTCGAATGAGATAACTGCATGAAACGCTTTAGAAGTTGTTGAAGAACGCATCGACTATCGCCGCGCTATTCGAATGTTCGAGGTACACTTTGCGCTCCGTAAAAGATATGTCTACAACTGGCGCGAACTTAAACTTCAATACAAAGGGGGAGATTGTTAGGGTCAATATTTGGTTGTATTAAAGTTCAAGGGGCTAATTGTAATAGTTTAATTTGAGCTTAGTTAGTGAACGGGCCGTGGGCTTGTTAACCATGAGCCCGTCATATATATTGTTTGTTTCCCTTTGTTTTTAGGCTAAGTTGTTCATTATTGCTTTCCTACTCTCATATTGTAAACACTCTCTATTGAAAGCATTATATGGATGACCAGTTGAAATCATAATCTCTGTTTTACATCTATTGATTTCACATTGTTCGTTGCACGGATATGAGACTCACAAGGTGTAACCTATGGGTGAACAGATCTATCACCAGAGTGAGTCTCTATTCCTGAGACACCTTCTTTCGCTCCTGTTTTTACGTTGAGAGCGGAAGGACTTCCCTCTAATCCTTGAGCTGGGGCCTTTTGAGCCTCAGACCCTATAGAGGTTCTATTAAGTACATTGTCTTGATCTACTCCAGAGGTGGGTAAAAGAGTATCCTTAAGTTGACTTGGGGACTTGTCTAGAGTCCCTTCATCGTTGTGCACTCTAAGGTCCTCTAAAGAGCTTTTTAGATCTATGTGTGTGTGCGTGTCAGAGGAAACAAATTCCTCTGTTGGGATGTCTGTTGTGATCTGGGGCAATTGATCACTAACTAAGGTAAGTCCTTTTGAGAGGACTCCCCTGGAATGGTTTCCCCGGATAAGATTGGCACATAGGTAGTAAGAGTCACCTCTGCCCGGTCAGTTTGGGTTGGGGTTGAGCCGTGCTGCTCTTTTTCAATATTACCTTCTGCCACTAGACTGGCGGTAATAGACATGTGGGTTGCACTGGGAGTTAGTTGGAGATGTGTGCCTTCTTCAACTACGGCATCTTTTTCTGGTTTACCCTCTCTCATATATTCAACCACTGGGGTTTCCATCCTAGATCCTAAGGAATCGTAGCATGGATGAGAACCGACTAGGATTTGGACAAGTGGATGCAAAGGTCCTGGTGTTTCTTTCTGGATGACTTCTGGGCTTCTTTCAGCGGCCTCTATCACAGAGTCTACCATATCCTCTGTGGCTACCTCTTCCTCTGGACTCTTCCTTAGAACATCATATCCGGGATAGAGGAAGGGGTTATGTAGTACTTCTTGTGTCGCACTCTGAATATCCTTAGGGGTTTGATCATTTGTATCTAGGCTCGAGTCAATTTTAGAGATTCAGAAATTTGGTGCTTCTGTTGACCGAGTGGAAAGGGCTTCAGCATTCCATCCAGAAGTATCTAAGGAATCTGCAATATCGGGACGTTTAAGGAACTCATGGAAGTCACCCTGTTCTGCGTAGTGGATAGGAGTTAGGGATTGCAGAGGTTGTTCTTGGGTTTCTTCTAGCATTTCAGTTTCCTCTGCGATAGTATGCAGAGGAGTGTGAGACTTCTTTGATTTCTTCTTGCTCTTTTTCCTCTTGGGTTTAGGGGCACCCTCCTCCGAAGACTTGTATTTTCTCTTCTTTTTCTTTTCTTTTGGAGGAGAGGGGGGTGCAGAGGATCCAATCATTGTTTCTGCTTGAGGGGTTTGATCGGTTTGTTAGGCAACACTGGTAGAGGTTCCTTCCGCAAATTTCTTTTTCTTGTGAGCTTTCTTCTTCTTTGGAGTGGTTGTAGAGATTCTTCATCACTTTGGAGTGGTTGTAGAGATTCTCCTGAATCTTTTCATGTGTAGCAAAAGCCACTGCCCATTCTTCATCACTCATTCTCTCAACTACCGGATCTCTTATAGAGGCTCCTAGACGTGGGGGTGTCACTGGACTCGGTTCAGGAGTCCGATGATCGCGTATATATGCTAGCTTAAGTTCTTCATCAGTTGTGTATCCCAAAAGCTTTTTCGATAGAGGTCTGCAGAAGTCGTACCCAGCTTCATGTTCTGTTAGGGTGTTCTTGCCCATAGGGTAGGTTTTTACAATTGGTCCCTCCATTGGCCATTTCTCGCCTTGAATCAGAGGTTCCAAAAGGACACCTAGGATCCTTTGATATTGGAGTGGAGGAAGAGCTATGCTTGAAGGTCCCTTTGCCCTTTATGAAGAGATTCTGTGGTGAATTGTGTTGACGATCTCCTGCATCATTAGGGTTCCATAATCCAAGGGCAAGTCATAGTATACTGTTGATCCAAACCCTCAGTGATTTGATAATGACCCTCTGTTATATACTCAGAGTTTCACTATCACTGATAAGTACTAAGATCTTACAGTACCGCTGATAGGAACTCTCACTCTTTAGATTAAACATTCAGCGAACACTGTTCACCATTAATGCTCTGAGTCTATTCAGTCATTATGATGATCGCTGATAAGTTAGTTGTTTACATATGATCCCTGAAGACAAGTTTCACGTCAACATAGGTTCTACACTGAAGTCGAAGATCAAGCTCAAGAACCAGTGACAAGTCTCCTAATGAACTGATGTGGATCAGCGAAGACTCAGATTTGTCCACTCAACGTGAAGTATCAAGTACAAGACTTCAGCTATCGCTGAACTTTATCATTCGCTGAATAGAAATGATAATGCTCTGAACCAACGAAAGCTGATCATGAAGTTCCTCGTACAAAATACTTTTGTCTTAACCTCCCTTGCACGACTCCGTACGAATTGTCAGAAAAGAACTTCCGACTGTCTTAAATCGTACAACCACTCTGATACTACACTGTTCATTCCATGCGGCTACTAAGGTTGTCAACAAAGGTCAATGACATGCAACCAATCCTCTGATGACACGTGTAAAGTGTATACTGACTTGCATTAAATGCATGCAGTATATAAGGAGATGAACTCACTTCATTTTGAAGTAACTTGCTAACTCTGGACAAGTTCAATCTCTTATCTCAAGATAGGTTGTTATTAGTAATTTCTTTATCTCTCTTAGTGCAAGAAACCTTAGTGTTCCAACTTGTTTAGATTTAGGTTTATCCTTAATCTTGTTTCCGCAACAAGCTGTAAATTGTTAATGATTTATCAATAAACAATTTAGAAAAGTAAATTTGTGTGTTTGTATTCAACCCCCCCCCCTTCTACAAACTTGTATAGGCCTTCGGGACCAACAAGTGGTATCAGAGCAGATTTGTTTAATCTCATAAACAAGATCCAATCTAAGATTTTCTTCTTCCTTGCTATTATCTGAAAATGGCCACCAACACAAATTATATAGACAATGATTCTTTTGCAAAACCCCCTAGATTTTCCAGAGATAACTTCAACTTATGGAAAAATAGGATGACTCTCTTCTTAGAAGGTGTAGACCCTACTATGCCTTACTATCTCGAAAACGGCCCATTTATCCCTGTAACTATTGACCCTGCAGTTCCAGCCGCTGCGAATAGACCTGCTATTCCAGAAAGGCTGATTCCTAAGGAAATACACATGTGGACCGATGAAGATAAGAAGAAAGTGGCTATAGATACAAAAGCCAGATCCATACTATCCATGGCTCTTCCTGACGAAGTCTACCATTCCGTCATGAATCTGAAAACATCAAAAGCCATGTGGGACACAATATGTGTTCAGTATGAAGGAACGTCTGAAGTCCAGGACTCAAGAAAAATCAACCTGGTAAGACAATATGAAAGCTTCATTTCTGGTAAGAATGAAACTCTCTCTGAAGTTCACCAACGTTTTAATTGCTTAATTATAGATCTGAAAACGGTTGGTAAGGAATATTCTAACTTTGAAGTACTGACAAAGTTTCTAGAATGTTTACCTGAAAGCTGGGACAATTATTCTATGTGTCTCAAGCTATCGAAAGATCTCAAATCAATGAATCTTTCAACCTTATATGGTACGTTGCTGAATCATGAGCAATCAAGCCATCTTAAGAAGAATCTTGTAAAATATTCCAAAAGCACCCCTGTTGCTTTAATCTCAGAGGAAACTTCTACTCAGCGACCCTTGGTCACCATCACTGAGTTAGAAAGTAACTCTGAAAGGTCATCAGATTATGATTCTTCAGATGATGATGAATATTTGGCTCTCCTAACTAAAAAGTTCAGGAGATTCGCCAAAAAGAAGATGTTCGGAAAGACCAAACCTCTTTCCATAACTGACAAGCCTAAGTCATCAGCTTTTGTTGATAAGGCTACTGCTACTTGTTTCAACTGCGAAAAGACAGGTCACTTTGCTAATGAGTGCAGGTCAAAGAAAGTCACTAGACCTTCAGCTTTCCCAAAGAAAAACTTTGTTTCTAAGAATAAAGATGACAAATATGCAAAGCTGAAGGGGAAATATGCAAAGCTGAAAAGCTTTAAGAAGAAAGGCAAAGTCTTTATGGCCAACTATGATTGGGCCGTTTCTGATGAAGAAGAATCATCATCTGACTCTGAAGATGATGAAGCCAATCTGTGCCTTATGGCTAAGATTGAAGATGAGGAAGAAAGTTCAGACATTCCCTCCACTTCAACCTCTGCAATTCAGGTATCGCCTTCTTTCTTTACCAATATTGCAAATATTGATGAAGCTGATAGTCTCCGTAAGATCGATCTCTTGACTAGAAGTTTATACGAAGCCATGAACGGCAAAACCGTGGTTGAAAACCAAAACCTTGATCTCGCTGAATAGCTTAAAAACTGTCACCTTCGAATAGAAAAGCTTTCTAAAATTGAAGAAGATTTTAAAGATCAAGTATATTTAAATCAGCTAGTCAAAATCGAACGAGCAGAAGCTATCGCTGCTTTAAAAGCTGAAAAAACTACTGTTGAAGGATGGTGTAATTCTTCAACAAAGATCACTGAGATAATTAAGTCTCAGATTCCCCTGAGTGATAAACGTGGTCTGGGTTACAAATATGAAACTTCAAAACCAACCACTGAGCGTTCGATGCTTAAATTTGGAACGTTTGTATACTCAGTCGTTGATACTTCATCTTCTCTGTGCTCCTCGTCCATTACACCAATCCCTGAGGAAACTCCTATCTCCTCAAAAGGCAAGGAGAAAATGGTTCTAAAGCTTTAGTACCTAAGCTGAATGCTTTAGTACCTAAGCTGAATGCTTTAGTACCTAAGCTTTAGTACCTAAGCTGAATGCTTTAGTACCTAAGCTTTAGTACCTAAGCTGAATGCTTTACCAAAATCCTCAGAAGGGTACTTTAGTACCTAAGCTGAATGCTTCTAAAGCTTTAGTGACCTACCCCTCTGGTTCTAGAAATCAGATCTCTGGATCTATTCAGCGATCTACTCCTAGACTCAGAGTGGATGTCTTTGGTAAGAAATCTGAAGAACTGAATGTTCATCCCATTTCTAAAACCAATAGTTTACTTGGTGCTGGCACTTCAAATTCGAAATTAAAAGCTGAGCATTCACATGGTCCTAGAACTACTTTTAGTTATAGGAAATGTTATCACTGTGGACTTACCGATCACATTGCTAGTAAGTTCCCCACAGCCACCAAAGCTGAAAAGATAGCTAAGGTGAAGATTGCCCCCAAGACAAAGAAGACCAACCCTAGTGCAAATCAGGTCAAGGTGAATCCTACCACTGAGGTTAAGAAATTAACCAAAGTTGAAAGACAAAGCTGAATCTTCGAATGCTGCGAAGACCATTGAACCTTCCATTCCAACTGCTTCCACTGACAAATGTGTATACATGGTTAAGTGGGTACCCAAGCAAAACTAATCTTCCTTTGTAAATGCAGGTTAAGAAGGGTATCTGGTATCTCGATAACGGATGCTCTAGACATATGACTGGAAAGAAAAACCTGCTCGCTGAATACAAGGAAGAGAAGGGTACCTCTGTGACCTTCGGTGGAAATGGAAAAGGACATACCCGAGGGTATGGTGTACTTTCAAATGGTACAACTTCCTTCAGAAGAGTCGCATATGTTGAAGGGCTAAAGCATAATCTTCTAAGCATCAGTCAGCTTTGCGACAAGGATAACAAAATGATTTTCACTAAGGAATCATGCTTTGTCACTGACAAAAAGGAGAAGATAGCTCTTAGCGGTTATCGTTTGGAAAATGTTTATGTAATAAACATGGACTCAACAACCACTGAGAACTCCTGTTTCTTCTCAAAGGCCTCATCTGATGTCAACTGACTATGGCATAAGAGGCTCTCTCATCTCAACTTCAAGACACTGAATACTCTTTCCTCAAAAGAGTTAGTCACTAGTCTACCTCAACATTCATACGCGAAATAGTCTCTATGTTCAGCGTGTGAAAAAGGGAAGCAGACCAGGGCAAGCTTTAAGTCAAAGCAAGTCTCCTCAGTGTCATCTCCTCTACAGTTACTCCATATGGATTTGTTTGGCCCTATTAACAAACAATCCATCGCTGGAAAGAAATATACGCTGGTCATAGTTGATGAATTCTCTCGTTACACATGGGTAATGTTTCTTCGTTCTAAGAGTGACACCCCTGAAGAACTCATCACCTTTGTTCGGAAGATGGAAACCCTGAACAATTTGACCGTTCGCTCAATAAGGAGTGATCATGGAACTGAATTCAAAAGCAGTTCTCTTGATTCCTTCTTTGAGAGTAAGGGTATTTCTCACAACTTTTCTTCAGTGAGAACACCGCAACAAAATGGAGCCGCTGAAAGAAGAAATAGAACAATTATTGAAGATGCACGTTCAATGCTCAGCGATTCTCACCTGCCTAGTGAAGCTGAAACATCATGGGTCTCAGCTGTTCCTATAAACACGATGCTTGCTGCTGAACCAAATGTCTCAGACATTCCATCTATTTCTCCGCAATCAGTAAATGAAATGACAAATTCAAGCATTCCTCTCTTAGCTGATACTCCAGAAGTTGCTGAAGCCTCATCTTCAGCTCCTCCAGTTCAGACTGATTCAGCGACGTATGCTCCTGCTGAGCGATGGACTGTAAATCACCCAATCGATCAAATTCTTGGTGATCCAAACGCTGGTGTTCAGACTCGACGAAGTGCATGTAATATTTGTTTATTTGTTAATTTTATTTCTCTAACTGAACCAAAGAAAATAGATGATGCCCTCAGAGATCCAAACAGGGTCAGCTCTATGCAAGAAGAGCTGACAGAATTCGAAAGAAACAAAGTTTGGCAACTTGTTCGAAGACCAACTGACAAAACAGTGATAGGCACTAAATGGGTCTATCGAAACAAGTTGGACGAACATGGAACTGTAACCCGCAACAAGGCTCGACCGTTCGCTCATAGATTATGACGAAACATTTGCTCCAGTAGCAAGATTAGAATCAATTCGTCTATTCTTAGCATACGCTGTACACAAGGACTTCACAGTATATCAGATGGATGTTAAATCAGCGTTTCTGAATGGAAAGCTGAATGAAGAAGTCTATGTGGAACAACCTCCAGGATTCTCAGATCCTAAGCGTCCAGGTTATGTCTATAAACTGGATAAGGCACTTTATGGCTTGAAGCAAGCTCCACGTGCATGGTATGACACTTTGTCCACTTATCTCCATATTGAAAAATTCGAGCGAGGTAAAATCGACAAAACTCTATTTTTCAGAATAGTAAATGGTCATATCATTCTTGTTCAAATATATGTTGATGACATTATATTTGGATCTACTAACCCTGAGCTTTGTACTCGTTTCGCTGATAGAATGAAAGATGAGTATAAAATGAGTATGATGGGTGAGCTAACGTATTTCCTTGCTCTACAGATTAAGCAAACTGAGAAAGGAACTTTCATAAACCAAGGAAAGTATGTTAAAGATATGCTGAAAAAATTCGACTTAACTCAAAGTTCAGCTATGAAAACCCCAATGGCACCACCGCTGATACTTGACAAGGATACTAATGGTATTCCCGTTAATGTCACGATGTACCGTGGGATGATTGGCTCTCTTTTGTATCTTACAGCTAGCCGGCCCGATATTATGTACACAACATGTTTGTGTGCACGATATCAAGCTGAACCTAAGGAGTCTCATATGATCGCTGTAAAACGAATCTTTCGATACCTTAAGGGTACTGCAAATCTTGGTCTTTGGTATCCCAAAGATTCAGGTTTTGACCTAACCGCCTATTCAGATAGTGATTTTGCAGGTTGTAAATTGGATAGGAAAAGCACCACAGGAGGATGTCAGCTCCTGGGTGGAAAGCTAGTGAGTTGGACAAGTAAAAAGCAAAACTCAGTGTCCACCTCCACAGCTGAAGCTGAGTATGTAGCCGCTGGAAGCTGTTGTTCTCAGGTCTTGTGGATGAGAAATCAACTACTAGACTATGACCTTCAGTTCTCAAAAATTCCAATCTATTACGACAGCACAAGTGCCATCGCTATAGCAAATAATCCAATGCTACACTCAAAGACAAAACACATAGAAATCAGATATCATTTTATCAGAGATCATGTGATGAATGGTGATATAGAACTTCATTTTATCCCAACTGATTTATTCACCAAACCTCTTGATGAGAAAAAGATTCAACTTTCTCATCAGCGAGCTCGGAATGCTGAACTATGAAGAATAAAATCTTCAGTGGTTCACATTAATCAGCGATAGGATAAAATCAAATTGTATAACCTATTCCATCATCTTCTCTCTGAATAAACTTGATTCGCTGATATCAAGGTATGTTTTTTCTGTCTCTGACAATCGCATGAAAATGCAAGTTTTCAAAACAAATTACATCGCTGAATATCTCTTCCTTAACAGCGATACTTTGAAATTTCTAAAACCTTCACTGATATTTCTATTCAGTGCTTCATGTTTTTCAAAAGAGTCCCTGAGCTTTCAAAACCTCAGAGATATCCTAAAAGAATATGAAAGGACAGTTGTGACATCATTGCAATGGATAAACCCTGGCACGTTCTTCTTTCTGACACACGTTTGCGTGTTTCGTTCACCATCCAATCAAATGCAAACACGTGTCCGTGTCATGATGAAAATCTTTCCCGCTCAAGTTTTTCTCTCTCTAATCTCTTCCTATATAAAGAACTTCTTTGTTTATATTTTCCTTTTACGCGAACAATCTTCCTCCGCAAGAAAGAATTCACTGTTGCATTTGTGCTCTAAAAAACTTCAAGAACTGTTCATCATCTTCTTCATCAAACATCGAAGGTTAATATGTTCTTATTTTTTAAATGCTCATAACTTGTTTCTGATCTTCTCATTGTTTTAACAAGATCAAACAAAAGAACTTCTCAAAAATAAAATCATTTCTTTCATGGTTTTATGAACACAACCTTTCATGGTTGTTCTTCAAGTTTTAAAATGCAAAAATCTTAAACTTGTTCTTCATTCGTTTCCAGAATATCTTTCTTAAAAGAAACTGGAACACAAGACTAAATTGGTTTACATTTCGTTTTTCAAAAACAAGGAAAACCCTAATCTTCATTAAGACTTTTGTGTCTGAATGAAATGGACAAAATTCGAACCATCTTAATGGAAAATCTTTCCACATTAAGATTATTCTTATTTGTTAACATCTTTGGTTGAACTGATAATACAGAAATGGCCTTTGCTGATATTTCTACTGCTGAGAAAACCACTGCTGATAATGCTGAAGAATTGGAGATAATCAAGGCTCCTTAGGTCAAGTTCTCTCTGGAAGAACTGGATTGGACCAAGGTCAACAACATGTATGCACTTCTCGAGTTTCCTCCTCTAAAGCAAGTCACACATCTGGATGATGTTGTGAAGTTCCTGAAAAATTGTTGTCTTTCAACAGCCCTGACTATTACACCTCCTGGCAATCAGCGTTTACTATCCCAGTTCTGGTACTCTGCCACACACTCTTAGTTACCATCCGCCAAAGATCCCTCGAAAACAATTGACTGTATTCTCTGTGATATAGAGTATGGCACGTTCAAAATCACCCCTGCCATTATTCGTAAATCCCTGAAACTTCCCTTAGCTACAAAAGAAAAACCTTTTGTTCCTTTCCCTGGCCACAAAAGAGCCGCTGATAGGGAAGCCATTATTGCATTTTTTGATGTCATGGGTTACATATGGGAAACCGGGAGAGACAAGAAGCCCGAGAAGAAGCTGACCCTGATGAAGAAATCGAAAATGCCCAACGAGATGAACTTCATCTTCGCTCATTTAATCAGCTGCATGACTGCTAAGACCGGCTCCTCTGACCAAGCCGCTCAACCTCAGCAAGCAATGGGATACGCTCTACTAAAAGGTCTACACGTTGACTGGACATCAATAATCTATGATGACCTAGTGCAAAAGATAGACTCTGCCGCTGACAGACCTCCATGGGTTCCATACCCCTGATTTATCAGCGTCGTCTTCAAGACAGGCCTGAAGGACAGCTACCCGCAAGAGGGTGACCTAAAATTCTCTCAGGTTGGCCCTAAGGTACTCGACTTTAAACCGGTGGAAAATGAGGTACGTCTTTCTACCCTTTTAACTCTTCTTAACTCTACTTCTTCTATTTCTGTGGCTACCTCAGCGACAATACCCATCGCTGATACCCAGGCCACAAAATACACTCCTTCAAGAAAAAGGAAACAATCCTCAACCCAACTTGATTCTAAAAGGATCAAGAAAACAAAGGAGCAACCCCAGCAATCTAATGCTGAAGACTCCTCAGCTCATCTTCAAGAGCTGAAGGAAAGTTCTGTGGTACGCTCTACCACACCTGAACAAGCCATCCCTTTCATCCAAACTTCAGCGTCTCTTAACGCTGAGGTTACAAACTTGGAACCTACCCAACCTCCTTCAGTCTCTCCAAAGACTGCAGAAGAGATTCTCAGCGGATCCAACGCTGAACTCCGTACCCAACCCAAATTCTCAACCATCGCTTCTCCCTCTCATTTCTTGGACACTCCTCTAAAGATCATTGGAGATGCCATCATTCCTCCAGAAGCCAAAGCTGATGCTTATCAAGGAATAATGACGATAGGACCTACAGAATTAACCTTGCGTCCTCGTACCCTCGCTGACGACATGGAACATTTTACAGGACACCGTGATTTCGACGAATTCATCAATCCTCCTACAGGTATACACCAACCCATAAACACTGTAACTGAACCCCACACTTCTGAGCTTTCCTCTGTTCATAAGTACTTATTTGTTACAGGTCCTAATTTGGGAGATCTCAACGATTCCTTGAAGAACGTGGAGACAACGCTGACAGGTCTTACCACCACTCTTTCCGACAACTCTACAGCTGTAACAAACGCTGGAGAGAACCTTTCAAAGCTGACGAAAGTGGTGGAAGATAAAGCCTCCAAAGAGGATTTGGAGAAGGTTGACAAAAGCCTCAGCGACTTCGCCAAGGTGCTCGCTGACATCTACACAGACTACCTCTCCATCAAAACTTCAGTTTTATCCATGTCCAGCAAAGTAACAATGCTGAAGACATCGGTTGGAACACTCGAAGGAGATATGTCTGCTGTAAAGACAAATATGAATTCTCTGACGACTGACTTAAGCTCTGTAAAGACTGACGTTGGTTCGATGAAGGTTATGATGGAGCAACTACTGAACAAAGCGAATGCTTCTGCCCCTGCTCCTACTCCTGCACCTGAGAGCTTCACCAAAGTTGATCATGATGTTCTCTTGAAGATCAGTCCTGCTATTTCTGGCCTAGAAGACAGATTAGCAAAGATTGAAGGTCGTATAGATTTCTCTGGCCAAGAAGACAGGGAGCCTACCACAGCTGCTGAGTCAACACATTCCTCCCCCATTCATCATGAAGAAGGGAGGGGGGAAGAAGAACTCTGAAGACCTTCTCCTTGATGAATCTATCGAGGAGGAGAAGACTCAAGACCTCACTCTTGCTGAAGAGAGTGTGAAGACAGCTGAAGAAACCACCGCTGGACCTCAGGGAGATGAAAACCCTGAGGAAACCGAGAAGCTCGCCTCTGTATCCGAGGGGGAGAAACTCGAAGACAAAGCTGAGGAATCCGAATCTGAAGCTGAAGACGAAGAAGACATCGATCTATCTGATGAAGAACCATCATCTTCTCCAAAGAATGATGATGACGACGACGATGATGATGATAACTCCTTCATTGTCAAACCTGCTCAGAGGACGATTGCTCTCAAGGGGATCTCCATAAATGAACCAACAGGGGAGCGGACCAAATCAAAGCCCTCAGTCTCTGGAGCTGAGAAAGGCAAAGGCAAAAGCGTCGCTGAAGATGACAATCTGACGATCTTGCTTGAAAAGCCGGTTTGTCAGGTACACTAAAAATCTCTTACTCCATCCCTCCTCTTTATATACACTATCAGTTCTACTACCCAAGCCTATACACTTGAACCAATTTCTTTTCTCTGATTCTACCCATGTTCTTACTCGAAAGATCGTTGTGTTTCAGCTAGTCCTCTCCCCTGTTTGAGGATTTCGCTGAAATCTCCACAACTGCGACGGACATAATCCCAGTCTTAGATTTGATCTCTGAGACTGATGAACTTGAAGAACTGCCACTCTCGCACAAACGCAGACCTTCCTCGGCTCCTCAAAAGCTGAGTGAAGAGGATCGGAAAAGAAGAGAGGAAATAATAAAGCAGTTTGAAGATCAACGAATAATTCTGAGGCGTGATCAACTTCCTTCCATTCCTCCAAAGTTCAAAATCTCAAAAAAGGAATACAAGGATCACCTCAGAGCTGAACGTCTACTCGCTGAAAGAAGAGAAGCTGAATAAATAGACAGAGAATATGCCATCCATCTTTCTCAAGGATCAGTGAAAGACCCCAAGCTGAAAAGAGCTCCAATTGAAGTTCAACGTCAGATATAGAAGACGCCAAGAAGATAACTGAAGAAAAGAGAATTGTGTCTCAGTCCACTTTAGCCTGGTGCAAAGAAAAGGTCAACTATAGATTCTCTCCTGCCATAATCAACAAGGTATTCATCTCTGGAAGAACAACCCTTGTTTCAGTCGCTGAAGTCGAGATATTCAGAGAAAATAAGAAATACGAAAAATTCTATGTTGAAGCCATAACGAAGTACGGTCTCTCTGACTGGTTGGAGATCAGGTTAGCCATCCAGAAGTCTCAGTCGAAGTACAAGGAACATGTTGAAAAGCTGATCAACAAACAAATCAACTTAGTCTACTCTTGTGTGGATATTCCTCCTCCTCCTCCTCTCGAAAGTCAGAAAAGAAAGACCTCAGCGAAGAAGAAGAAATCTAAATCTTCAAATGATGGTCCTATCATACGAAATGAAACAGGTATTGGTTTTTCACGTGCTGAAGTCCTTGGTCCTGATCCTGATCTTTCCATGCTTGACACATCTCTTCCTCTTGGTGAGACTTTCATCCCTGGCAAAGTCATAAGCGAACCCTATGGGATATTTTTCTTTGACTACGATGGTGGAAAGCGTTTTCAATGCATCTCTGAACTTCACATCACTCCCATCGAACAGCTGAAAGATCTTATATATTGGTGTGACTTCAGGAATGACCCTCAGGCACGACATCTGAAACCCTTGATTTTTGAAGAAGCGCTGATCAAAAGAAAACAAGGCGTAACTGTTCCTGACTGGATGATTCCCACATCAATGACCCTTGATGAACTTCTCATTAAGGAAGAACCCTTTATAAGCTGATATGATCGCCCTTTTCTCTATTGTATCAGTTATTCTTTTGTACTTTTAATTTATTTCGCTTGTACTTGTAATCTTTTCTTTCCCCTTTGTAACCTGATTCAAAGTTTTAAAGAAAGATTTCAGCGAAAGTACTTTACTCCATCAGTACAGAAAAGATCCCTGAAAACAGTAAAAGGGACAAATATTTTATGAGTTCTATTTATCCTTATGTTTTCATTAAATAGCAATTTTCTTTGTTGCTATGTCATAATCAAATAGGGGGAGATTGTTGATCCAAACCCTCAGTGATTTGATAATGACCCTCTCTTATATACTTAGTGAAAATTGTAAGTAAACAATATGTATCAGAGTTTCACTATCGCTGATAAGTACTAAGATCTTACAGTATCGCTGATAGGAACTCTCACTCTTTAGATTAAACATTCAGCGAACACTGTTCACCATTAATGCTCTGAGTCTGTTCAGTCATTATGATGATCACTGATAAGTTAGTTGTTTACTTATGATCCATGAAGACAAGTTTCATGTCAACATAGGTTCTACGCTGAAGTCGAAGATCAAGCTCAAGAACCCGCGACAAGTCTCCTAATGAACTGATGCGGATCAGCGAAGACTCAGATTTGTCCACTCAATGTGAAGTATCAAGTATAAGACTTCAGCTATCGCTGAACTTTATCATTCGCTGAATAGAAATGATAATGCTCTGAATCAACGAAAGCTGATCATGAAGTTCCTCGTACAAAATACTTTTGTCTTAACCTCCCTTGCACGACTCCGTACGAATTGTCAGAAAAGAACCTCCGACTGTCTGAAATCATACAACCACTCTGATACTACACTGTTCATTCCATGCGGCTACTAAGGTTGTCAACAAAGGTCAATGACATGCAACCAATCCGCTGATAACACGTGTAAAGTGTATACTGACTTGCGTTAAATGCATGCAATATATAAAGAGATGAACTCACTTCATTTTGAAGTAACTTGCTAACTCTGGACAAGTTCAATCTCTTATCTCAAGATAGGTTGTTATTAGTAATTTCCTTATCTCTCTTAGTGCAAGAAACCTTAGTGTTCCAACTTGTTTAGATTTAGGTTTATCCTTAATCTTGTTTCCGCAACAAGCTATAAATTGTTAATGATTTATCAATAAACAATTTAGAAAAGTAAATTTGTGTGTTTGTATTCAACCCCCCCCCCCCCCCTTCTACAAACTTGTATAGGCCTTCGGGACCAACATATACCCCAAACATTATGGACATAATCTGGTGAGAGGTTTGGTCGGGGCTTCCTAATTTTTCGGTTAAGCATCTGTTTAGGATAGAGAAGAGGGTATTCCACAGAGTGGGGAACCTACCTCTTCTGAAATCGTTCCTTTTTTTAATTTGGCGTTGTATCCCAACATCTCTATGAAATCGCAGAGTTCTGCGTCTGTAGGTTCTGCTGCGTACTTCTTTATTCCCAAAAGACCTCCGGTAGGTAGGCTAAACTCTAGAGAGAACATAGTTCTGTTGAACTTGATTTCCATATGATCGATTTGGCCTGGTTTTGAGATGTAATCCTTGATTTGTATGGTTTCATGGTGATAATGGCAGCTTTGCCAAAATTGGTAGAGGTATCTGGCAGGGATTTTCTTGACATTTTTTGTTAGCAGAGGATAAAGGAAATGGTTTTCCAGAATGTTGAGAAGGATAGCATGTTCTTCCCCAAAAGTTGTTCTTGAGGGGACAAGGTAGTGGTTGTTGGGTTTCAGGGGAAGATTTCTTTCGAAGTGATCATGTTCTAAGAAAAATTTCTCGCGAGTGGTCGGAGAAAAGGCCATTGACTCGCCTGAGTTATCTTGTTCTAAGTTTCTGGCAAAGTCTGGGTTTTGAGAGTGTTCTGAATGGGTTGGGGAGTTCGCCGGAGCATTGGAGGTGGAAGTCATTGCTTTAATCTTGAAGAAAAGAGTAGAAATGGAGAAGTTGCAGGTTTTTGCAAGGGTTCGCCGGAGAAGAATGGTGGAGTAAATTTGTAAAAAGAATAGGAATGAAGGTAAATGGGGTTATATAGTGGGGTAGAAAACAGATAGAATTCCACGGTAAAAGTGAATTCAATAAACATTTGGGGTCCGCACTCGATTTTTACAGCTGGGTTCAAGTTTCAGAAGAATGTGTGGCATGCACGTCCAATGAAAACATGCCACGTCAGAAGTGTCAGAGCACGATTAGACGCCGTGCACGACCCATTAATGCTTGGTGTGTGGGTGTTTCTACTTCTGATTGACTGTCACTCTACAGAAATAACCCGCATGTTACAGAATTTCATTAAAAAGCCAAGTGTCAGAATCGACAGAAGCTTTGTGGTGGAGTGAGTTCTATGATTTGAAACTTGCCCTTTTATCTCCTCTTAGCTTGCACCTTTACCAAAAACGTTTGAAAATTCATTGAAGAGGATCGATAGAATCTTTAGTATAAAATTTTCATCCACAGAGGCTTTGAAGCTCTGTTAAAGCTAGCAGAGGCTCTATGACTGAAATTTTCTTATAACTAAAGATTAATCAAACTTTTTGATCATCCGAGTTTGTCACTGTCTTAGACACTGTTTTTTGGATATATTTGAAAGTTGGTGTCCGGAAAAACTGTTTTGGAAAAAGGTTTTGTGCGAGACATTCTTCTTTTGGCTTACCTTTGCTCGGTGAACTACCTGACTTCTGTAGGTTTGGTTGACTACTTCTCTTCTTTTGCTCCACCTTGAATTGACAACTTCAGTAGTCTAATTCAAGGTCTCCTTTTGCTCCCCCTTGACCTATGCTTAGATCAAATAAGATAAGTAATGCATAGAACATAGCTTAAACTCCCCAGACGCTCTGTGGAGATTGTCAGAGGTTCTGAGAATTCCCATAGAGGCTCTGTTGGGTACAGAAAGTTTAGTGATAATGAATTTACATACAAAAGAGATTGATTATGTACATATATACAAGAGGATCAAGTCTTACTTACAGAGGAATTTCAACTCATGTTTATCATACCTAACTTACTTACCAAGAAAAGGAATATTTTCTCATCAAGTGCCTTGGTAAATACGTCTGCAAGCTGGTATTCAGTGGACACAAAGTACATCTCGATTGTGCCATATTCAACATGATGCTTTAGAAAGTGGTAACGAATATCGATATGCTTTGTTTTTGAATGCTGTACTGGATTGGCAGAGATGGCTATGGCACTTTTTGAGTCACAGAGGATGGGTATCTTGTATATGGTGTAACCATAGTCCGTTAGCTGAGTTTTCATCCACAGAACTTGGGAGCAACAGCTAGCAGCAGCGACATATTCAGCTTCTGCTGTAGATATAGACAAGTTCTGCTTCTTCGAAGTCCAACTGACCAGTTTACCACCCAGAAATTGACAACTCCCAGAGGCACTTTTTCGATCAAGCTTGCATCCTCCATAATCTGAATTTGTGTATGCCTTAAGACCAAAGCCAGAGTTTTTCGGATACCAGAGCCCAAGATTTTTGGTCCCTTTAAGGTATCTGAAGATCCTCTTTACAGCAATAAGGTGGGATTCCTTTGGGTTAGCTTGATATCATGCACAGAGGCATGTGGATACATTATATATCAGGTCTACTTGTTGTTAAGTATAGAAGAGACCCAATCATGCCTCTGTAGAGTTTGCACTCTACAGATTTGCCATTTGGATCTGAGTATAACTTATTTCCAGTGGCCATGGGGGTCTTCATTATAGATGTTAGAGCATTGTTGTATTCAAGATTTACTGTAAAATCAATGTACTGTATGAGTCTATACAGTATTGTGAATGCCTTTATACCTTGTAAGTTATGGGTATAAATAGGCTTGTCTAGACCATTTGTTAGTAACACTTCAAAACACTTTAGAAACCTTTTGTAATCCTTTGAGCTCAATACATGGATGACATATTTGCTCTCTAGATTCTCTCTCACTACATTCATATCTTATTGCTAGAGATTTGGGATTTATCAATTGGTATCAGAGCTAAACAGAAGATTCAAGCAGATCGAAGACCAAATTGAAGATTTTTTACACTAAAGCTGAAGAATTCGGATTGGGTGTTCATCACTATTCATCACTGTTCATCAAGAATTCTAACCCTTCTTCATTTACTATTCATCCAGATTTCATCTTTTCTTTAATTTTTGATCTTTTGGATTGATTCTTGACATCATTGCACTCGGATTTGATTCCTGAACATCTTTAATTCTTGGATCAACACCAAAATCTGCACAGAATTTGCAGATCTGATCATTTTATATCATTTTTGTTCGAAAAATTTTTCTACTATTTTTGGATCAAAATTCGATTAAATTGATCGAATTAGGATTTGTGATTAACTAAGAAAGTGTGTGGAATCAAATTTCGAACAAATCTGTGCAAATTTCATAACAATTGATCAAGAATTGAAAAAGTTATGGCTGATTTAGTGATTTTCGTGTTCGAAGTGCAGAATTCGGATCATTCTTGGTGAATTCGGATCATTCTTGGTGAATTCGGATCATTCAAAGAAGAATTCGGAGTGTTCTTGGAAATACAAGTGTAGAATTCGACTCAAGAAGGATTCGAATTGATTGAATTCGAACCCAGCTAGATTCGAATTGAGGAGAATTCGAACCGTGTTAGATTCGAATTGAGGAGAATTCGAACTGTGTTAGATTCGAATTGAGTTGATTAAATTTTCCAAGTGTTGAATTCGAACCCTTAAGCATCCGAATTCATAGAATTCGAACCCTTAAGCATCCGAATTCATAGAATTCGAACCCTTAAGCATCCGAATTCATAGAATTCGAACCCTTAAGCATCCGAATTCATTGAATTCGAACCCTTAAGCATCCGAATTCATTGAATTCGAACCCTTAAGCATCCGAATTCATTGAATTCGAACCAAGTTAAGTCCGAATTGAGTGAATTCGAATCCTTCTTCATCCGAATTCGTTGAATTCGAACCCTTACTCATCCGAATTCTTGTGAATTTAAAAAAAAAATAAAAAAAAATAAAAAAAATTTCATACACTGTAAGAGCTTTTCAAGAAAAATTTTTATATATTTTTTTGTGTATTTTCATACACTGTCTGCTTGATCTTCTGAACGATCAATTTCTAGCAATATTCAAAATGGTTTTACAACAAGTTATTGTTAAAAGCAGTGGTGAAGATTTGAAGCAAACTCTGAAAAAGGAGATTCCTCCAATTGCAAAAGTTTTTGTTAAACCAAATGTAAAGTTGCAACAAGTCATTATAACAGAAACATCTGTTAATTCACATGTATCTGTTAAACCAAATAATGAAGTGTTGCAACAAGTCATAATAACAAAAACACCTCCAAAGCCACTTGAAAAAGCTAAGGCAAATAATGGAATTTTGCAACAAGTTATTTTATCAGAAACATCTCCTATATCAGAAACTCCTGTTAAAGATAATGCTTCAAATTCTTCAACTCCTATTTTAAATAAAGCATTGGAAGAAGAAAATGTTGATCTGAAAAGACAAATTTTAGACATTTCTTCTTCAAATGCTAAACTTACTAAAAGAATAACTGATATTGAAGTTTATATTGCAGGTCTTGAAACAAAGAAAGACAAAGACAACTCAAGTCTGCACGATCAAATCGAGAAACTTCAAGAGAAAGTAACAACTCTTAAAAAGGAAAATGCTGATCTGAAGAGCATTGAAGACAGGAGAGAGAAGATTCTTAAAGAAAAGGAAATAATTGAACTTAATTGTATAAAACTTTCAAAACAAGTTTCTGACTTTGAGAAAGTTTTATTTTTAGAAAAAGACAAGCTCGAAAAAGAAAGAGCTAAATTTGAAACTGAACAAAATTTTTTTGAAATTAAAAGTTCTGAACTTTCCGTGAAAATCTCTGAATTAGAAAATCTTTTGGAAAAGGAAAGAAAAGATTTCACGGAAAAGAAAAATCTCTTTGAAAAGGAAAGTAAAACCCTTAAAAAGAAAAATATGGAAATTTTCAAAGAGATTACTGATAAAAGAAGGTTTTTGGAAAAAGATTTTGAATCGGAACGTGTATATTTTGAAGATGTGATTCTTAATCTTACCAAAAGATTATCTGGTTTATCAGCTGATATTATGAAGGATCAGTTGATCAAATCTGATCTCCAAAAGAAATTTGATCTAATTTCTAAAGAGAAAAATGTTTTAATAAACAAAGTCAAAGAACTTGAAGACGTCATTTTTAAATTTGATGTCTCAAAGCAGGCTAGTCATAATTCTATCTTTCAGACTCCATTTGTTGATTCAAATGATTCTGAATGTTCTTTTAAAACTGCTTCAAGTTCAAGTTTTAAAAACATTCCTTCTAAACAATTTAAAAGATCAACAGATTTCTCAAAAGGTCAGATTCGTTCTTCTAATCTTTTCTATAATCCTCTGTTTGATAAATCGGATGATATTCTTAAGGTGCCTAAAATTAATACTTCCAAATCTGAAGAAGTTCCAGTCTTCAAGAGGGTGAAGATGGAATGGAGAGTAAAAGGCACAACAGTTCCAAAGAAAGAAGTGCCAAAATCATCTGTATCCACATCAAATGCAAAGAAGAACAATGCGCCAAAAGGTAAATCTTCTGCTAAACTTAATCCTATTCATTCTGTAAATCATCTGATTAGGTTGGCACATAAGAAAATCTGTTGTTCTTACTGTGGATCAAATGATTTTGTGCATAAAGATTATACTTCTTTTTGGTACGGTACTTACAGTATTCCTTGTAAGAAATCTACACCTAACCCACTAGGACCCAAATGCCATTGGGTACCAAAATCTGCTTAATCTGTTTTGCAGGTTCTTCATGTGTTGTACTGAATTGTAGATACATACCACACACATGACTGAAAACAGAAGAGAAGCGGCGTATTTTTTTTGAAAAATATTTGTACCATTAAGGGGGAGACAAATCATGTATGGTTTCTGAATACATCAATTCAGGACCCGTGCTTAAATGTAAATGGCTTTTGAACATATCAGTTCAAAACCCGTGCTTCAACGATAATGGCTTCTGGACAAATCAGTTCAGGACCCGTACTTTAAAGACTAAGACTTCTAAACAAATCAGTTTAGAACTCACACTTCTCAGGTGATATCCTTAACTGTTACATCTTTCTGTTTCAAGGAACGTGGTAAAAGGTAACATTGGATTATATTTGTTTCTACTGATTTGAAAACTTGAAACTTTACAAATTTAATTCAATAAGATGAAATTTTCAATTTTCATTCAATGAATTAAATGTGTGCTAAAAGATGATTTTACAAGTATTCTTGTATTATCTGAGTTAGATTTGCTTCAATTTTCACCTCTAAAATAAATCGAAAGGTCAGCAAAACATGAATGAAATTATGCTGAATGCTCAAAGTTATGTGAATCTGGATATATATAGAATATAATGCTCAAAAAGCCTATATGTCAGAATGATGGATGAAAATGAAAATATGGGCAAAGCACTATGTTTTAGAACCAAGTAATTGAGATATCATTCATATTTTGTGATGAAAATCTGAACTTATATAGAATATCATTTAGTTTGAAAGTTTGTACCTGTGGCCTTTCTGGTTTGGGAGAGTAAGTCCTATGGGGTGCTCGACACCTAGTCCCTAAGATCAACTGGTCTGGGATCGGCTGACCCAAATCCTGCAATAGAACCAGATAGAAAGCCATGTTCTACTGGTACAAATGGGTTTAAGATATATCGATGTGGCCTTTCTGGTTTGGGAAATTAAGTTCTAAGGGGTGCTTGACACCTAGCACCTAAGGCCAACTGGTCTGGGATCTGCTGACCCAAATCCTGCTATAGAACCAGATAGAAAGTCATGTTTAACGGTGTATCTTATGCTTACTAAACTTTTTGATCAAAAGATGCCAATGAGCACAAAATCAAAAGATGCCAATGTGCACAAATCAAAAGATGCCAATGAGCACAAAAGAAAAGATGCCAATGAGCACACATCTCTTGAAACTTGGGAAAATACAAAGTCGCGATAAACCCGTAAATTTGTGAAAATTCTGATTTTGGACAAATAGTGTGAGTAGAGCAAAATATTCTTATATGTTTTAGAATTGCATATGCTTGAAGCTAATCATATTTCCCATGCTAGCACACCAAATAGATTTAATAAAGGGGTTGAAACTGAACATTTTTTAACTTGATATACAATGATGACTTGTTCTTGAATCCAAACACATGCATTTGATTTCATTTGATTGAAAAATCTGTTAAATTTCATTAAGTTGAATTTCTTTTGTAAAGTTTTCAAATGATCAAATGTTTGTAGTTATAAAATAAAATTCAATGAATGTTATTTTCCTTGTGTAAATTTGTTTTAAAATTTGTGCTACAATTTCAAATACTGTACGTTATTGAAATATATGCATACTTTCAGGGGGAGAAAATAAATTGCTCCAAAATTCATATTTTGAGGGGGAGCAAGTTTATCCACTAAGGAGGAGATTGTTAGTAATACTCAGAGACACGACTGAAATTGAAGAAGGTTTTCGATGATTATGATGCTCACCATCATCGAAAAAGGGGGAGAAAAGTTTAATTTCAATTTCATGTCAAAGAGCTTTCAAATAAAAGATATTTCAAGTCAAAGATTCGTGAACAAAGACTGAAGATTGGGGAGAAGGATCATGTGAAGTCCAAATGTTGCTGAATTTGGTTATCTTAGTTCTGAGTGGTTATCGGAATGCGCTTACACCTAAAAGTTCAACAATGTGGATGGTTTCACATCTTTCTGATCCAAACTCTAATCGTTTCTGATTTATCTTGTTCCGAATTGATGGTTCTATATAAAGATATGAAATTCATGTTCAAGACTTGAAGACAATCTGTTGAAGATTTTATTGAAGAAGATTGACTTTTCAAAGAAAAAGACAATGACTTTTCATGTTTGTCTGAAGATTCTTCAAAGCTGAGTTCTTAAAGAGTGTCAAAGCATATAGTTCACCGTGAACTAGTGGAGATAAAGCTATTTGAAGATGGTTTGATAGAGTGTCTGTTTGAGAAGATTGACTTTACAAAGAGCTGAAGACTGCTGTTATTTTTTTAAATCTTGAATCCAAAGGGGGAGATTGTTAGAGCATTGTTGTATTCAAGATTTACTGTAAAGTCAATGTACTGTATGAGTCTATACAGTATTGTGAATGCCTTTATACCTTGTATGTTATGGGTATAAATAGGCTTGTCTAGACCATTTGTTAGTAACACTTCAAAACACTTTAGAAACCTTTTGTAATCCTTTGAGCTCAATACATGGATGACATATTTGCTCTCTAGATTCTCTCTCACTACATTCATATCTTATTGCTAGAGATTTGGGATTTATCAATAGAGGCATCAGAGAGACTAAATTTTGAAAGAATGTCAGAGACATATTTAGGTTGATTTATAAAAATTCCCTCTGATGTTTGTTTTACTTGGAGTCCGAGGAAGAAGGTTAATTCTCCCATCATACTCATTTCAAACTCACTCTGCATGAGTTTTTCAAAATCTTTGCACTGTTGTGCATTGGTAGACCTGAAAATTATGTCATCCACATAGATCTGTACAAGCAGAATCTCATCACCTTTTCTTTTGTAAATCAAAGTAGTATCTGTCGTACCTCTGTCGAAATCATTATCGAGAAAGAAAGTTGAAATACGTTCATACCATGCTCTTGGATCCTGTTTCAGTCCATACAGAGCTTTGTCGAGATGATACACATAGTTTGGGTACTTGGCACTTTCAAACCCTGGCGGCTGCTGTACATAGACTTCTTCTTGAATTTCACCATTTAGAAAGGCAGATTTTGCATACATTTGAAAGACTTTGAAACCTCTGTGGGCTGCGAAGGCTAAGAAGATTCTTATTGCTTCGAGCCATGCGACAGGGGCAAAAGTTTCATCGTAATCAATGCCCTCTTCTTAACGATATCCCTTGGCCACCAATCTCGCTTTATTTTTAATGACCACCCCATCCTCATCCTTTTTGTTTCTGAAGACCCATTTGGTCCCTATTGCTTGTTTCACTTTCGGCAGAGGAACTAGGGTCCATACCTTGTTTCTCTAAAACTGTAGAAGCTCTTCTTGCATGGCATCTACCCAGTTTGGATCATTTAGGGCTTCAGAGATTCGTTTTGGCTCGATCACACTGATAAAATTTGTAAAGAAACAAAAATTAGCAGTGGCTGATCTTGTCTTGACTTTCTCCGAAGGATCACCGATTATAAGACTCGGAGGATGGCTTTTCATCCATTATGTTGTTCTTGAAAGATGGTCATTAGCATCATCAAGTTGAACTTCTGAGGATGCAGTTGTTGGTTCTTGCCCAACCTCTGTAGTGGAGGGTACTTCTGTGTTTGAACTTGGTTCTTCAGCTTGAGTAGGTATTAGGATTAGAGTTGGAATGGATTCCTCTGATGCGATAGAGACTGAATCCATTGGTATCGGTTTCTCTGTTGTAGCTGGTGTTTCCAATTCCTCTGTTGTTGTATCTTTGCTTATGTCATCTTTTGTTCGCTCCCCCTCGGAATTAGCATCTGCATGATTCACAGAAGAGGATGAAGTATTTAATGGACCAGTTAGAGAGATACCTGACTCAGTCTGGTTTGCAGAAGATGTTTCTCCAGAGTCTCTGACAGCTCCAGCAGAGGGATCAATATCGTCATGGAACATCTCTTCGAATAACAGATTTAAATCTGCTTCTCTCATTTTTGAGATGCGAGAGGATTCCTTCTTTAGACCGAGTTCTGAACTGACTTGTTCAGAAGTCTTCTGAAAGGAATCGTCAAAAGAGACATTGATGCTTTCCACGATGGATCGATACCGCAGAAGATATACTCTGTAAGCTTTTGAAGTGGCAGAGTATCCTATGAACTTTCCTTCAACAACTTTCACATTGAAATTCCCTCTAGCTTCTCTATCATTTAAGACGAAGTACTTGCATCCAAAGACATGGAAGAACTTAATGCTAGATCACCTCTGATTGATCAATTGGTAAGGGGTCTTGATGTGCCTTTTAACTACAGTTGATCGATTTTGGGTATAACAAGCTGTGGATGTAGATTCTACACAGAAAGAGATTGGTAATCCAGATGCAGTTAGCATAGTTCTTGTGGCCTCCACAAGCGTTCTGTTCTTTCGTTCAACTACGACGTTTTGTTGTGGGGTGCGTGTTGCAGAGAAGTTCTGTGAGATGCCTTCTTCTGTGAGATAAGCTTCAATGACAGAGTTTTTGAATTCTGTGCCATTGTCACTTCTCAACTTCTGGATTTTGCACTCGTACAGAACCTGGGTCTTCTTCATTAGGTTTATCAGAGTGTTAGGAACATCTGATTTCTTTCTGACAAACTCCACCCATGTATATCTTGATTATTCATCGATCACCACCAGTATGTATTTCTTGCCTCCTAGGCTCTGCGTAGCAATCTGACCACAGAGGTCGACATGAAGCATGTGCAGAGGCCTAGGACAGGACACATCAGTCTTTCCTTTGTAGGAAGCCTTCTTAAGCTTGCCCATTTCACATGCTGAGCATAAATGATCTTTGTTGAACTTAACATTCGGCAGACCTTTAACAAGATCAACTTTCACAAGTTTATCTAGAGTCTGGAAGTTCAGATGGCAGAACCTGTTGTGCCATAACCATGCCTCTTCATTTTTATAAGCAACAAAGCAGAGTTTGTTTTCTTTGTTCTTGATGCTAAAGTTCATAAGATATAGATCTCCCCTTCTTTCAGCCCGCATAATCTCTACTCCAGTGTCTTCTCCTTGTAGAGAGCAGTAAGTTCTTTTAAACATAACATCAAAGCCAGTATCGCAGAGTTGGCTAACACTTAGAAGATTGTGTTTAAGGCGATCCACATAAGCAACTTTGCATACTTCAACCTTTTCCTTTTTGATGACTCTGTAGCCTTTAATATATCCTTTCTTGTTGTCCCCAAAGGTTACTGATCCTCCATTGAGTTTATCTTTGTAAGACGATAGTAAACCTCTGTCGCCAGTCATATGCCGCGATCACCCGGAGTCAAGTTACCAGATCGGCACATACTGCTTCTGCAAGACAATCAGAGATTTTTAGGTACCCATATCCAAGTGGGTCCCTTTTTGTCAGAGGTCTTCAAGGTTGCCTTAGCATCCTTGGGGTTGGTTTTTGCTTCTCTTGAAGAACCATTTTGTTTATTTTTTTCCTTGAATTTTGCATTCTTTTTGGGAAAAGAGAGGAAACAGTGAGGACTTGAGAAATGTTGGTTCAATTGAAACATGAGATCAAAACATCGACAATAATGAATTTGCGAAGAGATTTTCTTGAACTTTTCATTGAAAACATTAAAACAGGGTATAGAGGCTTTAATTTTACAATCTACCCTAGCACTAGACTTCTTATTACAAAAAGACATATGCTGACTAGACTGTTGTTTTGAAAATTCTCTGGTTGGAGTAGCCTTCTGTGGACCCTTTCTTATGTGGTGAACTTCTGCATGTTTCACTGTCACAGAAGTAAAAGACTTGTTATTTTCAACCCACTTACCTTTTTGTTGCCAAGTTAATTTTTCTTTGGAAGGCCCAAAAGGTTTAGCTTCTTTCTAATATTGAGAGGGTTTTTCCTTTTTAGGTTTGATTTTCTTAAGCTCCAGAGAGGTTTTGGCTTGTACACACTTGTCCACAAAATTCGGGCAAATAGGAGCACTTGTGATTATCTCCTTAGGAGTAATTGTTCTGTTAAGAATCTCAGAGGGAAGTTTAAGTCCCTCTGCTTCACAAGGAACTATTTCTTATTTAATTGAATCAGTCTCAGAATCGTCAGAGGATGAGTCATCCTCATATACAGAGGTTGAGTCACTTAGATCTCTGTCGACAGAGGCTGGATTTTCTGAGCAAGTGCTATACTCGCTTTCTTCTTTTCTTTCGGGGATATTTTCTAAATCAGCGGAAGTTTTCATCGAGGTTTCCTCGGAGAGATTTTAGCTGTTATTGGAAGTACTGGGGCATTAATAAAAATTGTTTTCAGAAATATGAGCCAGTTTTTCTTCTGTGGAAGCAGGCAAGAACTCAGGTGCCTCTACCGATAGTTTCTTCTCATAATCTATAATGCAGACAAAGACAACCTGGGATTGAGTCTCGGGTTCACCAAACTTAAAGATTGCTATCTGATCTTGTGTTTTCAGATATTTCTTAGGTTTGGAATTTCTTTTGACAGAGACTGAAGAGGATAGATCTGTGTTTTTAAACCACACATTAATCATCTTCAATGGTTTCCTCTGGTGAGGTTCCCCAGAGACTTTTCGCCTTTTGTTGACAGAGAGTAAGTTTGGAAAACCGGGTTTTCTTGTGCTTCCAATATGAAATAGTGAAGACATATATTTGTCTCTTTTGGTTCCAGTGTATGGATCAATGTCACAAAAGCCAATTCCCCGTCTCCCTATTTGTGTGTTTATTTTTTCATAAACCATCTGAGCATCTTGATATTTCTTCATTAAGAGGTCTCTTCTGAGTAGGTCTTGATGAAGGACTTCTCTTTCCTTTTGAAAATAATGTTTAAGAGCAAGGATGTTCATTCTGTCGCTCTCAATATCCATAAGTTCTTTAGACTTAGCTTTTAAGGCATAGTTGAGTTCTGAAATTTTCTCTTTGAAAGGATTTAGATGCTTGTTCCAGTTTGTTTCAATTTCTTCCTTTTCTTGAAATATTTTTGCCTTTTCTTGAGTTAGAAGTTTTGTTTCTCTATCAAAAAATGCAAGTTTCTTTTGTATATTCTCACAAGTCTTTTTGAGTTCAGTGTGTTCAATAGTTAGTTTAAGCAAATCAGCTTCATTATCATCAGAGGAAGAGTTAGAAATGGATACCTCACTATCAGAGTCGGAGGAGCTGACCTCTGCCATTCCACAGAATAAGGCATTCTTGTCTCCTTCATCAGAAGATTCGTCTGACAACCAGTTCTCCTGATTCACCATTAGCGACTTCTGAGCATAATAATCCGCTTTCTTTGTGTAGTAAGCAGAATCCTTCTAAGGGCGGGTTGGCTTGCTTCTGCAGTAAGCAGCATAGTGGCATGGCTTGCCACAATTGAAACACCCCTGATTCTGGGAACCGTTGCCAGCTTTGTCGTCCGACCTCTGTCGGTCACCACCTTTTCACCTCTTTCATTCGAACCATCTTTTCCTTGGTTCCTTGGCTCGTTGGATCATATTTCTCTCCCCTGTCATCCCTTCCATAACGTTCATACCCCTTCTTCCGATATCCTGTTGGGATTTTATGTTCAAAACATGGGTTTCAAAAACTCATAAGAGGTAAAAATTATTACGCAACGGAAGCAAAAATTAAGTTTTTGAACAAAAACATAAAACCATTTTACTCCCACCAAGGATCTTGTTACATGCAAGAAAAGATAAATAAGAACAAACCAAGAGAGTTTAGACAATACAACCTTTGTAGACTTTGAATCCTCTTGGGAGGTTGGAAGTTGATGAAGATGGTAGAACCCAAAATAGAGCTCCTCTAGAGTAGTCCACCGACAAGCTCCAACACCAAAGTATGCTAGTACTTTTCTTGAAAGTTTGATGCAAGAATTCAAAACTCTAAAATAGAGTTGTAAAATGGAAAAGCACAAAACACACACACACTATGTGTGTGTGTTCAGCCAAATTGGAGAGGGGAGGGAGAGAGAGAGCAAAATTCAAGTAGTGTTCTTTTTCTAAAGCTTCATCATCTCTTTTATAAAAAATGCAAGTCATGCCAAGTAATTATTATTGGCTTAAAAAATGGTCCAATGAAAAATGAGCCTCCCATGCAAATTTTCATTTCAAGTCCCTTTAGTATAAAATAGTCTCAAACTTGCTACTTGTAATCCCTCCTTGTATCCACTAGTTATTAAAATCATCATATTTTAATAAACTAGATTTCCTTTTTGCATCTTATATTAAAAATTATATTTATTAATATAATTAATAATATTCATCATGAAATAATATTTATCAAGAATCAAATTCTTATAAATATCAATTTAGTGTCTACTTGTTGTTCGGTGTGACCCTATAGGATCATATATTACCGGTAATATTATTTTATAATCATTCTTGAGCATATAGAACCAACAATCTCCCATTTGCTCAAGATTGCATTATAGAATGATATAGACAGTGGTGGACGTCTAGCAACATCTCACTGCCCCCAGCAACATATGACTGTAAGTGCCATTCAACAACATCCAATTCCCACGAGCTCATAGCTTCAATTGATGTATTAGGTGTGGTATCAGTTATCCCTTTGTTTGGACATCATGTTGAACGTGAGACATGGATCACTATCATTCTCATCTATTGTTCAACTTTTGGTAAGGTGCCTTAGATGTCTCACTCTTAATATATTTAGAGAAACAAATCCCATCTTGACTACATACGCCTCTCATGCAGTTCATGCCATGCCCGATAATGGCCTTTATAGATGCCTTTTTCAAGAACAACGGTTAACCATATCAAAGCATAACACTCCCTACACTTGAGTCCCAAATATGCATCTCAGGTCGAAGGATACAAAGATACTACCTTTTATTCAAGAATCACTTATGACGACGATCCATGAAGTGATCTTGAAGCGGGTCAGGTCCAGTACTCGTTCCCTAACAAGTACCTATGAACTTGGTTGCAACACTTTGCCACTTTTATTTTTTAAAGTCAACCAATCCAATTCATATTAGTCTTACTTCATAGTTGCTCCCACAACTATGATCGACTATGGACATTTTGAATAACTAATTTATTCAAGGATTTAAACATGCTAATATAGAACACAACGAGTATGAAAAGATCATATCCCATATATCTAACTAAATACTATACTTGTTGCTTAACCTGTTCCAGTATCCAAATACTAAATTCAAATCAAATCCCATCACTAGAATGACGAAGTCCTAAAGCTCAAACATGAACCTTCAAGTTTAGCTTATATAAGGAGCTTCATGAATGGGTTCATCCAGAAACTTGATTTGTGTAAACTCTGTGAACACTAACATCTCCATTTTTAACTTTATTCCAAATATAGTTAAATGTTTGGAGTAGATGCTTGGTACTCTGATGTGAGATAGTGTCCTTTAGCTTGCGTAATGGCACCCACATTCTCACAAAGGATTTCTAGATGATCCTGAATGGGAGGCATCTACCTAGCTTTTCAATGAACTCTTTCATACAAGCATCTTTCTTTTACGGCTTCTAAAGCGGTAGTGTGTTCTTATTTGTAGTGTATTATGCAATTTGACCTTCGCCTTGAACCTTTTCAAACGAACTAGTTCTTCATTCACAATGAAGACATTTCCCCTTTTGTGATTGAGAACCTTCTCAATCTTTATGGAAGCTATCATTAGTGCAACATTTTGCTATGATCTTCTTCCATTCCTCAGATAAAGAACACTTCCTTGGTTCTTTCTAAGTACCTTAAATCGTTCTTTATAGTCATCCAATGACCTTCCCTCGTTTTTCGTTTGTATCGTTTTCTAATGCTCTAAAGCATTTTGACACGCTCGATCTAGTGCATGTCATGGAATATATGATAGATCCAATTGTCGAAGCATATGTAATACTAATCATTTTATCTAACTCATCTTTTGTGCTAGAATATTGAGACATGCTCAAAATGATGCCATATTGTTGGGAACTGAAGATCTGCTAAGTATGGTTAGTACTGCCAGAACAACATTAGTGCTGCCAGATCAAAGTTAGTACTGCTTATGCATAGTTACTACTGCAAGTGAAAGTTAATACTGCTAGAGTGAAGTTAGTACTGCTTGTCAAGATTAATACTGCTGAAGCAAGGTTAGTACTGCTGAGTCAAGTTAATGCTGCTAGAATGAATTAATGCTGCTGGAATGAATTAATGCTGCTGGAATGAATTAATGCTGCTAGAGAATATTAGTACTGCTCATGCTGAATGAAGTTAATACTGCTGATGTGATAAGTTTGGTATGCGAATATATTGGAGATAAAGATGGAATGGATGAAGATATGCTTAAAGAAGATTCAGAAGATCAATTTTATTTTGATAGTTATCTTGTATTTATTTTGTATAAATAGATGTTGATAGATAGCTGTTCAGAGCACGTGAGAGTTTCAGAATACGTTTTTGTTTAAGAGAGAATTGACCTCAAGGTTTAGAACCCTATTTCCAGAGAAGTAGAAGTCGTCTTGATTGAGCCTGATCATCAAGATTGAGGTTTGGTTGTAATCTTGTGAGTCGAAGCAGTGAATACAAACAGCTGTGTGTTTTCTGATATATTGTTCTTTGATTGTGTGAATTAAAGTTCTATTCCGCAGATTCTTTAATTCTGAGTTCTAAGTATTATTAGTCTTGTTAAGATTCGATCCTGACAAGTGGTATCAGAGCTTGTGTTTCTTAGAATTCTACAATTATTATGGACAATTCTATTGAATCAAACAGTACTCTTGTTTCTAAGGTTCCCATGCTCAGACCCAATGAGTTTGACATGTGGAAAATTAGAATCAAGCAGTATATTCTGCTTACTGATTATTCCATCTGGGATATCATAGAGAATGGTCCATGTGCTGAAGGAAGAACTGGACCAGATGGCAAAAGACCTCCTCCAAAGACTGATGCAGAGAGAAAAGTCAGACAAATAGAGATGAAGGCCTTAAGCACTCTGCTTTTGGCTATCCCCAATGAATATCAGCATCAATTTCATCACTGCACTGATGCTCAGATTCTGTGGAATGCATTGGAAAAGAGATTCACTGGCACCAAAAGCACCAAGAGGAATCAGAAGGCAATTCTCAAGCAGCAGTATGAAAACTTTACTTCTACTAAGAATGAGTCTATGACTCAAACTTTTGATAGGTTTAATAAGCTAATTGGAGAATTGGCCACAGTAGGAGTCAAGATGGAGGCTGATGATGTTAACAGAAAGTTCTTAAGATCATTAGGTGAAGAGTGGACAATGTATACTGTGTCCTTCAGACAGAATGACCAATTGGAAGATAAAGAGATTGATGATCTTTACAATGATCTTAGAGTCTTTGAAGCAGAGGTTGAAGCCAAAAAGAAGCCCTCTGGATATGTACATAATGCTGCAATCCTTTCAGCATCACCTGATTCTACTGCTAACCCTGAATCAGTTAATGCTGCTGGAGGAGTCAATCAGGAAAAGACCAATGATTCAGTACTAGAAGCCTTCTTTTCTAGTCATGTTAATTCCTCATTGATTAATGATGACTTAGAACAGATTAATTCTGATGATCTTGAAGAGATGGATAACAAGTGGCAGATGGCTATGCTGTCTATGAGGGTGAAGAGATTCATAAAGAGGACAGGGAGAAACAACTTTTCTCAAAGAAGAGAAGATGGTGCTGGATTTGACAAGTCCAAAGTTGAATGCTACAAGTGTCACAAGATGGGACACTTTGCCAGGGAATGCAAGGGTGGAACATCTCACAACAGCCATCAACAAACTCAGGCTGGAAGCTCCAATCAAAACAGAAACTCTATTCAAGCCCTTGTTTCTCAACAAGGAATGGGATTTGATTGGAGTGATCAAGCAGAAGAGGCCATCCAAAATCAAGCACTTATGGCTGAAGTTTCAGATATTCCTACTGAGGTAAAATCTAATCTTTGTTCTCAAGCTTGTATAGACACTGTGAAAAGGTATAGCGATCACAACCAGGGAATGTGTGATGACCTTAAGAGATTAGAAAAGGATAGAAGAGATTATGTATTGATTGTTGAGAGGTTTGAAGAACAAATTAAGGCTTTTCAAGCCAATGAACTTCAACACTCATATGATACAAACTACTGGAAATGGGAAAAGGATGGTCTAGAGTTCCAACTGAAAGAGTCTAGGGAGGAATGTGAGAAATTAAAAGGAGAACTTGAGAAAGTAAAACTTGATGTTGAAAAGTTTTCAAAAGCTTCTAAAGTAATGGACACCATAATAAATGCTCAAGTCCACAGTAAGATGAAAACAGGCCTAGGGTACAATGCCACACCTCCACCCTACAACAACACATACATCCCTCCTAGGTCAGACCTATTAGAAACCATGGATAGGAAGGACTTAACTGAAGAAGCTACTAAAGTAGATCCATTAGATGAAGTTGTTGTGGAGGATAAAACTGAAAAAGAAGAGTCTAAGAAAAGGAACAAGAATGTCAGTGGTGAGATTCCCTTAGAGAATCACATCAAGACTAATGAGGATGGTGGAAGTCCCTGGGATAAAAACAATGAGATGAAAAGATCTGAAAAAGGGAAGGGAGTTCATTATACACAGACCACTGTTGTGAAGTCCAATACCTGTGCACATTGTTCTTGCAAGAAATCTCAAAAGAATGAGCCCCAAAAACATGATAAAAAGAGGGGAAATCAAATAAACTGGAATAATCAGTGGGCTCAAAGACAAGGAGTTGATCTGCAAAGGATTAACAGACCAAAACCTTGTTTTATTTGTGGCAAATTGAATCATCTTGCCAAACACTGTTATTTCAATCCTATTAACCAAAAGAAAAGTTTTCAAAGAAGTTTTCAAAAATCTTCTGGTTATAGGAAGCCTGCAAGGAATAATGTGGCTACGAAACAAACTGAATCCAAAAGCCACATGAGAAAATAGACTGAAAAGGAATGTGTCAATATGTGGGTCCCCAAAAGCACTAATGTTAGTACTGCTACCTCAGATAGTACTGCTGACAAGGATAGTGCTGCTAGAAGCAATACTACTGCCAATACTGCTGCTAGCAGTGTTAGTGCTGCTAACACTGTTAGTACTTCTTTTAAAAAGAATGTTGTTGCTAGCAGTGTTAGTGCTGCTAACTCTGTTAGTACTTCTTCTAAAGATAGTACTGATGCTAGCAGTGTTAACACTGTTAGTACTTCTTCTGGAAGCAATACTGCTGCTAGCAGTGTTAGTGCTGCTAACTCTGTTAGTGCTGCTAACTCTGTTAGTGCTGCTAACTCTGTTAGTGCTGCAAAATCTGTTAGTGCTGCTAACTCTGTTAGTACTTCTTCTAAGGTTAATACTGCTTCTAGTTTTTGTGCTGCTAGACCAATCATATTGACAAAGTTCTCCAGTACTGCAGTACCTAAGTTTGAAAATATCATCAAAACCCAGTGCAAGTACTTTGATGAGCAAGGGAGACCCAAGACCACTTTGGCTTGGGTTCCCAATAAAAACTAACTGATTTATCTAATGTGCAGGGCAACCAACAGCTCAAGGGGAAGAGCATCTGGCATGTTGATAGTGGTTGCTCCAGGCACATGACAGGTAACATGGCCTGCCTCAAGAATTTCAAAAGACTTGATGGAGGACATGTTGCTTTTGGGAATAATCCTGCAGGAGGTAAGATAAGTGGTAAAGGTGATGTGTCAAAAGGTAAGATGACATTTGAGGATGTTTACTATGTTGAGCAATTGAGATACAACCTGTTAAGTGTATCACAGGTCTATGACAAGAAACATAGTATATTATTTACTGATTCTGAATGCATTATTCTTGCTCCTGGATTCAAAGTAGTTGATGAAAACATGATACTATTAAGAACTCCTAGAAAGGATAATGTGTATTGTTTAGATTTAGAAAGTGTTTCATCTGATTCATCTCTAAATTGTTTGGTTTCAAAAGCTTCAATAGATGAATCATCACTTTGGCACAGAAGGATGTGTCACATGAATTTTAAAACAATGAATAAACTTGTTAAACATAATCTTGTTAGGGGTTTACCATCAAAAGTCTATTCATGTGATGATCATTGTGTTTCATGTCTCAAAGGCAAACAACACAAAACTTCTCATAAGTCCAAAGAGATAAACACTATCTCAAATCCTCTTCAGTTGTTGCATATGGATCTGTTTGGCCCTACAAATGTCATGAGCATTGGCAAGAAGTCATACTGTTTAGTTATTGTTGATGATTACTCTAGATTTACTTGGGTATATTTTCTGAGAACTAAAGATGAGACAAGTGGACTGATCAAATCCTTTATTCTTAGAATTGAAAACCAATCAAATCAAAGAGTGAAAGTCATTAGATCAGATAATGGAACTGAATTTAAAAACCTTGATCTAAACACCTTTTGTGAGGAAAAAGGAATTGAGAGACAATACAGTGCTCCTAGGACTCCACAACAGAATGGTGTTGCTGAGAGAAGGAATAGGACACTGATTGAGGCTGCTTGATCTCTGTTAGCTGATTCAAAATTACCCACTACCTTTTGGGCAGAAGCAGTTAATACTGCTTGTTATGTCCAAAACAGAGTTTTGGTAATAAAGCCTAAAAACAAGACACCTTATGAGCTTTTTCTGAAAAAGAAACCATTTATTGGATTTTTCAAACCATTTGGGTGTCCTTTTACAATTCTCAATACCAAATCTCACTTAGGTAAGCTTGATAGCAAAGCAGATGATGGCTTTCTTGTTGGTTACTCATCTCAGAGTAAGGCTTACAGGGTGTTTAATACCTCTTCTAGAATAATTGAAGAAAGTGACAATGTCAAATGCAATGAGAACACACCAAATCCTATTGGTTCAGGTCCTGATTGGCTATTTGACATTGATTCACTCACTAATTCTTTGGGTTTCAGTAGTGATGTAAATGCAGGACAAAGGGATGCACCTCCATCAGATCACAGAATTCAGTCTGTGATATTTCCACTCCCTACCATTGATCCTGTTGACTTCTGTGAACAAGAAAAGGAAGCTGAACCCATTCAGACTGAAGAAGAGAGAAGAATAGATGAAAATCAGACATCAAGAAAGTCTGAAGTGACTGAAGAAGCTGAAGAAAATCCAGACTTAAATGAGTCAAATCTGGATGAGAACTTAGTTGAGGAACCTGGTCATCCATCAAGAACTCAGAAAAATCATCCTCCTGAGTTGGTTATAGGAGACATTGCTTCTCCCATGATGACTAGGAAGCAAAGCAGACTTCAAGAGCTACAAGAGCAGCAGAATACAGTTAATATTGTACTTACTTGCTTTCTATCCCAAATTGAGCCCAAAAAGGCTTATGATGCTATGAAAGATCCAAGTTGGATAGAAGCAATGCAAGAGGAGCTGCTACAGTTTAAATTACAGGATGTTTGGGACTTGGTGGACCTTCCAAAAGGTCATAGAGCAATTGGCACCAAGTGGATTTTCATAAACAAGAAGGATGACAGAGGAATTGTGATCAGAAACAAAGCAAGGCTGGTTGCACAAGGATATACTCAGGAAGAGGGCATAGACTATGAGGAAGTCTTTGCTCCAGTGGCAAGGATTGAAGCAATTAGGCTATTTCTAGCCTATGCCTCATACATGAAGTTCAAGGTCTACCAAATGGATGTAAAAAGTGCTTTTCTGTATGGAAGTATTGATGAAGAAGTATATGTCTGTCAACCCCCTGGATTTGAGAATCCATTGCACCCTGACAGAGTGTACAAGTTGAAGAAGGAACTTGATGGGTTACATCAAGCCCCAAGAGCATGGTATGACACCCTGTCTACCTATCTCTTGGAAAATGAATTTGAAAGAGGAGTCATTGACAAGACCTTGTTCATTAAGAGGAGAAAGAAAGACACACTACTTGTTCAGATCTATGTGGATGAAATCATCTTTGGATCCACAAATGATCACATGTGTAAAGAGTTTGAAGAGTTAATGCACAAGAGCTTCAAGATGAGTTCCATGGGAGAACTTACTTTCTTCCTTGGGCTTCAGGTGAAACAGAGGAAAGATGGGATCTTCATAAGCCAATCCAAATATGTGAAAGACATCCTGGACAAGTATGGTTTAACAGACTCAAAGCCAGCAAGCACACCAATGGAGACACACAAACAGATCACTGCAGATCTTGAGGGGAAGGATGTAGATGTCCATCATTACAGATCTATGATTGGATCACTCATGTATCTCACAGCCTCTAGACCAGACATTATGTTTCCAGTATGTGTTTGTGCCAGATTTCAGGTTACACCTAAGCAATCACACCTTCATGCAGTCAAAAGAATTTTTAGATACCTAAGAGGGCAACCTAGATTAGGTCTTTGGTATCCTTATGAATCTTCATTTGACTTGCTTGCATACTCAGACAGTGACTTAGGTGGAGCTAACATGGATAGAAAGTCTACTTCAGGTGGATGTCAGTTTTTGGGTGCAAGACTTGTATCATGGCAGTGTAAGAAACAAACCACAGTGTCCTTATCCACAACAGAAGCTGAGTATATAGCTGCTGCAAGTTGCTATTCTCAGGTGTTATGGATTCAGAATCAGATGTTGGACTATGGGGTAACATTTCTTCACACTCCAATCTTCATTGACAACAACAATGCCATTAGCATTGTTAACAATCCTGTCAAGCACTCAAAAACAAAGCACATAGAGATCAGGTATCACTTTATTAGAGACTGTAATGAAAAGAAATTGATTCAAGTTGCTAAAGTTCATACCAATGAGCAGTTTGCAGATCTATTCACAAAAGCTTTTGATGTGGGTAGATTCACTTTCTTGGTAGCAAGTGTGGGCTTGATCAACCTTGAATAAATTCATGATGTTTTAATACCTGTATTTCTTTGTATATTTGGTGTTACTAACTAGCTTTCTCAGAACCTCAGTATGACTCAGATTGACAAGTGCTGCAAAGTGCAAGTATAGTTACTACTGCTAGTGCAAAGTTACTACTGCTAGTACATATTTTCTACTGCCAATGTGCAGTTAATACTGCTTTGTAGTTAATACTGCTTAGTAGTTAATACTGCATGTGCAGTTAATACTGCTTTGTAGTTAATACTGCTTAGTAGTTAATACTGCATGTGTAGTTAATACTGCTTTGTAGTTAATACTGCTTAGTAGTTAATACTGCATGTGTAGTTAATACTGCTTTGTAGTTAATACTGCTTCGTAGTTAATACTGCTTTGTAGTTAATACTGCTTCGTAGTTAATACTGCATTGTAGTTAATACTGCTTAGTAGTCAATACTGCCTGTGTAGTTAATACTGCCTTGCAGTTAATACTGCTCAGTCGTTAATACTGCTAAGTCGTTAATACTGCTTTTAAAGAAAATCAGGGCTAGTACTGCTATAAATACTCTTTCAGTCCGCCAAAGTTCATAACGTCTCTTTGCATTCAATTCATCTCTCTCTCGTTCTAACCTTTTCTCCCTAGAATCTCTGTGTTTTCTATCCAAATCCTCAGGAAGAACGACGACAATGGAGTTTGTCGATGAGCACAATGAGATTGCGATGCTTCAGAAGCCAAAGTAGGCCGCAGGATTTCATGATATTGTGGATTTTCTCAAGTCCACACACATCTCTCATGCCCTAACAGTGTGCCCAACCATATATATCGAGCATCAAACGCAATTTTGGGAGAATGCCACTGTTATATTCGAAGATGGGCAAAAAATCATTCGAACAAGGGTTTGTGACAAACCCTTGAAGGTCACAGAAGAGGTTATTCGCATCACTCTTCTCTTAGATGATGCCTCAGGTATAACCTATCTCTCTAATGATGAACTTTTCTCGACCTTACCAAGAATGGGGTATGAAGGTCCCATTGGAGTTTTTAAATTCTACAAGTCAAAGTTTTTCACCCAATGGCGATTTCTTGTTCATACTCTTATGCACTGTATTTCAAAGAAAACAACTGGATGGAGTGAGTTTAGCAGTACCATTGCTTATGCCTTGGTCTGCTTAGCCACTGCCAGAAAGTTTAATTTTTCAGCAATGATTTTTAATGATCTTGTGGCAAACCTAGAATCCAAAAAGAGCTTTTACATGTATCCCCGGTTTGTCCAAGAAGTAATTAACCATGAATTGACGGATTTACCTCAGTCTGCTGAGGTATATGTGCCAAAACCCCCTAAAGGGAAGGTTTTCTCAAATATGAGAAGAATTCCTAGGGACTCGGAAGGAGTTGACACACCATTGTTCTCTACAATGATGGTTGTGTCCCACACCACTGAAGGTATGGCATCAGGGTCAAGGCCTCCATTCGACACACCTACTGATGGCCAATCCCAACCTTCCATCACCAAAGAAATCCCACAGTCCATTCTTTTAAGTCCCACTCCCAAAATCACCAAGAAGTTTGAAAGAAGAAAGGTACACAAGGTTCCTTCCCTTGGTGTATCTCCTAATAGCCCAAAGCCTACAAGCCCTCTATTGGAGCATTCTCCAATAGAGAATATCAAAAGGGTAACCACAGGGGTGTCTCCCAACCCTAAGAAGGTGCTCTCTAGGGAGAAGGATGAGCATGTGGGCTGCAAGGCTGCCACTACTTCTGCTAGCAAAGAGAAGGACAGTGGTAACATCACTAAGACCTTCCCCACGGCAACTCCGAATGTGAAAACATTCAGAGGACCCAGGCGCCAAGAAACCATGGGAGTAGGCAGTGCTTTTGCTAGGCAAAAGACTCCTACTAAAATTTCCAGTGATCCTTTAGAGGAGGTAAAAACTCCTAAACAAGGTGAGGATAGATATACTTATGAGGAATTGATGGAAACCATTGCCAACATCAACATGGATGTCATGAATCAGCAGAAGGAGATTGATGAGCTTAAGAAGGTAGTTCTTTATCAACACACCAAGATAGAGAAGAATAAGAAGCTGATCACCAAGCTGCTGCAAAGAAGGAAGAAAGCTCAGTATGTTCTGAAAAGGAGAAGATCAACCACTGATGCTTCCAAAAAGGGGGAGTTAGAAACTGAACTAAACATGGAGGATGCAAAGGTTGAGGGGGAGAATGAGCATAAGGTTGAGGGGGAGGATGAGCAGGTTGCAAAGGAAGCAGAAAGTGAGAAAGCAGCAGTAACTGAAACTGCAGAAAATGGGAAGGAAGTAGTATCTGAGTTTCAAGCAGCAGAAACCACAGAAAAAGCAGTAGAAACAGTTAATGCTGCAGTATCTGAGATTGAAGCAGCAGTAGCTGAAATTATGAAGAGTCTTATTGATGCAGCAGTATCTGAAAGTGAGAAGAAAGCAGTATCTGTATCTACAGTAACTAAATCTGAGATTGAAGCAGAGGTATTTGAGATTGTGAAGAATAGTGTTGAAGCAGCAGTATCAAAGATAGTAAAAGAAGCAGTAATAGATAGAGCAGCAGAAATGGTTAATGCTGCTAGTCAAAAAGCAGCAGAAACCACTTTTGCAGCAGAAATGGTTAATGTTGCCGAAAAACATAAGGCAGCAGAAACCATCCCTGAAGCAGCAGAAACAAAGGAAACAGCTGAAACCATTCCTGAAGCTGTTAAATCACTCAAAAGAACCCAGAGGGTGTCAAACAAAAGACCAAGAACAAAGTCTATAGCTTCAAAGAAGAAAGTTGTAAAGAAGCCTAGGGTGGAACCCATTGTAGAAAAAGCTAAGGAGGAAGTTGTGAAAGAGAAAGCTGATCAAAAAGTTGCTGAAGAAGAAGTGACAACTCCATCAGGTCAACCAAGCAATGTACAATCAAGTAATGCTCAATGTGACATGTATATCACTGTGGTTGATTCTGATCCAATCAAAGCTGACCCATTATCTTCCATGCCTCCTGAGATCATCTTCTGGGATACATTGATAGAGCAGAGAAAGGAGTACATTAGAATCAAAAGAGCAGATGGGAAGTTTGAAGTCTGTTCTACATGGGGAAGACTTATCAGAATATGCTCTAGATCTGACTTGGAGGAGATGTTCAAGGTGGGAATGAAGCTTTATGGAAATATGCTGACTGAGAATGGAATGTCCATCACCAAAATGGTTCTTGAATACCTGTGCCTAATGTTCAAACCAGAAGCAGTTCAGTATATGATCGAAAGAAATTTTCAAGTCATTACCAATTGGATGCTTATTGAAAATTGTGGAGTGTATGTCATCACACTTGACAATACATTCCATGAGTATTATTTGGTGGATGTTATATACAAGCATAGCAAGAAAAGGTTGAATGCAATGTTGCATGCTAAGTTGGTTTGCAACAAGGATTCTAAAATGGGAAGATTCTTGGTAAAAAGGATTATCAATCAAAGTCTGGGATTGAATCCTAATTTATGCGTTCATGATTAGGTTTTGGAAGCATCATCTGAAGAACTTGACTTCTCAACCAGAAAAGTCAAGTTAGGGGGAGATTGTTGGGAACTGAAGATCTGCTAAGTATGGTTAGTACTGCCAGAACAACATTAGTGCTGCCAGATCAAAGTTAGTACTGCTTATGCATAGTTACTACTGCAAGTGAAAGTTAATACTGCTAGAGTGAAGTTAGTACTGCTTGTCAAGATTAATACTGCTGAAGCAAGGTTAGTACTGCTGAGTCAAGTTAATGCTGCTAGAATGAATTAATGCTACTGGAATGAATTAATGCTGCTGGAATGAATTAATGCTGTTGGAGAATATTAGTACTGCTCATGCTGAATGAAGTTAATATTGCTGATGTGATAAGTTTGGTATGCGAATATATTGGAGATAAAGATGGAATGGATGAATATATGCTTAAAGAAGATTCAGAAGATCAATTTTATTTTGATAGTTATCTTGTATTTATTTTGTATAAATAGATGTTGATAGATAGCTGTTCAGAGCACGTGAGAGTTTCAGAATACGTTTTTGTTTAAGAGAGAATTGACCTCAAGGTTTAGAACCCTATTTCTAGAGAAGTAGAAGTCGTCTTGATTGAGCCTGATCATCAAGATTGAGGTTTGGTTGTAATCTTGTGAGTCGAAGCAGTGAATACAAACAGCTGTGTGTTTTCTAATATATTGTTCTTTGATTGTGTGAATTAAAGTTCTATTCCGCAGATTCTTTAATTCTGAGTTCTAAGTATTATTAGTCTTGTTAAGATTCGATCCTGACACATATCATATTTGCAAGAAACTACCTTTAGAGCCTTGCATCTTGAACCTTTCAAGATCATGTCAACATATGCACTTTGACTTAAACCTATAAGTCATCTTGATCTAATCTCTAAAGATCTTTATTCCAAGAACAAAATTAGCCCTTTCTAAGTCTTTCATTGAGGAAATACTGTCCGAGCCAAAACATGATGTTTTGCTATGTCGGAAAGTTAATTTCAAAACACTAGTATGTCTTGCACATACAGGATTAGGAATTTTACTGTTCTCCCACTAGTTTTAGTAAATACATGAGTTATCTTTTATTTTGATGAAAATTAAACTTTTAATTTTCCTATTAAAATAAAGATTCCAATTTTGAGATACTTGTACTGATCCATGAATGGATTGTATCTCAGTGTTCATGACTCTAAGCCACTCACCAGATTCAGAATCTGACATAGCACTTTGGCAGTTGATGGGTTTACTAGAACCCATTCATACATCATTCTTTACTAGTTATAAAAAATCGATATCTCTCGAATTTCTGAATGATTCTACTAGATTTGCGAACACTTGGTGTTTTTACTAAGTTTCTGATCAATCAAATCGCTCAGTTTCAATGACCTTTGTTTGATAACTAGTGCCAACCATTAAGTGCATTAGGTTATGAAGTTCTTGATTCCCTTCAAGTTCCTTAACACTCCCACTTGCCTTGCCCATTAAAAAACTTGCTTTCTAAGAACTTGGCTTTGGAACAATAAACTAATTTGTTGTTTGTGGGATTGTAGAATCGGTATATAAAACAATTTATAGTATATTCTACAAAATATGCATTTAGTAGATTTTGGGTCGAGTTTATTTGAAGCTTATTGTCTCACATGAGCTTCATAAACCCACGCCTTTAACTAAGATTAAGGATGAAAAAAAAACTTTTCATACGAAATCTTATTAAGGTGTTTTGTCTACCTTTTGGTTGGTGTCAAAAAGTACGGATTACTTTAACTTGGGCAAAATTCCGAATTTGATATAGGAATAATACTTCTACTCATCATAGAGCGAACTATATTTAACAAGGTTTGGTTCATCCTTTCGGATGTACACAATTTCTATGATGATCCAAGAGTTCTTGGTTTAGTTACTATCCTCATATATCAGAAAAGACTTTAATGGTCCTGCTGAGTAGTTTTCTTAATCCTCACTTTGAAACAACTTGAATTACATCAAATGCTTCATCTTTATGTTCCATAAACTTCAACAATTGAAATCGTCAGTGAAGGTATTATCTATCACCATATCTAGACTTGGTTTTGAGAGACCATATACATCAACATGTATAAAAAACTTTTTCTCTTTCTCCATGAATTAGAGAAAAGAGCTATATTCAAATTTATCAAGATCGCATATTTCAAATGAAAATATTTATATTCAGTTTCAAAAATACCACAGTTTTGAAATTTAGATATGCGTTTAATGTTTTTCTTGATTAAGTTGACTATTTCATGTGTAGATTTGATTTAAATCACATTTCAATCTTATGGTGATTATATAGAACTATGTTTTAGAAGACTTTTGAGATTCACTTTATTATTCAATTAGGAGGACTAGTTCTCGAAATAGAATAATTCAATTTGAATATGAATATAATCGTTTCCAAAACGGTTAAGTGAATTTCATTCAATCAATAAACATGTGACTGAAAAGCAACAATTTAGTCAAAACTAAATTTAAACGTTGTTCGAAACAAACTTGTTTAACAATACAAGCCATATGGTTTTATAATAAAATTTCCTATAAGCTTGGTACGCAATCTTGTTTCCTTGCTTATATGGATCACCATTTTGCTTGTCTTTCAGTCATTTACCTTTCTTGATTATTTGTAACATATTACAAGAGTGAGTTCAACACTTAGTATCAAATACACAAGTGTAAGATAGAAAGGTAAAAGTTCTATCTTAAATATTGATACCTGAAGGACTTTCCTTCGTTAGAAAACATTTATTTCCCAGAAGGACAATCTCCTCTTCTATGACCAATGTTGCCTCATCTATCACTACATTCAGATTCTCGACAAAAACCTCAAATGCGTTGGTCAAAGATTTGAAGATCACATCTACGGCTTTCCCATTGGAATAAGGATAGCCAAGTCTATCCAAATAGTCAAGGTGCGTCCTTATTTTGTGAATATGAGAGCTTACATATTGGTCTTTGTCCAATTGTATCGAAGCGTTCACGGACCATATACATTTGGTAATATTTTGTTAATCGGTTTACCATATCAAGTGCCCTCAGTGGAAACGTTTCCATTCTTTCTAGTAAGGATGGAACCATGGTTTCAAGCATAAGACATGATACATTGATTGAATCATCATTATGTTTCAATCAAGTATCGTTAGCTTCTATGGAGGTAAGAGGAGGTTCTTGAGGAATAGGTACGAGGAGTACGTATGATTTGTTTTCACGTCTGAGAACGCGTCTCAGTGTTTTGAAAACAAATTGGGAAGTTCTGATTGGTTAACTTTTCTTCCAAAAGAAAAGGTCTTAGGGATGTGTTAGTTGTAGTGTTTGCATTTTAGGCCATCTACAAAATTTAACAAAGTTAATATAGTATTTTCAATATTAATTTTTAGCAAATTAATTACCCTTTAGTTTTCTAAAAACATTAATTTGCATAAAATCTAGGATCCAACGTTGCAAAACAAATGAAACGGTTACGTGACCTTTATCCCGTCCATTTAATCCAACAAGGTAGATTACGTTTATCGATTACATCGAATGTAATTCCTAGCGTTATGGGATCCTTAACAACTTGTTTGTTAATTGGCATGTTTGATCCCATCTATGCCTTGGGTTTCTAATGCTTAGGCGACCTTTATCACAAAAGATTCCCAATCAAGTCATCCTACTTGAAACAACGTGTGAAACTTACATCCATGCGGTTAGGTGACCTTTATCCCACAAAGACATAAGAATCACCTCATCCATCACAAGACAATCCAAGTGGTTAGGTGACCTTTATCCAAAAAGGGTGTCATAGTGATGTATTGAGTGTTTCACAAAAGGACGGCATATGAGTTGTGTTTATAAAAGGGATTTTAGATGTTTTACAATTCTAGTTTTGAAAACATTTTTAGTATCATGTGATTTTGCATGCATTTAATAATACATGGTATTTAATTAAAATCTTACTACTCATCAAATGGTTTCTTTTAGTTAAATAAAATCTCTATTTTATCAACTAATTATATATGATCATATGTTAATATTAACGTTTGAGTTTGATCATAATAAGAACCATTTATAGTCTTTTAAAAAACACTTTTATTATTAAGACTATGAGTTTGTAAGAGTTTTGAAAACTCAATTTAAAATCTCAATTTTAATTTTTAAAACTCATGGTACCATATTATTGCATGCATCCAATAATCAACGTACTCTTTTAAGAAAAATAAACTATTTCTAAAAAAAAGAATAAATTTAAAATCTCCATTTTAAATAATTTGGATCAATTAAAATCCATTTATCTAAATCAAGAGCATGTGCTCTCCTTTTGCCACCCAATATGACCAACCAAAAGGAGGAAGACCATGCATATTTACCAAACAAACCCTTCTAGTTTTGAGATAGTTAAAATTCATTTTTAAATAGATAATTTTACATAAAATGTATTTGAACCAATTTGCATGTTATCAATTTTAAAATCTCCATTTTAAATATTGGTTGATATAAAATCTCTATTTTAAACTTGGTTCATTTAAAATCTAATTTTAAAATTTGTCGCTTCAACTTTAAACAATTTTAAATAAGCGCGTTTGAACCAATTTTATGTTCTTTACTAGCATGCAATATCCTATATTTTAACGCATCAAAAAGAACATAATCAACCATAAAACATGCAAAAGAATGTGCATAAAACAAAGCCATTTCTAATGACATTTCTTGTGAGCCAAAACAAGAAATGCCAAGTCCATTCCTAAGGGACAAAAAAAAATATAAAAAACTTCAAGCTCCCACTTGCTTTAGCATCTCCATGCAAACAAGAACATCAGGCTCCATCTTCAAGCTCCATGTTGGCCTTCTTCTTGTTACATTTTATAAAATAAAAACTAGTTCTAACAACTAATCTAATACTTACAAAATGAACAAAAGAACCATGAAATAATAAAACCTATTTACTATTACAAACCAACATGAATAATAATAAAAATTATAACAAATTTTAAAAAAAAAAACAACAACCAACATATTGGTCCATGGCTTGTTTATGCACATTTTTCATAAACAAAATAAAATAAAACAACACTTTGTTTTTCTAAGACAACCTTTATGTAACAAAAATGCATGTTAAAATTTTGTTACATAAAATATAAAATATTCACAAACAAGTTGCCAAAGAAGCCATGCATGAACTTTTCATACCAAAATGAAATTTTATCCATGGCTTCCAAAAACCAAGTTTTACCAAAAAAACTTATTTACTAATCATGCATTATAACATAGGCTCTGATACCACTTGTTGGGATTTTATGTTCAAAACATGGGTTTCAAAAACTCATAAGAGGTAAAAATTATTACGCAACGAAAGCAAAAATAAAGTTTTTAAACAAAAACATAAAACCATTTTACTCCCACCAAGGATCTTGTTACATGCAAGAAAAGATAAATAAGAACAAACCAAGAGAGTTTAGACAATACAACCTTTGTAGACTTTGAATCCTCTTGGGAGGTTGGAAGTTGATGAAGATAGTAGAACCCAAAATAGAGCTCCTCTAGAGTAGTCCACCGACAAGCTCCAACACCAAAGTATGCTAGTACTTTTCTTGAAAGTTTGATGCAAGAATTCAAAACTCTAAAATAGAGTTGTAAAATGGAAAAGCACAAAACACACACACACACTATGTGTGTGTGTTCGGCCGAATTGGAGAGGGGAGGGAGAGAGAGAGAGAGCAAAATTCAAGTAGTGTTCTTTTTCTAAAGCTTCATCATCTCTTTTATAAAAAATGCAAGTCATGCCAAGTAATTATTATTGGCTTATAAAATGGTCCAATGAAAAATGAGCCTCCCATGCAAAATTTCATTTCAAGTCCCTTTAGTATAAAATAGTCTCAAACTTGCTACTTGTAATCCCTCCTTGTATCCACTAGTTATTAAAATCATCATATTTTAATAAACTAGTTTTCCTTTTTGCATCTTATATTAAAAATTATATTTATTAATATAATTAATAATATTCATCAAGAAATAATATTTATCAAGAATCAAATTCTTATAAATATCAATTTAGTGTCTACTTGTTGTTCGGTGTGACCCTATAGGATTATGTATTACCGGTAATATTATTTTATAATCATTCTTGAGCATATAGAACCAACATATCCTCCTCTTCCAAACTCCTTTGTCACCACTTTCTTCTTTTTCTCCTTCTTCTCCTTCTTTTCCTCCTCTTCCACAACTTTCTTAGGCTTCTCCTTTGCTTCTGTAGTTTTCCCCACAAGTGCTAGAGGCCTAGCAGTCTGAGTTTTTGCCTGGGCGATTTGGGGTTCTTGAGCTGCCAATGTTCCATAAAGATCTGATAGGCTCTAGGTGTCTAGGTCCTGATTTGTTTGTAGGGACACAGACAGTTGGAGCCATTCTTCGTTGAGACTCTTTAAGAACATGACATTGTTTTCTTCTGAAGTTCTGTGGATTCCAAACTTCTTGCACTTGTTTATCAAGGAGTTAAACCTGTCATACGTAGACTGTAGAGACTCAGTCGGCAGAGCTTTAAATGAGTAATACTCATTGATACATTGGGCTCTGTGATTTTTCTGAGTTTTAGCCCCTCCTTCAAATTGTTTCTCCAGTTCCTTCCATATATCGTATGCAGATTCACACGCATCTAGGGATTGGAAGAGTTCATTGGGGATGGCCATTATCAGAATTCGTTTTGCCTTCTGTGCCAACTCGTACTTCGCCCAGTCAGGATCAGACCATTTATCTTTTGACTTAGGTTTCTCGTGCGCAGGAATCTCTGGAGTGTTGTCTGTTGCAGGTACACGTGGTATAGAGAGCATAGGAACGAAAGGAGGATTGTGGATGTAGTGAAGAGCTTCTTTGTCAGTACCCTCGAAGAAATGAATCATTCGTATTTTCCACTGAGGGTACTCATCTATGAGTAGAGTGGGTGGTTTTGTTAAAGAACCGGTAGAGAAGTAGTTGTTGGTGTTCGCTGCGATTTTCAGATGATGGGTCAAGATTTTAGAAAAGAGATTACAAGCTTGAAAACTTTAAGTGATGCACTAAAATGGAGAGTTTTAACCGAGAAAACAGATTCTGCAGGTTTACCAAAGTCGAACACGTCGAGAATGGCAGAAAAACAGAGTTTGTTTGAAATATGCGAAGAACAGGTCAAAATCTAACCAAGTTTCTATCAAAAATCATTGTAAGAGATGATCTCTTGATATAGAAAATCAAGGATGGCTCTGATACCAATTGTTGGTTCCGTTTTTACTTAACAATGATGATTATATCTATTAGTTCAAAACAGAATGATCTGCGGAAGAATTTTAGAGAACTAATAGTATATTTAAGGTAGAAGAGCACACTATATCAAATACATGAGATGTAAATAACACAAGATTTAACTCAATAACCCACTGTATATTGATATAAATAGAACACCAAGAACACCGAAGGTTAAACTAGAATTCTGCTCTTAAGAGTGTGTGTGTTGTGCAAAATCTTAATAGAAGAGCTCAACATGAGTCTTCTATTTATACTATTCATCAGGGGACAAGTTCTAGACATAAAGGACTAAAGGTACAAGACACGATCGTAAAACTGCCACTGGTACAACGTTAACATAGTGTGCCGCAATTCTGCAAAGGTTGAAACCCATCAGAGTTTGACACGTGGAGTTGTCAGGGCACGCCTTGTACGAATGATCTTCAGAATCTTCGTACAGCAGAAATCGTGAGAGGCACGATCGTCTTTGTGTTGATCTTCAGATAACCTTCTAAGTCTTCAGTCTTCATACCACAGAGGCTCTGTCAAGTTTGGCAGAGGCTATGTGGCCTTGTCTTCTGTGAATGAGTCTTCTGTTGATTCTTCACTTCAACTTCTATCGGTGTCTTGGCAGAACCTCTGTCAGTGTCAACACTTAGCCTATTTTTCAATACTTCTATACATAGTAGAAATTGGAGCTAACAGTTCCATGCTTAAGTTTGGAATGTTCGTGTCCTTCATCCCTGACACCTCCTCGTCTCAGTGTTCCTCTTCTAAAACTCCCATTCTTGAGGAAAGCTCTACCTCAAGTTCTAAACTGAAAGGTAAAGGTAAAGAAAAAGTTCTTAATCAAAAACCTCATAAGGGTACCTTTGTACCTAAGCTGAATGTTTCTAAAGCTTCAGTGATTCATCCCTCTACTTCTAAGAACAAGATCCCTGGATTTATTCAGCGATCTACTCCTAGAATCAGAGTGAATGTAATTGGTAAGAAATCCGAAGAACTGATAGTTCCTCCAATTTCCATTGCCAAATGTATTCTTGGTGCTGGCCTGCTCATTTAAAAATTTCGGCTAAGCATGCAAATGGTCCTAAAGCTACTTTTAGCTATAGGAAATGTTATCACTGTGGACTTACCGATCATATTGCTAGTAAGTGCCCCACAGCCACCAAAGCTGAAAGTTAGCTAAGGTGAAGATCACTGCCCCCAAGGCAAAGAAGACCAATCCTGGTGCAAATCAGGTTAAGGTGAAACCAACCACTAAGGTTAAGAAATTAACCAAAGTGAAGACTAGTTCTGATGCTGAATCTTCAAATGCTGCGAAGATTGTTGAACCTTCCAGTTCCTCTACCACCACTGACAAATGTGGACCTATAGTGAAATGGGTGCCCAAATCAAACTAATGTTCCTTTGTTTGTAGGTCCTGAAGAGTATCTGTTAATCCCAAATCAATCAAGCAACCAAGAAATCGATAAGAATTCTAGAGAGAAAAAGTAGAGAGAGAAAGTAGATCTAGAATTCTATTAGCTTTGTATTAGAAGATGAGAGTTCTGACCAAAAGCTTACAAAGAAAGTCTAAACAAAGACTTATATACCCTAAGACAAATTAAGGAAATAAGCAAGCTTTGACTTTCTACACAAGACTTAATACAATGACTTTGACTTTGACATTAAAGATAAATCTTGAAGACATATTTAGACCTAACAGTATCTGGTATCTCGATAGCGGATGCTCTAGGCATATGACTGGCAAAAAGAACCTGCTCGCTGAATATAAGGAAGAGAGAGGTCCCTCAGTGACCTTTGGTGAAAATGGAAAAGGCTATACCCGAGGGGTTGGTGTACTCTCTAATGGTACAACAACCTTCAGAAGAGTCGCATATGTTAAAGGACTGAAGCACAATCTTCTGAGCATCATTCAGCTATGTGACAAGGACTACAAAAAGGAGAATATCGCTCTCAGCGGATACCGTTTGGAAAATGTTTATGTTATAAACATGGACTCGACAACCACTGAGAACTCCTGTTTCTTCTAAAAAGCCTCATCTGATGTCAACTGGCTATGACGTAAGAGGCTCTCTCATCTCAACTTCAAGACACTGAATACTCTTTCTTTAAAAGAGTTGGTCACTGGTCTACCTCAACACTCATATGCTAAGGAATCTCTATGTTCAGCGTGTGAGAAAGGGAAACACACCAAAGCAAGCTTCAAATCTAAGCAAGTTTCCTCAGTGTCATCTCCTCTACAACTTCTCCACATGGATTTGTTTGGTCCTGTTAACAAACAATCCCTCGCTGGAAAGAAATATACACATGTCATAGTTGATGAATTCTCTCGATATACCTGGTTTATGTTTCTCCGTTCTAAGAGTGACACCCCTGAAGAACTCAACGCTTTCGTCAGAAAAATGGAAGTCCTGAATAATATGACCGTTCGCTCAATAAGGAGTGATCATGGGACTGAATTCAAAAATAGTTCCCTTGGTAACTTCTTTGAAAGCAAGGGTATTTCTCACAACTTTTCTTCAGTGAGAACACCGTAACAAAATGGAGTCGCTGAAAGAAGGAATCGAACGATCATCGAAGATGTCAACACTGCTTGTTTTACTCAAAACAGGTCGTTGGTTGTTAAAAGATTCAAGAAGACAGCCTACAAACTTTTCCATGGGAGAAAGCCTTCAATTAGCTTTCTTCACATCTTTGGATGTCAGTGTTTCATAATAAACAACAGGGATGCCCTAGGAAAGTTTGATCCCAAGGCTGATGATGGAATATTTCATGGATATTCTTCTATCTCAAAAGCCTTTAGAGTCTTCAATCGAAGAAGACAAAATGTGGAAGAAACAATCCACGTCACTTTTGACGAATCCCGATTAGCAAACTCAAGACCTTCTGCTGATACTGAAGAACTGAATCAATGGATGTTTTCTCATCTTGGTGATTCAGAAGCTGCTCCTATTCCTCAAGTTAATACTCCTACCGCTGATGATGATCCTACTATCATCTAAAGCATGCAGACAAGTGAAGTTGAATCTTCATGGGTTTCAGTTGTTCCTCTCAACACTATGCCTGCTTCTGAACCATTTACCTCAGATATCCCATCTACTTATCAGCAATCAGTGAATGAAATGACATCTGAACCTCTAGCTCTTCTACCTGACATACATGAAGTTGCTAAAGCCTCTTCTCCAGCTCCTCCAGAAGTTCAGTTTGAGTCAGCAAATCATGCTCCGGCTCAGCGATGGTGTTAGCTTAAATTAGCCCCTAATTTAAAAGAATGTTTTATAAAGAAATTGTTTATGGGCTTTATAATTAGTTGTATGGGCTTAGGCCTTTTATCTTGTATATGGACCATTTATAAAGAATTTTAGGGTTCATTTTTCATTTAGGTCATTTTGGATATAACACAAAAACACACACAGACTAGGTGAAATTCACATGAGAGTCGTTTACATGTTTAGTGTGGTGTTCTTCCATTTTCCTCTCCATATTATTAATCAAAGAATATGAGATGAGTTATTGAATATATTGTTCTTCATGTTTCATCTTATCTCTACATTTTATATGGATCTTTATCTTCTATTGTTTGTCAAAAATGGGATCAACAATTGGTATCAGAGCCGAATGAATAAATTTTTCTTCAAAATCGGTCATCTATGGCAACAATAGAAGTATTCAATGTTTTATTTGTTGTTTTGGTGCTTAGATTGATTCAATCACATGAGCCTAAACACAAATATCATTTCTGATGCTTATTTTATGTTTTGTGCTTATTTGGAATCCATTTTTGCTTTAAGTCAAATCTGGATGAGTTTTGACAGAAAATTTCATTGTTTCTTCACAAAACCTGATTCTGCACACCACATGTTTGATGAAATGTCTAAGTGAATATTTGACTCTATTTGGATCAAATCTGATCAGATTTAATACATGTGTGTGTTTTGATTCTTTCTCATTCATTGGTCTAATATTTGATAGCACTAAGTAGATGGTTGATCTATGATCTCATTCTTGTGTGTGCTTAAGTCCATAGCATTATTTTGGCATCTTGGTAGTAAGGTTGTTGATCATTGATCTGACCTTTATTTAAATCCAAGATTGGACTCTCTTTTACTCAGATTGTTTTTGTCTTCCGCTGCTCATAATCATTTAAATGAAAAACAAAATCATTTGAGTCGTGAAAATGATGTTTGAGAAAGATTTGGTGTTGTGCTACATATCAAAGTTTGATCTGAAAAGATTTTTTACCTTTGAGTGCTTCTAATCAGTTTTCTGACCTAATCAATTAGAGATCTGAGTATTTGCACTCATCGTTTTAAAAGATTTATGGAGATCGGCTTATTTTTACATCAAATCGGTGTTGATGAGCATTTGATATAATTGGAGAAAAATGACAACATGCTGAAATTTTTTCTATGCTGTAGTAAATTGATCATATCTCACTCATCAAGGAACCAATCGATGTGATTCAAATGGCCATGGATTGAAAACATATTGATGAACAAATTTCATGTTTTGAGCTTTAACAGATTCGAACTTTAGAAGTGTCAAACGCATCGTTGAATTGGACAACAGTGTGCTGATGGAAAGCTGATGGACAGATCTGCGCGACTGTGGCAAGTCAACCATATCTTTTTCGTACGAGCTCCAAAAGAGGTGATTGAAAATGATCTGAACAGATAACAAAAAAATGAAGATTTTTTATATTTTGAGTATTTGGATACTACAGAGCTATAATGGTCTAAATCAGTGTCAAAGTTGGTGTAAGTTATCTGCCAGAGGTTGCTATGCGTAGAGGTTGTTATGTGCAGAGGTTACCGTGCATAGGTTTGTACAGAGCCTCTATAAAGAGACACTTAAGATATACAGAGGGAGATCACAGAGCCTCTGAGGCTGGTTCACAGAGCCTCTGAGGCTGAGCACAGAGGTTGCACACGTACAAAGAGCTTAACCGCAGAAGACTACAGATGATGCTTTCTTAAAAAAGTAATAGATCAGATCACATCTGCAGAAGAAGAATTCAACCAGAGTTTAATCAATCTTGCAGAGCTTAACAACAGAAGCTCTGTGAGTTTGTCCAGAGCCTCTGTGGATGTGCACAGAGCTTCTGCAAAGGCTTTCCGGAACACATGCCAAAGCTGTACGACATAAGGTGTGTATACGCAAAAACATTAGGTTCGAAGAGCATAAGAAAAATTTGACAGAGGTAGATCACAGAGCCTATGTGAGGCTTAACAGAGCCTTTGTGAGGTTTAACAGAGCCTCTTCCAGAAGCCCGAAGCCAAAAATATTTCATATTTTCTGACAGCTTTGCGTTGTTTCAGAAACATTCGCACAACTTTTTACTCGGTGCTCCGATTCATATGATTCTAGTTCTGTTGAATTCCTAAGACACAGATGAAACTTATTCATGTTTTGAGTTTGGTCTGAATCAGTGTGCGTAATGGTCAGAATCTATGTCAAAGTCAATGTACTCTTGCTGGATCGAAAGCATTGCATTTCACTCGTGCTCTTTTCGCTTTCAAGAACGGTGTTCTCTCGACGGTTCTTCACGGTTTAATGCTTCTATTGTGACATATTGAATGTTACTCCCTCCTCTGTTATTCATGTTTAAAGATCGGTGCTAAATTCTTACTCAACGGGATCTTAAGCGTCAAATTTTCTGTTTTGACGACCGTTCTGCGTAGCTGAGGAAAAACTTGCACAACTCACTCGTTCTTCATCCAAAATGGATGAATTATAGCTCGTTGGAAATCTAAGAGGCTGGAGTTCAATATGAATGTTTTATGTTTTCTCTCAAAAAGGCTCCTTGATGGTTCAAAACAGCGGTGAAGTTGAGTCATGAAAGCTGGACAAAATGGGGTTAATTGTCTTGGTCTTTCAGGAATATGAGCCTACATTTGAGGGGGAGCTCGTGATGCTTTGAAGACTTGAAGAACGGAATGCCAAAGTTTCTAAAGAAAGCAAGGGGGAGACTATAAGATGATGCTTTCTTTATAAAACATTAGGGGGAGATTGTTACCTTAAATTAGCCCCTAATTTAAAAGAATGTTTTATAAAGAAATTGTTTATGGGCTTTATAATTAGTTGTATGGGCTTAGGCCTTTTATCTTGTAAATGGACCCTTTATAAAGGATTTTAGGGTTCATTTTTCATTTAGGTCATTTTGGATACAACACAAAAACACACACAGACTAGGTGAAATTCACATGAGAGTCGTTTACATGTTTAGTGTGGTGTTTTTCCATTTCCTCTCCATATTATTAATCAAAGAAAATGAGATGAGTTCTTGAATATATTGTTCTTCATGTTTCATCTTATATCTACATTTTATATGGATCTTTATCTTCTATTGTTTGTCTAAAATGGGATCAACAGATGGACTATTAATCACCCCATTGATCAGATTCTTGGTGATCCAAACGCTGATGTTCAGACTCGACGAAGTGCAGGTAATATTTGTTTATTTGTTAACTTTATTTCTATGATTGAACCAAAGAAAACAGATGATGTCCTCCGAGATCCAAACTGGGTCAACGCTATGCAAGAAGAGCTGACAGAATTTGAAGGAAACAAAGTTTGGAATCTCGTTCCAAGACCATCTGACAAGTCAGTGATATGCACTAAATGGGTCTATCGAAACAAGGTGGATGAACATGGAACTGTAACCCGCAACAAGGCTCGTCTTTTTGCTCAGGGATACAGACAATAAGAAGGTATAGACTACGATGAGACATTTGTCCCAGTGGCAAGACTCGAAGCTATTCGTCTATTTCTAGCATACGCTGTGCACAGAGATCTCAAAGTATATCAAATGGATGTGAAATTAGAATTCCTCAACGGAAGGCCGAATGAAGAAGTCTATGTTGAACAACCTCCAGGATTCATTGATCCTAAGCATCCAGGTTATGTATATAAATTGGATAAGGCACTTTATGGCTTAAAGCAAGCTCCTCGTGCATGGTATGACACTCTCTCTACTTATCTCCATATTAAAAATTTTGAGCGTGGTAAAATCGATAAAACTCTATTTTTCAGGAAAGTAAAAGGTCATATCATTCTTGTTCAAATATATGTCGATGATATTATATTTGGTTCTACTAACCCTGACTTATGTACTCGTTTCGCTGAAAGAATGAAAGTTGAATATAAAATGAGTATGATAGGTGAACTGACATATTTCCTTGGTCTTTAAATCAAACAGAATGAAAAAGGTACTTTCATTCACCAAGGTAAGTATGTCAAATATATGCTGAAAAAGTTTGATTTAACTCAAAGCTCATGTATGAAAACCCCAATGGCACCACCGCTGACACTTAACAAAGATCCTTCAGGGAAACCTGTTAATGTCACAGCGTACCGTGGGATGATCGGCTCTCTTCTGTATCTTACAGCTAGCCGTCCTGATATTATGTATGCAATTTGTTTGTGTGCACGATATCAAGTTGAACCTAAGGAATCTCATTTGATCATTGTAAAGCGTATTTTTCGATACCTTAAGGGTACTCCTAACCTAGGTCTTTGGTATCCCAAAGACTCGGGGTTTGATCTATTGCCTATTAAGATAGTGATTTTGCAGGATGCAAATTGGATAGGAAAAGCACCACAGGAGGCTGTCAGCTCCTGGGTGGAAAGCTGGTGAGTTGGACAAGTAAAAAGCAAAACTCAGTGTCCACCTCAACCGCTGAAGCTGAGTACATAGCCGCTGGAAGTTGTTGTTCTCAGGTCTTGTAGATGAGAAATCAACTACTTGACTATGACCTTCAGCTCTCAAATTGCGACAGCACTAGTGCCATAGCTATAGCAAACAATCCAGTGCTACACTCAAAGACAAAACACATCGAGATCAGGTATCATTTTATCAGAGATCATGTGATGAATGGTGATATAGAACTTCATTTTATTCCCACTGACTTTCAGTTAGCTGATCTTTTCACCAAACCTCTTGATGAGACAAGATTCAACTTTCTCATCAGCGAGCTTGGAATGCTGAACCTGGAAGAGTAAAATCTCCAGTGGTTCACATTTGATCAGTGATAAAATGAATTTGTATAACCCTGTTGATCATCTAACCTCTGAACAAATTGATTCGCTGATATCAAGGTATGTTCTCTCTCTTAATCACTGTCGTTCGACTCAGAATGCAAGATTTTAAAATCAAATTACATCGATGAATATCTCTTTCTTTCAGTGATACTTTGGAAATCTAAAAACTCTGATATTTCTATTCAGTGCTTCTCTATTTTCAAATTGTCCCTAAGGTTTTCTAAAACCCTCAGAGACACTTTAAAAAATGAAAGGACGTTTGTGAAGTCATCTTTTGGATAATCCATGGCACGCCTTTCTGTCTGACACGTTCGCCCGTTTCGTTTCCTTGTCCAATAAGATTCAAGGGACGTCTCCGTGTCATCATGAAAAACTTTTCCCGCTCTTAGTTTTTCTCTCTCTACTCTCACTATATAAACCCTTCGCGTTTATATTTTTACCTCTTACGCGAACTTACTCTCTAAAGCAAAAATTCACTGTTGCATTTGGATTATTTTTCTCAAGAACCTGTTAATCTTCATCTTCTACATCACACAATAGGTTAATATTTCTTTTATTTTCCATCAAATAAACATGTTTTTGATCTTATTATTGGTTTTAAAAGATCAAACAAAAGAACTTTCTCAAAACTAAAATCGTTTTATTCATGATTTTATGCCCACAATCTGTTTTCAGATTGTTCTTCGAGTTTATATTCAAAATCTTAAACTTGACACATTAATATGTTTTTCCAGAATCCTTTCCGTAAAAGGAAACTGGAAAACAAGATTTTTCACTATGTTTTGTAATTTTCAAAACTAGAAAACCCTAGTTTCTATTTCTTTCTTCAAATGGAAACCGCAAAACTCTTAAAAACCCTTATTTTGGAATCTTCTCCATTTTAAGAACTTCTCTTTATCTTCATCATCTTTGTGTTGTATGAACATAAATGCCAACCACTGACTCTACCAACACTGCATCCCCCACATCTTCTGACAATGCTTAAATTACCAAAGCCCCCAACATAGGCTTCTCAATGAAACAAATCACATTCCATGGTAACAACCCCTACGCCCTATTCGACTTCCCTCCAAAGAAACAAATCACTCATCTTGATGATGCTGTTAACTTCCTCAAAAGCTATCCTCTAGCGACAACCCTGACAATCAAACCCCCAGCCCACAAGAACCTTCTTGCCCAATTCAGGTATACTGCCAGAAGATCTCAGGTTGCATCCCTAAAAAACCCTAAAAAGATGGTGGACGCCATCCTCTTTGTGTAAAGTCCGTACTCCTGTATGCCTTTTCTTTATTATTTTTTATTAATTTCTTTTTAAACCTTCTCCCTAGCTTGGTGTTCGTTAACGGAATTAGATGAAATGGGATAAAAAGGTTAACGGGGTCAACCTTGTTTTGGTCTTTGCAAGGAAAGGAAGTTGAGGGGCTATTTGGGTCAATGCACCAAACTTGTGCAAGGGACCAGCCATATGACCGATCCCCTCCCCCTTCCCCTTTCATTTTCACTTAAACAACTCCCAAAAACCCTTTTCCCCATCCCCCTTTGTTGTGTGTTCGGCCAAGAAGAGAACTAGAGAGAGAGAGAGAAAGAAAGAAGCCGAGAGAGTGAGAGAGAAACTGAGAGGGTGACAGAGGTTGCTGCCGGCGACGAGGAGAGAGGAGGAAGGAGGCGATCGCCGGCAAGTTTGGTCGGAAAAGAGGAGGAAGAAGGGTTCGTCGAGGTAAGTTCGTCTATTTCTCGTTTGTTGTTATCGTATGTCAAAGAAACGCCGCCAACCACCACCGCCGCTGGAGGCGGCAGGGGGTGGTGCACGGCTGTTGTCCAACCTAGGGTAACCCATATTCAGTAGTTCATATGCTTTTCGGGTCTGTTGGGATTAAGCCACGACTTAATGGGTTAATAATCAATAGTGTCATTTCATGTGAAAATTTAGTAATCTGCCACTGTTTTGCTTAAAACGTAACGTTTTACTCGTACTCGGATTGGGGCGAAATCGGTACCAAAAGTTCCCATTTTGAGTCTAGTAACTTTTCTATGTTTTGTGCAAAAACCAGTTTGGAACGTAGCTTAGGTCAAATCGTCGTTTTGTATTGAAAGGTTCTGTTTTCGCTGTTCTGCGAACCGTTTTTGTAAAATCCGTATTAAACTGTAGAAAAATCGTTAGGAGGAGTATAATATGTCCTTGGAACCCTAGCTCAGAGCACTTTCTGGTGATGTAATGTAATTGAGGATTTTCTGTGTTTGGGGAGGTTGGAGCAGGTCCCGAACAGACCTGTTTGGCTAGACAGAAAAGTCATTTTAGTGACAGTTTAAGCGTGCGTCGTGTTTTAGGGTCCGGGTCTCGCGTTAATACATTTTAACGTTCGTTTAGGTGTTGGTAAGTGATTTTGGATTGTGGAGCTTGGACTATTGTTTGTGAGCTAGGCGCGCATTCGAGGTGAGTTCTCTCACCGCGTAGTTAGGAATTTCATGTGTAACGTTATTGTGTGTTACGTGTTATTACGTGTTATTACGTGTTTACGTGAACTAGTTGGGATGTGATAAATAGTTGTGATTGTTGAATTAATATGTGAATGGTATGTGTTTTGTGTACACCTCGGTGGGACTGAGGGGCTCGGTGGGACTGAGCTAGTACAACTATATTATCATACTCGGTGGGACCGAGGGCTCGGTGGGACTGAGCTTGTACAACTATATTATCTTACTCGGTGGGACCGAGGGTTCGGTGGGACTGAGCTTGTATTAATATATTTTTGTGTACTCGATGGGACCGAGGTTCGTATTTATACGTTAATTATTATGTGGTTTATATTCGTGGTGATAGTGATGTTACCTACTTGCGAGTAGGAGCGATATACGTGGGGTTGCTACCTGCGTGTGTGGTAGGACTCACTAAGCGTTTAGCTTACCCTTTCCCAATATGTTGTGATTTCAGGTGCGAGCGGCAGTCGGGATTGACGGTACAAACAAAGCGCGGGCGCCGAGAATTGTTGGAATTTACACTTTTAAACTTTTAGATTTTATTTATAATATTTCCGCTGCATAAATTCTTTTGACTGTTTGAGTTGACGATATTAACTTTAATTGAGTTACGGTTTATTAAAAATGTGGTTGTTTTATAATGGAATATATGTTTTAGAAAATTTAAATTTCCTTGTAATTTTTGGGACGTTACAACTTGGTATCAGAGCACAGCTTGAGTGAATCAAACACATCTCGGTGTGTTTGGTCTCATGTTGCGGCTATGAAGTTTTAAACTCTTTTACTAAAATCTTTGAGAATAAAGGAAAAAGGAAAACCCATTTGGGAAACGGTGATCGGGGGCGCAGTGTGTACAGTCAGCCGACGCTATGTGGGAAGGTACAGTGCTTAGTGTATTTATTGCTTACTAGGCATAGGGTATGCATGCTAGATTTCCTATGTTGTTTACACTGTACTGTATGATGACTGCTTGCTAGTAGGAATCAATGCTAGTTATAGTAGGTTGTTAAGTGAAGGCCCTATAGGTTGTATGCAGTAAGAATCATATAGCCTTAGAATATTTGATTTAGTTCTATTGCGCAACTCTTGTTTGAGTCCAACCGTTCTAGGATAGAATCTTGTATTCTAATGTCTATTTGATTCATGCTGCATGCGACTGGGTATTCGCGAGGCAACTCGTTATGGCTAACAGGGATTCCGTTGTAGCAAGGGTAGTGGGATGAGATGAAATTCCTAGTGAGCTGGGAATAGCGTTTACATATGAGTACGTATGCAAAATTGCTTTCTAGAACATACGAGTATGTATGCTAGATTGCTTGGTGCTTAATACACTGTATTGTATGGTTGTTGCTTGATATTAGGGACTTATGCTAACTTTGATAGGTTGTTAAGCGAATGCACTATAGGTTGTAGGAGGTAGGAACCGAATAGCCTTAGAATGTTGGATTTAGTTCTATTGCGCAGCTCTTGTTTGAGTCCAACCGTTGTAGGATAGAATCTGAAATTCGAATGTCTATCTGGTTTCACTGTATACGACTGTGCGTTTACGAGGCGACTCGTCAGGGTTAGTGGAGGTCCCGTTCTAGCAAGGGTAGTGGGTTGTTACGACTTTTCTAGGGAACTAGGAAAAGTGTTTACATATGCCGGAGTGGACATATGTGTTTGTTTGTGGTAAGCAACTACTTGGACGTCCCGGGACAGGACTCGAAACGAGTAAGGATAGGTGTGAAGGGTAGTAGCAGAGCTCCTACTATCTGAAGCACAGGATCCATACTCGAGTCGGGGAGAGTCACGAGGGAGCCAAGGAGTGGAGCGTGAGTGTAGTAGGGGTGTTTTAAGTGTGGCCAACCCGGTCACCTTAGCCGGGATTGTAAGGTACCGCTAGTGGTCTGTTTCAACTGTAATCAGACGGGCCACGTAAAGGCCAACTGTCCTAGAGCGGGGGTAGCTATTGGGGGTGGAGCACAGAGGGCACCTAGGAATGCCTCGTTACGTATCACCGATGGCCGAGCAGGTCTGCCGGGGGCGGGAGCGGCTCGAGGTAGAGTTCACCAGTTGACGGTGGATGAGGCGCAGGCGACGCCTAAAATGGTTACAGGTACGTTCATAGTTAACTCGGTGCCTGCGGTTGTGATGTTTGATAGCGGGGCTACTCACTCTTTTGTGTCTCGCACTTTTAGCGAGGGTTTGGGCCGAGTGGTAGGACGTTTGAGTCATCCTTTTGTTGTTGAGGTGGCTAATGATAGGACCTTGACGGTCACGGACGTGTTTCGTGGGTGCACTTTAGAGATCCCAGGAGTGCGGTTTCCCATTGACCTGATCCCGATCGCTGTGCGGGAGCTTTGTGTGATTGTGGGCATGGATTGGATGGATAAGTTCAACGCGAAGATTGGTTGTCGTCACAAACAAGTGCGAGTTCGAACCCCAAGCGGGGGAGAACTGTTAGTACAGGGAGATTCGTCTAGACGGACTACGGCCATATGTTCGGCTGCGAGAGCTCGGAGGTACCTTCGGCATAATGGTCAGGGATATTTGGCATACGTGATAGACACGCGTGTTGGGGAAGCGAAGGAGTCTGCGGAAGGCGTGCCAGTTGTACGGGAGTTCACCGACGTATTTCCCGAGGATTTGCCGGGGATACCTCCCGAACAACAGGTAGAGTTTCGGATCGATCTGATTCCGGGTGCTGCTCCGGTGGCCAAGGCACCCTATCGCCTGGTTCCACCAGAAATGAAAGAGCTGTACGCCCAGTTGCAGGAGCTTCTCGAGAAGGAGTTCATTAGACCGAGTTGTTCGCCGTGGGGAGCACCTATCTTATTCGTGAAGAAGAAGGACGGGTCGCAGCGGATGTGCATAAACTACCGGGAGCTGAATAAGCTTACGATAAAGAATCGTTATCCTTTGCCAAGGATTGACGATTTGTTCGACCAGCTTCAGGGGGCCTCGTGGTTCTCCAAGATTGATTTACGGTCGGGGTACCACCAGATGCGGGTCAGGAGTGAGGACACGGAGAAGACGGCTTTCCGTACACGGTACGGTCATTACGAGTTCGTGGCGATGCCTTTTGGGCTCACCAATGCACCGGCAGCATTCATGGATCTCATGAACTGAGTGTGTAGCCCGATGTTGGACCGATCGGTGATTGTGTTCATCGATGATATTCTGGTGTATTCAAAGTCCAAGGAGGAGCACGAGGTGCATCTTCAAGAAGTGTTGGAAGTATTGAGGCGAGAGAAGTTATACGCTAAGTTTTCCAAGTGCGAGTTTTGGTTGCGATAGGTCCAGTTCCTAGGACATGTCGTGAATCAGGATGGCATTATGGTCGACCCAGCTAAGATTTCAGCAGTGATGCGGTGGGAGGTGCCGAAGACTCCTACTGAGGTGCGAAGCTTTCTAGGTTTGGCAGGGTATTACCGAATGTTTATTCAGGATTTCTCCAAGATCGCGATGCCTATGACGCGATTGACGTAGAAATCTGCGGCGTTCAGTTGGGGTGAGGAACAACAGAAGGCGTTCGAGGAGCTACGCAGGCGTTTGTGCGAGGCTCTTGTGTTAACCTTGCCCGAGGGCATGGAGGATTTGGTAGTATACTATGACGCTTCACACCAAGGTTTGGGTGTCGTGCTTATGCAATGCGGCAACGTCATAGCCTACGCTTCGAGGCAGCTTAAGCCTCATGAAGCGAATTACCCGACTCATGACCTGGAGTTGGGAGCGGTGGTGTTTGCCCTTAAAATTTGGAGACACTATCTCTATGGTGTCAAGTGTACGATCTACACTGACCATAAGAGCCTCAAGTACTTGATGGATCAGCAGAACCTTAATATGCGTCAGCGAAGGTGGCTCGATGTGGTCAAGGATTATGACTATGAGATACTTTACCACCCGGGTAAAGCGAACGTGGTTGCAGACGCACTCAGCCGACATCCGGTCGGTGAGCCACTGAGGGGTTTATGTCAGCGATTGACAGTGGTTACACCGATTCTGGAGTCGATAGGAAGCGCTCAGGAGGTGGCTGTTTTGGAGGAAAATGCAAAGCGGGAAAGAGTGTCGGGGGAAATCCCGAATTTTGTTCGTGACAGTCGGGGGTTGTTAACTCGACATGGTAGGGTTTGGGTTCCATTCATTGGTGGGAACCGGAAGGTACTAATGGATGAGGCACATAAGTCCAAGTTCTCGATTCACCCGGGAGCTACAAAGATGTACAGAGACTTGCGTGAAGGTTATTGGTGGCTCGGCATGAAACGGGATGTTGCTAGATGTGTTGAGGTATGTATGACCTGTCGGAAGGTCAAAGCGGAACATCAACGACCACATGGGAAATTGCAGCCGTTGGAGGTCCCGATTTGGAAATGGGAAAAGATTACTATGGACTTCATAACGAAACTCCCAAGGACTCCCCGTAGGAACGATGCTATTTGGGTGATCGTTGACCGTCTGAACAAGAGTGCTCACTTCTTGGCCATCAGGGAGAGCTCATCGGCGGAAAAACTTACGGAGGTGTTTGTACGTGAGATCGTGGCCAGGCACGGGGTGCCAGTTTTGATTGTCTCTGACAGGGACACTCGTTTTACCTCCCGGTTTTGGGAGAAGATCCAGTCAGAGATGGGTACCCGGTTACACTTTAGCACGGCTTTTCACCCGCAGACGGACGGACAGAGCGAGCGAACCATCCAGACCCTCGAGGATATGCTTCGAGCTTGTGTTATCGATTTTGGAGGTAGCTGGGATCAGCACCTTCCTCTAGCAGAATTCTCCTACAACAACAGTTTTCACTCTGGTATTGGCATGCCGCCGTACGAGTTATTGTATGGTAGGAAGTGCAGGACGCCCGTTTGTTGGGGCGAGGTTTGCCATCGGGTGTTAGGGAGTACTGACATTGTGTTGAGGACGACCGAGATGATTCAGATGGTGCAGGACCGTTTGGTTACTGCACAGAGTCGGCAGAAGAGTTACGCCGACAAAAGGCGATCCGACTTGGAATTTCAGGTGGGTGATTATGTATTGTTGAAGGTTCACCCTGGAAAGGGGTGATCCGGTTTCGTAAGCGGGGGAAGCTAGGGCCTCGTTATATTGGGCCTTACCAGATCATCGCCCGTGTGGGGAAAGAGGCTTACCGGTTAGAGTTACCTGAAGAACTGAGTTTGATTCACAACACCTTCCATGTGTCTCAATTGCGGAAGTGTGTAGTGGACGAGGCTGCAGTGATCCTTCTCGAGGACATTCAGATTGACGAGAGGCTCAACTACGTGGAGAAGCCGATAGCTGTCATTGAGAGGAAGACGAAAAATCTGCGCAACAAGGTCATTGGACTGGTGAAAGTTCAGTGGCAGCACCGGAAGGGTTCAGAGTGGACGTGGGAGCCCGAAGCGGAGATGCGCGAGAATTATCCCGAGCTATTCATCGGTCAAGACTTCGAGGATGAAGTCTAATTTCAAGCGGGGGAGAGTTGTAAAGTCCGTACTCCTGTATGCCTTTTCTTTATTATTTTTTATTAATTTCTTTTTAAACCTTCTCCCTAGCTTGGTGTTCGTTAACGGAATTAGATGAAATGGGATAAAAAGGTTAACGGGGTCAACCTTGTTTTGGTCTTTGCAAGGAAAGGAAGTTGAGGGGCTATTTGGGTCAATGCACCAAACTTGTGCAAGGGACCAGCCATATGACCGATCCCCTCCCCCTTCCCCTTTCATTTTCACTTAAACAACTCCCAAAAACCCTTTTCCCCATCCCCCTTTGTTGTGTGTTCGGCCAAGAAGAGAACTAGAGAGAGAGAGAAAGAAAGAAGCCGAGAGAGTGAGAGAGAAACCGAGAGGGTGATAGAGGTTGCTGCCGGCGACGAGGAGAGAGGAGGAAGGAGGCGATCGCCGGCAAGTTTGGTCGGAAAAGAGGAGGAAGAAGGGTTCGTCGAGGTAAGTTCGTCTATTTCTCGTTTGTTGTTATCGTATGTCAAAGAAACGCCGCCAACCACCACCGCCGCTGGAGGCAGCAAGGGGTGGTGCACGGCTGTTGTCCAGCCTAGGGTAACCCATATTCAGTAGTTCATATGCTTTTCGGGTCTGTTGGGATTAAGCCACGACTTAATGGGTTAATAATCAATAGTGTCATTTCATGTGAAAATTTAGTAATCTGCCACTGTTTTGCTTAAAACGTAACTTTTTCCTCGTAACTCGGATTGGGGCGAAATCGGTGCCAAAAGTTCCCATTTTGAGTCTAGTAACTTTTCTATGTTTTGTGCAAAAACTAGTTCGGAACGTAACTTAGGTCAAATCGTCGTTTTGTACTGAAAGGTTCTGTTTTCGCTTTTCTGCGAACCGTTTTTGTAAAATCCGTATTAAACTGTAGAAAAATCGTTAGGAGGAGTATAATATGTCCTTGGAACCCTAGATCAGAGCACTTTCTGGTGATGTAATGTAATTGAGGATTTTCTGTGTTTGGGGAGGTCGGAACAGGTCCCGAACAGACCTGTTTGGCTAGACAGAAAAGTCATTTTAGTGACAGTTTAAGCGTGCGTCGTGTTTTAGGGTCCGGGTCTCGAGTTAATACATTTTAACGTTCGTTTAGGTGTTGGGAAGTGATTTTGGATTGTGGAGCTTGAACTATTGTTTGTGAGCTAGACGCGCATTCGAGGTGAGTTCTCTCACCGCGTAGTTAGGAATTTCATGTGTAACGTTATTGTGTGTTACGTGTTATTACGTGTTTACGTGAACTAGTTGGGATGTGATAAATAGTTGTGATTGTTGAATTAATATGTGAATGGTATGTGTTTTGTGTACACCTCGGTGGGACTGAGGGGCTCGGTGGGACCGAGGGTTCGGTGGGACTGAGCTAGTACAACTATATTATCTTACTCGGTGGGACCGAGGGCTCGGTGGGACTGAGCTTGTACAACTATATTATCTTACTCGGTGGGACTGAGGGTTCGGTGGGACAGAGCTTGTATTAATATATTTTTGTGTACTCGGTGGGACCGAGGTTCGTATTTATACGTTAATTATTATGTGGTTTATATTCGTGGTGATAGTGATGTTACCTACTTGCGAGTAGGAGCGATATACGTGGGGTTGCTACCTGCGTGTGTGGTAGGACTCACTAAGCGTTTAGCTTACCCTTTCCCAATATGTTGTGATTTCAGGTGCGAGCGGCACTCGGGATTGACGGTACACACAAAGCGCGGGCGCCGAGAATTGTTGGAATTTACACTTTTAAACTTTTAGATTTTATTTATTATATTTCCGCTGCATAAATTCTTTTGACTGTTTGAGTTGACGATATTAACTTTAATTGAGTTACGGTTTATTAAAAATGTGGTTGTTTTATAATGGAATATATGTTTTAGAAAATTTAAATTTCCTTGTAATTTTTGGGACGTTACACTTTGACACTGAATTTGGTGAAGCAAAGATCCATCCCGGGGCGATCAGGTCTACTCTCAATCTCCTTGGAAACTAAAAAGAAAGTCGTTTTGTTAACTTACCTGACGTCAAAACCACGGAAGGTAAAGATGAAATCGTTGAATTTTTTGATGCAATGAAGTACAAGTGGAACACAGGGAGAGATGACCTCCCTGAGAAGAAGCTCACGACCATCCTCAAGAGCAAAATGCCAAGCGAGATGAACTTCATCTTCGCACATCCCATCAGCTGCATGACAGCTAAAGTCGGATCAACTGATCAGGCTTCAAAACCCCAAACTGCTATGGGGTATGCGCTGATGAAAGGGCTCCATATAGACTGGGCCAAACTATTCTTTGAAGACATGATGGTGAGGGTCGAAGAACTGAAGCGACCGATGAATGTCCCCTATCCTCGTTTCCTCAGTGCTCTCTTCAAACAAGCACTTGGGGATAAGTACCCTAAAGTGGGAGACCCGAGGTTGTCCCAGGTCGGCCCTAAGGTACTCGACTTCAAGCCACTCTCCAATGAGGTACGTCTCTCTACACTCTTACCTCTTCTCCGTCCTCCTACTTCTTCTACTTCTGCGGCTACCTCCTCGGCAGCGGTCGTCCCAACCGCTGGTACCCAGGTCGGACCAACCACTCCATCTCGAAAGAGAAAATAATCTGAAACCCAACTTGGAACCCATAAGACTAAGAAGATTTCTAAGGAGCAACCCCCAAGCCATCCTAGGCTGAAGACTCCGTGTCTGTCTCTCTACAGAAGACGCTGGATGGTTTCGTGGCACGCTCCGCCACATCTGCTGAAACAACCCCTTATATACCAACTTCAGTGCCTCAAGACACTGCTGCTGAAGTATTCTTCAGCGGATCCAACGCTGAATCTGCCACCCAATCCCTCTTCTCAACTCTTGTTCCTCCATCATCTTCTTTGGTCACTCCAAACTTCATAATTCCCCTAACCTCAGGCGTTATTCACCTGAGCGACACAGCGGCTGATGATCTAAAGCGGATGATAGATCAAAATCAAGGATCTGTGGGCTCTCAGCGTCAACCAACTCTGGAATACGACTTCGACCATTTTACTGGTCACCGGAAATTCGATGACTTCACCAACCCACCCGCAGGTATACATAAAACTCATAACACCTCTCTCTCCACAAACCCATCTTCTGAGCTTTCCTTTGTTCATAAGTTTTTATCTTTTACAGGTCCTAATTTGGGCACCATCAACAACCCCATCAAGGATTTGTCGAATAAGGTGGCTTCTCTCATCACCACTCTCTCTACCAACTCCTCAGCGATTACAGATGCTGGGGACGCTTTAAAGAAACTCACCAATGAGGTGAAAGACAAGGCATCCATCGCTGACTTACAAAAGATGGAAGGTGGCCTCTCCAATATTGCCACAACTCTTGCCGACAACTCCACCTCCATCAACACCTTGAACACCACCAACAGCGAACTCTCCAGCAACTTCACCACACTGTCCAGCGAGGTCACAACGCTGAAGATAGTGGTGGGCAAACTTGAAGGAGAAGTCTCTTCACTGAAGACGGAGATGAGCGATCTAGGAAAAAGGTCGACTCATCCAATTCTTTGATTCAACAGCTTCTGGATCGCTTCAACGCTCCCATTGTCCCTCTATCCTACTTCTCTCAAAATGACCGGGAGAAGGTGGAGATGGAAGTGGACTTCATAATCAATAGTACCCATGCTATTTCTTTCCTGGAAGACAGAATGGTAGTGGTGGAAACCACCCTTGGGATCCCTGGCCACGAAGACAAGGATCCTAAGGATGCTGCTGCTGACACTACTACCTCCCCCATCCGTCGTGTAAAAGAGGGGGAGAAGAATCAAGAAGACCTTCCCTATAACTCTGAGGGGGAGGGTATTATTACTGAAACTGCTGAAAAACCTCAGGGAGATGAAATCCCTGAGGGAACCGAATTCTCTGACCCTGCAAATTCTGAGGGGGAGAATGTCGAAGAACATGCTGATTCTCCATGGCATGTTGAGTCTGAAGTAGAAGTTAAAGAAGAAGAAGACGATAAAGATCTTGATCTTCAAGATGACGAACCCTCATCATCACCCAATGATGATGATGATGATGATGATGATTTCGACTTCTCCTTCCAGCCCAAACCCAAGAAGACCCCTGCTAAAAAGGGGTAGTTATCAAAGAATCAGGGGAGGGGACCAGAACTAAACCTGCAGCTACTGAAGCTGACAAAGGCAAAAACAAAAGCCTTGCAAATGAAGGCAACTTGGATATTCTCTACAGCAAGCCAGTTTGTCAGGTAACTTCTTTATTCTTCCCTTACACTGCATCCCTCCTCTATCCTTTCTCAACCTCAGTTCTACTCTTCATAAATCCTCTATACATTTAACCTCATTCTTTCTCTATCTCTTCTCCCAAATGATCTTACCTCTGTGATCGTTTTGTTTCAGCTAGTCCTCTCCCCTGCTTGAGGGTCAAGCTGAAGCTCCTGCTACAACTCCAATAATCCCAGCCCCGAGTGCTGATGAAATAATCTCGGTCCTAAATCTCGATGGGACTGATGACATTTTGAAGAAGAAGAAGAAGAACTGCTCTCTCATAAGAAAAGACCTTCCTTGGTTCCTCAAAAGCCAAGTGAAGAAGAGCTGAAAAAGAGAGCAGCTATGATTCAAAAGCTTAAGGATCAACGCATTATTCCGCATAATCTCCACATCCTATCAAAGAAGGAAATCGTTGAATCCCTCAGAGTTGAGAAACTCTTCGATGAACAAAAGAAGGCTGAAGAAAAAGACAAAGAATATGCCTTCGAGATTGCTCAGTGTTCAGTTGAAGATCCAGCCCTGAAGAAATTCCATGTTGCTATTCAAAAGAAACTGTTAAAGAACGCACAGAAGATCCACGAGGAGGAAAAGACCAAAGTCAATGACACCACACTGGCATGGGGCAAGAAGATGTGCCACTACAGACAACATGGATCAAGGATAAAAGTTGTAAACGTCAAAGGGAAATATGCTATGAAATATTCTAAAAAGGTACCGATCGTTCATGTCCAAGTAGTCAGAGAAAGCGGCCATAACAGAACTTACTACATGTCAGGCCTAGACAAATTTGGTTTCGCTGAATGGTTGGAAATGAGAATAGCAATTCAAAGATCCCGCTCAATTTTCAAAATCTATGTTGAACAAGCCATAAATAGGCTGATCGACTTGGTAACCTCAGCGGTCGATATTCCACCTCCTCCACCAATTCAGAAGAAACGAGCTGCTCCAAAGAAGAAGACTCCTTCCTCTCCAGGCCTGACAATAAGAAACGAGATACGGATTGATTTTTCTCATGAAGCAGTCCTTGGCCCTGCCCCTGACCTCTCCGGACTCAACGTATCTCTACCTCCCGCTGAAGATTTCATCCCTGGCAAAGATATCATCAATCCTTATGGTATTTTCTTCTATGATTTCAACGGTCGTGAATGCTTTCAACGCATCTCTGAGTTATACAAAACTCCAATCGAATAACTCAGATATTTACTTTACTGGTGGGAATACAAACACAGTCTTCTTGGATCACTCCTGAAACCCCACATCTACCGCGAAGCTAAGAAAAGAACGGAACAGGGAGTCACTCTCCCTGATTGGATGATTCCAGAGACTGATACTCATGCTGAACTCGTCATGAAAGAACCTGAGTAGCTGATAAGATTTCTTTTTGTAATTTTTCTATCTTTATCAGCTTGTAACTTTTATGTACTTGTAATTATTATTCGTTGTACTTGTAATTTTTTCACTTCCCTTTGTAACTGATACGAAGTTTAATGAAAAATTTCAGTGAATGTACTTTACTCCATCGGTACTTAAAAAGATCCCTGAAAACAGTAAATGGGACAAATATTTTATGAGTCCTTTTTAACCTTATGTTTTCTTACTTAGCAATTTACTTTTATTGCTATGTCATAATCAAATAGGGAGATTGTTGATCCAAACCCTCAGTGATTTGATAATGACCCTGAGAAACACTTAGTGAAAATTGTAAGTAGACAATATGTATTAGAGTTTCACTATCGCTGATAAATACTAAGTCTGTTTAGTACCGCTGATAGGAAGCTCTCGTTCTTTAATTTATACATTCAGTGAACACTGTTCATCAGTGAGCCCTGAGCCTGTTCAATCTCACTGATGATCGCTGATAACTTATGTTGTTTACTTATGATCCCTGAAGACAAGATTCACGTCAACCATGTTCTATGCTGAAGTCGAAGATCAAGCCGAAGAACCAGCGACAGTGAAGCCAATACCTGTCCACTCAACGTGAAGTTTCAAAGTATACTAATGAACTGATGTGGATATCAGTGAAGCCAATACCTGTCCACTCAACGTGAAGTTTCAAGTAGAAGACTTCAGCGAACGCTGAACTTTATCATTCGCTGATAAAGAATCATTCAGCGAACACTGATCATGAAGCCTCCTCTATAAGCAACTATTGTCTTATCCCCTTGCACGCCTCTGTACGACTGTGTCAGAATGAACATCTCTTTTGTCTAGAATCGTACAACCAACTCTGATTCTACATTGTTCATCATGCGGCTACTAGATTGTCTACTGAAGTCAAACCATGCAACCAACCAGAGGCTGCCACGTGTAAAGTTGTACTGTTGTGCATTAAATGCATGCAGTATGTAAAGGAAACCCTAGTTCATTCTTTGAACACTTTCGGCCATTCCTCATCTTGCTGAATCTGTGTGTTAGAATATTTCTCTTAAGTATTCTTAATTCCTTCTCTCTAATTTCTAGTGCAAGAAATCTTAGTGATTCTCATAGTTTGTTTAGATTGGGTTTATTCCTTAATTTTGTTCCGCAACAAACTGTAAATTGTTTGATACATAACAATATACAATTTAGAAAAGTAAAAATTGTGTGTTTGTATTCAACCCCCCTTCTACAAACTTGTATAACCCCTTTGGGACCAACATTGTCATTACCGGACGGTACAAACGATTTCATGGTATATAGCGACACTTCCAAGCTCGGACTGGGGTGTGTACTAATGCAACGAGGAAAGGTGATCACGTACGCATCTCGTCAGCTGAAAGAGCACGAGACACGATACCCAACTCACGATTTGGAATTAGCGGCCGTAGTCTTTGCTTTAAAGATTTGGCGACACTATCTCTACGGGACGAAATGTCAGATCTTCACGGATCATAAGAGCCTTTGTCACCTCTTTGATCAGAATAAGCTAAACATGCGACAGAGGAGGTGGATGAAGCTATTAACGGATTATGATTTCCAGATTGAGTATCATCCGGGAAAGGCCAACGTGGTGGCCGACGCGCTGAGTTGGAAAGAAAGATGAGAAGCCTCAAAGATAGTGGCGTTGAGGGCAGAAGTGACGTTCAACCTGTTAGACGACATAAAGAAGTGGCAATTAGAAAGGTTGACTCCGGAAATTGTTAAAGGTGAGCGAATGGTGGGTAATGCGAGCTCCTTAACGGAGGATAGTCGTGGCCTGAAATGTTTTAAGGGAAGGATCTGGGTTTCGAAGCTCGGTTGGGTTAGAGGAGTCGGTTTGGAAGAGGCGTATAGATCAAAGTATTCGATCCACCCAGAGACTAATAAGATGTTTGGAGATTTACGGCAAAATTATTGGTGGTCAGGCATGAAGAAGGATATAGTGTATTTTGTGGAAAGATGTGCAACATGTCTGCGAGTGATAGTGGAGCACCAACGCCCGTATGGGAAACTCCAACCGTTAGGTATTCCGATTTGGAAATGGGATCAGATCACGATGGACTTCATCACAGGGCTGCCTAGAACACCGAAGGGGTATGATACTATCTGGGTGATCGTGGATCGGCTCACTAAGTCAGCACATTTGCTGCCTATATAGAAGAATTGGACGTTAGAAAAGTTAGCCAAACTGTATATTTATGAAATTGTAACGCGCCATGGAGTACCGTCATCTGTTGTATCAGATCGGGACAGTCGTTTCACGTCGGCATTTTGGCGAAGTTTTCAAAGAGAAATGGGATCGCAAATTATAATGAGTACTGCTTATCACCCACAAACGAACGGTCAGAGTGAGCGGACGATTCAAACTCTAGAGGATATGCTGAGGGCTTGTGCCTTAGATTTTCAAGGTTCGTGGGAAAATCACTTACCACTGATCGAATTTGCTTACAGCAATAGCTACCACGCGAGCATTAAGGCAACTCCGTATGACGTGCTTTATGGGAGAAAATGTCGAACGCCGTTATGTTGGAATGAAGTTGGTGAAAAGCAACTGGCAGGACCTGAGATTGTGCAAATGACCGCGAACAAGAGAGTCCAAGTACGGGAAAGGTTGAAAGTGGCGCGTGATCGACATAAGAGTTATGCGGATAAAAGGTGTAAGTACATAGAATTCCAAGTTGGGGATAGGGTGATGCTGAGGATATCACCATAGAAAGGAGTAATACGTTTTGGGAAGAGGGGGAAGTTAAGTCCACGCTACATCGGTTCGTTCGAAATTGTCGAGCGGGTTTGAGAAGTGGCCTACAAGTTGAACCTACCTGATGAGTTGCGAGGCATCCATAGTACGTTTCACGTTTCCAACCTGAGGAAGTGCTTGGCAGAAGCAAATATGTCGGTGCCGTTGCATGACGTGCAAGTGGATGAAAAGTTGAACTTCGTGGAGGAACCTGAAACGATCGTCGATCGTAAGGTGAGGAAATTGCGAACTAAGGATATCGTCCTCATGAAAGTTCAGTGGCGCTTCCACAAGGGGCAAGAGGCAACATGGGAAGTAGAATCCAAAATAAGGGCCAGATACCCGCATCTGTTCGACGAAGGAATTCCGAAGACGAAATCCTTTTAAAGGGGGGGGAGTGTTGTAACAACCATGTTGGTTTTGTTTTCAAAAGATAAAGTTCAAAGGAATTGTGGCTAACGAACGAGAATGAGAAAGTTTGGGGACTTAGAAGTAAATAATTGAAAGGTATAAATAGGGTGAAAATCCCTAGGAGCTCATTTTTATTACTCCTTGTGGCGGCTGGAAATCAGGAGAAGGAAGAGAGCATCAGGGTGAAGTCGATTTCTAGCAAATTTCTTCAAAGGTTGTTAATCCCAAATCTAGTGAGAGATTGAATATACAAATCAAGATTCTAGAGAGAGAGAGCAATCTAGTCATCCATATATCATGCAAAGAGTTACAAGATTGTCTACAATGGAAAGTTACAAGTGATTGGAAAGCTATGAAAGGTTACTCTAACAAAGGACTCACTAAGCCTATTTATATCTACAAGGTTACAAGGCATAAAGGCTACACAAGGTTGACTTACACAACTTTGACTATAACTATACATTGACTTTACAGTAAATCTTGAATACAATATAATGCTCTAACATTCTCCCCCTCTGGATTCAAGATTTAACAAAAGTATAGCAACAGTCTTTAGCTCTTGATCTTCAAAACTTTAACTCTGGCCGCTTTAAACATTGAAGCTCTGACCATCTTCAAACATAGAAAAGTCTTCATCTTACTCTTTGTAAAGTCAATCTTCTTGAATTAAAACTTCACCAGATTGTCATCAAGTCTTGAATATGAAATTCAGATCTTTGCTGCTTTAAAGTTTTCTCAATCCACTAAGGTAAGCTCCAAAAACTTTTCATATGCTCAAACTTTTGGCAACCACTGTACATCTGAAAAACTCTTCGCAGATAACACCTTGCGAAAGCTGAACTTTTCGCAATTAACTTGATAAGTAAAGTAACTTTTCGCAACCAACTGTATGCGAAAACTTTTCTTTTCGCAACCAACAGCATGCGAAAACTCTACTTCTCGTAATCAACAGCATGCGAAAACGTTTCTTTTCGCAACCATCACAATGCGAAAACCTTACTTTTCGCAACCTTCACTGTGCGAAAACTTTGAGTTATTTCTTGAACTTTGATGCGAAAACTTTGAATGATTGATTTCTTGAACTTTGTATCTTCATCTCTTTGACCTTGAATTGTCTTTGAATAACGAACTCTCTCAAATCATCTCGAAATATCTTCTTAACTTTGACAAATTTCTCCCCCTTAATTTTCATTGACAAATCTCCCATTTTCTTCAGTATATTATTTCTCCCCCTTTTTGATGATTGTGAGCATCATGATCATCAAAACTCTTATCAATTCAGCACGGTCTTTGTGCATCACAATTAACATTCTCCTCCTTTTGATATGAATAACCGTCAATTCCAAAAGAGTTTTATCCGAATATTTTCAAATCCAGATAAAATGAATGTGGTAACCTTGAAACAACATATGAATCAGTTAAAATGCCTGTAAGTAGCACGGAGCCACTTAGTACAACGGATGTACTTTGGAAAGGAGCTTTTTGATGTTCACTCCTCCAGGGCGTCCATTCAATCATCGAAAAACACAAAGGAATTTCTATGAATGTATGACAAGAAAACATATTCCTTGTGTGTATGTGCTTGTGTAGAAATGATTGAAGCAACGTATGCTTGATTATTAGGCTCAAAGTGTGTAAACTGTTGAGACAACAACAAGTTTTCCACGGACTCAATGTGCATGATTGAAGTCCGAAGGTGGGGCAAACTTCCTTCTTTTTCAATATCCAAATCTTCCGAGTGAAGATCAGATAGATTATATGCTACGTCCCCAAGAAAAATTGAAACATTTCTTTGTTGAGAAATAAATGAGTAGATGGTGGGGTTGAAGCAAGAGTTGGCATGGACTAACTTGTGACAACCGTCAAATTCGCGTTCAGGTTAGAACTGCACTAAACATATCAGATACTGATACTATATGTCACAATGTCCAATTTTAGCAGTCAACCCAGTACAATAGGAAAAATTGAGAATTTTTGCCTAAAACCCCTCAAATTAGGGAAATTATCCATATATCTCATAAAATGCCAACCAAAAATATCTTAAATACATATATATATATAAACCATACTAAAATAATACTAGTAAAGTTAACAAGTAACCTTACAACTAACTAAATTATTGTGTTAAATAATTCAAACAATTAAAATTAAAATTAAAATTTAAAAATAAATAAAAGACACAATTATTTTATACAAAACCACACTCCACACTCTCTCTCTCCCCTCTCCAAAACCGCCCCCCCATATATACCCCCTCACTCTCCCAAAATTTGCTACTCTCTCATTATCATCCCTCTCTCTTTTCTCCCAACAATTTCTCTCTTTATTTCTCTCTTTATTTCTCACTAAAACACACCCAAAGCCCAGCCATTATCACTCAAGAAAATCAAGTGTTCAAGTCTTCACAAAGGTAAAAATAACATGTAGTGCAAAGCCAACACCTTTCTTTGTTATTGTTCTTTCATTTTATTTAAATTTCTTCTTCTACACTAGTTGCATGTTGTTTTACTTTTCAATATCTTTGGATCTTGATGTTTGGGAGCTTCATCACCATAACATCTTGAATGTTACTAAAAAGGGGATGAATCCATGACCAAACCCATGTTAAGACCAAAGAAGAACTTTTACAATGTTCTAACAAACATGCATGTGTTCTTCATCAAAATCAACCCTTTAATATCTAAGAGATTTTATGAACTACTCTTTAAATCCACTAAAAATATGTTTGAACTAACATGCATGAGCTAAAAATTCACTATTATAAGTTGCATGAAGGTGTTCTTGTCATAAACACCCAAGAACCTTCAAAAATAACCATTTTCAAGTATTTGCCAAAAAGGAGTTTTATAAATAAATTGCATGTATTGTAAATGGCTGAGAAATATATTTTTAAACTAAAAATATATGTATGGGGATGTGTCAAATCGGATTTCATGCATAAAGTCTTGTTTTGACAGCATGCTGCCAGATTCTTCTTCTCTCTTTGAAAAGCCATATCTCACTCAATAATACTCCAAATTAAGTGATTATTTTTCTGGAGTTCACTTTTATGAGTTATGAATCGAACCCAACTGGAATCATTGAAAAATATTAAGACTTCGACCTTCAAACATTTTTCACAAAAACAGTGCGCAAACAGCAATGTTCTCTGTCGCAGTTTACGTCTAGAATTATTTTATGTACTTAAACCACTCTAAAAATCATTAATCTTATGTCAAAAGTTTCGTAACACATTTAACAAACTGGTCATAAAATATCATGACCTAAATGTCCCCTGAAGTTATCCAAAAATGAACCGAAAGTGACTACATATTATGGACAGCAACTGACAATATTCTATTATAGCTATAAGCTAACTCTTGAACCCGTTTCATCCTTCTTGTGATGAAATTGTGGAATATGTATATATACTATATGATTATGCATTTTACTATAGCTAAAAGCTAACTCTTGAACCCGTTTCATCATCTATATGATGAAATTGTGGAATATACCTTTATATATTATGAATACACATTTTATGTACTCTAACTCCTAACATCATATATATTATATATATGGCTCCTAGTTATAGACCCTTTTCGTCACTCGTCATGACGAAATTGCGGTAATCTCAAATTATCATATGTAATGTTATAGATATTAACTACTAATATCGACGGACTTATTATAACATACAAACTTAATCCCAACAAAGGCATTTTATGTTGATTTGGATAATTACACGATACCAAGGATCAAGGTTTAGAACACAGAATCTTACTAGTGTCCTTACATTCGTAGGATCGACATAGGATCGCGTTACGGATCGCATTACGCACCACTCGGGAACAACTACGTTTATCACCGTGAGTTTTCGCAGCCCCTTTTTACTATTTTATACATTTTGGGGTGGAAAGCATGTTACAAATTCTATTTCACATCATTGTTTTGTTACTGAAATACTACAAACATTTGATACTCTATGGTACGTGTGCACATGTTAAAGATTCTGAGTTACGCTATCGCACAAAAGTCCCCAACTTGTTTTTACATTACCTATTTAACTCACGAGTGTGAGCCATAGTAATTATGGATAACGTTATTTGGTTGACCGCCCACTTACTGTGATGTGAGTGCATAATTACTACAGTGCCATGTTGACGATAGAACATGATGAACGGGGCAAACTAATACTATGGTCAGGAGGTTTGGGTAATGGCTCGGTATGCTACCTCTGAGGCAACACACTTATATACCTTGAGCAAAACAGAACGCAAAAACGGAACTTTTACAACCGAGAGTTGTACTACAATCTTTTGAAAGCGCAAATGCTATCAGCTTGCATTAAAACTTTTAGTGCATACGCAAACCTGTGAACTCACCAACTATTTTATAGTTGACACTCTCCTTTACATGCTTTTCAGGAAACATCATGTAAGGATGAGTTCTAGAAGGCACTACACTTAGCAGCATCCGAATTTATTTCATCATGCCAAGTTTCTTTTTGCGTTGGACAATTTGTATTTCACAAACATGTTGTATTTTGTAACCTTGATGATATGATGATTGTGTGTTGTCTTCTACCTTGTGCTTTTGAAACATTAAATTGTGACATCCCGTGTTTCCGCTTTAGCGGGGTGTGACAGAAGTGGTATCAGAGCCGAAGGTTATAGAGAATACCGGTCTTTCATTTGAAAAACCCAACTATAACCAAAGTCCAAGACTGACATGAAAATAACTAAACCTACTACTAGTATAACTAAGTCTATAATGACATTAACAGACTTTAATTAAACATAGCCTGATCACCTATGTTCGATTAAGGAAGGTTAATGCGAGACTAGAAATGGTTATAGTAGGAGTATGTCGATTTTACTTACACTCTCTAGAAGCATGCTTAGTGCATAGACATTGTATAGGATAGACATATTACTTATGCGATTAGTTACTAAGTACATTTTTGCTTCAGTTTCACTATGTCATCGTCGTCACCATCCTACACTCCTTAATCGTACTCGGCCGATGTATCGGGATACATCACCGGGCGACAACAAGTTAACCTACCCGACAACCGAGAAGAAGAGGATTACAGTAGTACGGAATCGGAACCCGAAGTGTCCAGCGAGCGAGACCCCTATGATAGACCTAGAGTATCACCAACCACGGTTTTACCCCGACCCACTCCAGTGATTGTTCAACCACATCCCGGAGGACCTCGCGTTAGGCAAACGGCAAGGAAGAATGTTCCAATCCCAAGGAGAGTCACGCTATCAACACCTCGTCCGAAGGCACCGAAACTGTCAAGAGTGGTCACCGGAGTGCCAATTGGGCGAATGGCCGAACTAACCTTGGCGAGAGATCAACATATCGGGGCAATGATAACCGAATTGCATGGGTGTCAAGTTAGGGTAACCCATCAAGCTCAAGTCTTAACAGAAGTTGTAGAGCTAACACACCAACTGGCCGTCGTATCAACTCAAGCTTGGGATGGCGCAAGGATGGCTAGAGAAATGGCAACAAGGGCTCAAGTGGCAAGCTTGGTAGTGGGAATGGTGAGGTTGTTACTGATGTTCTTGCTTGTGATCGGGGCATACTTGGGATAGTGCGGATATGAAGGCGGATGGATTGTAGCGTGTGGGAGGATCTTTTGAAAAACACCTTTAATTGCTTGTCATTTTAATTCACGTATTTCTAAGTGGTATTTCCATTTAAACAATGTGATACCGGTGTACGATAAACACCGGAAATTTTGTAAACTTCGGCATTTAATGGAGACCCATTGGGGGAAATTTTAACCAATCAATCTATTTACCTTGTACTTAACTTTACTGTTTCAAAAATTCGAATAAAATTATAAACCTTTGGAAAATATGAGTTCGAGAATTTGTACAAATTTTAACCAAAACGATTTTCGCAAATGTGATTTAGAATCATGCCTCCAAGAAGATCTACATGCCACACGGGAGATACCCCTGAAAACCAAATTCCTGACATAGCGCGAATCATCGCACAACGTATCCAAGAAGCCATACCTAACATCGTCACACAAGTAACTGCTGGCATCAATGCTAACCCCGAGAATCAAGGAGGTAGTGGAGGAAATCTGGGAAGTAACCGTACCGGATGTAACTACAAGTCCTTCATGTCCTGTAAGCCTAAAGAGTTCTAAGGAAAGGAAGGTGCCGTATGATTGCTTTCTTGGATTGATAGCATGGAGTCGGTACTCCATATTAGCAAATGCTCGGAGGACCACAAGGTGGAATATGCTACATGTCAACTCCAAGGCAGGGCACTAACATGGTGGAACATCCAGGTTCAAACCCGTGGAAGGGAAGATGCATACAGACTCACATGGGAGGAGTTCAAGAAGTTGCTCATTGAGGAGTACTGCCCTAAGAGTGAAATTTAGAAACTAGAAGTTGAATTCTGGAATCACGCCATGATCGGAGCCGACATAGACCGATATACAGCTCGCTTCCACGAACTCGCAAAACTGGTACCTCACATGGTCACTCCCGAGAGCAAGAGAATCGACCAATACTTATGGGGATTAGCATCGGAGATCCGAGGAATAGTCACCTCGGCAAATCTGACCACCATCCAAGCTGTTGTGGCCTTGGCACCTACTTTAACCAACGATGCGGTAAGATTGGGAACTCTAACATCGGGAAGTGCCAGCAATAAGAGGAAGCCAGAGCATCAGTCCGGAAAGAAATCCTTTAGTAGTGCAAACAAGGATAGGAACATCACGAGAAACTTTGGAGTAAAGACACAGGACCCAGGGCAATACAAGGGTTCACTCCCTAAATGCAACAAGTGCAACCGTCATCATGAGGGAGCCTGCGTTGTTTGTGACAACTGTAAACGGCCAGGTCATCTCACCAGGTTTTGTAGAAGTGAAAAAGAGCCCAATGAAGGGAGAAGGGCATGTTTTGAGTGCGGAAGTCCGGATCACTACCGGAACACGTGCCCGAGGTTTGGTAGGAGACCGAACAATAACAATAATGGGAATCAGGAAAGACAAGCCAACCAGGGGAATCAAGGAGGTCAGGCTCGAGGACGGGCATTTTTCATTGGAGCTGACGAAGCACGTCGCGACCCTAATGTGGTGACAGGTACGTTTCTCCTAAACAACCACTTTGCATCAGTATTATTTGACACTGGAGCGGATAGAAGTTTTGTTTCATTGGAATTTAGGCCACTAATTGACTTGGAGTCTAGGAGAATGTCGGATGCTTATATTGTTGAGGTTGCTAATGGTCATAAATTTGAGGCTAAGGATGTAATTTTAGATTTTACATTGAATCTAGCCGATAAGTTGTTTAGCGTTGATCTTATTCCTATCGAATTGGGGAGTTTTGACATAGTTATAGGCATGGATTGGTTATCCAAAAATCGAGCAGAGATTTGTTGTTTTGATAAGTCGGTTAGAATACCATTGCAAGACGGAAAAACCCTCGTGATACAAGGAAACAAAGTTGGAAGAAGCCTAGAGATGGTGTCAAGTGTTAAGGTTCATAAATATTTGAGGAAGAAGTGTGTTGCATTTTTGGCACTCATAATTGAGAAGAAGTCCGAGGAAAGGCGAATCCAAGACATTCCCGTGGTAAAGGATCACCCGGAAGTGTTCCCCGATGATTTTCCTGGACTGCCCCCATTTAGACAAGTTGAATTCCAAATTGACCTCATACCTGGAGCAGCACCTGTAGCTAAGGCACCGTAACGCTTAGCACCTGCCGAAATGCAAGAGTTGTCAAGTCAACTCCAAGAACTTCTGGACAAGGAATTTATTAGGCCAAGTTCCTCACCTTGGGGAGCTCCAGTCCTGTTTGTCAAGAAGAAGGATGGATTGTTTCGAATGTGCATCGACTATAGGGAATTGAACAAGTTGACAATCAAGAATCGATATCCTCTCCCTCGAATAGATGATTTATTCGACCAATTGCAAGGTGAAATATATTTCTCAAAGATTGATCTTCGATCAGGTTATCATCAGTTAAGAGTCCGTGAGGAGGACATTACTAAGACAGTTTTTAGGACACGTTATGGACACAAATAGTTTTTGGTTATGCCTTTCGGTTTAACCAATGCACCAACTGTGTTCATGGATTTAATGAATAGGATATGCCGACCCTACCTTGACAAGTTTGTGATCGTGTTCATAGATGACATTTTGATCTACTCCCAAAGTAAAGAGGATCACGAGCAACATTTGAGAGTAATTCTAGAACTTCTTAAGGAATAGAAACTGTACGCCAAATTCTCTAAGTGCGAATTTTGGATTTGAGAAGTACACTTTCTTGGTCACGTGATTGGAGAAAAAGGAATCCACGTGGATCCGGCTAAGGTAGAAGCTGTTAAGAAATGGGAAGCTCCAAAGACACCGACAGAAATTCGTCAATTTCTGGGTTTGGCAGGATATTATAGGCGATTCATCGAGAACTTCTCAAAAATTGCTAAACCACTCACCACACTAACCCAAAAGGATAGTAAATTCATTTGCGGAGAACCACAAGAAGAGGCGTTCCAGCTATTGAAGAAAAAGTTGTGCAATGCACCAATTCTGGTGTTACCGGAAGGAACATAAATTTTTGTGGTGTATTGTGACGCGTCGCATCAAGGTTTAGGTTGTGTATTGATGCAAAGGGACAAAGTGATAGCATATGCCTCGCGACAACTAAAAGTTCATGAGAAGATCTATACCACGCATGACTTGGAGCTCGGAGCCATAGTATTCGCTTTAAAGATTTGGAGACATTATTTGTACGGAACTAAGTGCACCATCTTCACCGATCATAAAAGTCTTCAGCATATTCTAGACCAGAAAATGCTCAACATGAGACAAAGAAGGTGGGTAGAGTTACTTAGTGATTACGATTGTGATATTCGTTATCATCCAGGTAAGGCCAATATAGTGGCTGATGCCCTGAGTAGGAAGGAATGGACAAAACCTTCACGTGTACGAGCAATGGGAGCGCTTGTACAAACAAGTTTAAAGACTCGAAATCTTGAAGCGCAGACCGAAGCAATGAGAACGGAAAACTTGAAGGACGAAACCCTTCACGACATAGAAAGCAGATTTGAAACTAAGGTTGATGGAGTACGTTATTTGAAGGACAGAGTTTGGATTCCAAAAGCTAGCAAAGTACGAGAGACAATCCTGAATGAAGCCCACAAGTCACGATATTCAATTCATCCTGGTGCGGATAAGATGTATAAGGATTTAAGGGAATATTATTTGTAGCCAGGAATGAAGAAGGATATTGCCCTATACGTAGGAAAATGTGTAACTTGCTCAAAGGTCAAGGTTGTATATCAGAAACCATCTGGTTTGCTACAACAACCAGAGATTCCCACTTGGAAATGGGAACAAATAACCATGTATTTCATAACCAAACTGCAGAGAACTGCCAAAGGGCACGACTCGATTTGGGTTATAGTAGACCGATTCATGAAATCTGCACATTTCTTACCGATTCGAGAAGAGTATAAAATGGAAAAGCTGGCTCAGATATACATCAAGGAAATTGTAACGCGACATGGAGTCCCGATTTCCATCATATCAGATAGAGATAGCCGTTTCACATCTCAAATTTGGCAGTCACTTCAAAGACTATTGGTGACACAATTGAATTTAAGTACTGCCTATCATCCCCAAACAGACGGCCAAAGCGAGCGAACCATTCAAACATTGGAAGACATGCTTCGAGCATGTGTAATAGATTTCGGAGGAAGTTGGGATAACCATTTACCGTTAGTCGAGTTTTCCTACAACAATAGCTATCACACCAGTATTAAGTGTGCACTATATGAAGCACTGTATGGACGCAAGTGTCGATCACCCCTTTGTTGGTTGGAGATTGGAGATAGATAGTTGTCTAGTCCATACATTGTACAAGAAACCACCGACAAAATTACAATCATCAGGGATAGACTTAAAGCAGCTCAAGATCGTCAAAACAGCTATGCGGACAATCGTAGGAAGCCTTTAGAGTTTCAGATTGGAAATAGAGTTTTTCTAAAAGTATCCCCTTGGAAGGGAACCGTCCAATTTGGAAAACGGGGAAAGTTGAACCCTCGATATGTTGGACCATTTAAAATCACCGAAAGAATTGGACAGTAGCATACAGACTGGAGTTGCCAACAGAACTAAGTGCTATTCATGACACGTTTCATGTGTCCAACTTGAAGAAATGTATAGCCAACGAGGAGATAACCGTGCCTCTGAAAGAAGTCAGAATCAACGATAAGCTGCACATCATAGAAAAACCAATTGAAATACTTGACCGAGAGGTCAAGCGTCTTAAGCAAAGTAAGATTCCATTGGTGAATGCCCACTGGAACACAAGGCGTGGACCTAAGTACACATGGGAACGGGAAGACTACATGAAACATAAGTATCCTCACTTATTTGCTAAACAACCGGTTACGAACGAAAGTTCTTGAATTTCGGGACGAAATTCTTTTAACCGGAGTAGACTGTGACAACCGTCAAATTCGCATTCCGGTTAGAACTGCACTAAACATATCAGATACTGATACTATATGTCACACTGTCCAATTTTAGCAGTCAACCCGGTACAGTAGGAAAAATTGAGAATTTTTGCCTAAAACCCCTCAAATTAGGGAATTATCCATATATATCATAAAATGCCAACCAAAAATATCTTAAATACATACATATATATATATATATATATATAAACCATACTAAAATAATACTAGTAAAGTTAACTAGTATTATTTTATAGAAAACCACACTCCACACTCTCTCTCTCTCCCCTCTCCAAACCCCCCCCCCCCCCCCATATATACCCCCTCACTCTCCCAAAATTTGCTACTCTCTCATTATCATCCCTCTCTCTTTTCTCCCAACAATTTCTCTCTTTATTTCTCTCTTTATTTCTCAATAAAACACACCCAAAGTCCAGCCATTATCACCCAAGAACATCAAGTGTTCAAGTCTTCACAAAGGTAAAAATAACATGTAGTGCAAAGCCTACACCTTTCTTTGTTATTGTTCTTTCATTTTATATAAATTTCTTCTTCTACACTAGTTGCATGTTGTTTTACTTTATCAATATCTTTGGATCTTGATGTTTGGGAGCGTCATCACCATAACATCTTGAATGTTACTAAAAAGGGGATGAATCCATGACCAAACCCATGTTAAGACCAAAGAAGAACTTTTACAATGTTCTAACAAACACGCATGTGTTCTTCATCAAAACCAACCCTTTAATATCTAAGAGATTTTATGAACTACTCTTTAAATCCACTAAAAATATGTTTGAACTAACATGCATGAGTTAAACATTCACTATTATAAGTTGCATGAAGGTGTTCTTGTCATAAACACCCAAGAACCTTCAAAAATAACCATTTTCAAGTATTTGCCAAAAAGGAGTTTTATAAATAAATTGCATGTATTGTAAATGGCTGAGAAATATATTTTTAAACTGAAAATATATGTATGGGGATGTGTAAAATTGGATTTCATGCAAAAAGAATAAGAATAGTGGTAAAAGACAAAAAGGAGTGCACATGCATAAAGTCTTGTTTTGACAGCATGTTGCGAGATTTTACTTCTCACTTTGAAAAGCCATCTCACTCAATAATACTCCAAATTAAGTGATTCTTTTTCTGGAGTTCACTTTTATGAGTTATGAATCAAACCCAACTGTAATCATTGAAAAATATTAAGACTTCGACCTTCAAACATTTTTCACAAAAACAGTGCGCAAACAGCAATGTTCTCTGTCGCAGTTTACGTCTAGAATTATTTTATGTACTTTAACCACTCTAAAAATCATGAATCTTATGTCAAAAGTTTCGTAACACATTTAACAATCTGGTCATAAAATATCATGACCTAAATGTCCCCTGAAGTTATCCAAAAATGAACCGAAAGTGACTACATATTCTGGACAGCAACTGACTATATTCTATTATAGCTATAAGCTAACTCTTGAACCCGTTTCATCATTCTTGTGATGAAATTGTGGAATATGTATATATACTATATGATTATGCATTTTACTATAGCTAAAAGCTAACTCATGAACCCGTTTCATCATCTATATGATGAAATTGTGGAATATACCTTTATATATTATGAATACACATTTTATATACTCTAACTCCTAACATCATATATATTATATATATATGACTCCTAGTTATAGACCCTTTTCGTCACTCGTTATGACGAAATTGCGGTAATCTCAAATTATCATATGTAATGTTATAGATATTAACTACTAATATCGACGAACTTATTATAACATACAAACTTAATCTCAACAAAGGCATTTTATGTTGATTTGGATAATTACACGATACCAAGGACTAAGGTTTAGAACATAGAATCTTACTAGTGTCCTTACATTCGTAGGATCGACGTAGGATCGCGTTACGGATCGCATTACGCACCACTCGGGAACAACTACGTTTATCACCGTGAGTTTTCGCAGCCCCTTTTTACTATTTTATACATTTTGGGGTGGAAAGCATGTTACTGATTCTATTTCACATCATTGTTTTGTTACTGAAATACTACAAATATTTGATGCTCTATGGTACGTGTGCTCATGTTAAAGATTCTGAGTTACGCTATCGCACAAAAGTCCCCAACTTGTTTTTACATTACCTATTTAACTCACGAGTGTGAGCCATGGTAATTATGGATAACGTTATTTGGTTGACCGCCCACTTACTGTGATGTGAGTGCATAATTACTACAGTGCCATGTTGACGATAGAACATGATGAACGGGGCAAACTAATACTATGGTCAGGAGGTTTGGGTAATGGCTCGGTATGCTACCTCTGAGACAACACACTTATATACCTTGAGCAAAACAGAACGCAAAAATGGAACTTTTACAACCGAGAGTTGTACTACAATCATTTGAAAGCGCAAATGCTATCAGCTTGCATTAAAACTTTTAGTGCATACGCAAACCTGTGAACTCACCAACTATTTTATAGTTGACACTCTCCTTTACATGCTTTTCAGGAAACATCAAGTAAGGATGAGTTCTAGAAGGCACTACACTTAGCAGTATCCAACTTTATTTCATCATGTCAAGTATCTTTTTTCTTTGGACAATTTTTATTTCACAAACATGTTGTATTTTGTAACCTTGATGATATGATGATTGTGTGTTGTCTTCTACCTTGTTCTTTTGAAACATTAAACTGTGACATCCCGTGTTTCCGCTTTAGCGGGGTGTGACATAACTGCATCCACCTATTTGCATTCATTACTGGATTAACAGGTGGAGTTACAGTACCGGTACCCATTTCTGGTCTCTATGCTTCGGTACTTCTGTCATTCAGCACTTTCATAAACATCTCTTGTTGTTGATTCAATGAAGCATTCATGACTCGCATCATATTTTCCATCATACGGGACTCCATCGTAGATTTCGTCGTTACCGGATTAGAAGTACCGACATTAATTCGATGCGTTGGATTTCCTCCTTCCCCCAGGATAGGTGGCCTTGGTGGACTTATATTCGCTCCACCCCTTTTAGGTTGATTTCCCACAAATTCATTTGCCACACGATCCTCCGAAGAAGTAGAAGATCTATTTGGTGTATTAGCCATCGTATTCTGTTAGGCACATAAAGATAACCATAAGAAATGGCTACACACAACCCAAACACAAAGAAACGTACTTTAACATTTGTTAATCTCCATAACAATTAGAAACAAGTACGCTTACGTAGCAATATATTCATAATAACAGTAGCTAATTGAAATTATGAACATACTACACATAAGAATTCTCATTACCATCATCACAGTTCTTAATTCACGTATTTCCGTCGACTCTAAGACTATCATGTCTTAGTATTTCTACCCAATCTCACAAATCATCACTTACTCATCTCAGCTTAAGTCTAGGTATCTTACGATCATACCTAGTTCACTTAAACTAAAGCTTTGATACCAAACCGAAATACCCTAAAAATCACTATAAATTTAAACCTTAAATTTATCAGGGTTTACTACGTCTTCCGAAACTTTCATTTACAAATGGAGAATTAGTGACAAGGTTCATAATTACCAGTGAACTATCATAAACAACCAACTATTCTAATCCATAACATACATGATTAGATTACAAGGGTTGCCTATAATATTTCCAAAATATCTTCAATATAACTAATCTCTCCATTAAACCTTCAAAAGCTATGACTCAAAAGTCACTCTCCGCTCATCTCTTCATATCCCTTCCCGTGCTAGCACCTGATAAGAAAATTTAATTTGGAAACATTAGGCTTGCGCATAGTGAGAACATCTAGTTTAAAATCAAAACATTTATAAACTTCGAAAACCAAGTTTGTAAACAAAGCATATAAAATAACCTTTTCGCAAACTTTCATACCATACACATAACATCTTTCGATGACGGGAATCATACCCGGTTCCATGAATATGACGAACACCAAGTAAGTCATCGCATCATGTTTAGGAGCAACACAATGAATCACTAATGATTCTAGATTCCAGCTCATATCCAAGAAATTACAATTAAACCATGCCTATTTCTTGGAGTGGTAGTAGGAATAGCAATTATACCTTGCACATTCCTCATCTCCTAATAGAAAACGGAAATAGCAATTATACCTTGCCTATTTCACGTTTTCACGTCACAATACGAAAAGGGAATAGCAATTATACTTTGCCTAAGCCTCATTTCCAAATAGATAACGGAAATAGCAATTATACCTTGCCTATTCCACGTTTATTAAATAATGCTAGTGCCTATGGATCCATTACACTTACTTAAATAAGTACTCACACAGACTTATATATCATTTTCTCCGAGCAAATAATTATTTAAACAATTTTAAGAAATTGTCCGGATGATATCCGGTAACATCCAGAAAATAGAGTAATCCGGTTACTATTCATCCGGAACACTATCATCCAAAATACTATTCATCCGAAATCATTCTGTAACTTACCTGGTTCCACGATTGTACTGCATCTCAAGTAAATCTTCAATCTCAAGTCTCTTAAATATGTAAGTAAATCTATGAGACCATTTCAATTCAAGTTAAAAACTCTTGAAAGCATGTAAACACAAATAGATGAACTCACCTTAAGAATTTAACTTAGAGTCTGCAAATCAATTCAAAATCCTTTCCACCAACAGACTTCAATAACCTAATCAAAAACCAAATTACTTGTAATTATCCATTCTTAAAAATCGAATTGGAGGAGAGAATCGAAACATTACCGAACAAGACCTGTAATCGCAAATCACTTTCCTTGCTTGAGACCGACTTCAAATGACATAACAGATAAGTCTAAATTCTGATTCCCTTCTAATATAAGTATCTCAAAATTCAAATATTTATAATTAGCCCCTCCACTTTGACTAATTACAAATTTGATCCCTTGACATCACATTATTTCATAACTTCCAAAATAATATACAAATTATGGAAATTTCGAGGCGTTACACGATACAAGGATGAATTAGGGAGCATTACTTGAAACAGAAAATGAGGTGAGCTTGAGTGTGATAGAAATAAAAAAAATACGGGGAGAGTGAGACAGGATCTGTAAAAGGATTAAATGAAGATCCTTCCCAAACCGTGTCTAGCCGGGTAGCCACATCTACTGTCAATGTGCGTACGTCGCCATTTGACATTGAAAAAGACATAGTAGACAAAGTTATGCATTGCACAGCCCCACCAAGCCACTCATTGACCTCTCAACAGGTTGATGTTTCACTTCTTCACGGGGATCAAGCACAAACTCTATCGGCAACACAATCGGTGTTTGCTGGTAAAGAAACAGATAGTCCTCTGCCCCGGCCATCGACTTCATTTCTGCGCACATCGATTCTAGTGACTTTTGGAACAACTTCTTTTCCTAGGACACAATCGCCAGTCACAACACCATTGGTGAGACAAAACATTGGACTTCGTGCTCCAATCGGAACACCCCAAGTATTGCCGTCATTCGTTGGTGCTTTACGAGGACCAGGTGGAAGTCCTGTCAACGTTAACACCATGCCAGCGTTGAACACATGCCATGCAGTTACTTTAACTATCATGTAAACCAGTAACCTAAGTGGTCTGGGTGTTAGTCCCGTACGTGCTCAATAGATCAAATCATTGATGGGACCCCATCCACATAACTTTGTGATGGTGAAACTCTTGGGAGTTGCTATTGGTTCTTTGAATACTTTGTACAAGAATCAAGCAGATGAGATGAGGAAAATTGTACATAAGTTGTTTGATGAAGTTAGTCGGGCGGTGAAAGGAAAGTTTGTTGTGGAAACTCCTGTGATTGAAACCGATCCTCAACCTGATCCTAAATCCAAATCCAAGCAATCATCTACCCAACCAGAACCTACCATTCCCATACCAGAATTGAAATCTAGATTGTTTGCTTAGTTATTGGCTCAAGGAGACAATAATAGTGCTGAAGATGTGGAGCTAGTTGGCTTATTGAGAAGACAAACTGAGCTACAAACCCAATTACCCACCAAATCTGACATACACACCTTACAACAATCAATCCATGATATGACCCAAGCCATTACCACAGGTTTCAAATCACTTTCTGACCGGATAACTATTCTAGAGCAAACTTGCAGTTCTCAGGCCTAAAGTTCTAAGAGAAAGCATGATGATCAAGATCCAGATCATGATCACCATGAGGGGGAGATGAGTAAGAGGCAGAAAGTTGGAGAGGCTAGTGGATCTGGGGTTGGAATGGAAAGTGCAAGTGTTGATGTTGTGGTAAATGTTGAAAATGTTGAACAAGCTGGGAGTAACGTTCAAAATGTTCTTGATGATATCATTCCTACGGTTGAAAAGCCTGAAGGAAGTGATAAAAGAACGGAAGAAGAGAGAATGGTTGATAGCTTAATTCAGGATATTATCTATGTTGATTCTGAAGATGAGCCGGAGAATACTGTGATCAAGATCAAAGAAGAGTTGGATGATGTTTTTGATGCAGTTAATGTTCAGCCTGTTGAGTCTGACTCTGATGATGAAACTCCTAAAGGTGATGATCCAGTAATTGGTATTCCTGTTATTCCTGACATTCCAGAAGGGAAGATAAAAGATCCAGTTTCTAAAGCTGAAATGCAGGAATTCCAAAAAATTATTGATAGAGAATCACTTATTGAAAGGAGGTGGGACCGAATCAGAATCATTACTCCTTTTTAAGAAGATATCCAGAAAGACTTGTTCGTAAGGAAAGTTCAGCCGATAGATCTTGTGAAATTGTATTCTATTGAGAAACTTCTGTCACTACACCGGGTGGAGTACTTACACTTGATGATAAACAAGGACCATAATCTGAAGTTGGTCAGAATGGATAAGGAGATAGTAAGGATTGTGAATATAGAATCTCATAAGATACTAAATGTCTGGTATCCGAAGTTCACCGTTTATAGAACAGATGGCAAAGAATGGTCATTCACCGAAGCTGATTTTAAGTCACTCACTTGTGAAGACTTTTTCAGACTCTATGGCATTCTAGCCCGAACTCCGAAAAAAGATATTACTTGGTGTGAAGCTTATCAATCCGTAAAGCACTTCATCAAGAATTTGGTGAAGTTTGCATACTTAAATGATTTCCAAATGGCATTGGAAGCTGGTCAAATCAGAGTTAACATCCTAAGGCCCAACAGAAGATTATCTGATGCTCAAGGTATTCATTTGTAAAAGATTCTTGAGAAACCTGAATTTGGAATTGTGTATCTCAATGCTCAGACGAAGAAGAAATTCATGAGACTTATTGAGGTGAACAAGTATAGTGATGGAACGTTCAAGTTGTTGAAGATCCGGTTGACTGAAAAGCTTAGATTGGATGAAAAGAAGCTGGTGCCCTTGAGTTCTAAAGAGAACCGGTTGATCAACAAAGCCCTGAAAGCTATGGATAACAGATTGGAGTACAAAAATGCTCTGAGGAGGTTTGGGATTATCTTTGGGATTCGAAAGAAGTATATTCCTCCAGAGCAGCTTGTATAGTTTTTGTTTTGAAGTTGAAGGGCTTATTGTGTAAATATAGATGCTACGTATAAATAGCCTAAATCCCTTTATGTGTTGTAAGCATTCATAAGCATTATCACTCTTACTACTTGTAACTCTCTCAACAATGTAACTTTGGAGATTCAATCTAATGATAGATGACTTGTGGTAATTGAGCATATAAAACATACTTGTTTCTGGGATCACATCTATGCACCTCCCCATCTTTTTAGCAACATCATCATCAGAAGTTGTGTTTTTTATTACTTTTAGTTTACTTTATTTAAATCATTGTTTTTGTAAATATTTTTATTTAAATAAATTTATTTATGTAAATATTTTTTTAAATAATAATATTTGTACTTTTGATTTGACAACACCCACAAAAAAAGAAGTTTTGTCTTTTTGATTTAACCACACCCCTAAAAAAATCTTTGTCCATTTGATTTGACAACACACTAAAAAAAGAATCTTTTTCATTTTCATTTGACAACACCCCGTAAAAAGAATATTTGTCTTTTTTGATTTGATAACACTCTCTAAAAAGAATATTTGTTCTTTTTGATTTGACAACACCCGCTAATTTTGTTTTTGCTTTTTATTTAATTTTTCATTTTGAACAACATTAAAAACCTAGAAAAACTAAAATGTTTAGAAAATTTCTATAAATACATAATAAAAATCATATATATTTTAATTCATATATTTTCATTATTCTGAAAATGCAGTTTGAGCTTCATATAATATCACCCTGACCGAATGCATTTTTTCAATAGTGTCAGTATAATCAACTGCAGAACAATCTTTTCTACCCTTCTTTCCTTTCTTGCTAACACGAGATTTCTTCCTTTTCTTATTAACAAATTCAGACGATAATCTATACACATCCCCATTTTTTTTAGCAACATCATCATCAGAAGTTGTATTTTTTTACTTTTACTTTAATTTATTTAAATCATTATTATTGTAAATATTTTTGTGTAAATATTTTTATTTAAATAAATATTTTTATGTAAATATTTTTTTAAATAAGAATATCTGTACTTTTAATTTGACAACACCCACACAAAAAAAGCTTTCTTTTTTTGATTTGACAACACCCCATAAAAAGAGTCTTTCTCCATTTGATTTGACAACACCCTAAAAAAGAATATGTAATAACCAGGTTTTGTTTTGTAAATAAAGTAAAAGGGGGTGTATGGTGTGAAAAATGAAACTTTGGTGGCCTTTGTGAGAATAAGAGAAATAGGGTTAAAACCCTAAAATCCCTCATTTCTTTTTTCACTATTGTGCGGCTAGTGTAAAAAACTGGGTGTGGAGCAAACATTGCAATTTTGGGAAGGCATAACTTGGATTGGGAACTTTGGAGTGTGAATCTCCATCTTCTTCAAGGTAAATTCCTTCTCCTTAATCCCTTAAGCTCTTGTATAATGTTTGCAAGTCTATTGTGGGTTTTGTTGTTGAGATTTCTATTTGGAGACTACTTTTGAATGATATCTCCCAAGAAGAAATGAAGTGTGGTCTATGTGTGTGATATCCAAATTTAATCAGTGTAAGAAATCGATTAGAGTTGTTGGTTTAATCATTTAAAACTCAAATTCCATCTCTAATGGTTAATGATAGGATTAGAGGGGTTTTTGGTTGAGTTGTGGTGTAACTTTGCGTATTCGAATAAGTCGCCAGAAGGGTTTTTCCGAATCGGGAAGTATACCGGAAGTTATCGAAATCCGGTAGTTGTCTGGAGGGGACCCGAAAGTTGTGTTACTGGACGTCTTATCCGGAAACGTTTGGGAATCCGGATGGAATCTGGAAGTGAGTACCGGAAGTCATTATCCAGGAAAGGACCCAGAATCCAGAAGCGTGTACCAGAAAAGGGGAACCTGGATTAGCCCAAATTATTTGTATCCGGAAAATAGGGCGGAGTTCGGAAGGAGGTATCCGGAATCCGGATCTTCCGGGACTTTGTGTGGTTGGGGTGCTTTAGGGAGTGATTCGTGAGTTTCGACTCTGAGAGAAATTTGGAGTGGCTTATTCACTCTTGCATGTCGGGTGTTTATGTAGGTGCGGTTAGAGGATAGTGGTTGCAAGTGAGAGCATTTAGCGTGGACACCAGGCGAGTCTTTCTAACTAAAAGTGTGTTGATCTATATGCTATTTTAATCGCATGAGATGCTATAGAACTGCATGTTTTATCTTTTATATGAAACTGCATGTTTTGTTATGTTCAAGAAGGTTGAGATATTATGTATGCATGCATTTGGAAGTGGGCATGTATGGCTAAGTCGGGGGGTGTCCCGCCAGTGCTCATATCAGGGGGTGTGTCCCGTTAATGCCATGGAAGGTGTGTTCCAGTTAAGGCAGTGTGAGACTGACATGTTGTCACAGGTGTGTGTGACTTCAGTGTGCCATTTACATGCGTAGTTATTGCGTTTGAATGTTTAAATGTTTTAAAGTTGAGAATTGTTTATAAATGCTTATAAACTGTTAAAAAAAATTATGTGGCGCGGATGTTTGTTTCTGGAGGGAACTCACTAGACCTCATGGTCTAACCCTCACTTTTCAAAAACTAAACCACTTTCACGTAAGCGCTTGGTAGAAGGCACTAGTAAGGGAAAGGAGAAGGCGTGAGCATGAAACTTTGGCCTAGAAGGAAGTCATTATATTTAGTACGCCGAGCTTAGTATGCTAGAAATCTCAGTTGTGTAATAGGTTGTTTCTGCAAACCCTGTTATGTATTCGTATGTTTTGATAGTATTTTGGAGCCGTTTCGGCAAGTTGTTTAAAACCTGGTGTTTAAGCTTTATAATTTTAGGTGGGTTGTTACCATTGGTATCAGAGCCGTAGTTTAAGAGATTTAGGTGACCGGATGGGCCTAAACTTAAACTGTGGAGTATAGGGGAACACGGCTGAGATATATCACGCTTTTAGGAAAGGTCACTATAAGTGCGCTAATGATAGGGTAGTGAGGACCGTCATGTGAGGTAAATTTGAAATTATATCTGGCTAATGTAATCACGAATTTATAGGTACATGAGTGTGCTTAATTTCTCTTGTTGAGAGGATCAATGAGTGTGGTTGTGTGTAGAGAGTTCTAACCTTGCAATGATGGCAATGGTTTAGTGTGTCGTGCGAGATCGTTCATGGTGTAAATGATGACACCTTCTAGAAGGAGTACTGTGTGAGTTATGGGTGGCCCGATGTGAGGTATAACCTCTTGGGTTCATAGGAGGAATAACTGATTGGAAGTGAGATCCTAGTTTCTGGTGAGTCTCTACTCTGGGAGTTTGTTATGTCGTTCAATTGGGATCTTGAGAGCTTCAACTCAATAATTGGGTAGTAGAGATGAGTCTTTTGATTCTCTGGTCAATGGAAGGGTGGCAAGGGTGGTTGAGAAATGATAGTCGTGTTGATTGGTAATATAGGGCAAGGATAGGATGAAAAGAAAAAAGGGGGGAGCTATTGTTGGTTAACCAATTTAGAGTCGAAGTGAAACTGTATATTTTGCAAATTAGTAGTCAAGGTGGTAACTGTGTAGTTGGGACATACATGCATGTGGGGAAGCACCGGTACCAAAGGTTGTTGCCAATGTGAGAAACCTGATGGTTTGGTCGGAAGTAGGGTGCCGATGTTAAATTGCCGTGAATGCAAATGGTTAACCTTGCTAGAGTGAATAGCCTTCGAGATTAAGTGAGTCATGCATTGTGTTTTCAAACAAGTCACACGAGCCCTTCATGTCAATTGTGTGTGGGGGGTGCCTTGTAAGTTTCTGGTTTTGAAAATGAGTTGGCGCGTGCAAACGTGTGTTTGAAGGAAAAGATAAATTTATTTACATTGTGTGACAAATTTTGAACTTGGAGAACTAGTGAATTATTTCACCTCTTTTACGAGTGAGTTAACCTTTGTTGTAGAAATCATAACAACATTTGATCACATGGTTTTTAAGAGTGAAATCAATATGGACACGTTGTTGTCATATCAATGGGCGTGAGAGTCGACCGACTCTCTCAGTGTGAGTGGTTTTGTCGTATTTTTTTAATAGCATGGAAAGAGTTTAGTGAATTTAGTTTCGGTTGTTGGACAAGGTTGTGAGATATCATGGGTTGCGTGTGAGCGATCCTTGAGATCGATGTGTGTGTGGTTATCCTTTATGGCGGGGTCGTGCCATGCATATCTAACCATGTTTCACAGTGTATTTTAAAATGTGCAAAACGATTTAAATCATCGTGTCGTCATGCATGAATGCTATGAACTTGCTAGGTAGGGGGACATATCGTATTTAAGGATGAGGAAAGGTTTCGAGAATTGAAATGTGTGGTTGAGTCGTCGATGATCGATCCGTGACATTGGTGTTTCCTTTTAGGAGGGCGGCGACTTACTAGATTCTCAGACTTTGACTTTAGAGATGCTTGTATTATGTTAGTCTTTGCTCTTGTATGGTAGTTTGGGGCGTAGTTGGCGGCGGGGGTGTGTCTCGGGTAAAATTTCGCAGTAGGAAAATACTTCTAAAAAGTAGCATTGTAGTATGTTGATGAAATGGTATCGGCATGGAGCCGAAGTTTATGGTGGCCCTGTATTTAGGCTAAATGTCGGGTAAGTCTGGTGCGTCAATCATGTGAGGATTGTGGGGCACAAAGTTAGTTACGATGTGCAGGATGAAGTAGATTATGTTGGAAGTCCTCGTTTGACGGAGACACCGTTGAAGAATCACCATGTTGGCCGTTGACGTTAAAGCTAACGACCATTCGTTAAGATCGTTGTCGAAAGGCTGGAATTGGAAAAAGAAACTCTTGTGTGCTTATTTGATCAGGTTTTTATAAAGATGCAAGAGGTCGTTCGGGGAAAGGTGTATACCTGATAGGAGGCTGAACTGTCTTGTGTGAGTGTTATGAAAGTGGAAGATCGCTGGTTGGATAGGTGATTTCCTATGTGGTTGATGTTTCATTTATGAATGAAGTATATAGCACAACTGAAGTGGGACACATTGATTATGTTGGGTTGGAAGGAAGCGCCTTACCTTTGGTTTATTCGAGCTTGTTTTGTGTAGATCCCGAAGAGCCGGATGGGGACAAAGACCTGTTTGAGAAAGGTAGTTGATCTAAATTTTGTGGCTCATCTTTGATCGAGGGAGTCAAAGTCGTGGGATAGCCTTATTTATAATGCATGTGTTATGGTTGGTATGGAGAAGTCAAGGCCTATTGTGTGTACAATGACAGTGAGGATTCTACCTCTAGTGAAATGATGTTATGTGGTGGTTGTGTGAATGAGTTAGTGGTAACTTATGCATAGTAGACGTGCAAGTCATTGGTGTAATGATTTGTTGTGAGGTTAAGTGGTGGGGCTAGTGTTGTTGTTATGGGAGAGCGTAAGTGGGAATCCCTGCTCGGAGATTGCTGATAAGTTAATCAAATATGGCAAATATATGTATGTTGATATTCATGGATGTTTGGTGGGTGTTATGGTATTGTTAAATCGAGGAAGTAAAAGAATGTAGTGGTAGTTGGTGGCTACCTAAGAGAGAAACCGTGTGCTCATCGGTTGCGATGAGCTGATGGGTGGGTTGTCTTGTGCTTTTGGCATGTTTACAAAGATGTTGGATTGGTTAGTTTATGATGTTTCGTAGTTGATACGAAATCTTTGTGAATGTCGAGTTATTTCTTGTGTAAAGGAGTTCTCATGAGTGGGTTAACCCCGTTTGTGGAACAAGATGTGTGTGGTGGCTTCGAGTATTGGGTGTTATTTCTGGATGACTAGACTAAATCCCCGAGTGAGTCTTGTGGTGATACCATTTGGTTGAGCTTAGTGAGGTATATGTGTTAACAACACAATTAGATTGGATAAAAAATGGAATGGGCAATGTTCTATACTTGCCTGAGGAGGTAGAGGTGGTATGTTGAAATAAGGGGGTAAACCGAAAGTGGAAGGTTTGGGCAAGTAACGAAAAAATGGGAAGCAACGTTTTTAAGGTGTCATTGTTGGGTACATGAACTCCTAGAGGGAGCATGAGAAAGAGGATTTGCGTGTATGTGATGGTTTAAGAGTCGAGGAAAGCTAGTTTGTGTGTTTGGTGAAAAGAGTGCACCTTCTAGTGAGCCGTTCTTTAGAATCGTGTTCTAAGTTTTGAGAAGGAAGTGGAAGAAGGTAGTCGAATGTAGTGCTCGGGATGAAGGATCATTGGATTAGACTTGGTATTAGTGTGGGAAAATATACCAGTGAGCTTGTCGATCGGTGTTAAACTAATGGGAATAGTTTTGTGTGAGCATGATCACTCCTTCCTGTTGAGCGAGTGAAACTTGAATTTATTCCATATGTGGATGGACGATTGTTGGATGCATTGAGAATTTGATCGTGTGCCTTCAAGATTGGTTCAACTTGGATTAGTGGCTGCTTCAGATGTTGGAGTGTGGAAGTTTCCTACTTTTAGCTATGTATAGCGTGGGGTGATGAGGTGGTCAGAACGTATGGATTGATTAATATTGATGAATTGTAGTCAATGCAATTCGGGAAAGAAAGTGTTATTTGCCTTAGACATATACCGTGTTGGGAGAAGTGATTTTAGAATTTGCGTGTTATCTGGTGAAGAAACTCTTAGCTGTGAGTTCATGGAGATATTCAAGGTTGATCTTGTGTTGAATTGGAGAATTGAGTGTTTGTTATTTTATTAAAGGCTTCAAGTTGTGGTGGCATTAACTTCGGTAAAAAGGAAGTGAAGTTGTGTGTGAAAACCCTTATTTTGGTGCGTTTTAAAATCGTGGGTCCGTGTGGGTGGACGGTATTTCGTATAGTTGACCTGAGGTGTTATAACTACGTTACGTGAGTTATTTGGGGTAAAAGTTATAGTTAATCGAAAACGTGATAATTGGTTGGTATACGCCCCACTGTTGAAGATTTATGCAAAGTGAGAACAGAAAGGATCCTTACAAGAAGCAAATAGGTTAGCATGGGTAGTTATCAGAGAATCTTCCATGTGTAAAGATGTATCGTGGGAGAAAGGCATTTGGTGGGACCGGAGATCATGCAGTTGACTGCCGATAAAATAAACCAGATTCGCGGGAGTTAAGGGTGGTTCAAGACCGTCAAAGGATGTATGCAAACGAAAGAAGGAAACCTATCGAATTTCAAGTAGGAGATAGCGTTGAGCTTAAAGTCTCGCTTGGGTAGGGCGTTGTTCGTGTTGGAAGGAAGGAAAGCTAAGGCCTAAGCATGTCGGGTCGTTTGCCATAACCATGTGTGTGGATGAGGTGGCGTATAAATTAGAGTTACCAGAGGAGCTTCGAGGAATTCATTCGACCTTTCACGTGTCGAACCTAAGGAAGTGTTTGGTCGAGGCAAGTATGGTCATACCGTTAGAAAACATTCGTGTGGATGAAAAGTTTATCTATGTTGAGGAGTTGTTGACGATCGTGGATCGCAAGATAAGAAAGTTGAGAACTAAAGAGATATCTCTTGTGAAAGTTCAGTGGTGTTTCCATAAGGGTCAGGAGGCGACTTCGGAGGTGGGGTCGGATATGAGGTCCCGTTACCCTCCATTGTTGGAAGATGTAATTCCGGGGACAGAAGTCTTTTGAGGGAAGGATGTTGTAATAACCGGGTTTTGTTTTGTAAATAAAGTAAAAGGGGGTGTATGGTGTGAAGAATGAAACTTTGGTGGCCTTTGTGAGAGAATAAGAGAAACAGGGTTAAAACCCTAAAATCCCTCATTTCTTTTTTCAGTATTGTGCGGCTAGTGTAAGAAACTGGGTGTGGATTGCAATTTTAGGAAGGAAGAGCTTGGATTGGGAACTTTGGAGTGTGAATCTCCATCTTCTTCAAGGTAAATTCCTTCTCCTTAATCCCTTAAGTCTTGTGTAATGTTTGGAAGTCTATTGTGGGTTTTGTTGTTGAGATTTCGATTTGGAGACTACTTTTGATCGATATCTCCCAGGAAGAAATGAAGTGTGGTCTGTGTGTGTGTGTGTGTGTGTGTGATATCCTAATTTAATCAGTGTGGGCAATCGATTAGAGTTGTTGGTTTAATCATTTAAATACCCAAATTCCATCTCTAATGGTTAATGATAGGATTAGAGGGGTTTTTCGTTGAGTTGTGGTGTGGTGTAACTTTGCGTATTCGAATAAGTCGCCAGAAGGGTTTTTCCGAATCGGGAAGTATATCGAAAGTTATTGAAATTCGGTAGTTGTCCGGAAGGGACCCAGAAGTTGAGTTACCGAACGTCTTATCCAGAAACCTTTGGGAATCCGGATGGAATCCGGAAGTGAGTATCGGAAGTCGTTATCCGGGAAAGGACCCAGAATCCGGAAGTGTGTACCGGAAAAGGGGAACCCGGATTAGCCCGGATGATTTGTATCCAGAAAATAGGGGGGAGTCCGGAAGGCGGTATCTGGAATCCGGATCTTCCGGGACATTGAGTGGTCGGGGTGCTTTAGGGAGTGATTCGTGAGTTTCGACTCTGAGAGAAATTGGGAGTGGCTTATTCACTCTTGCATGTCGGGTGTTTATGTAGGTGCGGTTAGAGGATAGCTTTTAACACCAGATCTGTTTATGAATGTTTTATGTTTTCTCTCAAAAAGGCTCCTTGATGGTTCAAAACAGTGGTGAAGTTGAGTCATGAAAGCTGGACAAAATGGGGTTAATTGTCTTGGTCTTTCAGGAATATGAGCCTACATTTGAGGGGGAGCTCGTGATGCTTTGAAGACTTGAAGAACGGAATGCCAAAGTTTCTAAAGAAAGCAAGGGGGAGACTATAAGATGATGCTTTCTTTATAAAACATTAGGGGGAGATTGTTACCTTAAATTAGCCCCTAATTTAAAAGAATGTTTTATAAAGAAATTGTTTATGGGCTTTATAATTAGTTGTATGGGCTTAGGCCTTTTATCTTGTAAATGGACCCTTTATAAAGGATTTTAGGGTTCATTTTTCATTTAGGTCATTTTGGATACAACACAAAAACACACACAGACTAGGTGAAATTCACATGAGAGTCGTTTACATGTTTAGTGTGGTGTTTTTCCATTTCCTCTCCATATTATTAATCAAAGAAAATGAGATGAGTTCTTGAATATATTGTTCTTCATGTTTCATCTTATCTCTACATTTTATATGGATCTTTATCTTCTATTGTTTGTCTAAAATGGGATCAACAGATGGACTATTAATCACCCCATTGATCAGATTCTTGGTGATCCAAACGCTGATGTTCAGACTCGACGAAGTGCAGGTAATATTTGTTTATTTGTTAACTTTATTTCTATGATTGAACCAAAGAAAACAGATGATGTCCTCAGAGATCCAAACTGGGTCAACGCTATGCAAGAAGAGCTGACAGAATTTGAAGGAAACAAAGTTTGGAATCTCGTTCCAAGACCATCTGACAAGTCAGTGATATGCACTAAATGGGTCTATCGAAACAAGGTGGATGAACATGGAACTGTAACCCGCAACAAGGCTCGTCTTTTTGCTCAGGGATACATACAAGAAGAAGGTATAGACTACGATGAGACATTTGTCCCAGTGGCAAGACTCGAAGCTATTCGTATATTTCTAGCATACGCTGTGCACAGAGACTTCAAAGTATATCAGATGGATGTGAAATTAGAATTCCTCAACGGAAGGCCGAATGAAGAAGTCTATGTTGAACAACCTCCAAGATTCATTGATCCTAAGTATCCAGGTTATGTATATAAATTGGATAAGGCACTTTATGGCTTAAAGCAAGCTCCTCGTGCATGGTATGACACTCTCTCTACTTATCTCCATATTAAAAAATTTGAGCGTGGTAAAATCGATAAAACTCTATTTTTCAGGAAAGTAAAAGGTCATATCATTCTTGTTCAAATATATGTCGATGATATTATATTTGGTTCTACTAACCCTGACTTATGTACTCGTTTCGCTGAAAGAATGAAAGTTGAATATAAAATGAGTATGATAGGTGAACTGACATATTTCCTTGGTCTTTAAATCAAACAGAATGAAAAAGGTACTTTCATTCACCAAGGTAAGTATGTCAAATATATGCTGAAAAAATTTGATTTAACTCAAAGCTCAGGTATGAAAACCCCAATGGCACCACCGCTGACACTTAACAAAGATCCTTCAGGGAAACCTGTTAATGTCACAGCGTACCGTGGGATGATCGGCTCTCTTCTGTATCTTACAGCTAGCCGTCCTGATATTATGTATGCAATTTGTTTGTGTGCACGATATCAAGTTGAACCTAAGGAATCTCATTTGATCATTGTAAAGCGTATTTTTCGATACCTTAAGGGTACTCCTAACGTAGGTCTTTGGTATCCCAAAGACTCGGGGTTTGATCTAATCTCCTATTAAGATAGTGATTTTGCAGGATGCAAATTGGATAGGAAAAGCACCACAGGAGGCTGTCAGCTCCTGGGTGGAAAGCTGGTGAGTTGGACAAGTAAAAAGCAAAACTCAGTGTCCACCTCAACCGCTGAAGCTGAGTACATAGCCGCTGGAAGTTGTTGTTCTCAGGTCTTGTAGATGAGAAATCAACTACTTGACTATGACCTTCATCTCTCAAATTGCGACAGCACTAGTGCCATAGCTATAGCAAACAATCCAGTGCTACACTCAAAGACAAAACACATCGAGATCAGGTATCATTTTATCAGAGATCATGTGATGAATGGTGATATAGAACTTCATTTTATTCCCACTGACTTTCAGTTAGCTGATCTTTTCACCAAACCTCTTGATGAGACAAGATTCAACTTTCTCATCAGCGAGCTTGGAATGCTGAACCTGGAAGAGTAAAATCTCCAGTGGTTCACATTTGATCAGTGATAAAATGAATTTGTATAACCCTGTTGATCATCTAACCTCTGAACAAATTGATTCGCTGATATCAAGGTATGTTCTCTCTCTTAATCACTGTCGTTCGACTCAGAATGCAAGATTTTAAAATCAAATTACATCGATGAATATCTCTTTCTTTCAGTGATACTTTGGAAATCTAAAAACTCTGATATTTCTATTCAGTGCTTCTCTATTTTCAAATTGTCCCTAAGGTTTTCTAAAACCCTCAGAGACACTTTAAAAAATCAAAGGACGTTTGTGACGTCATCTTTTGGATAATCCATGGCACGCCTTTCTGTCTGACACGTTCGCCCGTTTCGTTTCCTTGTCCAATAAGATTCAAGGGACGTCTCCGTGTCATCATGAAACACTTTTCCCGCTCTTAGTTTTTCTCTCTCTACTCTCACTATATAAACCCTTCGCGTTTATATTTTTACCTCTTACGCGAACTTACTCTCTAAAGCAAAAATTCACTGTTGCATTTGGATTATTTTTCTCAAGAACCTGTTAATCTTCATCTTCTACATCACACAATAGGTTAATATTTCTTTTATTTTCCATCAAATAAACTTGTTTTTGATCTTATTATTGGTTTTAAAAGATCAAACAAAAGAACTTTCTCAAAAATAAAATCGTTTTATTCATGATTTTATGCCCACAATCTGTTTTCAGATTGTTCTTCGAGTTTATATTCAAAATCTTAAACTTGACACATTAATACGTTTTTCCAGAATCCTTTCCGTAAAAGGAAACTGGAAAACAAGATTTTTCACTATGTTTTGTAATTTTCAAAACTAGAAAACCCTAGTTTCTATTTCTTTCTTCAAATGGAAACCGCAAAACTCTTAAAAACCCTTATTTTGGAATCTTCTCCATTTTAAGAACTTCTCTTTGTCTTCATCATCTTTGTGTTGTATGAACAGAAATGGCAACCACTGACTCTACCAACACTGCATCCCCCACATCTTCTGACAAGGCTTAAATTACCAAAGCCCCCAACATAGGCTTCTCAATGAAACAAATCACATTCCATGGTAACAACCCCTACGCCCTATTCGACTTCCCTCCAAAGAAACAGATCACTCATCTTGATGATGCTGTTAACTTACTCAAAAGCTATCCTCTAGCGACAGCCCTGACAATCAAACCCCCATCCCACAAGAACCTTCTTGCCCAATTCAGGTATACTGCCAGAAGATCTCAGGTTGCATCCCTCAAAAACCCTAAAAAGATGGTGGACGCCATCCTCTTTGTGTAAAGTCCGTACTCCTGTATGCCTTTTCTTTATTATTTTTTATTAATTTCTTTTTAAACCTTCTCCCTAGCTTGGTGTTCGTTAACGGAATTAGATGAAATGGGATAAAAATGTTAACGGGGTCAACCTTGTTTTGGTCTTTGCAAGGAAAGGAAGTTGATGGGCTATTTGGGTCAATGCACCAAACTTGTGCAAGGGACCAGCCATATGACCGATCCCCTCCCCCTTCCCCTTTCATTTTCACTTAAACAACTCCCAAAAACCCTTTTCCCCACCCCCCTTTGTTGTGTGTTCGGCCAAGAAGAGAACTAGAGAGAGAGAGAGAAACAAAGAAGCTGAGAGAGTGAGAGTGAAACCGAGAGGGTGATGAAGGTTGCTGCCGGCGACGAGGAGAAAGGAGGAAGGAGGCGATCGCCGGCAAGTTTGGTCGGAAAAGAGGAGGAAGAAGGGTTCGTCGAGGTAAGTTCGTCTATTTCTCGTTTGTTGTTATCGTATGTCAAAGAAACGCCGCCAACCACCACCGCCGCTGGAGGCGGCAGGGGGTGGTGCACGGCTGTTGTCCAGCCTAGGGTAACCCATATTCAGTAGTTCATATGCTTTTCGGGTCTGTTGGGATTAAGCCACGACTTAATGGGTTAATAATCAATAGTGTCATTTCATGTGAAAATTTAGTAATCTGCCACTGTTTTGCTTAAAACGTAACTTTTTCCTCGTAACTCGGATTGGGGCGAAATCGGTGCCAAAAGTTCCCATTTTGAGTCTAGTAACTTTTCTTCGTTTTGTGTAAAAACCAGTTCGGAACGTAGCTTAGGTCAAATCGTCGTTTTGTATTGAAAGGTTCTGTTTTCGCTGTTCTGCGAACCGTTTTTGTAAAATCCGTATTAAACTGTAGAAAAATCGTTAGGAGGAGTATAATATGTCCTTGGAACCCTAGCTCAGAGCACTTTCTGGTGATGTAATGTAATTGAGGATTTTCTGTGTTTGGGGAGGTCGGAGCAGGTCCCGAACAGACCGGTTTGGCTAGACAGAAAAGTCATTTTAGTGACAGTTTAAGCGTGCGTCGTGTTTTAGGGTCCGGGTCTCGCGTTAATACATTTTAACGTTCGTTTAGGTGTTGGGAAGTGATTTTGGATTGTGGAGCTTGGACTATTGTTTGTGAGCTAGGCGCGCATTCGAGGTGAGTTCTCTCACCGCGTAGTTAGGAATTTCATGTGTAACGTTATTGTGTGTTACGTGTTATTACGTGTTTACGTGAACTAGTTGGGATGTGATAAATAGTTGTGATTGTTGAATTAATATGTGAATGGTATGTGTTTTGTGTACACCTCGGTGGGACTGAGGGGCTCGGTGGGACTGAGCTAGTACAACTATATTATCTTACTCGGTGGGACCGAGGGCTCGGTGGGACTGAGCTTGTACAACTATATTATCTTACTCGGTGGGACCGAGGGTTCGGTGGGACTGAGCTTGTATTAATATATTTTTGTGTACTCGATGGGACCGAGGTTCGTATTTATACGTTAATTATTATGTGGTTTATATTCGTGGTGATAGTGATGTTACCTACTTGCGAGTAGGAGCGATATACGTGGGGTTGCTACCTGCGTGTGTGGTACGACTCACTAATCGTTTAGCTTACCCTTTCCCAATATGTTGTGATTTCAGGTGCGAGCGGCAGTCGGGATTGACGGTACACACAAAGCGCGGGCGCCGAGAATTGTTGGAATTTACACTTTTAAACTTTTAGATTTTATTTATAATATTTCCGCTGCATAAATTCTTTTGACTGTTTGAGTTGACGATATTAACTTTAATTGAGTTACGGTTTATTAAAAATGTGGTTGTTTTATAATGGAATATATGTTTTAGAAAATTTAAATTTCCTTGTAATTTTTGGGACGTTACAACTTGGTATCAGAGCACAACTTGAGTGAATCAAACACATCTCGGTGTGTTTGGTCTCATGTTGCGGCTATGAAGTTTTAAACTCTTTTACTAAAATCTTTGAGAATAAAGGAAAAAGGAAAAACCGTTTGGGAAACGGTGATCGGGGGCGCAGTGTGTACAGTCAGCCGACGCTATGTGGGAAGGTACAGTGCTTAGTGTATTTATTGCTTTCTAGGCATAGGGTATGCATGCTAGATTGCCTATGTTGTTTACACTGTACTGTATGATGACTGCTTGCTAGTAGGAATCAATGCTAGTTATAGTAGGTTGTTAAGTGAAGGCCCTATAGGTTGTATGCAGTAAGAATCATATAGCCTTAGAATATTTGATTTAGTTCTATTGCGCAGCTCTTGTTTGAGTCCAACCGTTCTAGGATAGAATCTTGTATTCGAATGTCTATTTGATTCATGCTGCATGCGACTGGGTATTCGCGAGGCAACTCGTTATGGATAACAAGGATTCCGTTGTAGCAAGGGTAGTGGGATGAGATGAAATTCCTAGTGAGCTGGGAATAGCGTTTACATATGAGTACGTATGCAAAAATTCTTTCTAGAACATACGAGTATGTATGCTAGATTGCTTGGTGCTTAATACACTGTATTGTATGGTTGTTGCTTGCTATTAGGGACTTATGCTAACTTTGATAGGTTGTTAAGCGAATGCACTATAGGTTGTAGGCGGTAGGAACCGAATAGCCTTAGAATGTTGGATTTAGTTCTATTGCGCAGCTCTTGTTTGAGTCCAACCGTTGTAGGATAGAATCTGATATTCGAATGTCTATCTAGTTTCACTGTATACGACTGTGCGTTTACGAGGCGACTCGTCAGGGTTAGTGGAGGTCCCGTTCTAGCAAGGGTAGTGGGTTGTTACGACTTTTCTAGGGAGCTAGGAAAAGTGTTTACTTATGCCGGAGTGGACATATGTGTTTCTTTGTGGTAAGCAACTACTTGGACGTCCCGGGACAGGACTCGAAACGAGTAAGGATAGGTGTGAAGGGTAGTAGCAGAGCTCCTACTATCTGAAGCACAGGATCCATACTCGAGTCGGGGAGAGTCACGAGGGAGCCAAGGAGTGGAGCGTGAGTGTAGTAGGGGTGTTTTAAGTGTGGGCAACCCGGTCACCTTAGCCGGGATTGTAAGGTACCGCTAGTGGTCTGTTTCAACTGTAATCAGACGGGCCATGTAAAGGCCAACTGTCCTAGAGCAGGGGTAGCTATTGGGGGTGGAGCACAAAGGGCACCTGGGAATGCCCCGTTACGTATCACCGATGGCCGAGCAGGTCTGCCGGGGGCGGGAGCGGCTCGAGGTAGAGTTCACCAGTTGACGGTGGATGAGGCGCAGACGACGCCTAAAGTGGTTACAGGTACGTTCCTAGTTAACTCGGTGCCTGCGGTTGTGATGTTTGATAGCGGGGCTACTCACTCTTTTGTGTCTCGCACTTTTAGCGAGGGTTTGGGCCGAGTGGTAGGACGTTTGAGTCATCCTTTTGTTGTTGAGGTGGCTGATGATAGGACCTTGACGGTCACGGATGTGTTTCGTGGGTGCACTTTAGAGATCCCAGGAGTGCGGTTTCCCATTGACCTGATCCCGATCGCTATGCGGGAGCTTTGTGTGATTGTGGGCATGGATTGGATGGATAAGTTCGACGCGAAGATTGGTTGTCGTCACAAACAAGTGCGAGTTCGAACCCCAAGCGGGGGAGAACTGTTAGTACAGGGAGATTCGTCTAGACGGACTACGGCCATATGTTCGGCTGCGAGAGCTCGGAGGTACCTTCGGCATAATGGTCAGGGATATTTGGCATACGTGATAGACACGCGTGTTGGGGAAGCGAAGGAGTCTGCGGAAGGCGTGCCAGTTGTACGGGAGTTCACCGACGTATTTCCCGAGGATTTGCCGGGGATACCTCCCGAACAACAAGTAGAGTTTCGGATCGATCTGATTCCGGGTGCTGCTCCGGTGGCCAAGGCACCCTATCGCCTGGTTCCACCAGAAATGAAAGAGCTGTACGCCCAGTTGCAGGAGCTTCTCGAGAAGGAGTTCATTAGACCGAGTTGTTCGCCGTGGGGAGCACCTATCTTATTCGTGAAGAAGAAGGACGGGTCGCAGCGGATGTGCATAGACTACCGGGAGCTGAATAAGCTTACGATAAAGAATCGTTATCCTTTGCCAAGGATTGACGATTTGTTCTTCCAGCTTCAGGGGGCCTCGTGGTTCTCCAAGATTGATTTACGGTCGGGGTACCACCAGATGCGGGTCAGGAGTGAGGACACGGAGAAGACGGCTTTCCGTACACGGTACGGTCATTACGAGTTCGTGGTGTTGCCTTTTGGGCTCACCAATGCACCGACAGCATTCATGGATCTCATGAACCGAGTGTGTAGCCCGATGTTGGACCGATCGGTGATTGTGTTCATCGACGATATTCTGGTGTATTCAAAGTCCAAGGAGGAGCACGAGGTGCATCTTCAAGAAGTGTTGGAAGTATTGAGGCGAGAGAAGTTATACGCTAAGTTTTCCAAGTGCGAGTTTTGGTTGCGATAGGTCCAGTTCCTAGGACATGTCGTGAATCAGGATGGCATTATGGTCGACCCAGCTAAGATTTCAGCAGTGATGCGGTGGGAGGTGCCGAAGACTCCTACTGAGGTGCGAAGCTTTCTAGGTTTGGCAGGGTATTACCGAAGGTTTATTCAGGATTTCTCCAAGATCGCGATGCCTATGACGCGATTGACGAAGAAATCTGCGGCGTTCAGTTGGGGTGAGGAACAACAGAAGGCGTTCGAGGAGCTACGCAGGCGTTTGTGCGAGGCTCCTGTGTTAACCTTGCCCGAGGGCATGGAGGATTTGGTAGTATACTATGACGCTTCACACCAAGGTTTGGGTGTCGTGCTTATGCAATGCGGCAAGGTCATAGACTACGCTTCGAGGCAGCTTAAGCCTCATGAAGCGAATTACCCGACTCATGACCTGGAGTTGGGAGCGGTGGTGTTTGCCCTTAAAATTTGGAGACACTATCTCTATGGTATCAAGTGTACGATCTACACTGACCATAAGAGCCTCAAGTACTTGATGGATCAGCAGAACCTTAATATGCGTCAGCGAAGATGGCTCGATGTGGTCAAGGATTATGACTACGAGATACTTTACCACCCGGGTAAAGCGAACGTGGTTGCGGATGCACTCAGCCGACATCCGGTCGGTGAGCCACTGAGGGGTTTATGTCAGCGATTGACAGTGGTTACACCGATTCTGGAGTCGATAGGAAGCGCTCAGGAGGTGGCTGTTTTGGAGGAAAATGCAAAGCGGGAAAGAGTGTCGGGGGAAATCCCGAATTTTGTTCGTGACAGTCGGGGGTTGTTAACTCGACATGGTAGGGTTTGGGTTCCATTCATTGGTGGGAACCGGCAGGTACTAATGGATGAGGCACATAAGTCCAAGTTCTCGATTCACCCGGGAGCTACATACAGAGACTTGCGTGAAGGTTATTGGTGGCCCGGCATGAAACGGGATGTTGCTAGATGTGTTGAGGTATGTATGACCTGTCGGAAGGTCAAAGCGGAACATCAACGACCACATGGGAAATTGCAGCCATTGGAGGTCCCGATTTGGAAATGGGAAAAGATTACTATGGACTTCATAACGAAACTCCCAAGGACTCCCCGTGGGAACGATGCTATTTGGGTGATCGTTGACCGTCTGACCAAGAGTGCTCACTTCTTGGCCATCAGGGAGAGCTCATCGGCGGAGAAACTTGCGGAGGTGTTTGTACGTGAGATCGTGGCCAGGCACGGGGTGCCAGTTTTGATTGTCTCTGACAGGAACACTCGTTTTACCTCCCGGTTTTGGGAGAAGGTCCAGTCAGAGATGGGTACCCGGTTACACTTTAGCACGACTTTTCACCCGTAGACGGACGGACAGAGCGAGCGAACCATCCAGACCCTCGAGGATATGCTTCGAGCTTGTGTTATCGATTTTGGAGGTAGCTGGGATCAGCACCTTCCTCTAGCAGAATTCTCCTACAACAACAGTTTTCACTCTGGTATTGGCATGCCGCCGTACGAGTTATTGTATGGTAGGAAGTGCAGGACGCCCGTTTGTTGGGGCGAGGTTGGCCATCGGGTGTTAGGGAGTACTGACATTGTGTTGAGGACGACCGAGATGATTCAGATGGTGCGGGACCGTTTGGTTACTGCCCAGAGTCGGCAGAAGAGCTACGCCGACAAAAGGCGATCCGACTTGGAATTTCAGGTGGGTGATTATGTATTGTTGAAGGTTCACCCTGGAAAGGGGTGATCCGGTTTCGTAAGCGGGGGAAGCTAGGGCCTCGTTATATTGGGCCTTACCAGATCATCGCCTGTGTGGGGAAAGAGGCTTACCGGTTAGAGTTACCTGAAGAACTGAGTTTGATTCACAACACCTTCCATGTGTCTCAATTGCGGAAGTGTGTAGTGGACGAGGCTGCAGTGATCCCTCTCGAGGACATTCAGATTGACGAGAGGCTCAACTACGTGGAGAAGCCGATAGCTGTCATTGAGAGGAAGACGAAAAATCTGCGCAACAAGGTCATTGGACTGGTGAAAGTTCAGTGGCAGCACCGGAAGGGTTCAGAGTGGACGTGGGAGCCCGAAGCGGAGATGCGCGAGAATTATCCCGAGCTATTCATCGGTCAAGACTTCGAGGATGAAGTCTAATTTCAAGCGGGGGAGAGTTGTAAAGTCCGTACTCCTGTATGCCTTTTCTTTATTATTTTTTATTAATTTCTTTTTAAACCTTCTCCCTAGCTTGGTGTTCGTTAACGGAATTAGATGAAATGGGATAAAAAGGTTAACGGGGTCAACCTTGTTTTGGTCTTTGCAAGGAAAGGAAGTTGAGGGGCTATTTGGGTCAATGCACCAAGCTTGTGCAAGGGACCAGACATATGACCGATCCCCTCCCCCTTCCCCTTTCATTTTCACTTAAACAACTCCCAAAAACCCTTTTCCCCATCCCCCTTTGTTGTGTGTTCGGCCAAGAAGAGAACTAGAGAGAGAGAGAGAAAGAAAGAAGCCGAGAGAGTGAGAGAGAAACCGAGAGGGTGATAGAGGTTGCTGCCGGCGACGAGGAGAGAGGAGGAAGGAGGCAATAGCCGGCAAGTTTGGTCGGAAAAGAGGAGGAAGAAGGGTTCGTCGAGGTAAGTTCGTCTATTTCTCGTTTGTTGTTATCGTATGTCAAAGAAACGCCGCCAACCACCACCGCCGCTGGAGGCGGCAGGGCGTGGTGCACGGCTGTTGTCCAGCCTAGGGTAACCCATATTCAGTAGTTCATATGCTTTTCGGGTCTGTTGGGATTAAGCCACGACTTAATGGGTTAATAATCAATAGTGTCATTTCATGTGAAACTTTAGTAATCTGCCACTGTTTTGCTTAAAACGTAACTTTTTCCTCGTAACTCGGATTGGGGCGAAATCGGTGCCAAAAGTTCCCATTTTGAGTCTAGTAACTTTTCTATGTTTTGTGCAAAAACCAGTTCGGAACGTAGATTAGGTCAAATCGTCGTTTTGTACTGAAAGGTTCTGTTTTCGCTGTTCTGCGAACCGTTTTTGTAAAATCCGTATTAAACTGTAGAAAAATCGTTAGGAGGAGTATAATATGTCCTTGGAACCCTAGATCAGAGCACTTTCTGGTGATGTAATGTAATTGAGGATTTTCTGTGTTTGGGGAGGTCGGAACAGGTCCCGAACAGACCTGTTTGGCTAGACATAAAAGTCATTTTAGTGACAGTTTAAGCGTGCGTCGTGTTTTAGGGTCTGGGTCTCGCGTTAATACATTTTAACGTTCGTTTAGGTGTTGGGAAGTGATTTTGGATTGTGGAGCTTGGACTATTGTTTGTGAGCTAGGCGCGCATTCGAGGTGAGTTCTCTCACCGCGTAGTTAGGAATTTCATGTGTAACGTTATTGTGTGTTACGTGTTATTACGTGTTTACGTGAACTAGTTGGGATGTGATAAATAGTTGTGATTGTTGAATTAATATGTGAATGGTATGTGTTTTGTGTACACCTCGGTGGGACTGAGGGGCTCGGTGGGACCGAGGGCTCGGTGGGACTGAGCTAGTACAACTATATTATCTTACTCGGTGGGACCGAGGGCTCGGTGGGACTGAGCTTGTACAACTATATTATCTTACTCGGTGGGACTGAGGGTTCGGTGGGACTGAGATTGTATTAATATATTTTTGTGTACTCGGTGGGACCGAGGTTCGTATTTATACGTTAATTATTATGTGGTTTATATTCGTGGTGATAGTGATGTTACCTACTTGCGAGTAGGAGCGATATACGTGGGGTTGCTACCTGCGTGTGTGGTAGGACTCACTATGCGTTTAGCTTACCCTTTCCCAATATGTTGTGATTTCAGGTGCGAGCGGCAGTCGGGATTGACGGTACACACAAAGCGCGGGCGCCGAGAATTGTTGGAATTTACACTTTTAAACTTTTAGATTTTATTTATAATATTTCCGCTGCATAAATTCTTTTGACTGTTTGAGTTGACGATATTAACTTTAATTGAGTTACGGTTTATTAAAAATGTGGTTGTTTTATAATGGAATATATGTTTTAGAAAATTTAAATTTCCTTGTAATTTTTGGGACGTTACACTTTGACACTGAATTTGGTGAAGCAAAGATCCATCCCGGGGCGATCAGGTCTACTCTCAATCTCCTTGGAAACTAAAAAGAAAGTCGTTTTGTTAACTTACCTGACGTCAAAACCACGGAAGGTAAAGATGAAATCGTTGAATTTTTTGATGCAATGAAGTACAAGTGGAACACAGGGAGAGATGACCTCCCTGAGAAGAATCTCACGACCATCCTCAAGAGCAAAATGCCAAGCGAGATGAACTTCATCTTCGCACATCTCATCAGCTGCATGACAGCTAAAGTCGGATCAACTGATCAGGCTTCAAAACCCCAAACTGCTATGGGGTATGCGCTGATGAAAGGGCTCCATATAGACTGGGCCAAACTATTCTTTGAAGACATGATGGTGAGGGTCGAAGAACTGAAGCGACCGATGAATGTCCCCTATCCTCGTTTCCTCAGTGCTCTCTTCAAACAAGCACTTGGGGATAAGTACCCTAAAGTGGGAGACCCGAGGTTGTCCCAGGTCGGCCCTAAGGTACTCGACTTCAAGCCACTCTCCAATGAGGTACGTCTCTCTACACTCTTACCACTTCTCCGTCCTCCTACTTCTTCTACTTCTGCGGCTACCTCCTCGGCAGCGGTCGTCCCAACCGCTGGTACCCAGGTCGGACCAACCACTCCATCTCGAAAGAGAAAATAATCTGAAACCCCACTTGGAACCCATAAGACTAAGAAGATTTCTAAGGAGCAACCCCCAAGCCATCCTAGGCTGAAGACTCCGTGTCTGTCTCTCTACAGAAGACGCTGGATGGTTTCGTGGCACGCTCCGCCACATCTGCTGAAACAACCCCTTATATACCAACTTCAGTGCCTCAAGACACTGCTGCTGAAGTATTCTTCAGCGGATCCAACGCTGAATCTGCCACCCAATCCCTCTTCTCAACTCTTGTTCCTCCATCATCTTCTTTGGTCACTCCAAACTTCATAATTCCCCTAACCTCAGGCGTTATTCACCTGAGCGACACAGCGGCTGATGATCTACAGCGGATGATAGATCAAAATCAAGGACCTGCGGGCTCTCAACGTCAACCAACTCTGGAAGACGACTTCGACCATTTTACTGGTCACCGGGAATTCGATGACTTCACCAACCCACCCGCAGGTATACATAAAACTCATAACACCTCTCTCTCCACAAACCCATCTTCTGAGCTTTCCTTTGTTCATAAGTTTTTATCTTTTACAGGTCCTAATTTGGGCACCATCAACAACCCCATCAAGGATTTGTCGAATAAGGTGGCTTCTCTCATCACCACTCTCTCTACCAACTCCTCAGCGATTACAGTTGCTGGGGACGCTTTAAAGAAACTCACCAATGAGGTGAAAGACAAGGCATCCATCACTGACTTACAAAAGATGGAAGGTGGCCTCTCCAATATTGCCACAATTCTTGCCGACAACTCCACCTCCATCAACACCTTGAACACCACCAACAGCAAACTCTCCAACAACTTCACCACACTGTCCAGCGAGGTCACAACGCTGAAGATAGTGGTGGGCAAACTTGAAGGAGAAGTCTCTTCACTGAAGACGGAGATGAGCGATCTAGGAAAAAAGGTCGACTCATCCAATTCTTTGAGTCAACAGCTCCTGGATCGCTTCAACGCTCCCATTGTCCCTCTATCCTACTTCTCTCAAAATGACCGGGAGAAGGTGGAGATGGAAGTGGACTTCATAATCAATAGTACCCATGCTATTTCTTTCCTGGAAGACAGAATGGTAGTGGTGGAAACCACCCTTGGGATCCCTAGCCACGAAGACAACGATCCTAAGGACGTTGCTGCTGACACTACTACCTCCCCCATCCGTCGTGTAAAAGAGGGGGAGAAGAATCAAGAAGACCTTCCCTATAACTCTGAGGGGGAGGGTATTATTACTGAAACTGCTGAAAAACCTCAGGGAGATGAAATCCCTGAGGGAACCGAATTCTCTGACCCTGCAAATTCTGAGGGGGAGAATGTCGAAGAACATGCTGATTCTCCATGGCATGTTGAGTCTGAAGAAGAAGTTAAAGAAGAAGAAGACGATAAAGATCTTGATCTTCAAGATGACGAACCCTCATCATCACCCAATGATGATGATGATGATGATGATTTCGACTTCTCCTTCCAGCCCAAACCCAAGAAGACCCCTGCTAAAAAAGGGGTAGTTATCAAAGAATCAGGGGAGGGGACCAGAACTAAACCTGCAGCTACTGAAGCTGACAAAGGCAAAAACAAAAGCCTTGCAAATGAAGGCAACTTGGATATTCTCTACAGCAAGCCAGTTTGTCAGGTAACTTCTTTATTCTTCCCTTACACTGCATCCCTCCTCTATCCTTTCTCAACCTCAGTTCTACTCTTCATAAATCCTCTATACATTTAACCTCATTCTTTCTCTATCTCTTCTCCCAAATGATCTTACCTCTGTGATCGTTTTGTTTCAGCTAGTCCTCTCCACTGCTGGAGGGTCAAGCTGAAGCTCCTGCTACAACTCCAATAATCCCAGCCCCGAGTGCTGATGAAATAATCTCGGTCCTAAATCTCGATGGGACTGATGACATTTTTGAAGAAGAAGAAGAAGAACTGTTCTCTCATAAGAAAAGACCTTCCTTGGTTCCTCAAAAGCCAAGTGAAGAAGAGCTGAAAAAGAGAGCAGCTATGATTCAAAAGCTTAAGGATCAATGCATTATTCCGCATCATCTCCACGTCCTATCAAAGAAGGAAATCGTTGAATCCCTCAGAGCTGAGAAACTCTTCGATGAACAAAAGAAGGCTGAAGAAAAAGACAAAGAATATGCCTTAGAGATTGCTCAGTGTTCAGTTGAAGATCCAGCCCTGAAGAAATTCCATGTTGCTATTCAAAAGAAACTGTTAAAGAACGCACAGAAGATCCACGAGGAGGAAAAGACCAAAGTCAATGACACCACACTGGAATGGTGCAAGAAGATGTGCCACTACAGACAACATGGATCAAGGATAAAAGTTGTAAACGTCAAAGGGAAATATGCTATGAAAAATTCTAAAAAGGTACCGATCGTTCATGTCCAAGTAGTCAGAGAAAGCGGCCATAACAGAACTTACTACATGTCAGGCCTAGACAAATTTGGTTTCGCTGAATGGTTGGAAATGAGAATAGCAATTCAAAGATCCCGCTCAATTTTCAAAATCTATGTTGAACAAGCCATAAATAGGCTGATCGACTTGGTAACCTCAGCGGTCGATATTCCACCTCCTCCACCAATTCAGAAGAAACGAGCTGCTCCAAAGAAGAAGACTCCTTCCTCTCCAGGCCTGACAATAAGAAACGAGATACGGATTGATTTTTCTCGTGAAGCAGTCCTTGGCCCTGCCCCTGACCTCTCCGGACTCAACGTATCTCTACCTCCCGCTGAAGATTTCGTCCCTGGCAAAGATATCATCAATCCTTATGGTATTTTCTTCTATGATTTCAACGGTCGTGAATGCTTTCAACGCATCTCTGAGTTATACAAAACTCCAATCGAACAACTCAGATATTTACTTTACTGGTGGGAATACAAACACAGTCTTCTTGGATCACTCCTGAAACCCCACATCTACCGCGAAGCTAAGAAAAGAACGGAACAGGGAGTCACTCTCCCTGATTGGATGATTCCAGAGACTGATACTCATGCTGAACTCGTCATGAAAGAACCTGAGTAGCTGATAAGATTTCTTTTTGTAATTCTTCTATCTTTATCAGCTTGTAACTTTTATGTACTTGTAATTATTATTCGCTGTACTTGTAATTTTTTCACTTCCCTTTGTAACTGATACGAAGTTTAATGAAAAATTTCAGTGAATGTACTTTACTCCATCGGTACTTAAAAAGATCCCTGAAAACAGTAAATGGGACAAATATTTTATGAGTCCTTTTTAACCTTATGTTTTCTTACTTAGCAATTTACTTTTATTGCTATGTCATAATCAAATAGGGAGATTGTTGATCCAAACCCTCAGTGATTTGATAATGACCCTGAGAAACACTTAGTGAAAATTGTAAGTAGACAATATGTATTAGAGTTTCACTATCGCTGATAAATACTAAGTCTGTTTAGTACCGCTGATAGGAAGCTCTCGTTCTTTAATTTATACATTCAGTGAACACTGTTCATCAGTGAGCCCTAAGCCTGTTCAATCTCACTGATGATCGCTGATAACTTATGTTGTTTACTTATGATCCCTGAAGACAAGATTCACGTCAACCATGTTCTATGCTGAAGTCGAAGATCAAGCCGAAGAACCAGCGACAGTGAAGCCAATACCTGTCCACTCAACGTGAAGTTTCAAAGTATACTAATGAACTGATGTGGATATCAGTGAAGCCAATACCTGTCCACTCAACGTGAAGTTTCAAGTAGAAGACTTCAGCGAACGCTGAACTTTATCATTCGCTGATAAAGAATCATTCAGCGAACACTGATCATGAAGCCTCCTCTACAAGCAACTATTGTCTTATCCCCTTGCACGCCTCTGTACGACTGTGTCAGAATGAACATCTCTTTTGTCTAGAATCGTACAACCAACTCTGATTCTACACTGTTCATCATGCGGCTACTAGGTTGTCTACTGAAGTCAAACCATGCAACCAACCAGAGGCTGCCACGTGTAAAGTTGTACTGTTGTGCATTAAATGCATGCAGTATGTAAAGGAAACCCTAGTTCATTCTTTGAACACTTTCGGCCATTCCTCATCTTGCTGAATCTGTGTGTTAGAATATTTCTCTTAAGTATTCTTAATTCCTTCTCTCTAATTTCTAGTGCAAGAAATCTTAGTGATTCTCATAGTTTGTTTAGATTGGGTTTATTCCTTAATTTTGTTCCGCAACAAACTGTAAATTGTTTGATACATAACAATATACAATTTAGAAAAATAAAAATTGTGTGTTTGTATTCAACCCCCCTTCTACAAACTTGTATAACCCCTTTGGGACCAACATTGTCATTACCGGACGGTACAAACGATTTCATGGTATATAACGACACTTCCAAGCTCGGACTGGGGTGTGTACTAATGCAACGAGGAAAGGTGATCACGTACGCATCTCGTCAGCTGAAAGAGCACGAGACACGATACCCAACTCACGATTTGGAATTAGCGGCCGTAGTCTTTGCTTTAAAGATTTGGCGACACTATCTCTACAGGACGAAATGTCAGATCTTCACGGATCATAAGAGCCTTTGTCACCTCTTTGATCAGAATAAGCTAAACATGCGACAGAGGAGGTGGATGAAGCTATTAACGGATTATGATTTCCAGATTGAGTATCATCCGGGAAAGGCCAACGTGGTGGCCGACGCGCTGAGTTGGAAAGAAAGATGAGAAGCCTCAAAGATAGTGGCGTTGAGGGCAGAAGTGACGTTCAACCTGTTAGACGACATAAAGAAGTGGCAATTAGAAGGGTTGACTCCGGAAATTGTTAAAGGTGAGCGAATGGTGGGTAATGCGAGCTCCTTAACGGAGGATAGTCGTGGCCTGAAATGTTTTAAGGGAAGGATCTGGGTTTCGAAGCTCGGTTGGGTTAGAGGAGTCGGTTTGGAAGAGGCGTATAGATCAAAGTATTCGATCCACCCAGAGACTAATAAGATGTTTGGAGATTTACGGAAAAATTATTGGTGGTCAGGCATGAAGAAGGATATAGTGTATTTTGTGGAAAGATGTGCAACATGTCTGCGAGTGATAGTGGAGCACCAACGCCCGTATGGGAAACTCCAACCGTTAGGTATTCCGATTTGGAAATGGGATCAGATCACGATGGACTTCATCACAGGGCTGCCTAGAACACCGAAGGGGTATGATACTATCTGGGTGATCGTGGATCGGCTCACTAAGTCAGCACATTTGCTGCCTATATAGAAGAATTGGACGTTAGAAAAGTTAGCCAAACTGTATATTTATGAAATTGTAACGCGCCATGGAGTACCATCATCTGTTGTATCAGATCGGGACAGTCGTTTCACGTCGGCATTTTGGCGAAGTTTTCAAAGAGAAATGGGATCGCAAATTATAATGAGTACTGCTTATCACCCACAAACGAACGGTCAGAGTGAGCGGACGATTCAAACTCTAGAGGATATGCTGAGGGCTTGTGCCTTAGATTTTCAAGGTTCGTGGGAAAATCACTTACCACTGATCGAATTTGCTTACAACAATAGCTACCACGCGAGCATTAAGGAAACTCCGTATGACGTGCTTTATGGGAGAAAATGTCGAACGCCGTTATGTTGGAATGAAGTTGGTGAAAAGCAATTGGCAGGACCTGAGATTGTGCAAATGACCGCGAACAAGATAGTCCAAGTACGGGAAAGGTTGAAAGTGGCGCGTGATCGACATAAGAGTTATGCGGATAAAAGGTGTAAGTACATAGAATTCCAAGTCGGGGATAGGGTGATGCTGAGGATATCACCATAGAAAGGAGTAATACGTTTTGGGAAGAGGGGGAAGTTAAGTCCACGCTACATCGGTTCGTTTGAAATTGTCGAGCGGGTTTGAGAAGTGGCCTACAAGTTGAACCTACCTGATGAGTTGCGAGGCATCCATAGTACGTTTCACGTTTCCAACCTGAGGAAGTGCTTGGCAGAAGCAAATATGTCGGTGCCGTTGCATGACGTGCAAGTGGATGAAAAGTTGAACTTCGTGGAGGAACCTGAAACGATCGTCGATCGTAAGGTGAGGAAATTGCGAACTAAGGATATCGTCCTCATGAAAGTTCAGTGGCTCTTCCACAAGGGGCAAGAGGCAACATGGGAAGTAGAATCCAAAATAAGGGCCAGATACCCGCATCTGTTCGACGAAGGAATTCCGAAGACGAAATCCTTTTAAAGGGGGGAGTGTTGTAACAACCATGTTGGTTTTGTTTTCAAAAGATAAAGTTCAAAGGAATTGTGGCTAACGAAAGAGAATGAGAAAGTTTGGGGACTTGGAAGTAAATAATTGAAAGGTATAAATAGGGTGAAAATCCCTAGGAGCTCATTTTTATTACTCCTTGTGGCGGCTGGAAATCAGGAGAAGGAAGAGAGCATCAGGGTGAAGTCGATTTCTGGCAAATTTCTTCAAAGATTGTTAATCCCAAATCTAGTGAGAGATTGAATATACAAATCAAGATTCTAGAGAGAGAGAGCAATCTAGTCATCCATATATCATGCAAAGAGTTACAAGATTGTCTACAATGGAAAGTTACAAGTGATTGGAAAGCTATGAAAGGTTACTCTAACAAAGGACTCACTAAGCCTATTTATATCTACAAGGTTACAAGGCATAAAGGCTACACAAGGTTGACTTACACAACTTTGACTATAACTATACATTGACTTTACAGTAAATCTTGAATACAATATAATGCTCTAACATTCTCCCCCTTTGGATTCAAGATTTAACAAAAGTATAGCAACAGTCTTTAGCTCTTGATCTTCAAAACTTTAACTCTGGCCGCTTTAAACATTGAAGCTCTGACCATCTTCAAACATAGAAAAGTCTTCATCTTACTCTTTGTAAAGTCAATCTTCTTGAATTAAAACTTCACCAGATTGTCATCAAGTCTTGAATAGGAAATTCAGATCTTTGCTGCTTTAAAGTTTTCTCAATCCACTAAGGTAAGCTCCAAAAACTTTTCATATGCTCAAACTTTTGGCAACCACTGTACATCTGAAAAACTCTTCGCAGATAACACCTTGCGAAAGCTGAACTTTTCGCAATTAACTTGATAAGTAAAGTAACTTTTCGCAACCAACTGTATGCGAAAACTTTTCTTTTCGCAACCAACAGCATGCGAAAACTCTACTTCTCGTAATCAATAGCATGCGAAAACGTTTCTTTTCGCAACCATCACAATGCGAAAACCTTACTTTTCGCAACCTTCACTGTGCGAAAACTTTGAGTTATTTCTTGAACTTTGATGCGAAAACTTTGAATGATTGATTTCTTGAACTTTGTATCTTCATCTCTTTGACCTTGAATTGTCTTTGAATAACGAACTCTCTCAAATCATTTCGAAATATCTTCTTAACTTTGACAAATTTCTCCCCCTTAATTTTCATTGACAAATCTCCCATTTTCTTCAGTATATTATTTCTCCCCCTTTTTGATGATTGTGAGCATCATGATCATCAAAACTCTTATCAATTCAGCACGGTCTTTGTTCATCACAATTAACATTCTCCTCCTTTTGATATGAATAACCGTCAATTCCAAAAGAGTTTTATCCGAATATTTTCAAATCCAGATAAAATGAATGTGGTAACCTTGAAACAACATATGAATCAGTTAAAATGTCTGTAAATAGCACGGAGCCACTTAGTACAACGGATGTACTTTGGAAAGGAGCTTTTTGATGTTCACTCCTCCAGGGCGTCCATTCAATCATCGAAAAACACAAAGGAATTTCTATGAATGTATGACAAGAAAACATATTCCTTGTGTGTATGTGCTTGTGTAGAAATGATTGAAGCAACGTATGCTTGATTATTAGGCTCAAAGTGTGTAAACTGTTGAGACAACAACAAGTTTTCCACGGACTCAATGTGCATGATTGAAGTCCGAAGGTGGGGCAAACTTCCTTCTTTTTCAATATCCAAATCTTCCCAGTGAAGATCAGATAGATTATATGCTACGTCCCCAAGAAAAATTGAAACATTTCTTTGTTGAGAAATAAATGAGTAGATGGTGGGGTTGAAGCAAGAGTTGGCATGGACTAACTTGTGACAACCGTCAAATTCGCGTTCAGGTTAGAACTGCACTAAACATATCAGATACTGATACTATATGTCACAATGTCCAATTTTAGCAGTCAACCCAGTACAATAGGAAAAATTGAGAATTTTTGCCTAAAACCCCTCAAATTAGGGAATTATCCATATATCTCATAAAATGCCAACCAAAAATATCTTAAATACATATATATATATATAAACCATACTAAAATAATACTAGTAAAGTTAACAAGTAACCTTACAACTAACTAAATTATTGTGTTAAATAATTCAAAAAATTAAAATTAAAATTAAAATTTAAAAATAAATAAAAGACACAATTATTTTATACAAAACCACACTCCACACTCTCTCTCTCCCCTCTCCAAAACTGCCCCCCCATATATACCCCCTCACTCTCCCAAAATTTGCTACTCTCTCATTATCATCCCTCTCTCTTTTCTCCCAACAATTTCTCTCTTTATTTCTCTCTTTATTTCTCACTAAAACACACCCAAAGCCCAGCCATTATCACTCAAGAACATCAAGTGTTCAAGTCTTCACAAAGGTAAAAATAACATGTAGTGCAAAGCCAACACCTTTCTTTGTTATTGTTCTTTCATTTTATTTAAATTTCTTCTTCTACACTAGTTGCATGTTGTTTTACTTTTCAATATCTTTGGATCTTGATCTTTGGGAGCTTCATCACCATAACATCTTGAATGTTACTAAAAAGGGGATGAATCCATGACCAAACCCATGTTAAGACCAAAGAAGAACTTTTACCATGTTATAACAAACATGCGTGTGTTCTTCATCAAAATCAACCCTTTAATATCTAAGAGTTTTTATGAACTACTCTTTAAATCCACTAAAAATATGTTTGAACTAACATGCATGAGCTAAAAATTCACTATTATAAGTTGCATGAAGGTGTTCTTGTCATAAACACCCAAGAACCTTCAAAAATAACCATTTTCAAGTATTTGCCAAAAAGGAGTTTTATAAATAAATTGCATGTATTGTAAATGGCTGAGAAATATATTTTTAAACTAAAAATATATGTATGGGGATGTGTCAAATCGGATTTCATGCATAAAGTCTTGTTTTGACAGCATGCTGCCAGATTCTTCTTCTCTCTTTCAAAAGCCATATCTCACTCAATAATACTCCAAATTAAGTGATTATTTTTCTGGAGTTCACTTTTAAGAGTTATGAATCGAACCCAACTGGAATCATTGAAAAATATTAAGACTTCGACCTTCAAACATTTTTCACAAAAACAATGCGCAAACAGCAATGTTCTCTGTCGCAGTTAAGTCAAGAATTATTTTATGTACTTAAACCACTCTAAAAATCATTAATCTTATGTCAAAAGTTTCGTAACACATTTAACAAACTGGTCATAAAATATCATGACCTAAATGTCCCCTGAAGTTATCCAAAAATGAACCAAAACTGACTACATATTATGGACAGCAACTGACAATATTCTATTATAGCTATAAGCTAACTCTTGAACCCGTTTCATCCTTCTTGTGATGAAATTGTGGAATATGTATATATACTATATGATTATGCATTTTACTATAGCTAAAAGCTAACTCTTGAACCCGTTTCATCATCTATATGATGAAATTGTGGAATATACCTTTATATATTATGAATACACATTTTATATACTCTAACTCCTAACATCATATATATTATATATATATGACTCCTAGTTATAGACCCTTTTCGTCACTCGTTATGACGAAATTGCGGTAATCTCAAATTATCATATGTAATGTTATAGATATTAACTACTAATATCGACGAACTTATTATAACATACAAACTTAATCTCAACAAAGGCATTTTATGTTGATTTGGATAATTACACGATACCAAGGACTAAGGTTTAGAACATAGAATCTTACTAGTGTCCTTACATTCGTAGGATCGACGTAGGATCGCGTTACGGATCGCATTACGCACCACTCGGGAACAACTACGTTTATCACCGTGAGTTTTCGCAGCCCCTTTTTACTATTTTATACATTTTGGGGTGGAAAGCATGTTACTGATTCTATTTCACATCATTGTTTTGTTACTGAAATACTACAAATATTTGATGCTCTATGGTACGTGTGCACATGTTAAAGATTCTGAGTTACGCTATCGCACAAAAGTCCCCAACTTGTTTTTACATCACCTATTTAACTCACGAGTGTGAGCCATGGTAATTATGGATAACGTTATTTGGTTGACCGCCCACTTACTGTGATGTGAGTGCATAATTACTACAGTGCCATGTTGACGATAGAACATGATGAACGGGGCAAACTAATACTATGGTCAGGAGGTTTGGGTAATGGCTCGGTATGCTACCTCTGAGGCAACACACTTATATACCTTGAGCAAAACAGAACGCAAAAATGGAACTTTTACAACCGAGAGTTGTACTACAATCTTTTGAAAGCGCAAATGCTATCAGCTTGCATTAAAACTTTTAGTGCATACGCAAACCTGTGAACTCACCAACTATTTTATAGTTGACACTCTCCTTTACATGCTTTTCAGGAAACATCAAGTAAGGATGAGTTCTAGAAGGCACTACACTTAGCAGTATCCAACTTTATTTCATCATGTCAAGTATCTTTTTTCTTTGGACAATTTGTATTTCACAAACATGTTGTATTTTGTAACCTTGATGATATGATGATTGTGTGTTGTCTTCTACCTTGTGCTTTTGAAACATTAAACTGTGACATCCCGTGTTTCCGCTTTAGCGGGGTGTGACATAACTGCATCCACCTATTTGCATTCATTACTGGATTAACAGGTGGAGTTACAGCATCGGTACCCATTTCTGGTCTCTATGCTTCGGTACTTCTGTCATTCAGCACTTTCATAAACATCTCTTGTTGTTGATTCAATGCAGCATTCATGACTCGCATCATATTTTCCATCATACGGGACTCCATCGTAGATTTCGTCGTTACCGGATTAGAAGTACCGACATTAATTCGATGCGTTGGATTTCCTCCTTCCCCCAGGATAGGTGGCCTTGGTGGACTTATATTCGCTCCACCCCTTTTAGGTTGATTTCCCATAAATTCATTTGCCACACGATCCTCCGAAGAAGTAGAAGATCTATTTGGTGTATTAGCCATCGTATTCTGTTAGGCACATAAAGATAACCATAAGAAATGGCTACACACAACCCAAACACAAAGAAACGTACTTTAACATTTGTTAATCTCCATAACAATTAGAAACAAGTACGCTTACGTAGCAATATATTCATAATAACAGTAGCTAATTGAAATTATGAACATACTACACATAAGAATTCTCATTACCATCATCACAGTTCTTAATTCACGTATTTCCGTCGACTCTAAGACTATCATGTCTTAGTATTTCTACCCAATCTCACAAATCATCACTTACTCATCTCAGCTTAAGTCTAGGTATCTTACGATCATACCTAGTTCACTTAAACTAAAGCTTTGATACCAAACCGAAATACCCTAAAAATCACAATAAATTTAAACCTTAAATTTATCAGGGTTTACTACGTCTTCCGAAACTTTCATTTACAAATGGAGAATTAGTGACAAGGTTCATAATTACCAGTGAACTATCATAAACAACCAACTATTCTAATCCATAACATACATGATTAGATTACAAGGGTTGCCTATAATATTTCCAAAATATCTTCAATATAACTAATCTCTCCATTAAACCTTCAAAAGCTATGACTCAAAAGTCACTCTCCGTTCATCTCTTCATATCCCTTCCCGTGCTAGCACCTGATAAGAAAATTTAATTTGGAAACATTAGGCTTGCGCATAGTGAGAACATCTAGTTTAAAATCAAAACATTTATAAACTTCGAAAACCAAGTTTGTAAACAAAGCATACAAAATAACCTTTTCGCAAACTTTCATACCATACACATAACATCTTTCGATGACGGGAATCATACCCGGTTCCATGAATATGACGAACACCAAGTAAGTCATCGCATCATGTTTAGGAGCAACACAATGAATCACTAATGATTCTAGATTCCAGCTCATATCCAAGAAATTACAATTAAACCATGCCTATTTCTTGGAGTGGTAGTAGGAATAGCAATTATACCTTGCACATTCCTCATCTCCTAATAGAAAACGGAAATAGCAATTATACCTTGCCTATTTCACGTTTTCACGTCACCATACGAAAAGGGAATAGCAATTATACTTTGCCTAAGCCTCATTTCCAAATAGATAACGGAAATAGCAATTATACCTTGCCTATTCCACGTTAATTAAATAATTCTAGTGCCTATGGATCCATTACACTTACTTAAATAAGTACTCACACAGACTTATATATCATTTTCTCCGAGCAAATAATTATTTAAACAATTTTAAGAAATTGTCCGGATGATATCCGGTAACATCCAGAAAATAGAGTAATCCGGTTACTATTCATCCGGAACACTATCATCCAAAACACTATTCATCCGAAATCATTCTGTAACTTACCTGGTTCCACGATTGTACTGCGTCTCAAGTAAATCTTCAATCTCAAGTCTCTTAAATATGTAAGTAAATCTATGAGACCATTTCAATTCAAGTTAAAAACTCTTGAAAGCATGTAAACACAAATAGATGAACTCACCTTAAGAATTTAACTTAGAGTCTGCAAATCAATTCAAAATCCTTTCCACCAACAGACTTCAATAACCTAATCAAAAACCAAATTACTTGTAATTATCCATTCTTAAAAATCGAATTGGAGGAGAGAATCGAAACATTACCGAACAAGACCTGTAATCGCAAATCACTTTCCTTGCTTGAGACCGACTTCAAATGACATAACAGATAAGTCTAAATTCTGATTCCCTTCTAATATAAGTATCTCAAAATTCAAATATTTATAATTAGCCCCTCCACTTTGACTAATTACAAATTTGATCCCTTGACATCACATTATTTCATAACTTCCAAAATAATATACAAATTATGGAAATTTCGAGGCGTTACACGATACAAGGATGAATTAGGGAGCATTACTTGAAACAGAAAATGAGGTGAGCTTGAGTGTGATAGAAATAAAAAAAATACGGGGAGAGTGAGACAGGATCTGTAAAAGGATTAAATGAAGATCCTTCCCAAACCGTGTCTAGCCGGGTAGCCACATCTACTGTCAATGTGCGTACGTCGCCATTTGACATTGAAAAAGACATAGTGGACAAAGTTATGCATTGCACAGCCCCACCAAGCCACTCATTGACCTCTCAACAGGTTGATGTTTCACTTCTTCACGGGGATCAAGCACAAACTCTATCGGCAACACAATCGGTGTTTGCTGGTAAAGAAACAGATAGTCCTCTGTCCCGGCCATCGACTTCATTTCTACGCACATCGATTCTAGTGACTTTTGGAACAACTTCTTTTCCTAGGACACAATCGCCAGTCACAATCGCCAGTCACAACACCATTGGTGAGACAAAACATTGGACTTCGTGCTCCAATCGGAACACCCCAAGTATTGCCGTCATTCGTTGGTGCTTTACGAGGACCAGGTGGAAGTCCTGTCAACGTTAACACCATGCCAGCGTTGAACACATGCCATGCAGTTACTTTAACTATCATATAAACCAGTAACCTATGTGGTCTGGGTGTTAGTCACGTACGTGCTCAATAGATAAAATCATTTATGGGACCCCTTCCACATAACTTTGTGATGGTGAAACTCTTGGGAGTTGCTATTGGTTATTTGAATACTTTGTACAAGAATCAAGCAGATGAGATGAGGAAAATTGTACATAAGTTGTTTGATGAAGTTAGTCGGGCGGTGAAAGGAAAGTTTGTTGTGGAAACTCCTGTGATTGAAACCGATCCTCAACCTGATCCTAAATCCAAATCCAAGCAATCATCTACCCAACCAGAACCTACCATTCCCATACCAGAATTGAAATCTAGATTGTTTGCTTAGTTATTGGCTCAAGGAGACAATAATAGTGCTGAAGATGTGGAGCTAGTTGGCTTATTGAGAAGACAAACTGAGCTACAAACCCAATTACCCACCAAATCTGACATACACACCTTACAACAATCAATCCATGATATGACCCAAGCCATTACCACAGGTTTCAAATCACTTTCTGACCGGATAACTATTCTAGAGCAAACTTGCAGTTCTCAGGCCTAAAGTTCTAAGAGAAAGCATGATGATCAACATCCAGATCATGATCAACATCCAGATCATGATCACCATGAGGGGGAGATGAGTAAGAGGCAGAAAGTTGGAGAGGCTAGTGGATCTGGGGTTGGAATGGAAAGTGCAAGTGTTGATGTTGTGGTAAATGTTGAAAATGTTGAACAAGCTGGGAGTAATGTTCAAAATGTTCTTGATGATATCATTCCTACGGTTGAAAAGCCTGAAGGAAGTGATAAAAGAACGGAAGAAGAGAGAATGGTTGATAGCTTAATTCAGGATATTATCTATGTTGATTCTGAAGATGAGCCGGAGAATACTGTGATCAAGATCAAAGAAGAGTTGGATGATGTTTTTGATGCAGTTAATGTTCAGCCTGTTGAGTCTGACTCTGATGAGGAAACTCCTAAAGGTGATGATCCAGTAATTGGTATTCCTGTTATTCCTGACATTCCAGAAGGGAAGATAAAAGATCCAGTTTCTGAAGCTGAAATGCAGGAATTCCAAAAAATTATTGATAGAGAATCACTTATTGAAAGGAGGTGGGACCGAATCAGAATCATTACTCCTTTTTAAGAAGATATCCAGAAAGACTTGTTCGTAAGGAAAGTTCAGCCAATAGATCTTGTGAAATTGTATTCTATTGAGAAACTTCTGTCACTACACCGGGTGGAGTACTTACACTTGATGATAAACAAGGACCATAATCTGAAGTTGGTCAGAATGGATAAGGAGATAGTAAGGATTGTGAATATAGAATCTCATAAGATACTAAATGTCTGGTATCCGAAGTTCACCGTTTATAGAACAGATGGCAAAGAATGGTCATTCACTGAAGCTGATTTTAAGTCACTCACTTGTGAAGACTTTTTCAGACTCTATGGCATTCTAGCCCGAACTCCGAAAAAAGATATTACTTGGTCTGAAGCTTATCAATCCGTAAAGCACTTCATCAAGAATTTGGTGAAGTTTGCATACTTAAATGATTTCCAAATGGCATTGGAAGCTGGTCAAATCAGAGTTAACATCCTAAGGCCCAACAGAAGATTATCTGATGCTCAAGGTATTCATTTGTAAAAGATTCTTGAGAAACCTGAATTTGGAATTGTGTATCTCAATGCTCAGACGAAGAAGAAATTCATGAGACTTATTGAGGTGAACAAGTATAGTGATGGAACGTTCAAGTTGTTGAAGATCCGGTTGACTGAAAAGCTTAGATTGGATGAAAAGAAGCTGGTGCCCTTGAGTTCTAAAGAGAACCAGTTGATCAACAAAGCCCTGAAAGCTATGGATAACAGATTGGAGTACAAAAATGCTCTGAGGAGGTTTGGGATTATCTTTGGGATTCGAAAGAAGTATATTCCTCCAGAGCAGCTTGTATAGTTTTTGTTTTGAAGTTGAAGGGCTTATTGTGTAAATATAGATGCTACGTATAAATAGCCTAGATCCCTTTATGTGTTGTAAGCATTCATAAGCATTATCACTCTTACTACTTGTAACTCTCTCAACAATGTAACTTTGGAGATTCAATCTAATGATAGATGACTTGTGGTAATTGAGCATATCTTTACATACTTGTTTCTGGGATCACATCTATGCACCTCCCCATCTTTTTAGCAACATCATCATCAGAAGTTGTGTTTTTTATTACTTTTAGTTTACTTTATTTAAATCATTGTTTTTGTAAATATTTTTATTTAAATAAATTTATTTATGTAAATATTTTTTTAAATAATAATATTTGTACTTTTGATTTGACAACACCCACAAAAAAAGAAGTTTTGTCTTTTTGATTTAACCACACCCCTAAAAAAATCTTTGTCCATTTGATTTGACAACACACTAAAAAAAGAATCTTTTTCATTTTCATTTGACAACACCCCGTAAAAAGAATATTTGTCTTTTTTGATTTGATAACACTCTCTAAAAAGAATATTTGTTCTTTTTGATTTGACAACACCCGCTAATTTTGTTTTTGCTTTTTATTTAATTTTTCATTTTGAACAACATTAAAAACCTAGAAAAACTAAAATGTTTAGAAAATTTCTATAAATACATAATAAAAATCATATATATTTTAATTCATATATTTTCATTATTCTGAAAATGCAGTTTGAGCTTCATATAATATCACCCTGACCGAATGCATTTTTTCAATAGTGTCAGTATAATCAACTGCAGAACAATCTTTTCTACCCTTCTTTCCTTTCTTGCTAACACGAGATTTCTTCCTTTTCTTATTAACAAATTCAGACGATAATCTATACACATCCCCATTTTTTTAGCAACATCATCATCAGAAGTTGTATTTTTTTACTTTTACTTTAATTTATTTAAATCATTATTATTGTGAATATTTTTGTGTAAATATTTTTATTTAAATAAATATTTTTATGTAAATATTTTTTTAAATAAGAATCTCTGTAAAAAGCTTTCTCTTTTTGATTTGACAACACCCCATTAAAAGAGTCTTTCTCCATTTGATTTGACAACACCCTAAAAAAGAATATGTAATAACCAGGTTTTGTTTTGTAAATAAAGTAAAAGGGGGTGTATGGTGTGAAGAATGAAACTTTGGTGGCCTTTGTGAGAATAAGAGAAACAGGGTTAAAACCCTAAAATCCCTCATTTCTTTTTTCACTATTGTGCGGCTAGTGTAAAAAACTGGGTGTGGAGCAAACATTGCAATTTTGGGAAGGCATAACTTGGATTGGGAACTTTGGAGTGTGAATCTCCATCTTCTTCAAGGTAAATTCCTTCTCCTTAATCCCTTAAGCTCTTGTATAATGTTTGCAAGTCTATTGTGGGTTTTGTTGTTGAGATTTCTATTTGGAGACTACTTTTGAATGATATCTCCCAAGAAGAAATGAAGTGTGGTCTATGTGTGTGATATCCAAATTTAATCAGTGTGGGAAATCGATTAGAGTTGTTGGTTTAATCATTTAAAACTCAAATTCCATCTCTAATGGTTAATGATAGGATTAGAGGGGTTTTTGGTTGAGTTGTGGTGTAACTTTGCGTATTCGAATAAGTCGCCAGAAGGGTTTTTCCGAATCGGGAAGTATACCGGAAGTTATCGAAATCCGGTAGTTGTCTGGAGGGGACCCGAAAGTTGTGTTACTGGACGTCTTATCCGGAAACGTTTGGGAATTCGGATGGAATCTGGAAGTGAGTACCGGAAGTCATTATCCAGGAAAGGACCCAGAATCCAGAAGCGTGTACCAGAAAAGGGGAACCTGGATTAGCCCGAATTATTTGTATCCGGAAAATAGGGCGGAGTTCGGAAGGAGGTATCCGGAATCCGGATCTTCCGGGACTTTGTGTGGTTGGGGTGCTTTAGGGAGTGATTCGTGAGTTTCGACTCTGAGAGAAATTTGGAATGGCTTATTCACTCTTGCATGTCGGGTGTTTATGTAGGTGCGGTTAGAGGATAGTGGTTGCAAGTGAGAGCATTTAGCGTGGACACCAGGCGAGTCTTTCTAACTAAAAGTGTGTTGATCTATATGCTATTTTAATCGCATGAGATGCTATAGAACTGCATGTTTTATCTTTTATATGAAACTGCATGTTTTGTTATGTTCAAGAAGGTTGAGATATTATGTATGCATACATTTGGAAGTGGGCATGTATGGCTAAGTCGGGGGGGTGTCCCGCCAGTGCTCATATCAGGGGGTGTGTCCCGTTAATGACATGGAAGGTGTGTTCCAGTTAAGGCAGTGTGAGACTGACATGTTGTCACAGGTGTGTGTGACTTCAGTGTGCCATTTACATGCGTAGTTATTGCGTTTGAAAGTTTAAATGTTTTAAAGTTGAGAATTGTTTATAAATGCTTATAAACTGTTAAAAAAATTATGTGGCGCGGATGTTTGTTTCTGGAGGGAACTCACTAGACCTCATGGTCTAACCCTCACTTTTCAAAAACTAAACCACTTTCACGTAAGCGCTTGGTAGAAGGCACTAGTAAGGGAAAGGAGAAGGCGTGAGCATGAAACTTTGGCCTAAAAGGAAGTCATTATATTTAGTACGCCAAGCTTAGCATGCTAGAAATCTCAGTTGTGTAATAGGTTGTTTCTGCAAACCCTGTTATGTATTCGTATGTTTTGATAGTATTTTGGAGCCGTTTCGGCAAGTTGTTTAAAACCTGGTGTTTAAGCTTTATAATTTTAGGTGGGTTGTTACCATTGGTATCAGAGCCGTAGTTTAAGAGATTTAGGTGACCGGATGGGCCTAAACTTAAACTGTGGAGTATAGGGGAACACGGCTGAGATATATCACGCTTTTAGGAAAGGTCACTATAAGTGCGCTAATGATAGGGTAGTGAGGACCGTCATGTGAGGTAAATTTGAAATTATATCTGGCTAATGTAATCACGAATTTATAGGTACATGAGTGTGCTTAATTTCTCTTGTTGAGAGGATCAATGAGTGTGGTTGTGTGTAGAGAGTTATAACCTTGCAATGATGGCAATGGTTTAGTGTGTCGTGCGAGATCGTTCATGGTGTAAATGATGACACCTTCTAGAAGGAGTACTATGTGAGTTATGGGTGGCCCGATGTGAGGTATAACCTCTTGGGTTCATAGGAGGAATAACTGATTGGAAGTGAGATCCTAGTTTCTGGTGAGTCTCTACTCTGGGAGTTTGTTATGTCGTTCAATTGGGATCTTGAGAGCTTCAACTCAATAATTGGGTAGTAGAGATGAGTCTTTTGATTCTCTGGTCAGTGGAAGGGTGGCAAGGGTGGTTGAGAAATGATAGTCGTGTTGATTGGTAATATAGGGCAAGGATAGGATGAAAAGAAAAAAGGGGGGGAGCTATTGTTGGTTAACCAATTTAGAGTCGAAGTGAAACTGTATATTTTGCAAATTAGTAGTCAAGGTGGTAACTGTGTAGTTGGGACATACACGCATGTGGGGAAGCACCGGTACCAAAGGTTGTTGCCAATGTGAGAAACCTGATGGTTTGGTCAGAAGTAGGGTGCCGATGTTAAATTGCCGTGAATGCAAACGGTTAACCTTGCTAGAGTGAATAGCCTTCGATATAAAGTGAGTCATGCATTGTGTTTTCAAACAAGTCACACGAGCCCTTCATGTCAATTGTGTGTGGGGGGTGCCTTGTAAGTTTCTGGTTTTAAAAATGAGTTGGCGCGTGCAAACGTGTGTTTGAAGGAAAAGATAAATTTATTTACATTGTGTGACAAATTTTGAACTTGGAGAACTAGTGAATTGTTTCACCTCTTTTACGAGTGAGTTAACCTTTGTTGTAGAAATCATAACAACATTTGATCACATGGTTTTTAAGAGTGAAATCAATATGGACACGTTGTTGTCATATCAATGGGCGTGAGAGTCGACCGACTCTCTCAGTGTGAGTGGTTTTGTCGTATTTTTTTAATAGCATGGAAAGAGTTTAGTGAATTTAGTTTCGGTTGTTGGACAAGGTTGTGAGATATCATGGGTTGCGTGTGAGCGATCCTTGAGATCGATGTGTGTGTGGTTATCCTTTATGGCGGGGTCGTGCCATGCATATCTAACCTTGTTTCACAGTGTATTTTAAAATGTGCAAAACGATTTAAATCATCGTGTCGTCATGCATGAATGCTATGAACTTGCTAGGTAGGGGGACATATCGTATTTAAGGATGAGGAAAGGTTTCGAGAATTGAAATGTGTGGTTGAGTCGTCGATGGTCGATCCGTGACATTGGTGTTTCCTTTTAGGAGGGCGGCGACTTACTAGATTCTCAGACTTTGACTTTAGAGATGCTTGTATTATGTTAGTCTTTGCTCTTGTATGGTAGTTTGGGGCGTAGTTTGCGGCGGGGGTGTGTCTCGGGTAAAATTTCGCAGTAGGAAAATACTTCTAAAAAGTAGCATTGTAGTATGTTGATGAAATGGTATCGGCATGGAGCCGAAGTTTATGGTGGCCCTGTATTTAGGCTAAATGTCGGGTAAGTCTGGTGCGTCAATCATGTGAGGATTGTGGGGCACAAAGTTAGTTACGATGTGCAGGATGAAGTAGATTATGTTGGAAGTCCTCGTTTGACGGAGACACCGTTGAAGAATCACCATGTCGGCCGTTGACGTTAAAGCTAACGACCATTCGTTAAGATCGTTGTCGAAAGGCTGGAATTGGAAAAAGAAACTCTTGTGTGCTTATTTGATCAGGTTTTTATAAAGATGCAAGAGGTCGTTCGGGGAAAGGTGTATACCTGATAGGAGGCTGAACTGTCTTGTGTGAGTGTTATGAAAGTGGAAGATCGCTGGTTGGATAGGTGATTTCCTATGTGGTTGATGTTTCATTTATGAATGAAGTATATAGCACAACTGAAGTGGGACACATTGATTATGTTGGGTTGGAAGGAAGCGCCTTACCTTTGGTTTATTCGAGCTTGTTTTGTGTAGATCCCGAAGAGCCGGATGGGGACAAAGACCTGTTTGAGAAAGGTAGACGATCTAAATTTTGTGGCTCATCTTTGATCGAGGGAGTCAAAGTCGTGGGATAGCCTTATTTATAATGCATGTGTTATGGTTGGTATGGAGAAGTCAAGGCCTATTGTGTGTACAATGACAGTGAGGATTCTACCTCTAGTGAAATGATGTTATGTGGTGGGTGTGTGAATGAGTTAGTGGTAACTTATGCATAGTAGACGTGCAAGTCATTGGTGTAATGATTTGTTGTGAGGTTAAGTGGTGGGGCTAGTGTTGTTGTTATGGGAGAGCGTAAGTGGGAATCCCTGCTCGGAGATTGCTGATAAGTTATTCAAATATGGCAAATATATGTATGTTGTTATTCATGGATGTTTGGTGGGTGTTATGGTATTGTTAAATCGAGGAAGTAAAAGAATGTAGTGGTAGTTGGTGGCTACCTAAGAGAGAAACCGTGTGCTCATAGGTTGCGATGAGCTGATGGGTGAGTTGTCTTGTGCTTTTGGCATGTTTACAAAGATGTTGGATTGGTTAGTTTATGATGTTTCGTAGTTGATACGAAATCTTTGTGAATGTCGAGTTATTTCTTGTGTAAAGGAGTTCTCATGAGTGGGTTAACCCCGTTTGTGGAACAAGATGTGTGTGGTGGCTTCGAGTATTGGGTGTTATTTCTGGATGACTATACTAAATCCCCGAGTGAGTCTTGTGGTGAAACCATTTGGTTGAGCTTAGTGAGGTATATGTGTTAACAACACAATTAGATTGGATAAAAAAATGGAATGGGCAATGTTCTATACTTGCCTGAGGAGGTAGAGGTGGTATGTTGAAATAAGGGGGTAAACCGGAAGTGGAAGGTTTGGGCAAGTAACGAAAAAATGGGAAGCAACGTTTTTAAGGTGTCATTGTTGGGTACATGAACTCCTAGAGGGAGCATGAGAAAGAGGATTTGCGTGTATGTGATGGTTTAAGAGTCGAGGAAAGCTAGTTTGTGTGTTTGGTCAAAAGAGTGCACCTTCTAGTGAGCCGTTCTTTAGAATCGTGTTCTATGTTTTGAGAAGGAAGTGGAAGAAGGTAGTCGAATGTAGTGCTCGGGATGAAGGATCATTGGATTAGACTTGGTATTAGTGTGGGAAAATAGACCAGTGAGCTTGTCGATCGGTGTTAAGCTAATGGGAATAGTTTTGTGTGAGCATGATCACTCCTTCCTGTTGAGCGAGTGAAACTTGAATTTATTCCATATGTGGATGGACGATTGTTGGATGCATTGAGAATTTGATCGTGTGCCTTCAGGATTGGTTCAACTTGGATTAGTGGCTGCTTCAGATGTTGGAGTGTGGAAGTTTCCTACTTTTAGCTATGTATAGCATGGGGTGATGAGGTGGTCAGAACGTATGGATTGATTAATATTGATGAATTGTAGTCAATGCAATTCGGGAAAGAAAGTGTTATTTGCCTTAGACATATACCGTGTTGGGAGAAGTGATTTTAGAATTTGCGTGTTATCTGGTGAAGAAACTCTTAGCTGTGAGTTCATGGAGATATTCAAGGTTGATCTTGTGTTGAATTGGAGAATTGAGTGTTTGTTATTTTATTAAAGGCTTCAAGTTGTGGTGGCATTAACTTCGGTAAAAAGGAAGTGAAGTTGTGTGTGAAAACCCTTATTTTGGTGCGTTTTAAAATCGTGGGTCCGTGTGGGTGGACGTTATTTCGTATAGTTGACCTGAGGTGTTATAACTACGTTACGTGAGTTATTTGGGGTAAAAGTTATAGTTAATCGAAAACGTGATAATTGGTTGGTATACGCCCCACTGTTGAAGATTTATGCAAAGTGAGAACAGAAAGGATCCTTACAAGAAGCAAATAGGTTAGCATGGGTAGTTATCAGAGAATCTTCCAAGTGTAAAGATGTATCGTGGGAGAAAGGCATTTGGTGGGACCGGAGATCATGCAGTTGACTGCCGATAAAATAAACCAGATTCGCGGGAGTTAAGGGTGGTTCAAGACCGTCAAAGGATGTATGCAAACGAAAGAAGGAAACCTATCGAATTTCAAGTAGGAGACAGCGTTGAGCTTAAAGTCTCGCTTGGGTAGGGCGTTGTTCGTGTTGGAAGGAAGGAAAGCTAAGGCCTAAGCATGTCGGGTCGTTTGCCATAACCATGTGTGTGGATGAGGTGGCGTATAAATTAGAGTTACCAGAGGAGCTTCGAGGAATTCATTCGACCTTTCACGTGTCGAACCTAAGGAAGTGTTTGGTCGAGGCAAGTATGGTCATACCATTAGAAAACATTCGTGTGGATGAAAAGTTTATCTATGTTGAGGAGTTGTTGACGATCGTGGATCGCAAGATAAGAAAGTTGAGAACTAAAGAGATATCTCTTGTGAAAGTTCAGTGGTGTTTCCATAAGGGTCAGGAGGCGACTTTGGAGGTGGGGTCGGATATGAGGTCCCGTAACCCTCCATTGTTGGAAGATGTAATTCCGGGGACAGAAGTCTTTTGAGGGAAGGATGTTGTAATAACCGGGTTTTGTTTTGTAAATAAAGTAAAAGGGGGTGTATGGTGTGAAGAATGAAACTTTGGTGGCCTTTGTGAGAGAATAAGAGAAACAGGGTTAAAACCCTAAAATCCCTCATTTCTTTTTTCAGTATTGTGCGGCTAGTGTAAGAAACTGGGTGTGGATTGAAATTTTAGGAAGGAAGAGCTTGGATTGGGAACTTTGGAGTGTGAATCTCCATCTTCTTCAAGGTAAATTCCTTCTCCTTAATCCCTTAAGTCTTGTGTAATGTTTGGAAGTCTATTGTGGGTTTTGTTGTTGAAATTTCGATTTGGAGACTACTTTTGATCGATATCTCCCAGGAAGAAATGAAGTGTGGTCTGTGTGTGTGTGTGTGTGTGTGTGTGATATCCTAATTTAATCAGTGTGGGCAATCGATTAGAGTTGTTGGTTTAATCATTTAAATACCCAAATTCCATCTCTAATGGTTAATGATAGGATTAGAGGGGTTTTTCGTTAAGTTGGGGTGTGGTGTAACTTTGCGTATTCGAATAAGTCGCCAGAAGGGTTTTTCCGAATCGGGAAGTATATCGAAAGTTATTGAAATTCGGTAGTTGTCCGGAGGGGACCCAGAAGTTGAGTTACCGAACGTCTTATCCAGAAACCATTGGGAATCCGGATGGAATCCGGAAGTGAGTACCGGAAGTCGTTATCCGGGAAAGGACCCAGAATCCGGAAGTGTGTACCGGAAAAGGGGAACCCGGATTAGCCCGGATGATTTGTATCCAGAAAATAGGGGGGAGTCCGGAAGGCGGTATCTGGAATCCGGATCTTCCGGGACTTTGAGTGGTCGGGGTGCTTTAGGGAGTGATTCGTGAGTTTCGACTCTGAGAGAAATTGGGAGTGGCTTATTCACTCTTGCATGTCGGGTGTTTATGTAGGTGCGGTTAGAGGATAGCTGTTAACACCAGATCTATTAGGTAATCAATACGTCATCCATTGATCTTGAGAAATCTAGATATTACATGTGAATTATGAACTTTCTCTCTCTAGAATTTCTCTCACTTTCTCTCTCTAAGATATTACAAATGAGCTTCCTTAACTTGCTTAACAACTAAGCAATACCTATTTATACTTCTGAATTACAACACAATAAACTCTAAATACATTGACTTTCTCACTAAATCTTGAATACAATATAATGCTCTAACATTCTCCCCCTTTGGATTCAAGATTTAAAAAATATGGCAACAGTCTTCAGCTTTTGATCTTCAAAACTTTAACTCTGACTGCTTTAAACTTTGAAGCTCTGATAATCTTCAAACAGTTGAACTTAAAAGTTCACGTTGAACTAGATGCTTTGACATTCTTTAAACTCTCAGCTTTGAAGAATCTTCAGTTAATCTTGAAAAGTCTTTGTCTTTCACATTGTAAAGTCACTCATCTTGAATTTCAACTTCACCAAATTGTCATCAGGTCTTGAACACAAATTTCAGATCTTTGCATCTTTAAAAACTTTGAAGCTTTTGTCTTTGAAGCTTTGAACTCAAACTCTTTAAACAAATTCTTGAACCTTGTATCTTCATCTCTTTGAACTTTGAACGGTAACTGTCTTTGAACATCTTTGAACAATAAACTCTCTCGAATCATCTCGGAACATCTTGTTGACTTTGACAAACTTCTCCCCCTTAATCTTTCATAGACAAATCTCCCCTTTTCTTCAACATATTATTTCTCCCCCTTTTTTATGATTCTGAGCATCATGATCATCAAAACTCTTATCAACTTCAACACGGTCTTTGATCACCATTAATATTCTCCTCCTTTTGATATAATATAGCCGTCAATTCCAAGAGAATTTTATCCGAATCTTTGCAAATTCAGATAAAAAGAATGTGGTAACCCTGAAACAACAAATGAATCAGTTCAAATGTTTGTAAGTAGCACGGAGCCACTTAGTACAACAGATGTACTTTGGAAAGGATCTTTTTGATGTTCACTCCCTAGGGCTTCCATTCAATCATCGAAAAACCACAAAGGAATTTCTAAGAATGTTATGACAAGAAAACATATTCCTTGTGTGTATGTGCTTGTGTAGAAACAATTGAAGCAACTTATGCTTGATTATATAGGCTCAAAGCGTGTAAACTGTTGAGACAGCAACAAGTTTTTTCCACGGACTCAATGTGCATTAATGAAGTGCGAAGGTAGGGCAAACTTCCTTCTTTTTCAATATCCAAACCTTCCGAATGAAGATTAGATAGATTATATGTTGCGTCCCCAAGAAAAATTGAAACATTTCTTTGTTGAGAAAGAAATGAGTAGCTGGCGGGGTGAAAGCAAGAGTTGGCATGGGCTAACTGCCTGTTTCAATGATGGACACCAAAGAATGTGAACCAATCAGTAATGTGGCTTCCCGGCTCAGAAAATGGTTGGTGCAGAGTTCTTTTATTCTTTTAACTATGTTCTCACACCCTCTTTCTGTTTTTAATCCGCTCACTTCCACCCAAACTCTCATTTACATTTTACCTCTTAAAACTCCGAGGTTGTTCAACCGGATGAACTTCCTCCCCCACTCTTTCATTTTGACCCCTCACCCCTCAATCACTCAAGGATAACTTCTTGGGTAGGAAACACTGGTTAACGTGGATCCATAGAAGTTGTGTAATATCTCACACACTGATTCCATGAAATTTTGTCCTAAAATGATGCGTTGTTCAACAGTTTAGCTTGAATAAATATGAATCTCAGCTTTTGAATAACATTGTCATCAGAATGTATGTTCCTCAATAATATCATGAAAATTTGATCATTTTAACTTTGAAGATTTCTCACAACAAGAATATAAAGAAATGAATTCGAAAAATTTGTTTGAGAATCTGACAATGTATCAATCATATCAAATATCTTGCATGATAATCATGAAGGCTTAGGGTATCAAAGAATTGAATTTTGTATATATGAACAAATATAAACAATATTTGAATGAAACGCTTAAGTTCTCACGCTGAAATGAATATGATGCTCAACAAAATTTGAAATACAAATGGGAGTATTACCATCGAAAAATTGTTTCATTTTGAGACATGGTAATAACAAAGTCAATATGAAGCTGAACTGGTGTGTATGAATACTTGAAAGTATATAAAAGATAATACGCAAGTATTAATCTTTGGAAACACACGGTCAGAATTGATGTTACGATAATCCAAGATCTCCATGAAAAACATTTAAAATCACACTTCTAAATTTATAAAATTTGTTTAAAATAGAGAAGTGGTTTGAACATTTAAGCAAAACATTTTTCATGCTTGAAAATCATTCTTCTTTCAAACAATCGGAGATTAAGATTAGAAGATACTTACATTCAACAATGTTTGAGCTCCCCCTCAAATCATGATAAGAAGATTTAAAAATCTTATAAGCCCCCCCTTAACATTTGCAAAAGATCTTTATCTTGACAAAATCTGCAAAATAACAAGACTTGGATCAAAGTATCCTTAATCATTAAAACGAGTTATGAATTACTAGGATTGAAGTAAATTCAGAAGTCATAGTCGTTGAAGATCGAGTCCTGATCTGAAATGATCAGAAGTCAAAATCATTGAAGTACGGGTTCTGAACTGAATTATTCAGAATCCATAAACATTGAAGTACGAGTCCGAAACTGATATGTTTAGAAGTCATAATCTCTTGTACTCCCCCTCAAAAGTACAGGTACTGTTTTTGAAAATTCTGCACAACTTCTTTTCTGTTTTCCAGTCATGTGTGTGGTATACATTGCACAATCAGCACTACACATGAAGAACCTGCAAAACAGATTAAGTAGATTTTGGTACCCAACGGAACTTGGGTCCTGGTTTGTTAGATGCAGTTTTATTTGAAGAAACTCTGTATGTACCGTACCAATAAGAAACGAAATTCTTATGAGCAAAATCATTAGTTCCACAAAAAGAACAACACATTTTCTTTTGGACTAACCTGATTAATTGATTTACAGAGTAATCTAAATCAGGTTTGACAAAAGATTTACCTTGATATGCTTTGTTCTTGTTGGCATTTGGAGTAGGAACCTTTGATTTTGGAGTCTGAACAATCATGTCAGGACTTGCTTGTTTGGAAACCTCAACCTTGAAGATGATGTCTTCAAGTTCTTAACTTTGTTGACCAAGACATTTCTCTCTTTGGATAACAAATCAAAATTCCTTTGTATGTCAGATTTCACCTTCTTCTCTTGCATAATTTCAGCAGATAAACCAGATAAATTCTTTGTTAGTTTCTTTATTTCAGTTTGAAAAATCTTTCTTTCATCAGTATAGACATCTTTCACACTTTTTGTCAATATCGAGTTCCTTCTCCAAATCAGATATTTTCAATGAAAGCTCATTACTCTTTGCTTCAAAGGATTTTCTTTCAGTTTCAAACTCGGATCTTTCTTTGTCAAGTTTTTCTTTTTCAAGAAATAAAACTTTTTCAAAGTCAGAAACTTGTTTTGAAAGTTTGATACATTTTAGCTCAACAATTTTCTTTTCTTCAAAAGATTTATTTGAAAAATCAGACAACTTCTGTATGAAAACTTTCTCAAATTCTTCTTTTTCTTTTGCAAAATTCGTTTCAAAAACAGAAAGTTTTTTTTCAAATCATCATTCTCACTTTCCAAAGCTTTTGCATTTTCTTGAAGCTTCTTGATTTCATCCTGAAGAGTTGAGTTGTCAAGTGTCTTATTCTTCTCTTGTGTAGCTTCAAGAACTGCAATCTTTCTTCGTAAATCTTCCATTACCAAATATTGATGATAAAATGATTGATCATCAGATATAGACATTGTTAGACACCTGAAAAAATATCAGACACAAGAATTAGATGTAAAATATCAAAATATTAGCAAAAATATACCTAATAGAGTGATCGTCAAGAGAAGCTTCGCTTAGAAGTTGAATTTGTGCACAAGTGATAGACTATGGAAAAATAAAAAATAAACTGTAAAGTAATAACAGGAATGAGTAAGAAAATTTGAGCTCTTTAAGCTGCACATATTTGTCTTCAAAGCTTTTATGTCCCCCTCCTGAGACTTAGCACGTGGGTTCTGCTTTTATATCCTTCAGCTTGCAAAAACAAAGTTTTCGTATCCTTCACGATGCAAGAACCAAACTTTTCGCAGCAAACTGAAGTCCTCAGAAACTTCTCGTAACCAATATCAAACTTTTCGCAACACACTAATACGAACAATGAAACATCTCGCAACAAGCTTAATGTGAATTCCTTACTGTTCGCAACAAGCTCAATACGAACAATCCACTTCTCGTATCAAGTACAATACGAACAATCCACTTCTCATAGCAATTAAATACGAACTCTTTAACTTTCCGTATCAGTGAGATGCGAACAAACAAACTTTTCGCTTTGAACAGGAACATAGAACTTTTCTATTCGCAACCTTGTGATGCGAAAACAAGACTTCCCGTATGATGACTAATACGAAGACAAGATAAACCTTGCGAACACTTGATGAGTGGTGCGAGTTCTTTATGAATTATGCGAACAATACTTGAATGATGCGAGTTTTTCAGATCATGCGAACACTTGTCCAAAAATCACAATTTTGGCCATAATTCTTTCAATTCTTCGAATTTTGAACTGAAATTTTGCAAATTCGCTCGAAATTCAATTCTGAACAACTTTGTAGTTGATTAGATCTTCTAAAAACATCAAGTTCAATGACTTTCGATCCAAACTCAGAAGTGATAACTTTTGAACAAAATTCTCACAAATTTGATCAATTCTCTAAATCTATTGCGAATTGGATCAAATCACCAAAATGAATTGTGTTCCAAACACTAAAACGAATCTAACTCAATCAAATTCGAATCCAAATATCTTCAAATCAGTATAAATCGAAGTCAACACAGTAAACTTTCAAAAAATGGTAAAGATATTCAAAAATCGATCAAACATTGTTGAATCTTGGACGAATTTTTGCACAAATCTTTCTCCCAATGCTTTGATACCAATTGTTAACACCAGTTCTATTAGGTAATCAATACGTCATCCATTTATCTTAAGAAATCTAGATATTACATGTAAATTATGAACTTTCTCTCTCTAGAATTTCTCTCACTTTCTCTCTCTAGGATATTACAAATGAGCTTCCTTAACTTGCATAACAACTAAGCAAGACCTATTTATACTTCCTAATTTCAACACAATAAACTCCAAATACATTGACGTTCTCACTAAATCTTGAATACAATATAATGCTCTAACAATAGCGGTTGCAAGTGAGAGCATTTAGCGTGGACACCAGGTGAGTCTTTCTAACTGAAAGTGTGTTGATCTATATGCTATTTTAATCGCATGAGATGCTATAGAACTGCATGTTTTATCTTTCATATGAAACTACATGTTTTGTTATGTTCGAGAAGGTTGAGATATTATGTATACATACATTTTGAAGTGGGCATGTATGGCTAAGTCGGGGGGTGTGTCCCGCCAGTGCTCATACCGGGGGGTATGTCCCGTTAATGCCATGGAAGGTGTATTCCAGTTAAGGCAGTGTGAGACTGACACGTTGTCACAGGTGTGTGTGACTTCAGTGTGCCATTTACATGCGTAGTTATTGCATTTGAAAGTTTAAATGTTTTAAAGTTGAGAATTGTTTATAAATGCTTATAAACTGTTAAAAATGTTTTATGTGGCGCGGATGTTTGTTTCTGGAGGGGACTCACTAGACCTCATGGTCTAACCCTCGCTTTTCAAAAACTAAACGACTTTCAGGTTAGTGCTTGGTAGAAGGCACTAGTAAGGGCAAGGAGAAGGCGTGAGCGTGAAACTTTGTCCTAGAAAGGAAGTCATTATATTTAGGGGTGAGCAATACCGGGTACCCGACCTATTTTCATGGAACCGGAACCGGAACCGCTCCCGTCGGTTCTCATAATTTTGGAACCGGTCCCGGAATCGCTGGGAACCGGTTCCGGTTCCGGGTACCCGCCTACGAATTGTTTTTTTAATTTTTAACATTTTAAATGTCCAACAACTTCTTCCATAAGCATTTTTGGTGTTCGTGTACGTTCGTTTAAAAAATATAGTCGTTTATGTTCGTTTGTTAAAATGTTAAACGAACACAAACAAACGAACCTAAACGAACACAAACAAACTTAAACAAACTTTAATCGAACACATTTATATTTAAAAAACAAATGGTGCAACCACTCTAATATGGTGCTCCATTAATATTTTTACAAAGGCTCAAGCCAAAGGGCTCAAGGGAAAAGGGCTCAAGCCAAAGGCTAAACCCAAGCAATGTAGTGAATCCATTAATATTTTTACAAAGCCTCAAGCCAATGGGCTCAAGGAAAAGGGCTCAAGCCAAAGGCTAAACCCAAGCAATGTAGTGAACTAGTGATGCAATTGAAAGGGAAGAGATGAGGGTTATATATACTGAAAGATAAGGCATGATTTTCTCAAAATTTTCGATGTGGGACAAGGTCTTTCATCAAAAACTGAAAGATGGTGCTGCCAGCTCCCACATCGCTAAGAGTAAACAATTTTAATAAGGCCTAACACTATATATACAATTTGTCAACCTTTTATGAATGTTCTTTAACAATTTTTTCTTAAACTAGTAATCTTTATTTAGATAATTTTAAAATTTTAATTATTAAACTAATTTAGATATTTTTTCACATAGATTAAATATGTAATAAATATTAAATATTAGATATTTTCTATTAAAATGTACCGGGTACCCAGCGGTTCCGGTTCTGGGTACCCAGCGGTTCTAAAAAATGAGAACCGGAACCGGACCCAGTCACATCGGTTCCGTTATTTTAAGAACCGGAACCGGAACCAGTCACATCGGTTCCGGTTTCGGAACCGGCAGTTCTGGAGCGGTTCCGGTTCCAAAGGCTGGTAGCCAGTTCCGCTGCTCACCCCTAATTATATTTAGTATGCCAAGCTTAGTATGATAGAAGTCTCAGCTCTGTAATAGGTTGTTTCCGCAAACCGTGTTATGTATTCCTATGTTTTGATAGTATTTTGGAGCCGTTTCGGCAAGTTGTTTAATTCCTGGTGTTTAAGCTTTATTTTTTTAGTTGGGTTGTTACAAAATATTTGTTCTTTTCATTTGACAACACCTCGTAAAAAGAATATTTTCCTTTTTTTGATTTGATAACACTCTCTAAAATGAAATATTTGTCCCTTTTGATTTGACAACACCCTCTAATTTTGTTTTTACTTTTTATTTATTTTTTCATTTAGAAAAAATTTAAAAACCTAGAAAAACTAAAATGTTTAGAATTTTTTATAAATACACAATAAAAATCATATATATTTTAATTCGTATATTTTTCATTATTCTGAAAATGCAGTGAGCTTCATATAATATTGTTAATGCATATTATATTGTAATCAATGTCTTATTTATTTAAGCATGTAGCTAGTTATTTGTTTGACTTTGACTTTGTGTCTTGGGTATAAATACCCTTAGAACTCTTTGTTTTAGAACCTTTTGCCTAATTGAGAGATATCAGAGTTCTTATTTAAAAAAAAGCAAAATGGAAAGAACTACTTAAAAAAAATCTGAGAAAGTTGAAGAAGAAAAAAATTCCTAAGTGTTGGTTTTCGCAATGCAAAGTGGCGAAAAGTGAAGTTTTCGCAAGTAACTGTTGCGAAAAGTAGGGAATTCGCAACCAACAATTGCGAGAAGTGAGGTTTGCGTAAAGAACAGCTGCGAAAACGAAGACTTAGAAATATTTCTATACACAAAACAACGGAACTCGCAAAGGACCATTGCGAAAAGTGTGGTTTTCGCAACAAGCAATTGCGAAAAGTGAAGTTTTCGCAATAAGCCATTGCGAGTTCTTCACTTGAACCTTACGAAAAATGAAGTTTCAGATCGAACAATTGAAATAAACCTAAAATTACTGGAAAAAAATGATCGTGTAGCTAAACACGAAAAGACCTGTCAGATTGCGGCGTCCTCGTCTCTCAAGCGAAGACATGACCAAGATGATCCGGATCATCAAGGCCATGAGGGGGAGATTTCTAAGAGACGAAGGGTTGAAGAAGTCATACAGACCGAAAGAGCTGAAAATGCTGATGAAGTCACAGTGATGGTTGAGAGTAATGACGAAGTAAGAGATGAAGAGGTTATTTCTGTAGTTGGAGATGTGATAGATTTACTTATTGACTCAGTGATGGATTCTGTTGCTAATGCTGAAGTTGAAAGATTGAAAGAAGCACATCCTGGGTTGATAGTAGACGAACTATTTGATGAAGTTGATCTCTCGGCTATGGCGTCAGAGATAAACTATGTAGAGTCGGAGAACGTTAACAATCTTCAGTTAGTAGTTTATGTGAATCCAGAATCTGCACAGATCTCCAAGGAAGTTCCAGAACCTTCTAATGTACATGAGTCTGAAGTTTATGAAGACATGAGAAACTATTTCGCGAACTTTATAGAGATTGATTCTGAAGATGACGAACAGACGAAGTTTGACAAAGTCTGGAAGATAAAAGAAGAAGACCAAGATGATATTATTATCATTTCAGATTCAGAATTTGAAGTAGAAATTGATGAGAAAGACTTAGAGGAAGTTGATATGTTATACGGAGATCTTCTTGACACTACTAGACCTCGATCTCCAGTTCCTGAGTCATCTATTCCAAGTAGTTCTATTCCTGAAGTTCTAGTGCAACAAGTTCCTACAGTTGTTTCGTCTACCCAAGCTCCGTTCGCCACGGCTCCTCAAAGTACTTTTGAACAGGGTGAGTCGTCTAGAGCTAACCAGGAGACTCCTGATTTTTTTTTGTATTCCTCCTAGTATTCTTCAACCAGGTCCCGTGCTAAACAGACCGCAACGTCTTCAATTGCTTGAAGAAAGACATCGGATTACCAGAATGAGATCTGCTTTTCTTGAAGATTCTGAACGAAACTTCTTTGTCAGGAAAAGGAGAAGAGTGAATATCTTTGCTATTCTGGGAGTCGAGAAAGAAAAGGATTGGTTTCATTATGAGTACTTCATGTTCATCAAATGCAATCGACGTGGTAAGTTCTTCTCCTATTCAAAACATGGTATTGTTAGGATCTTGAAAGTGGAGATGCGTACTTTTGTTAGAATTTGGTATCCGTACTTCTATGTAGAACAACGTGACTGCAACAAATATGAGTTCTCAGAAGCGGATCTCAGTGATCTATCGATAGACGACATTGAGGTATTATACCAACAGTTTTGGGAGATGACTATTCGACCGGATGATGTTCTCAGGGCAATGGAAGCTGTCAGAAGATTTATTCGGCGACAAGTACGTTTTTATAGGTGCTTTGATTTTCAGCTTGCAATTGAAAGCCATCATCCCTTTGTTAATGTCACTCGTCCGGATTGAAATCTTCCTAACATCAACGACTTTCCGCTTTTCTCTATTCTTGAAGATCCTTATGGTATTGTGTATCAGAATCAGTTGAGAGAACGCTTATTTCTAAGATTTGATGAAGTTGGGAAATACTCAGATGGTACATTCAAGGTGATAAGACTTCAAGTGATGAACAAGTTGGATGCTGCGATGAAGGTTTTCTTAGAGACAAGGTGAAGAATTCAGTTAGAGGCTCCAGAGATCAGACTTCTGCGTAGGGTGATCGCGATGATTGATGAAAGATTGGAATTCAGAAGAACGCTAAGACGCTTAGAGATTTTGATTGGCAAGAACCGCCAACGAACTCTTTTTGAGCGCTATTGATTACAAAGGGGGAGATTGTTAATGCATATTATATTGTAATCAATGTCTTATTTATTTAAGCATGTAGCTAGTTATTTGTTTGACTTTGACTTTGTGTCTTGGGTATAAATACCCTTAGAACTCTTGGTTTTAGAACCTTTTTCCTAATTGAGAGATATCAGAGTTCTTATTTCTCTCTGTGTGAAATACTTTCTATCTTTGATTGATCCATACATTTACAAATATCACCCTTAACGAATGCATTTTTGAAAGAGTGTCAGTATAATCAACTGCAAAACTATCTTTTCTACCTTTCTTTCCTTTCTTGCTAACACGGGAGTTCTTCTTTTTCTGATTAGCAAATTCAGACGATAATCTATACACATACCCATTTTTTTATCATCATCATCATCAGAAGTTGTATTTTTTTTACTTTTAGTTTAATTTATTTAAATCAATATTTTTTTAAATACTTTTATTGAAGTAAATATTTTTATGTAAATATTTTTTTTGAATAAGAATGTTTGTCCTTTTGATTTGACAACACCCACAAAAAAAGAAGCTTTGTCTTTTTGATTTTGTGGATCTCAGATTAGTGCAATTCGATAGAAATCACGAACAAATAATCAATAAACACGATATGATTTCAACTTGTCATCCCTCTTTCATTAACCATTCAGAGAATTTCAATAATATGATTACAATGGTTATGGGACGATTCTTCTCTCTCTAAGCTCTCTCTCTAATCTGATCGCTATTAGGCACAATATGAATTCTAACCTTATTTCTAAACAAAATAAACTATTTATACCAAGGCCTAAAGCCTAAGGCCCACGGCCCATTAAGCTCTTAACAAAGCCTATTTATCAATTAAAGGCTTTTATAATTAATAATCTTTTCTAATCTTTTCTTTATATCACTTTCTATATTATAGGACATTTATGTAGATCTCAGTTTAACAATCAAGTAACAATAATAATCAACAACTTAGATCAATAGGTCGCCATCCATATGATTGATATTCAAAAAGGTTACAATACATTCACAGAGAATATTCAACAAGAGTAATGAACGATCAACCTAATTCTAAGGCTAAACAAACTATTTATACTTAGGGCTAAGACTAAAAGCCCATGGCCCATTAAGCAAATCTAAGCCCATTAAATATTATTAAGGCTTTTACAATAAATAGATAATCTCTATAATTATTTATATAACTTCCTAATTAATAAGACATTTATGGTCCTAACAGATTTTGACAACACCCCTAAAATAATCTTTGTCCATTTGATTAGACAACACCCTAAAAAAGAATCTTGTCTTTTTCATTTGACAACACCCCGTAAAAAGAATATTTGTCTTTTTTTATTTGATAACACTTTCTAAAAAGAATATTTGTCCTTTTTGATTTGACAACACCCTCTAATTTTGTTTTTGCTTTTATTTATTTTTTCATTTTGAAAAACATTAAAAACCTAGAAAAACTAAAATGTTTAGAATTTTTTTTAAATACATAATAAAACTCATATATATTTTAATTCATATATTTTTCATTTTTCTGAAAATGCAGTTTGAGCTTCATATAATATCACCCTGAACGAATGCATTTTTGCAAGAGTGTCACTATAATCAACTGCAGAACTATCTTTTCTACACTTCTTTCCTTTTTTGCTAACACGAGATTTCTTCCTTTTCTTACTAGCAAATTCAAACGATAATCTATGCACATCCCCATCTTTTTTAGCAACATCATCATCAGAAGTTGTATTTTTTTTTTACTTTTAGTTTAATTTATTTAAATCAATATTATTGTAAATATTTTTATTGAAGTAAATATTTTTGTGTAAATACTTTTATGTAAATATTTTTTTAAATAAGAATCTATGTACTTTTGATTTGACAACACCCACAAAAAAAAGCTTTGTGTTTTTTGATTTGACAACACCCCCTAAAAAGAATATTTGTTCATTTGATTTAACAACACCCTAAAAAATAATCTTCGTCCTTTTCATTTGACAACACCCCGTAAAAAGAATATTTGCCGTTTTTGATTTGATAACACTCTCTAAAAAGAATATTTGTCCTTTTTGATTTGACAACACCCTCTAATTTTGTTTTTGCTTTTTATTTATTTTTTCATTTTGAAAAAATTTAAAAACCTAGATGTAGGTTTCTAGATTCACCTTGTCGCATACAAACAAGAAGATCAAAGATAGCGTGTCGGATCCTTAAAGTTAATAAGAGAACTAAGGTTCTTGCATCAAGAAGGTTACGAGAAGTTACTGTTTGTCAAAGTCTGATAAAGCTACAAAGATCTGATTTTCATGAACAAGACTTGAAGATGGTTTGATAGAGTGTCTGTTGGAGAAGATTGACTTTACAAAGAACTGAAGACTGCTGTCATATTTTTTTAAATCTTGAATCCAAAGGGGGAGATTGTTAGATCATTATTGTATTCAAGATTTATTGTAAAGTCAATGTACTGTAATGAGTTTATGCTATATAGCTTTGCCTTTATACCTTGTATGTTATGGGTATAAATAGGCTTGTCTAGTTCATTTGTAAGTAACAATCTAGAGAACACTTGTAGCATTTGTCATTTTACTCTTTCAAGATCAATACATGGATGACTTGTGCACTCTAGATTTTCTCACTACATATCATTGCTAGATTCTGGGTTTCACACCACCATAGAGTTTCTGTCACTTTTAACACTTATGTGTTTTGAATGCCTTCTGGGATGCGGGTTCTTTTGAGAGTGACAGGCATTTGTCTTTAGCAAACGTCACATGCGTGGAGTTAGTGGGAGGCCCACGTCCCTTCACCCTGCACCGCCCAAACCCACATGGCATCTTCTGAGTGGATGTGTATTATACCGTCGTTTCTGAAACATTTTTAATCGGCTTGTACTTGAGTGTGGATTCCAAATTTCATGTAAATTAATTTTTACCGCTCAAATCTTATCCTTTAATACACCATAAAAACCCAAATTTACCCCTCAAGTTAACCTTTTCACTTCATCTCTCTCAAGAGCTCCGGAGAAACCTGCAACTTTTGTGCTTGAACCTTCAAAACTTCATCCCTTTTCTTCAAGAAAACCTTCCAAGAATCATCAATGGCTTCAACTGCTTCACCTGCTCACTTCAACAACTCCCCAAACCCTACTCCCCCAAGAAATCAATACGAAAACCACTCTGATAGTGAAGAATCTGTTTATCATATAACTTCAACAAATCTTCAAAGCTTCATCAATCACGAATGGTATGAAAACACATTTCCCTTGAAATCCAACAATCACTATGTGATCTTGAACCCAGAAAACTTTGGTCAAGGACAGGCCATCATCATAAACTTGCTACAAAACCACCCACTTAACAACATATTGACCTAAAATGTAGAAAGAATACCAAGCAGATACGTCCATCAATTCTGACAGAGCTGCATATTTGATGAGGAACTCAACTCTGTGGTAGGCTACGTACCCAATTCTGATAACACGGACACTCTAACAGTGGGAATCAACAGATCCATGATTTCCCAGGTATTTGAAATTCCCACCAGAAGCCTTCTTGGAATTAAGAAATACCCAGAAGATCCAACTGACCAAGTACTTGTTGATTTCGTTCTAATGCTCAGATACAACGAACCTCTATCAAAGAGAAATGAGTTCAGAAGAAACCGATTACCCCCCATCTCGAATACCCTCTTCAGCATACTTAATAGGTGTCTCACGGGAAAGACTGGTAGCCCAGACCAGAGTTTACACCAAATCTTGGCAATCATGTATGGGGTGTACTATGATTTGCCTCTGGACTTTGCCAGATTAATTCTTCAAGAAATGGCCTCTGCCATTGAGAAGAAGGACATGCAGAAAGCAGAAACTCCTCTGCCCTCTCTTCAGTTTCAGAGGATAATAGGTATTATCCTAGAGCCACTTTTGCAGAACGAAGGATGGAGCTTCGAGGGACAAGTGGTGAAGACTTACCTTCTGTCAAAGATGACCCCCACCAACCATCCCAGTGGTTATGCCTTCTAATGCCCTCTCAGTGAAAAGATGCTTACCTACGTGAGTCACAGAACCTTAGTTAGGGAATATAAACGTGCATTCAGGACTCCTAAACCGAGTCTTGATACCCCACCACGTCTAGGAGTGCCCATAGGAACCCCTGTAGTGTAGAGAATGAGTGAGGAAGAGTAGCGAGTGGCCTTAGAAAAGTATAGGTTAATAGTTGAGAGTGGAAACTGATAGTCCTAGAATCAATCAACAATTCAAGTAATTAGTGAGAGAAATTGAGTTACGGAAGCCATCCTCATATTAGATTTTGAACATTTTAGTACAATAGATGTTTCTCTCTCTAAGGCCTAAGACCTTTCTCTCTCTACATTGTAGCTCTCTATTCTAGTGAACTCATACAAATGAGCTCAATTACACATTTTATAGCCAAGCCCAAGGCCCACTAAGCACTAAGCCCAAGCCCATATACAACAACAAGGCCTTTACAAACCTTTAACAATTTAGGACATTTTCGGTCCTAACATTCTCCCCCTAAAGTTTTGTAAAGCAAAATCATATATCTTCAAAAGCTTTAGCTCCTCTCCCCCTTGATTTTCTTGGAAAACCTTTAGCGATGTTTTTTCTCTTCAACAATAGTCTAGGCTCCCCCTTGAAAGAAGCTCTTACTCTTCTTTTTTTCAAACTTGAAAAACCGGATTCGATGTGCGCTATAACCTCGACCGAGTGCACGAAAACATCTTTAAAATGTTGAAACTCAAGCTCATTCTGATAAGATGACAAGAAAGATAACGAGTGAGTTATTGCGTGATAAACCAAGTGCAATCTCAGTTTATAACAAAGAATTCGTCAATGAACCGCGGGTTGAATAGGCATTCGGCTTAAGAGCTTAGTTCGGATTTTCTCGAAGGAGGAACAGAATGTAGCACACACTAGGGATGAGAAGAACCAAACAAATATCATTGTTCAGCAACTGTAAAGAAACACTCATCTCCAAAATGCTTCAAGCCACAGACCAATGATTGGAAGCACTTACAATTATGATTGATCAGGTCAGAAGAATGATTAAGAGCACTCAAAGGTCTTCTGAAAATCTTGAATACTTGAGCTCTTTTAAACTTTGACAGTTGCCATATGTATGTAACAAACGAAATAAGGGAATGATGTCACACATGCTTTATGCTAAAATCCACTTCTGAGACTAAGCACGGGGGTCCCGGAATCAATCAACAATTCAAGTAATTAGAGAGAGATTGAGTTACGGAAGCCATCCTCATATTAGATTTTGAACATTTTAGTACAAGAGGATGTTTCTCTCTCTAAGGCCTAAGCCCTTTCTCTCTCTACATTGTAGCTCTCTATTCTAGTGCACTCATACAAATGAGCTCAATTACACATAATATATCCATGCCCAAGGCCCACTAACAACTAAGACCAAGCCCATATACAACAACAGGGCCTTTACAAAACTTTCACAATTTATGATATTTTCGGTCCTAACAGAAACACCAGAAAACATGTGGAAGAAGTTGCCTCTGCCGCTAACCAAGAAGAAGAAGAAACCCCTCAAGCCATATTACCTCCATCCCCTCCAAAGAAGAAAAACAAGAAAAAGAAAGCCAAGGCTGATAAAGCCACAGAGGAACAAACCCCTGAAACCACCATCCCTGAAGAAGCTGAATCGCATAACAAAATCCCCCCAATCCACAGAAGTTTGGGATACCTCTGCTCCCTCACCCTCAAAAGAGAAGAAGAAAAAGAGAAAAAGTAAAACCACAGAAGAAGGTGCCCCCAAGCCAAAGAAAAAGAAATCCAAGAAACCCAACTCACCTCTGCAAACAATCGCAGAAGAAGAACCAATCATAGAAGTCAGAGCCCCCACCCCATTAAATTACGCTGAACCCCAAACCTCTGCCATTCCAGAGGATGCCCCACAGAACTAGGAAGAGACCCAAGTGTCCTTTAACTCTTTCCATGAAAGGGCAGGCCTAAATGAATCACTCGACACCTCTGGATGGAGCTTTCAGCACACCACAGAGGAATTCACCGTAGCTGACTATGACTCAGACCTTGAAGTTGGTGAAGATTTGGGAGTGGCTACAGAGACTAGGTGGGACGCAGAAGAAGGGTCCTTAATAAAAGAAACAGAGGAGGAGACAGAGCGAAAATATGCCGAGAGCACATATCCAAAGCTACCCCCCTGTGCAACCCAACCAGCCATCCTTGCTAGTCTAGTAGCACAGAAGGATGTTGAAAAAGAGTTGCACAGCACGAACCCTACCATTGCCAGCCAGCCAGAGGAGCCTTTTTCTTCCTCTGTGCCAATCAATAGCCGCGAAGCCTAATTTCAGGTTGTGTCCTCTCAAAAGGACACTTACCTTTCTAGTGTTCAGTTGCCCAATAACACACCAGTTTCCCTCACAGAGGCATCCGTTTCCTCTCCCACGCATAATATAGGGAACCAAAGTCCTTCAGAGGGACTTAGAGAGCACATTGATGAAGAGGCTCTAGACAAGCCTTTGAGTCTAATCACGATCCCCTCTGTGCCCAACTCTAAATTGGCACATAGTAAGGAAAGTGACAGAACTTTCATAGAGAAGGAGTCATTACATGACTCCCCTCGAGGATCGAAAGGAAGTTCCGTCATTCTCAACGTACAAACAGGATTGAAAACGGACACCTCAGGAACAGAGGTAAACTCTGGGGTAGAATGTGTTCCCCCAGATGTCACCACTGGTTCATATGTAACAAAGGATAAGTTCCAAACCTTTGTTACCTCTGTGACCACATAACTCACCGAGTTGCAAAGCTTGGTGAAGTCTTATGCAGACGCCACAAACACGACATTCTCCTCACTGAGCACAAAGATCGACAATCTAATCACAGAGGTCAAGGCCAACTCCACCAAGATAGCTGCTATTCCCGCACAACATTCACAGAGCTCTGCATCCACCATACCCTCAGAAACCCAAAAGGCAATCAACGATCTAATTGCAGAACTAAAGGCTGCAAGGGATATAGCAGAAGCCCTTACAAATCAACCTCTACCAATGCCTATCCATCCCTAACCACAGAAGACTTACAGAGGGCATTGGAGAAAGTACAACAAACGACTACTGATCAAATGCAGACCCTAAGACCAATAGACTACATAACACGCGACCAAATAATCCACATTGGCAGAAGGTTATTGATGAGATCACAGAATTCATCAGAGCATTCACAGAGGCCAACGCATCCTACGTAAAGGAGTTTAAGGCAAGTGTTGGCATGTTTCGGTTCAAGGCAGAGGCTGAGGTGGCTTATATTTTGGGGATCTACGACGACATATGTGATAAACTTCAAACGGCGGCACGGAACTTGCCAAGATCAAAGAAACCTACAACTATGTGTCAAGCAAAGTCTAGCTCATAGAAGAAGCATGATGATCATGAGGATGATGGTAAAGGGTCCCCATATCATCATGAGGGGTAGAACAGACAAGGTGACAAAGCCACGGAGCCCTCCTCAAAAACCCAATCCTTAGCCATCACCCCAATTCAACAATCAACCCAAATAACCCAACACCAGAAGACCACAGAGGAAATGGCCACCTCTGTGGAAACAAACTTGAATGAAGACCTACCCTCTCCTACACCTCCCATACCCACAGAAGATCAACCCTTTACCTCACCCAAAACAATACCAAGAACCAAAACCTTAGCATCTAAACCCCCAAACCAGAACAAAGAATTAAAGGAATAACCTTCTGAAGACCAACCCTAAAAACAAAAACCTCTACCACAACAACAAGTATCCCAACCTAAGACTCAACAAGCCCCAACCCCACAGAGCCCTAAACCCAAGCCAACACCAGCAGAAGTTCCCAAGGCCAAACTGACCATTGAAAACAAAGGCAAGGGAAAGGTTACAAAAGTCGAGAAACCAAAACCCAAACCCCAACCAAACCCTGAGAAGCTCATGAAAAGTACCTTCGACGCCTTTATAAGTTCCAAACCTTTGTTACCTCTGTGACCACAAAACTCACCGAGTTGCAAAGCTTGGGGAAGTCTTATGCAGATGCCACAAACACGATATTCTCCTTACTGAGCACAAAGATCAACAATCTAATCACAGAGGTCAAGGCCAACTCTACCAAGATAGCTGCTATTCCCGCACAACATTCACAGAGCTCTGCATCCACCATACCCTCAGAAACCCAAATGGCAATCAACGATCTAACTGCAGAACTAAAGGCTGCAATGGATATAGCAGAAGCCCTTACAAATCAACCTCTACCAATGCCTATCCATCCCTAACCACAGAAGACTTATAGAGGGCATTGGAGAAAGTACAACAAACGACCACTGATCAAATGCAGACCCTAAGACCAATAGACTACATAACACGCGACCAAATAATCCACATTGGCAGAAGGTTATTGATGAGATCACAGAATTCATTAGAGCATTCACAGAGGCCAACGCATCCTACGTAAAGGAGTTTAAGGCAAGTGTTGGCATGTTTCGGTTCAAGGCAGAGGCTAAGGTGGCTTATATTTTGGGGATCTACGACGACATATGTGATAAACTTTAAACGGCGACACAGAACTTGACAAGATCAAAGAAACCTACAACTATGTGTCAAGCAAAGGCAAGCTCATAGAAGAAGCATGATGATCATGAGGATGATGGTAAAGGGTCCTCAGATCATCATGAGGGGTAGAACAGACAAGGTGACAAAGCTACGGAGCCCTCCTCAAAAACCCAATCCTTAGCCATCACCCCAATTCAACAATCAACCCAAACAACCCAACACCAGAAGACCACAAAGGAAATGCCCACCTCTGTGGAAACAAACTTGAATGAAGACCTACCCTCTCCTACACCTCCCATACCCACAGAAGATCAACCCTTTACCTCACCCAAAACAATACCAAGAACCAAAACCTTAGCATCTAAACCCCCAAAGCAGAACAAAGAATTAAAGGAATAACCTTCTGAAGACCAACCCCAAAAACAAAAACCTCTGCCACAACAACAAGAATCCCAACCTAAGACTCAATAAGCCCCAACCCCACAAAGCCATAAACCCAAACCAACACCAGCATAAGTTCCCAAGGCCAAACTGACCATTAAAAACAAAGGCAAGGGAAAGGTTACAAAAGCCAAGAAACCAAAACCCAAACCCCAACCAAACCCTGAGAAGCTCATGAAAAGTACCTTCGATGCCTTTATAACCCTTAAACCAGAAGAAGAAGACTGGGATTTTGGAGAGCCTTTGTCGGCATACCCACCCCTTGACCCTTTTGTTAAATCCTCTGAGGATAGAGTTGCCCAAGTTCTAAAAGATATAGATGCTCTGAGAAAACCCATTCCTCCCCCTCTACTAAATAAGGACATGGAAGAGGTAGTCTACCAGTATCTCTACAGTATGGGAATCAACAATCCAATCCCAGAGCCTACCCTCAAACCAGATATCATAGCAGAATTGACCGACAAGTTCTACAGGGAAAAAGCGCAGAAGATTGAAGATGATTGGTTTGAATCAAAGATCAAGGATGTTCTAGGAATCAAGCTTTTGCACACCCAATACATAAATTTCTACTACTGCCAATACTTCGTGCGAAGGGAAGACAGGTCGGAGATGAAATTCACAGACGCTGACCTTAGAAACATTCACCCCTTCGACCTGGCAGAGCTTTATACCTGGACAGAAGCAAGGTACGGATGGAAGCAAGGTACGGATGGAGGCAAGAAAACAAGAGGGCCTATATGACAATCAAAAGTATCATGTGGGAGAAGCTTCTGTACTACAATCTACTTGACTTCCAAGTTGCTCTGGATTTGGGTGTAAAGAAAATCAAACTCTCAGCCCCCGATGATCACTGCCCATCTTCTGCTGACATTCTACCCAACACCATCATCCACCACCCACGATTTGGCTACGTATTCCTCAATCCTCAAGGCCAAAAGAAACTCTTCAAAGGATACGATTGCCAGAAGTATGCAGGCAAAACCCTTCTACAGTTCAAAAAGGAACTAATGGAGTGTAGAGGCACCGAATTCGTCAACCTGGAAGTCGAAGAACAACTGATAAGAGACATTGATGCAACTCTGCGATTCAAGGAAATGTGCGCATTCTACTATAAAGAGCTGAAGAAGGAGGGTGGATGGGGAACCAAGATCAAGGACTTTCTAGATGCTAAGATATAAGCTCTGTGAAATGTAAACTTCAGTTTTTACCTCATCTTGTAATTTGTCTTTTCAATTCTTTGTAAATGCCTCTGGCATAATAATCTAATGAAAATATCTTTTTACAAAGGTTGAATTTTACACCACTTGTTCCTTTTAGCCTAAGCACTATTTCAACTCTGTAAATTTCATGTTTCAATACTTAGGGGGAGATTGTTAGCTCCAATAGATTAGTCTTTGAAGTATTGAAAAAGTAGGCAAAGTACAAGAACTGCAGAAGACCTCTGCCTGACTTCACCAAGTCTCTCACACGGACCAGAGCCTATGTCGACCACTCCTCAAGAAGTCGAGCTTAACCTGAAGTTGACCATTGGACCACAGAGCCTCTGTGAAACTCCACAGAGCCTCTGTGTGGCCAAACTTCTTGAAAAGACTTGTGCATATTCAGACCCAAAGATCTTGTGCCTCTCACGTGCCTCTACCTGTACGAAGATTCTGAAGATCCATAGTACAACCACATCTCTTAACTTTCCAGGTATCACCATTTCATGGGTGACAGCCATTTTTCTTGTACTATTTGCGGCCAACCTTCACTATATGTAGAGAGCACTACCCTGCCATTTTAGGGTACACAACGCACAACACACAGATTCTATAGTGAGAGTTTCTTGAGAGAAAAACCACACAGTAGTGTGTGTCTTAGTGTATCCATATTGATGTTAATGAGAGATGACTTGTTGAGCATTTTCAAATATTGTTTTAGTTATTTCCATTTCATCTTTTAGTGTGTAAATCTAGCATATTATCTAAACCATTTATACTTTGATAAACGCTTCCACACATATTTTTAATACTCTGTTTTATGTATATTTGAGTTTAATATATCATTGTCGAGTCAATCTGGGATCAACAGGAAGAAAGAGAAACTAATTTTCTAATAGAGATTGGGTTGAATTGTTTTGTGGTTAGACCATATGGATTGGTGATCCCAAGCGATGTAATTGAGATTACAACAAAAGTTGTTTAAAAAAATAACAAATAAACAAAACAAATCCCAAGCAATCTGCTAGGGGGACGAACTTAGATTGCATCAATTTTTTCACTTTTAACTAAGTTATGTGTAAACATCCCAAGTGGGACTTACAGTTAGGAGGTGACACAACACGTTCTCGCCCAAAATGTAACACCCGGAAATTTCGGTAAGTGAAAATGTCTCTTCTTATACTTTTATGACTTGACTTATCAGTGATTGATTTAGGGAATGATTTAATGTTATTGGACAGTCGTATCGAGAGCGACCATGACAGCGATAGTGACACTGTCACTATCATCTGTCACTATCGCAAGAAGGGGAGAGTTTGCAGTACATTTCTTGTGATAGTGACACTGTCACTGTCGTCGGCATACATCAGGTCCTTAAATCATATCAATTCAATTTTTAGTCACTTTTATTGAGAAGCTTAGCTCTAGGTGCTCATTTTCTAGCTATATGAGAGACTTTACCAATGGACAAGTTAGCAAAGTTATACATTGACGAAGTGGTTTCTAGGCATGGTGTGCCTTTATCCATTGTTTCAGACCATGATAGTCGGTTCACTTCAAATTTTTTGGATGACCTATAAAAAGAATTGGGTACAAGAGTAAAGTTGAGCACGACCTACCATCCTCAAACCGATGGCCAAAGTGAAAGGACGATTCAAACATTAGAGAACATGTTAAGATCTTTTGTGATCGACTTTGGTGGTAGTTGGGACTCTCACCTACCATTATTGGAGTTCGCGTATAATAATAGTTACCATTCTAGTATTGGTATGACACCGTTTGAAACATTGTATAGGCGAAAGTGTAGAACTCCCATGTATTGGTTATAAGCGGGAGAGTAACAATTTTCCGTCCTGGAGATTGTTCAAGATATGGCCAACAAAGTTAAAGGTATACGAGAATGCTTGAAGGCGACTCAATATCAAAAAAAGAGTTATGCCGACAAGAAAGGCGACCAATGGAATTCCAAGTAGGAGATCGGGTAATGCTAAAAGATATGAAGCAGAGATATCCCCATTTGTTTAACTAGTGAAGATTTCGAGGACGAAATCGATTCCAAGGTGGGTGTAACACCCAAAAATCTCGGTTAGTGAAAATGTTGCTTTTTATACTTCTAGGGCTTGACTTATATTGATTGATTTATGGAATGGTTTAATGTTAGTGGACAAGTGTAACAAAAGCTAGTCGTTCGAGAAAAGTGAAGTTTCGGGACCCGGGGGGCATGGGGCGACTATGACAACGATAGTGACCATGTCACTATCGTCGGTGTCACAATAGCTGGCCTTGGGTTGCTTGCGGTACGATTTCGGCGACCTTGACAGTGATAGTGACATTGTCACTATTGCCTTGGCAAAATCGCCGGCGGAAGCAGGTCTTCATTTTTAGTCACTTTTCTTGAGAAGCTTAGCTCTTGGTGCGATTTTTCTCTACAGTCTTAGTAAGTCTCCTTCCCCTACCATCTCTCTTCATTTACTACCCCCATTAGTTCCTCAAGGTGATTAATGCTCTTCTAGGGTTAGCATTAAGTGAGAAGAACCTCGAGGATTTCAAGGTACAAAAACTCTCATTCTCCTCCTTATTCTAGGGTTTTTCTACCTTTTTCAACAAAACCTAATTTGTGAGTTGATCCTACTTTATAAGACTATATACATGTGAAAACTTATGGATTTAGTGTCATAAATATCTCCTGGCTCTATTTCTCATTTTACATAGTTTAATGTCATTTTGAGAAATTTAGGAGACTCTAGGGTTTTGGTTATTTAATATTAAATGTTGAGATTTTCCTATATGTGTTTTGTGAACCCATAAATGTATCAATGATTATCCTCCAAAGTTTTTCCTACTTAAAATACCCTTGGATGATTTTGGTAAAACTAGGTCAAAAGTAGGGTTTTGATTATGGTGCTTATTTTGCTTAAAGGCCGAATGGGGAATGATATTATGCACATTATAAATACTTATTGTTGGGTGAATGAGTTTTGAAATCTTAAATTGATCATGGTCAAGTGATGGCCTCATTGAGATAAATGTGACTCATCTTAAATATGGATTGTTTGCATAAAGACTTTTGATAGCCAAACTCTATGGTGTATTCAGTGTCTTGTAAATATGGTGGACTATAATGTAATGGATCCATAGACATATAAGTCTTTTGTATTGTGGCTCAGAATGTTGTATTCCCATAAGATAGCATGGACTATGCATTGAGTCTCTATGGGAAAGTAAGATGTGGACCTACAAGGTCGGGCATCTCCCAAGAGCGGTAAAATGTAACTTCATGGTGATTATGACTAAACTCGGATTTTGGATATCTCAAGGTATAGACCTAGCGTAGTTGAGCATGATATATCGTTATATTATAATCCATGAGTGTGACTTATTTAACATGTGTTGTGGCTTACACTTGTGTTCCGTCACTAATCATGGAAATCACCCCCCCCCCCCCCTTCATCGCAAGATGTTATGTGTTCTCTTGGAGTCAATTTTGACTCAAATGGTAAAATGTGTTGATTTTAAAGCTATATTTCAAGTTCATTTACTTTTGGCTTTAATTTATAACCGTTTGATCTCACTAGGCTTTACCCTACCACTTCTTCTTAAAATGACATGTATATCAGGTCATTCTAGCGGTGGAACTCCTCGGGCTTGAGTGGAGAGTCAAGTTGCCGGAAATGGCACTTTTTGGTGAAGGATAACTATGGCAATTATTTTGTCGAGTAGGATTATTTTGAGAAGAGATAGTGACATCCGTCTATAATCTAAGCTAAACAACTTTAGATTAAGAGGTTCTTGAATTTATCTCTTATGGTTATAGTTTGTAAACGCTCACTATTTCCCCATTTTTGGGTGATTCATTTATTTAAGTTCTTAAGTTATGACTATATTTAGGTTTAAGTTCACCCTTATTTTTAGGGGTGTTACACAGAAAAGGAAAAGATCGAAAATCACAATCTTTTTTAGCTCCTGACTATTCTGAAGAACCTCGTGCATTGAACATCACAAGAACAGTGAGGTTGAAAATCATAACCAAAAGACTTGATATTTAAAAAGAGAAAGAACACTGTAAGACCCTAAAATTTACAACAATAATAGAGAAAATTCCGGAAAATAGGTAGAAATAAAACTTCCAAATATCACAACTATAACACTCAAAAAGGAAATTTGTACAACCAAAGTAATAATTTGTGACAACTGTCAAACTTACGTTTCAGGTTAGATTTATACTCAGCATTGCAGTTAATTATATTTTAAACAGCACAGTCGAATTTAACAGTGAAAACGGTATCGTTAGGAAAATTTGAGAATTTTGCTTAGCATTTGCCTAAATAAGTGAATTATCCCTATATCTCATAAAATGCCAATTTAAATACCCTAAATACATATGTATAGATATATATATGTACTTTGCATAACTTTATAAAAACAAGTATTATGGATTATATATAAACTAGTTAATAATTCAAATTTAAAAATAAAAATAAAAATAAAACACCATCATTTTATACAACACCACACTCCACCTCTTTTCCCCCTTCCCAAAACCGGCCCCTCCCCCCTTAAACCCCTCTCTCTCTCTCTCATTTTCATCCATTTCAAATCCATTCTCTCATCTCTCACTTCCTCTCTTTTCTCTCTAAGAGTTCTTACCTCTTTCTCCCTCTATTTTCTCTCAAAGTTGAGCTCCATACTTCAGCCCCTAAAACACAAGAAAGTTCAAGTTTTCAAGTCTTCACAAGGTAAAAATCATATGTAGTGCAAAGCCTACACTTTTCCTTGTTTATATTCTTGCATTTTCTCTAAATCTTCTTCTACTTCTACACTAGTTTACATGTTGTTTTGCTATATCAATATCTTTGAATCTTGATGTTTGGAGATTCATCACCATAACTGTTAGCTCCAATATTCTGAAATATTAGAAGTATTGAAAAATGGCCAAGTACAGAAGAACTTCCACAGAAGCTCTACTGAGCGCAACAGAAGCTCTGCCGGGCATCTCAGAAGAATCAAAGGAAGTTTGATCAAAAGTGATAAAAGACCCGAGGAAACTACAGAAGGACGCTTTCAGAAGACCAAGACCGCAGAACCTCTGTTACCAATAACAGAGCCTCTGCGGACAACATCAGAAGACAAGGAACCATGAAGACTTCTCACAGAGGACCGAGCCACAGAACCTCTGCCACCCTTGACAGAAGCTCTGCAGAAGTAAACAACCAAAGACTCGGAATCCGGAGAAGACTACTTTACAGAGGAAACAGACCACAGAACCTCTGTAACACATTTACAGAGCCTCTATGGTCCTCTAAAGACTAGGAAGATATTTATAATATCTTGCTACTGTTCCAAGACCTGTTCATCAACTTGCATGGAAAAGTACTGTCAAAACACGTGTCAAGCTCTGAGTGGACTCAATAGGGCATGGTACAAAATAGACGTCTGCGCCATTTAATGCATTTACCAAAAGTACATCTGCTCCATTAAATGCGCATGGCTCAAACAACTGCTCACACCATCCAGTTCCCTATTTATGCCGTAAAAGGAACAATGACCTACTTCATAGTCTTCTAAGAGTAGTATAAAAGGAAGACTCATGTTGAGTTCTTCCTAACACAATATAAGACAACAACACACAAAAACAGAAAAACAAGAACACTTCAATCGAACATCAAGAACACATAGCTTATGCACATTTAGAGTCATGTCTGTTTAAAGCTTTGTATAATCACCGTTCTTAAATCTGTTCTTGATATATATATATATTCAGTAAACTTTGAGATATTATTTCCTGTTCACTGTTTATTTATATTGTGTTCTAAATCTATCAAACATATCTGTTAGTTCTTCAAATACGCTTCCGCATCAAACATAAACTCAAACTAATAGATCTGATAATCTTGTGTAAAGCAAAAAGGGAACCAACAATTGGTATCAGAGCAAAGCTTGGTTTTCAATATCAAGTGATCCTCGTTTAGACAAGATTCTTGATAGAAACTGTCTGTTCTTAACCTATTCTTCATTCCTTCAAACAGATTCTGTTTTACCGCCATTTTCGATTTATTCGATCTGGTAACATCCTAGAAACTGTTTCTTTCGTTAAAAACTTCATTCAATATGTCAAGACTAAAATTTAGTGCTGATGCTGATTTTCATTATTATTTCAAACTCAGCACAAATTTTAAGAAAATAATTCCTTCTCTTGAGAAAGAATTAGAGGAAAGAAACAAGATCATTCTTATTAACTCAGACAACATTGCCAAGCTTGAAGAATCAGGTAAACTCCTAAACTGTGACAATCTTGAACTAAAAAGGAAACTATCTGAGTCAGAAGAGCTTGGTAAAAAGGAGAAAGAGAAGTTTGAGGAAGTTAAGACTGTTTTTAAAGAAGAGAAGAAAAGCCTTGAGCTTAAGTGTCTAAACTTCTCTAAACTGATTTCCAACTTTGAAAAACTTATAATCAGTGAAAATGAAAAGTTTGGAAAAGAGAAAACTCTTCTTGAGACAAAGAATATGGAACTTTCTTTCAAAATCTCAAAATTACAGAAATCTCTTGAAAAAGAGAGGAAAGAGCAGGATTTTGAAAGAAAAGAGTCTGAAAAGGTGAAGAGAGAAGGATTTCAAACAAAGTGTTTGAAAGACAAATTTGAGAAGGAAAGAAAGGTCTTTAAAACTGAAATGTCAAATTTAACAAAGAGACTATCCGATTTGTCAAACAAGATTATGTTGGAGAAGAGGTATAAATCAGATCTTCTAAGAAAATTTGATTTAAACCTTAAAGAAAAAGATGTTTTAGCTAAAAGGCTTAAGAACCTTGTCTTAGCAAACTCTTGTGCTAAAAATTCAAATAATCCTGTTTACAAAAAAATGAAAATGGTTTGGAAAGTCAAAAACTCTATTCCTGACAAAAATGCTCCAAAACCATTTGTTTCTACAAAGCCTTCATCTTTTCATTCATATAAATGCTTTGATCTTCTGCTTCAATTAAGAAACCTTTTCTCTAAATCTTTCTGTGTACAAAATGGGTCATTTCAAAAGAAAAATCCAAAGACCCAAAATGAGAAAGGTCATAGAAAGAAAGTTGGCAAACCAACAGAGATTGGCAAACCAGAGGACCTAAAGACAGCTCCAAATCCTAACAAAAAAGGACCCATTTGGATATGGGTACCAAAAGTTATTTGATCTGTCTTGCAGGACAAAAGGACTTCTAAACATATCAGTTTAGGACTCACACTTTAGTGAAAAAGACTCTTAAACAAATCAGTTTAAGACTCGAGCTTCATCAGAAAATGACTTCTGACCATTACAGACCAGGACTCACTCTTCAAGCAAACAATGGACTCCTTAATACTTCTATTAAGGACTCAGGCTTCAAAATACAATATGACTCTTAAAACACTTTGTTTAAGACTCATCCTTCAAAGATTCTATACTTCACAGAGCCTCTGTGGAATTGCTCAGAACCTATGACAATCTCCACAGAACCTCTGATGAGGTTGACCTATGTACTGTGCATTATTTATCTCTATTGATTCAAGCATAGGTCAAGGGGGAGCAGAAGGAGACATCAAATTAATCTACAGAGGTTGATCATTCAAGGGGGAGCCAAAGGAGGATTATGATCAACAAAAGTCTCTGTCGTCCAAACTAGACACTCTAAAAGGTATGTGTCGCACAAAATCTTTTTCTAAAACAGTTTTCCAGGACAAAAATTTCTAAATATGTCCTAAAAACAATGTTTAAAACCATAAAAACTTTGGATGATCAAAAAGTTTTATAAATTATTAGTTATTAGAAATTTCCTATCACAGAGCCTCTGCTGGCTCTGGCAGAGGTCCAAAAACCTCTGTAGGATAATTTCTCTCTACTAAAGATTTATCGATCCTCTCCAATGTTTTTCAAACGTTTTTGGTAAAAGTACAAGCTTCACGAGATAAAAAGACATGTTTCAAACCACAGAGATCAATCTCAGAAGTTGTTAGATCAAGGGGGAGCGAAAAAGGAGACCTTGCTGAATCTACAGAGATTCATAAGTCAAGGGGGAGCTAAGAATGCGACAGAAGAAATCACATTCGCCGATCAAAAAGAAATAGGTTGGTATCTCGCACAGAAGTCATAAGCCACAGAGTTCTTTCAACCAAAGAACCTCTGTAGATCACTCAAATCATTCAAATGACTTCTGCTGCACAAAATCTTTGAGATTTACAATTTTCTAGGACACCAACTTTCAAAATAGGTCCTAAATACATTGTTAAAACTGATCAAAAACTTGGATGATTAAAAATGTTTATAAATTATTAGTTATTAGAAATTTCCTGTAACAGAGCCTCTGCTGGCTCTGGCAGAGGTCCAAAAACCTCTGTAGGATAATTTCTCACTACTAAAAATTTATTGATCCTCTCCGTGTTTTTCAAACGATTTTCATTAAAGATACAATCTACAGAGACAAACGTTTTTCAAAATCACAGAGCTTCTGTACCCACAGAGCTTCTGTAAAGATTTCCACTTGGGAATTTCTGTATCTGTAACGGTAACTTTTCTGTGGTGAAAATTTAAAACCCACGCGTTTTTCATTTAATGTGGCCGCCCACGACGTCTCGTCGTCACTGACATTGATGACGTGTCAAGGTTTCATTGACGTACATCTCACGTCGTCCTAGAAACTTGCACCACGCCAAATGAACTCGAGTGTGGACCTCAAATTTTATTAACTTTCTCACATTTTCACCGTTCCGAATTCTATCCGTTACCACAGTATAAAACCCAAGTTAAAATCACTTTCAAAACTTTACTATTCTCTCATCTTCTCCGGCGAACTTGCTTATTTCTTTCTGAAAACCTAGAACTTTCAAACCTACAAATGGCGTCCAGTTCCAAAGCTGCTCACGTTTCACCAACGAACTCTCCGACATCCTCTCCAGTGCATTCTGAGCACTCCCACAACCCACACATCGCCACCGATGCCGACAGACACGACTCCGGCGACGAGGCATCCTTCGAACCCACTACCCACCTGCAACAATTTTTCTCAAATGACCATTTCGAGCAAACCCTTCCCATTAAATCGAACAACTGTTATCTTGTTCCTTCTCCTACGGCATTTGGCAAAGAACATGCCATCCTGCTAAACATCCTAGAGAACCACTTTCTTTACCCTCTTCTGAGCAAAACCGTTGAACAAATACCAGTACGTTACCTACATCAGTTTTGGCAATCTTGCCGTTATGACGCTGACACCGATTTGATAAGAGGCTACATTTCTAAACCTGACCAAAGTAAGAGCCTTGAACTGATGTTCAATCGCACCATGTTCTCATTAGAATTTGGCCTTCCAACAAGAGGACTTATGGGAATCAAAAGGTATGCACCCCAACCAACAAATGAAGAACTTGTCGACTTTCTGCACATGTTAGGGTACAACCAACAGTTGAAAAAGAGGAACGATTTCCGCAGAGCAAGACTACCTCCCCTATGGAATACCTTATTCTCCATCCTAAATCGTTGCCTCACGGGCAAAATCGGAAGCATCGATCAAAGCTCACCTCAAATTCTCTCAATCATGTATGGTGTGTACTATGATCTACCCCTAGATTATGCCACCATAATGATGCAAGAGATCATCAACACCATCGATCGCAAAATCGCCTCCCAGAAAGCCAAAATGTCTGATCACAACTGGTTACCCCCTCTGCAGTTCCAGCGAATCCTCAGTGTACTTTTCGAACCCCTACTCCTTATCCAAAAATGGCCAATGGACGGTCCCAAACCTAAGCAATTTCCTATGTCCAATAACACCCCTACAGAACATGAGGATGGCTACCCACACATCAGGCCACTATCAAAGGTAATGTTAGGTTATGCTAGTGATGAAGAACTAGTTAGTGAGTACACACGCGTTTACAGAACTCCTGAACCCAGTTCTGTAACACCCCCGCGTATAGGAATGCCCATAGGAGGTAATGTAGTAAAGAGACTTACAGAAGAAGAATGGAAGATAAAGTTGGCTAAACACAAGGCCAACCAGAAGAACTTCAGAGATATAAGGAAAGACCTCTATTCTTCAAAGAGGAAGTCTTCTGAGGGATCTAAAGAGAAGAAGAAGAAAAAGGGAAAGAAAACCAAAACCCCTACAGAGGAACAACTTGCCTCTGTTTCTGCTATCCAACAAAATCCTGCAGAACCATCTTCTCCACCCACTGAACATCCCACAGAACCCTCATCTCCACCACAAATCCAAGGTCCCTCTGCCCCTCCCTCTTCCAAAAGAAAAAGAAAGTCAAAATCTACAGAGGAGGGAGCACCAAAACCAAAGAAGAGGAAATCAAAGAAGAAGAAACCATCTTCTCCTCTGCAAACAATAACAGAAGGAATCGAACCACCTCTGCAAACTCTAATCTTCACAGAGGTTCTTGATTCACTTCTGCCAAGACAAGAGACTGCAGAAGAAGAGGTGCAAATAGGTTTAGAGGATAGGGTAGAAACGTCTGGAGGAAAAGAAAATGAGAAAGGAAAAGATGCCGAAGTTGCAGAAGGCACACATCCCTCAACCCCTCCCAGTGCAACCCACACATCTGACACCGCAGGTCTAGCTGCAGAAGGTGTCATTGAAAAAGAGCAGCACAGCTCGAACCTCACCCAACCCATCCAGCCAGAGGTTACTCTTTCAACCTCTGTGCCCACAGAAGCCGGGGAATCCATTCCTAGGGAGTCTCCTCAGAGGGACTCACTTATAGTTCGTGATCAATCACCCCAGATCACACTAGAACACCCTACAGAGGAATTCGTTTCCTCTGACACGCACAATATAGGGCCAAAACTTCTTTCAGAGAGAAGTAGAGAGCACCATGACGAAGAGACTCTAGACAAGTCTCCGAGTCAACAGAAGAATATTCCGATACCCACCTCTGGAGTGGATTTGGACAAAATTCTTCACAGAACTTCTGTAGAGACTGAAACTCAGGTTTCTTCTCGAGGATCAGATGGAAATCCTTCCACCCCCAACGTACAAACAAGGGTGAACGAAGGTGTCCCAGGAACAGGGATTCACTCTGGAGAAGGAGTTGTTCCTCCAGAGGTTACCCAAGAGGAATATGTTACGAAGGATGAGTTCCAAGCCTTTGTAACCTCTGTAACTCAAACATTGAATGAGTTGCAAAGCTCATTCACGTCTTTTACAGAGTCAACTTCAGGCGCGCTTACAGGATTAAATACCAAAGTGGATACCTTATCCACAGAGGTTAAAGCAGCCCTTGCAGAAATGAAGTCAACTACAGAAACTTCTGCTGCTGCTGCCATCGCCTCTGCCACTAACATTGCCAAAACAACCGCTGCAGAATTCAAGAAAAGTGCGACCAAAGCCTTCAAAACTTCGATCGCAATCTACTTTGAAACTATGAAGAAAAATGCAGCAAGGCAAGCAACTCAAGACACCTGCAGAACAGAAGTTACTGCTAAAAGAAGGCAGGATGATCCTGATGATGGAACATCTGGTCATCCTGAGGGGGAGAAAACAAAGGAAACTACAGAGGCTGCTTCTGCAAAAACTACAGAGAAATCAGCAGAACCCTCTAAAACAGAAACCCAGAAGGGAAAACAACAGAGGCAAAACACCTCTATCTCACCAGAGGATGCACCAACCACAGAACCTAAGGTAATCAATCTTGCATCCTCATCCTCAGAACAAACTCCACCCTCACCCAAAGAACCAACACCAACCTCAAAACCAATCCCGAGCAGAACTAGAGTCAAAACCATAGCTCGAAAACCCCAAAGACCAAAACGCTCTGCAGAGTTCATTCTTCGCAGAATGGAATTTGTATCTGCTTTTCAATCAGCAAAGCGTTTTGACATTCCACCTCCAAGACCCGAAGACTCCTCACCAACAGAGACCTCACAACCCGAAGTATCAAAACCTTCAGAGGCAACAACCAAAACATCAGAGCATACAACCCCAAAACCCACAGGACCTCCAACTGTCAAAACAACAGAGGTTCCACCCACACAAATCCAAAACCCAATATCTGAAACCTCAAAGCCAAAAGATAAAGGCAAGGGAATAATAACAGAAGAAGAGCCAAAGAAGAAGATGCCAGTTGCTACAGAGAAATTGATGAAAGGTGCTTTTAATGCCTTCGTCACTCCTAAACCCGAAGAGGAAGACTGGGCATTCAACTTGAATCCTCTGTCAGAAAACCCAACCCTAGATCCCACAGCTAAGGTAACAGAAGGTAGAGTAGCAGACATCACTCGAAAGATGGATGAGCTAAGGAGACCAATTCCAAGATCTACTTCAACCATTGAACAAATGGAAGAACAAGTCTACAGTTATCTCTACAGACAGCAATTCCAGAGCGATCTGCCAGCCCATGTCCGAGATCAGAAGCTAAGAGAGGAATTCGATGCAATCTTCACCTCTACAAAGTCAAAACCAGTCAATCAAGTTTACTCCATTCACAAAATAAAGAAGGTAATCTATTGCAAATACTCTAAAATGAGAACCTATCCTCATACGGTGTATACAATCTGGAAAGTCAAAAGGTCTGACAGATCAGAGAATCAATTCTCTGATGCTGATATCCGAAACCTCAATCCCTATGAATTACCTGACCTTCTGCAATGGACGAAAGACAACTTCAATGACGACTGCCACAAAAGGTCTTATCGAGTTCTCAGAAAGGCGATGCGTGAAAAGCTCCTAATCTACAGCATGCTCGACATTCAACTAGCCATCGATCTGGGCATAACTACTCTAAGTATCAGACAACCAGAGGATTTCTGCCCACCCAATGCCATACCCAATTCAATCATCAAAACTCCAAGGTACGGGTTAGTATTCAAGAATCCTGCTGATCAACTGAAACTGTTTGTGACAATGGACTGTCAGAAGTACACAACCCATACTCTGAACATATTCAGAAAGATACTAGAGAAGAATAAAGCAACAGAGCTTATGAACGAAGAATCTGCTCTGATGATGATCAAAGAGATTGATGCTACACTCGGCTTACGAAATCTCTATCACAAATTCTATGAAGAACTCAAGGAAGTAGGAAAAGACAACAGAAAGTTCGACGACTTCCCAAATGCAAAAATCTGAGTCTCTTCAAAGAATCTCTGTCAACGTTTATTTCTGTGTACTCAAATGTAAATGCCTCCGGCATAAATTCCAAAATGAATGAAATAATCTTCTGAGGTATTGTTTAACCTCTTCTTTACTTAGGTTAAAATGCATAAATTCAACCTTTTATTTTTCAATACTTAGGGGGAGATTGTTAGCTCCAATATTCTGAAATATTAGAAGTATTGAAAAATGGCCAAGTACAGAAGAACTTCCACAGAAGCTCTGCTGAGCGCAACAGAAGCTCTGTCGGGCATCTCAGAAGAATCAAAGGAAGTTTGATCAAAAGTGATAAAAGACCCGAGGAAACTACAGAAGGACGCTTTCAGAAGACCAAGACCACAGAACCTCTGTTACCAATAACAGAGCCTCTGCGGACAACATCAGAAGACAAGGAACCATGAAGACTTCTCACAGAGGACCGAGCCACAGAACCTCTGCCACCCTTGACAGAAGCTCTGCAGAAGTAAACAACCAAAGACTCGGAATCCGGAGAAGACTACTTTACACAGGAAACAGACCACAGAACCTCTGTAACACATTTACAGAGCCTCTATGGTCCTCTAAAGACTAGGAAGATATTTATAATATCTTGCTACTGTTCCAAGACCTGTTCATCAACTTGCATGGAAAAGTACTGTCAAAACACGTGTCAAGCTCTGAGTGGACTCAATAGGGCATGGTACAAAATAGACGTCTGCGCCATTTAATGCATTTACCAAAAGTACATCTGCTCCATTAAATGCGCATGGCTCAAACAACTGCTCACACCATCCAGTTCCCTATTTATGCCGTAAAAGGAACAGTGACCTACTTCATAGTCTTCTAAGAGTAGTATAAAAGGAAGACTCATGTTGAGTTCTTCCTAACACAATATAAGACAACAACACACAAAAACAGAAAAACAAGAACACTTCAATCGAACATCAAGAACACATAGCTTATGCACATTTAGAGTCATATCTGTTTAAAGCTTTGTATAATCACCGTTCTTAAATATGTTCTTGATATATATATATATATATATATATATATATATATATATATATATATATATATTCAGTAAACTTTGAGATATTATTTCCTGTTCACTGTTTATTTATATTGTGTTCTAAATCTATCAAACATATCTGTTAGTTCTTCAAATACGCTTCCGCATCAAACATAAACTCAAACTAATAGATCTGATAATCTTGTGTAAAGCAAAAAGGGAACCAACAATAACATCTTGTATGTTATTAAAAAGGAGATGAATCCATGACCAAACCCATGTTAAGACCAAAGAAGAACTTTTACAAGTTTCTAACTAGCATGCATGTGTTCTTCCTCAAAACCTACCTTTGATATTCTAAAAAGTTCTATGAAAACCTTCTTCCTTCATCAAATACATATTTTAATCCTCATGCATATGGTGTAAACCTTGTATTTTATATGACAAACACAAGCTCTAGGCTTGAATATCAAAGAAAGCTTCAAAAAGACCCATTTTCAATTTCTACAAAAGATGAGTTTGATAGATAGCAATTTCAAAAAGACACAAGCTCTAGGCTTGCATGTGGTTTAAATGGCTTAAAAATAAATATTTATCTGAAAATATATGTTTTGGGAAGTGTCAAAATCGGATTCAAGGCAAAAGGAACAAAATCTTTGCAAAACTTTAAGTTATATGCAATTTCCTAGAAGCTATACATTGATAGCAATCTGCCAGAATCTTCCACTGACTTTGCAAGGCCATATCTCACTCAAAAATTATCCAAACAAGGTGAAACTTTTCTGGAATTAAATTTTATGTGTTAATATTCGAACGTATTACGCACTCGGGCCAAGTGGTTTCACTCAAAAACTCAAAGATTTCGACCTTCAAACATTTTTCACAAAAACAGTGCGCAAACAGCAAAGCTTTCTGTAGTGATTTTACGATAAGATTTATTTCATGTACTTAATCTCCCCTAAAAATTATGAATCTTATGTCAAACGTTTCCTAACACATTAAGTTATATGGACATAAAATATCTTGACCTAAATGCCCCTGGAAGATACCCAAAAATGAACTGAAAATGACTATAAATTCTGGACAGCAAATGATAATTTCTTACTATGGTTAAAAACTAACTCTTGGACCCTTTTCATCACTTATGGTGATGAAATTGCGGTGATGCTAACATATTTAAGTTAATATAACCTACATACTGTATGTATATGCATTTTTTATATTTTAACTTTTCATTTTGAACCCTTTTCATCATTCTTGTGATGAAATTGCGGTATATATATATATATACTATAAGTAACTTCTAACTTAGACCCTTTTCGTCACTCGTCATGACAAAATTGCGGTAACTTCAATCTAACAAATGTAATGTATTATGTATTGATTACTAACTTCGGTTAATTCCTTATAACTCATAAACTTAATCACAACAAAGGCATTTTATGATGATTTGGATAACTAAGCGATATCAAGGACTAAGGCTTAAGCATAGAATCTTACTAGTGTCCTTACCTTCGTAGGATCGAAGTAGGATCGTTGTGCGGGTTGCATCGTGAACCTCTTGGAAACATCTTCGCTTACCACCCTGAGTTTTCACAGCCCCTTTTTCACTATTTTGTACATTTTGGGGTGAAAAGCATGTTACAATTTACTTATGCGCTATGGTATGTATGCTTATGTTAGTTGATTCTGAGTTTCACATTCATTTTAAGTCCCCGGTACAAACTACATTACCCATTAGCTCATTGTGTGAGTCGTTGGTATATTATGGATAACGTTATTTGGTTGACACCCCACTCACCTCGCGAGTGCATAGTTACCGTCTAACTTATCATGTTTGTGAGGAACATGTGTCTTTGGGGCGTGTAAGGTCAGTAGGTTTGGGTAGTGGGCTCATTACTTTAACATCTTGCATACGATATTATACCTTGCGCATGTTGACAAACGAATTCTTTATCCAATGTACGGATTTACAAAGATGCTTTCTAACTACAACCGAATACTCAATCCATTGTGCGGATTTACAAACTTGCATTAAAACTGTTATGCATACCAAAAACCTATGAACTCACCAACTATTCAACAGTTGACCCTCTCCTTTACATGCTTTTCAGGAAATATCAAGTAAGGTTGAACTTTAGAAAGCACCACAAGTAGCGGCATCCAACATTTTTCTTTATCATGTCAATTTATGTTTTTGGACAAGTTCGTATTTTGGAAAAAGATGTACTTTTGTAAACTTTTTATGATATGATGATTGTGTGTTGTCTTCTACCTTACGCAATGAAACCTTGAACTGTGACATCCCGTTCTTCCGCTTTAGCGGGGTGTGACAGAAATGGTATCAGAGTCGTAGGTTATAGAGAATACCGGTCTTTCATTGGAAAAACCCAACTATAACCAAAATCCAAAACTGACATGTAAACAACTGAACCTACTACTAGTATAACTAAGTCTAGAATGGTATTAACGGACTTTAATTAAACATAGCTTGATCACCTATGTTCGATTAAGGAAGGTTAATGCGAGGCTAGAAATGGTTATAGTAGGAGTATGTCAATTTTTACTTGCACTCTTTAGTAGCATGCATAGTGCGTAGACATTGCATAGGATAGACATTACACTTATGCGATTAGTAACTAAGTACACTTTTACCTCAGTTTCACTATGTCATCATCATCATCATCATCCCACACTCTCTCTTCTTACTCGGCCGATGCATCGGGTTATGTCACTGGTCGACCTCGAGTCAACCCACCGAGTATCCGGGAAGATGAGGATCCTAGGAACACCGAATCGGAGCACGATGTAATAACCAGGTATTTTATTTAATTGTTTAAATTATAGTATTATAGTTTAAAATGGATTTAGGATAGTTATGAATTTTAAAGACTTTATTTTAGTATTTTATGGAGTAGAAGTTAAGGGGTAAGTTATAATTATTATTTGAAAGTTTAAGGGTTAAAGTTGCCATAAGAGGAAAGTATGGGGTTCATTTGGTAAGAGTGAAGATATTCTTCACCCAAACCGTCCCATTTCAATTAGACTCAATGAGGTGTCACCTTTAGACACAATTAGTAAAACAAAGTGTGTGTGAGTGTGTTATCTTCTTCACGGCAGAAAGAGCGAAGAGAGAAATCAGAAATCGAGAGGAAACTAAGAAGAAGAAGTAAAAGTTGTTGATTTTCTGCAGGGATTACTAGTAACAACTGAAGAATCAAAAGATTCCGTGAAACGGGACTGAAGAATTTGGAGTGCTTGGTAATAGCATGGGAGGATCTTGGAAATAAACGAAACGAGTGAGTTTTTATTTAAAATGTTTTCAAATGGAATACATATATGTGAATGAATGTAATATTGTGCATATAGTGTTTATATGAGTATTACATTGCATGGGTGCTAGTTGGTCGGGCTTTGGACCGGTGAAAGTTGGTTGTACAGTGGGACAGTGGTGTTGGATGTATTTAGTACAGCGGTGTAAATTAATTAATTGGCTTACTACCAATTAATATGGCCAAGAGAAAGAGAAAGAGAAAGATAAAAGAGATGGAAAGATACATGATGCATGAGTCATAATTGGTATTTCTTATGTGCATTATGTGTATTGATTGTTTGTAAAGATGATTTTTAACTAACGAGGATTTTCTCACTAGACCTCGAGGTCTAACCCTCATTTTTGTTTTAAAATATGTATTCCAGGTCGAGGAGCAAGTAAGGACAAATGATAGGTTTATCATGTCTAGCTTTTTGGAAGATAAATGATTATGAAGATTCAAGATGTGTTTTGTATATGTTATGGCATTTTGTACTTTATTGTAAAGAAAAATTTTGTTGTTGAAAGACCTATTTGTAGAAGCTAAGGGACCATAAATGAAATGTGATGTGTTATTTTGTGATGAAATATATGTTATTTGTATGTTGGGAATCCGGGTTGTTACAGATGGTATCAGAGTCCTAGTTTAAGGGATTTAGGTATTCGTATCTGTACCTAGACTTAAACAGCATGCGAAGTAGGATGTCCCTATTATTGTAGAACCTTGGGATGTTAAATATAAAAAGGTAGAAGGAACATCATGTAAGGTAATTTCAGATTACACCTGGCCAGTGTAATTGTGATCTTACAGGTACATGTTTGGACTGGAATACCTTGTTATATGGGGTTTGTGGTTACATGTATATTAACCTTGTCTGAATCAACAGAATGGCAAGTGGTACGAGACAAACGAATCGGGAAGGGGAAGGAAATCCGAATAGATCCAATCCAACAGCCGGAGGAAGGGGAAGAGGGGGAGAAAGAGGCAGAGGCAGAGTTGGGGGCAGGGTTCAGGGGCGCGGTACGGAGTTTGTTACAAGAGACGACTTAGCGGCTGAAATGGGAAGATTACAGGCAAATATCCAAGCTATGTTTAACCAGACTCATAATACGGAAACGGAAAGACCAGATCCTAACTTCGAAGATGAGATGCCTATCACACCTACTGTCACATCAGTACCAAGAAGGTGTGACTATAAAATGTTTTTAAGCTGTAAACCACCAACTTATGGAGGGGATAGAGATCCGGAAAAGGCAATGCGGTGGCTGAAGGATATTGAAGCTGTATTTAAAACCAGCAAATGTGTGGAAGAGGATAAGGTGTTATACGGAACTGCAATGTTGAAGGCAGATGCTTTATATTGGTGGGAGGCCCTTATTGACTCTAAGGGATCTGATGTATACTCAACCTTTACTTGGGGCGAATTCTCAAGGGCTTTCAAAGAACAGTTTTGTCCTCAAGCAGCAGTCAGACAATTGGAGGAGGAATTCCTGAGCCTACAAAAAGGGAATTTATCAGTCAGAGACTATACTGCCCGTTTCCTAGAGAAATCACGTTTTGGAGAGTATTATGTTGCCACGGAGAAAATGAGGATGGAAAGGTTCATATTCGGATTGAATTCAGAAATTAGAAAGTTAGTGACTGCAACAAGACCTGATACCTTCTCTTCAGTAGTAAATGCCGCGGAAAATGTGGAGCGGGATAATAGGAGGGATGCTGGTGATAAAAGTATGGGAAAGAGAAAATGGGAAGGATCACCACCTGATCAGAAGAAGTCCAGGTTTCAACGATTTGATAGTCGTCCACCTTTTTAACCAGTTGAAAGACCTTGCCTAAAGTGCCACCGTTTTCATCAAGGAAGCTATCAAGTGGATTCTAGAAACTGTTATAAGTGCGGGAAGATCGGTCACATTGCAAAAGACTGTCGAGTGGTTAGATATTGTTATTCATGCAATTCTCCTGATCATCTTCAGTCCGATTGTCCACTGGGGAGAATACAATCAGGTGGTACGTCAGCAAGACCGACGGGTGTCAGACCAGTAGTACCGAGGTTAGAATCAGCAAGAACTAGAGGTCGTTCATTTTAGATGATAGCAAAAGAAGCGGAGGAAACTCCGGACGTGGTTACAGGTACATTCTTAATAAACTCTACACGTGCTAAGGTGTTATTTGATTCCAGTGCAAACCGATCATTTGTGTCTCCTTCATTTGCTGCTTATATACATTTAAAGCCTAAAGTGTTAGATCATGCTTTAATGGTAGATACTGCAAATGATAATCAAGTGTCGGTTAAAGAAGTATTTGATAGCTGTGTGATAGATATAGAAGGGTGCGGAGTACCGATTCAGTTATTTCCAATAGCCTTGGTTGAGTTTGATGTGGTAGTGGGAATGGATTGGTTAGCCGAGAATCAAGCTAACATAGTTTGTGATAAGAAGTTAATAAATGTTGTGTTACCTGAAAAGGGGCCAGTAGTGATTTATGGTGATCGTAGAAAACATCAGTCTAGTATTATATCTATGATAAAAGCCCGTAAGTGTGTTAATAAAGGTTGCCCGAGTTACTTAGCTTATGTGATAGATACTAAGCTAGAGAAGAGTAATTTGGAGGATATTCCAATTGTTAGTGAATTTTCAGAAGTTTTCCCCGAAGACTTGAATAGCCTTCCGCCCGTTAGACAGGTAGAGTTTGGTATAGATCTGATTCCTGGAGCTGCTCCTGTTGCCCGTGCACCGTATCGTTTGGCACCTCCAGAGATGAAAGAGATGATGACTCAACTGTAGGATCTTTCAGATAAAGGCTTCATTAGACCGAGTTCTTCGCCGTGGGGAGCACCAATTTTATTTGTGAAAAAGAAGGATGGTTAGATGAGAATGTGTATCGACTACCGGGAATTGAATAAGTGTACGATCAAGAACAAGTATCCCCTACCTAGAATTGATGACCTCTTCGATCAGTTAGTTGGAGCTTGTTATTTCTCCAAGATTGATCTAAGATCCGGTTATCACCAGTTGAAGGTCAAGGAAGAAGACGTTCTGAAAACTGCTTTTCGTACAAGATATGGTCATTATGAATTCTTAGTGATGCCGTTTGGTTTGACGAATGCTCCAGCTGCCTTTATGGATTTAATGAATCGAGTATGTAAGCCGTATCTCGATAAATTTGTTATTGTATTTATCGATGATATACTTATCTATTCTCGATCCAAAGAAGAGCACGCGCAACATCTTCGTTTGATTTTGGAACTATTGAAGAAAGAAAAGTTGTATGCTAAATTTTCAAAATGTGAATTCTGGCTACGGGAAGTTCAGTTTTTGGGACATGTAGTTTATGAGAAAGGCATTCAAGTTGATCTGATGAAAGTGGAAGAGATTGAAAAGTGGGAACCGCCGAGAACGCCAACCGAAGTACGTAGTTTTCTAGGTTTAGCCGGTTACTATCGGAAGTTTATAAAAGACTTCTCTTGTATCGCGACGCCTTTGACTAAGCTGACTCGGAAAAATATAAAGTTTGAATGGAAAGCATAACATGATGAAGCATTCCGGATATTGAAAGAGAAACTTTGCAGCGCGCCGATTTTGTCATTACCTGAAGGTTCCGAAGACTTTGTTGTTTATAGTGATGCTTCCAAACTGGGATTGGGGTGTGTACTAATGCATCATGGAAAGGTTATAGCTTATGCTTCTCGTCAACTAAAGGATCATGAAAGACAGTACCCTACACACGATATGGAGGTTGTAGTAGTTGTATTCACGTTGAAGATTTGGAGACATTATCTTTATGGTTCCAAATGTCAAATTTATACCGATCATAAGAGTCTCCAACTTCTCTTCGATCAGAAGGAGCAAAATATGAGGCAAAGAAGATGGCTAGAATTGGTAAATGATTACGACTGTGAAATTCTTTATCATCCCGGGAAAGCGAATGTGGTAGCTGATGCACTGAGTCGTCAAGAAAGGAGTGGAACAATAAAAGCTATTTCACTAAAGGCTGAACTCTGGCCTAACATCTTTGACGAACTGCTGAAGTGTCAAATAGAAGCCTATCAAGAAGAACATTTGAATTCAGAACGGTTAGTGGGGTTATCAGCATTGCTAGTAAAAGATGATCGTGGGTTGTTGTGTATGGAAAATAGAATTTGGATGCCTCGTTTGGGTGGTTTACGTGATCGGGTACTTCAAGAAGCTCATCAGTCTAGATTCTCTATTCATCCAGGTACAAATAAGATTTATAAAGATCTGAAGCAATTTTATTGGTAGCCGGGAATAAAAAGAAGCATTACTCAACATGTGGAAGAATGTACTACTTGTAAAAAGGTAAAGATTGAACATCAAAAACCGTTTGGTCAGTTACAACGATTAGAGATACCGATGTGGAAATGGGATCAGATTACTACAGATTTCATCACAAAGCTACCAAGAACTCCGAAGGGATTTGATTCTATTTGGGTGATAGTCGACAGGTTGACAAAGTCCGCACACTTCCTACCAATAAAGGAAACTGATTCAATGGAACGATTAGCCAAGTTGTATATAGATGAAATAGTAACTCGACATGGAGTTCCAATTTCGATTATTTCTGATCGAGATAGTCGTTTTACTTCAAGATTTTGGAGGAGTTTTCAAAAAGAAATGGGGACGTAGATAAAGTTAAGTACATCATATCATCCTCAAACTGACGGTCAGAGTGAAAGAACGATCCAGACTTTAGAAGATATGCTCCGGGCTTGCATTGTTGACTTTGGGGGATCGTGGGATAAGCATTTACCGTTGATCGAATTTGCCTATAACAATAGTTACCATTCCAGCATACAAGCGGCACCGTTTGAAGTACTGTATGGTAGAAGATATCAAACGCCTCTGTATTGGAATGAAGTGGGAGAGAAACAGTTAGCAGGACCAGATATAGTACAGTTAACAGCGGATAAGATTACTCAGATTCGGGAAAGATTGAAAGTGGCTCAAGACAGACAGAAAAGCTATGACGACCGCCGCCGGAAACCGTTAGAGTTCCAAGTTGGAGATTTTGTAATGTTAAAAGTATCACCTTGGAAAGGAGTCATTCGATTTGGAAAGCAACGTAAACTTAGTCTGAGATATATTGGACCGTTTGCAATTACCGAAAGAATTGGGGAAGTAGCTTACCGACTAGATTTACCACCAGAGTTAAGCAGGATTCACAACGCCTTTCATGTGTCCAATTTTCGAAAGTGTTTGGTTACGCCAGATCAGGCAGTGTCTCTACCAGATATTCAAGTTGATGAAAAGCTGAATTATGTGGAGGAACCTGAAGCTATTGTTGACCGAAAAGTCAAAGTTCTACGGAATAAGGAGACAAGACAAGTGAAAGTTCAGTGGCAACATCATAAGGGTCAGGATGCTACGTGGGAATCAGAGTCAGAAATGAGAACCAAATACCCTCATCTTTTCGCTTAACTGAATTCCGGGACGGAATTCTTTTAAGGGGGAGATGTTGTAATAACCAGGTATTTTATTTAATTGTTTAAATTATAGTATTATAGTTTAAAATGGATTTAGGATAGTTATGAATTTTAAAGACTTTATTTTAGTATTTTATGGAGTAGAAGTTAAGGGGTAAGTTATAATTATTATTTGAAAGTTTAAGGGTTAAAGTTGCCATAAGAGGAAAGTATGGGGTTCATTTGGTAAGAGTGAAGATATTCTTCACCCAAACCGTCCCATTTCAATTAGACTCAATGAGGTGTCACCTTTAGACACAATTAGTAAAACAAAGTGTATGTGTGTGTTATCTTCTTCACGGCAGAAAGAGAGAAGAGAGAAATCGAGAGGAAACTAAGAAGAAGAAGTAAAAGTTGTTGATTTTCTGCTGGGATTACTAGTAACAACTGAAGAATCAAAAGATTCCGTGAAACGGGACTGAAGAATTTGGAGTGCTTGGTAATAGCGTGGGAGGATCTTGGAAATAAACGAAACGAGTGAGTTTTTATTTAAAATGTTTTCAAATGGAATACATATATGTGAATGAATGTAATATTGTGCATATAGTGTTTATATGAGTATTACATTGCATGGGTGCTAGTTGGCCGGGCTTTGGACCGGTGAAAGTTGGTTGTACAGAGGGACAGTGGTGTTGGCTGTATTTAGTACAGCGGTGTAAATTAATTAATTGGCTTGCTACCAATTAATATGGCCAAGAGAAAGAGAAAGAGAAAGATAATAGAGATGGAAAGATACATGATGCATGAGTCATAATTGGTATTTCTTATGTGCATTATGTCTATTGATTGTTTGTAAAGATGATTTTTAACTAACGAGGATTATCTCACTAGACCTCAAGGTCTAACCCTCATTTTTGTTTTAAAATATGTATTCCAGGTCGAGGAGCAAGTAAGTACAAATGATAGGTTTATCATGTCTAGCTTTTTGGAAGATAAATGATTATGAAGATTCACGATGTGTTTTGTATCTGTTATGGCATTTTGTACTTTATTGTAAAGAAAACGTTTGTAGTTGAAAGACCTATTTGTAGAAGCTAAGGGACCATAAATGAAATGTGATTTGTTATTTTGTGGTGAAATATTTGTTATTTGTATGTTGGGAATCCGAGTTGTTACACATGAAGTGTCAAGCGAGCGAGATCCTTACGACGGACCGAGAGTGTCACCGACCTCGGTACTACCACGACCAACCCCGATAATTGTTCAACCAAACCTTGGAGGGCCCCGTATTAGGCAAACGGCGAGAAAAAGTGTCCTAATTCCTAGACGGGTGACGCTTAGGACGGAGCGCCCGGAGGCACCGAAGTCGCCACGTGTGATCATCGGTGTGCTAATCGGACGAGTGTCTGGTATGACTTGGGCAGAGGAGCAGCACATAAGGGCAATAAAGACTGAGCTACACGGTTGTCAGGTGAGGGTGACGCACGAAGGGTAAGTCGTGACTGAGCTGGTGGAGCTTAGCCATCTATTGTACAATGTTTCGACCCAGGTTTTGGAGAGCGTTAGGACGGCTAGGCGGACCGCGATGAGGGCGGAGCTTGCATGCGTGATTGGAGGAGTAGTGCTAGCTATGCTTGTATTGATGATCTTGATAGTTGTGTATTTGGGATGGTTTTGATTAGGATGATTGATAGTTTGGCAGCTTTTGATAAGACTTTTCGGTTCAAAGGAAAACATTTTCTTGTGGTTATTATGAACTAAGTATTTTGGGTAATTTTAAGTGATTGGTTGTATTAGATCTAAAAACTTTAGTATTGATGTAGGATGAACCTCGAGATTTTGGTATTAGTGGCATTATCTAAAAATAGGAATGAAATATTTATCTTTATGTTATCTGGAGCACGGATAGGAAGGTAGTGAGAAATTTCAGAGTAAAGGTTCAGGACTCTAGGCAGTTCAATGGTCCACACCCAAAGTGTAACAAATGTAACTACTATCATGATGGAGCCTGCCCTGTTTGTGGCAATTGTAAACGAGTGGGTCATTACACCAAGTACTGTAGGATGGAAAAGGGTGTCAGTGACGGGAAAAGGGTATGTTTTGCATGTGGAAGTCGGGATCACTTCCGGAATAGGTGCCCAAGTTGGAATAAGGGGTCGATCAATAACAGCACTGGAAATCAGGCGAGACAGGCCAATCAGGGAAATCAAGGAGGCCAAGCTCGAGGACGGGCATTTGTCATAGGAGCTGAAGAAGCACGCCGCGACCCTAATGTGGTGACAAGTACGTTTCTTCTAAACAACCACTATGCATCAGTATTATTTGACGGATAGGAGTTTTGTTTCATTGGAATTTAGGCCACTAATTAACTTGGAATCTAGAAGAATGTTAGATGCTTATATTATTGAAGTTGCTAATGGTCATAAATTTGAGGCTAAGGATGTAATTTTAGATTGTACCTTGAATCTAGCCGATAAATTGTTTAGCGTTGATCTTATTCCTAATGAATTGGGGAGTTTTGACGTAGTCGTAGGCATGGATTGGTTATCCAAGAATCGAGCGGAGATTTGTTGTTTTGATAAGACGGTTAGGATACCTTTGCAAAACGGATAAACCCTAGTTATACAAGGAAACAAAGTTGGAAGGAGCCTAGAGATAGTGTCAAGTGTGAAGGTTCATAAGTATTTGAGGAAGAAGTGCGTTGCATTTTTGGCTCACATAGTTGAGAAGAAGTCCGAGGAAAGGCGAATCTAAGACATTCCTGTGGTGAAGAATCACCCGGAGGTGTTCCTAGATGATTTGCCTGGACTTCCCCTATTTAGACAAGTTGAATTTCAAATTGACCTCATACCCGGAGCAGCTCCTGTAGCTAAGGCACCGTATCGTTTAGCACCTGTGGAAATGCAAGAGTTGTCGAGTCAACTTCAGGAACTTCTGGACAAGGAATTTATTAGGCCGAGTTCTTGGCCATGGGGAGCCCCAGTCCTGTTTGTCAAGAAAAAGGATGGATCGTTTCGAATGTGCATCGATTATAGAGAGTTGAACAAGTTGACGATCAAGAATCGATATCCTCTCCCCCGAATAGACGACTTGTTCGACCAGTTGCAAGGTGCAACCTATTTCTCAAAGATTGATCTTCGATCAGGATATCATCAGTTAAGAGTCTGTGAGGAGGACATTCCTAAGACAACTTTTAAGGTCATGATCCCAAGTTACACGGACAACTCCCTGAATTTCCCGAAGGTATTTTCCCCTCAAATGAAAGTGAAGATGATTTCAAGGAATACTCCGCCGCAAGCTCGCCGCAAGCAAGTCCGAACCGCTGAATGGTTTGTTGGGATTATGGTTCCCACTTTTGATGCTCCCAAAAACAATTTCTATTTTCTGTTTATTTTGGTATTTTGCCTATGGCTAGGCATTTGACAATATTTGCTGCTTTGGTTACTTTTGGTTTATGATGCATGGATCCGTACTACTTTTAGTAGGTGCTTTTGGGTACTAACTCATTTCTTGTTTGAATGATTGTTTGATCTCGTTTTCATTTCAAGGTACAACTTTCGGCTTCCGACTTAAAAGGTCCCTTTTGTAAGTACGAATCTCAACTTATCACCATGAAATGATATAGGCCATTTTTCGCATCCAAACACGACCCTTTTTGTACCCCTAACCACCTCTTTCACACCAAAATTCAAGTCACAGTGAGGACACTGTGCAATCTTAAGTTTGAGGTGGGGACTTCTAGAGTGACTTCCAGTCTTTCCACAGTGGGGACACTGTGAAGTCATAAGTTTGAGGTGGGTAAGCCATACCCCCCTCCAAAAAAATCAAAAATACAAAAACAGAAGAAAAACGGAGTGTCACTACAAAGGATTGATGGTGTGCCTTTTCTGGACCATCAAAGTGCTCACTCCCAGAAAAAGATGGTGTGCCTATTCTGGACCATCAGAATACCCACTCTCACAAAAAATAGCCATACCCAAATAAAAAGCCTGAAGTGTACGAACTTACCCATACAAAACACAAACCACTCACTTCTTGAAATAAAAATCTCAAAGCGAGATTTTCGGTCCGTATTTGGAATTATTTGCCAAAACCCTTGGGAAAATATTCAAAGCCATAAACCTTTCAAACCCAAGAAAGTACTATTGATCAAAGGTGAACAAGGGAAAGATTTCGTCAAGTACAAAAGTGAAATTTTAAATTGGGAACCAAAAGAAGTATCTGTGGAAGGAGATCAACGCCCATTTAGAGTGAGAAGTCGGTAAGTCCCTGAAAGCTCAAGTGCATCATTTTTTATTATTATTTGGAGACAAGTAATGGTTTAAGTTTGAGGTTGTGATAACTCTATTTTTAGAGTTATTATTTCCTTGTATTTTCTATTTTATTTCGTCAATTTTAGCCATTTCACTTCCCAAAACCCCCATTCTGGGTACATTTCACGAAAAAGAGCAAAAGGAGCAAAAAGAGTGAACCATAGTCTTTAATAAATTATTTGGTGGAATTTGGGTGTTTTCACGTTTTATCCGCAGGGACTTGCGTTCCCCACTCCGGATCCCACTATCGAGCTGAACAAAAAGACAAAACACAAAGAAACTCCTAGTTGGGATGTAATTATTCTGGAGAATGGAAGGTTCATTTGGCTGAGATAAGGGCTGGAGAAGTACAAGGCATCTTTGTTTTAGATGGCATCAAGTACAGCTTTTGTACTTTGAAATTGACTTGGTGAAGGGTCCATTGGGTAAAAGAGCTACAACATGGTGGATAATAGGATTGTTCAAAGAGCTGATTTTCAGCTTGATTCTCCAGTCCTTACACAATAGACAAACCTAATTTTTGTGTAATACCCAACCCTTTCTCCTAGTATATAAAGGAGGTGTTGGGTGCCATTAATTCCATGCTTAATTTTTAGAATCTCTCAACTACTACATTAGTATTAGCTTTAGTTCTCTCATTTACTGCAGTAGTTAACTTTAAAATTCTGTATTTTACATTCTTAGTATAATTTGTAGTTCGAAGTACACAGTGGCAGGGACGAATTCTCGTTCCCCACTGTGGGTTCAATTCAAGTCACTTTCAGTTTAATTATGTGCAATTTCTACTCTTTTGTTTTATTTACATCGGAAATGTTAGGCTAAACATCCCTTGGGATGTAGGAAAGAGAAGTACCTGGATTTTATTAAAAATGCTTGAGTAATCTTGATACTAGGAATATTTCTTGTTTTGGTTACCCAAGGATGCGAACAAGCCGATCACTTGCAAGGATCTAAAGTCTAGTTCTTAACTTAGAAATAAGTCAAACGCAGTGACAAGAGCTTGAATGATGCTAGGGGATTCGAAAGAATTCTTATGACACTTGCGTAAGTGAGGTCGGCACAGTGAGCTAATCTCAACCCACTAGAGTAGTAGGCAAGTTAGTTGGTGTATTTAAAACACTTAGAGTATTTGTCTCTACACATTCCATCGAGGCCTGAAAAGGTCCATTTTGAGATTACCGTTGACAAAACAACAAGTACTAAGAGTATGGGATTTTTGCTTAAAGGTGTGAGTATTTTGTAACCGGGCTTTTCTAGCGAAAATGCCTACCTCAAGTACAAGGATCATTTTTTTAGGATCAGGTATTTAATATAAAATCTAGGGAAAATCTAACCTACATTCCTCCTTTTAAATCTTAAGTAAATCGTAAAAGTAATATTTCACCGAACAAACCAAAATATTGCTTCTTTTGTTATTGAAACTTGTAAAAGGAGCTCATGAGAACCGTATTGTCTTGATTGTCCAGTCTCTGTGGATTCGATTATGGTATTTTACCAACTATTACTTGTTGTGACGATCATAGTGGACAGTGTACACTTGCACTACCCACTGTGGACAGTTTGCAACCCACTGCGATTAAAACACATATTTCGCACGAACCAATATACATTTTTTATATTTTAACTTTTCATTTTGAACCCTTTTCATCATTCTTGTGATGAAATTGCGGTATATATATATACTATAAGTAACTTCTAACTTAGACCCTTTTCGTCACTCGTCATGACGAAATTGCGGTAACTTCAATCTAACAAATGTAATGTATTATGTATTGATTACTAACTTCGGTTAATTCCTTATAACTCATAAACTTAATCACAACAAAGGCATTTTATGATGATTTGGATAACTAAGCGATATCAAGGACTAAGGCTTAAGCATAGAATCTTACTAGTGTCCTTACCTTCGTAGGATCGAAGTAGGATCGTTGTGCGGGTTGCATCGTGAACCTCTTGGAAACATCTTCGCTTACCACCGTGAGTTTTCACAACCCCTTTTTACTATTTTGTACATTTTGGGGTGAAAAGCATGTTACAATTTACTTACGCATCGGTTGCACTATTTACTCAAATGATTTACATTACTACGAACTTTTATGCGCTATGGTATGTATGCTTATGTTAGTTGATTCTGAGTTTCACATTCATTTTAAGTCCCCGGTACAAACTACATTACCCATTAGCTCATTGTCCGAGCCGTTGGTATATTATGGATAACGTTATTTGGTTGACACCCCACTCACCTCGCGAGTGCATAGTTACCGTCTAACTTATCATGTTTGTGAGGAACATGTGTCTTTGGGGCGTGTACGGTCAGTAGATTTGGGTAGTGGGCTCATTACTTTAACATCTTGCATACGATATTATACCTTGTGCATGCTGACAAATGAATTCTTTATCCAATGTACGGATTTACAAAGACGCTTTATAACTACAACCGAATACTCAATCCACTGTGCGGATTTACAAACTTGCATTAAAACTGTTATGCATACCGAAAACCTGTAAACTCACCAACTATTCAATAGTTGACCCTCTCCTTTACATGTTTTTCAAGAAATATCAAGTAAGGTTGAACTTTAGAAGGCACCACAAGTAGCGGCATCCAACATTTTTCTTTATCATGTCAAATTATGTTTTTGGACAGGTTCGTATTTTGGAACAAGATGTACTTTTGTAAACTTTTTATGATATGATGATTGTGTGTTGTCTTCTACCTTACGCAATGAAACCTTGAACTGTGACATCCCATACTTCCGCTTTAGCGGGGTGTGACATAATTGTATCGAGACACAATCATAACAACCTACTTAATCTAGACGTGATTTAAACTAGATTAATAGGGGTGTCAATATATCTCCAAAAATCTCTCTTCCACAAAAGCCCAAAAATTCGGTTCCTCGAGTGCTCCTAACCGCACCAGCCGGTAACTCATCCCGTCCTAGATCCACTGCTAGTGGGACCTATGAACCAACAAACACCACAAAAAGTGTTAGGCTAAAAGCCTAGTGAGATTTTATACAGTTAAGAAGTTTACAAGTGAGATAATAATATCATAGATTAAATGTTATTAGATCCACTTGGTTTCATAATTACCAACCTCAACGTTGCCAAGATGATCTACACCCAAACATAAACACACAAGAGACGTCTATTGAAAATACAGGGGAGACCCATTTCCATCAAGGTGACAAGAACACGTGAATAGGGTCACCTATGATGTTATTGGGTTACACCTCAAGTCTCGGTTTTAGTTCCTATGCCATCAAGACATCACAACCTCAAACCAAATGGTGTGTTTATTGGCTACTCCGTAGAGTTACACCTCAAGGTCTTATGAGATTTTATGGCCTACCCAATCTAGACGAGTTCCACCTCAAGGACATCGATATCATTTATTGTCTACTCTCTAGTGGCCCGTATGGCCTACCAAATATGGACACACATAAGGAGATAAATACCAACATTTCTACATGTAAGACCATATACACATTATAAGGAGTGCAACAATTATGCCATATCATTATTCCACATAATCAATAACTTGTCCTACCTAGGACTTAACTAATTACTTCTATATCAAGATCAAAATATATTCAAATCATAAGGTTTCCCATTTTTGGTCAAAACACCCAAGTGACATCACAATTATGCCCTTCAAGCTATTATCACCTTTATACATTCAAAAAAAGGAAAAGTAATCACAAAACCTCATGTTTAGATTAAACCGACAAATAACCATTTCTTTGATTTATAACCCATAAGTAGTATTGTATGTAAGTGTAAGTGTGTACAACTCACTTTGACCAAAATCCACAAAACCCTAGTTTTAGGTCAAAATCCAAAACACTAATGAAATGAAAATTTTAACACATAATAGGTATATAAATGATGGTATAGTGGTAAGGAACTCACCAATAAGGTTTGTAAGGGAAAACCCTAGAATTATAAGGAAATCCTAAAAAAGGAGGGTGAGACTTGAAGGTTTTAAACTCTTAAGACTTGCTAGATCCTTGAAGCCTTCTTCCTTATAACTCTTGTACCCTAGAAGAAGCTCATGAATGCAAGGAATTTCCCTTGAGCAATAAATATGAGGAGATGAGTGGGAAACAGAGTTAAAAGCCCACAGAAGAGAGAAATCGGCTTCCCAAATATGATTGCTAAAAGTGGTGAGTAGTGTGGCTTCCTTTCTAAAAATGGAGTTTAAGTAATTAGGTTCTGCCCCCTGCGTGCTACTATGACCATGCGACTAGGAACTGCTTTGTCGTCGGGCATAGTCGCTCCAAATGTACCGTGCCTCAAACCCCGTCCATGATAATGCCAAGTTCGACTATGACATGGCCTTGTCGCCTGTCATAGCCGCGGTGCGCTTACCATGAGTTGTCCCAGCTGAGCGACTTTGCCCTGGCCGACCATGACCATGGCACTCTCGTTGGCATAGTCGTCGGACGTGCCCCGACTCACGAAATTCTGACTTTTGGTTCAAATCACACTAAAGCTAGTGATTTACGATTACACTATACGTATACCCAAAGTATTTACACTATACATTAAAAGTGAAGATCACCAATTAAGTATTGGCTTCCATTTAAACTCAAAAGAGAGAGACACATGCTTCCATTAAAATTTTGGGGTGTTACAATCCTTCCCTACTTAGAAAAGATTTCATCCTCGAATCTCGCACTAACCAAAAACATGAGGGTAGCGCCTTCTCATGTCTTCTTCCGCCTCCCACGTAACGTTTGCACCCCGGTGGTGTTTCCATTGAACTTTGACCATAACTACTTCCTTGTGGCGAAATGCTTTGACTTTCTTTCCAAAATAGACTTGGGATCTTCCACACGTCGATTGTTGTCTACACATATTTCCGACAATGGAATGATGTTTTCTTCTTCCGCCAAGCACTTTTGTAAATAACACACATAAAAGGTAGGATGAATTTCGTTCATTTTGGGTGGTAGCTCTAACTTGTAGGCTTGATGTCCAATGCACTCAATGATAGTGAAGGTACTAAGAAGATGAGGACTCAACTTACCACATTTCTCGAACCCAATGATTCATTTCCAAGGTGATACCTTCAACATTACTCAATCACCTACTTGAAATTCTATCGGTCTTCTTTTCTTGTCGGCCTAACTTTTTTGACGATCTTGTGCCGCCGTCAACCGCTCCTGAATACCCTTCACTTTATATGCCATTTCTTGTACGATTTCTGCTCTGCGAATTGTTTCTCACCCACCTCAACCCAACAAACCAGAGTCCTACATTTGTGACCATACAAAACCTCAAATGGTGTCGCGCCTAAGCTCGAATGGTAACTATTGTTGTAGGCGAACCCTACCAACGGGAGATGAGAATCCCAATTTCCTCCAAAGTCGATAACACCCAACCTCAACATATCATCTAACGTTTGGATGGTCCTCTCGCTTTGCCCGTCCGTTTGAAGATGATACGTCGTGCTTAATTTTATCTTTTTACCCAACTCTTTTTGAAAACTGTCCTAAAAGTGCGAAGTGAAATGACTATCACAGTCGGACACAATGGACATTGGTACTTCATGCCTCGAAACTACTTCATTTATGTACAATTTTGCCAACTTGTCCATTGGCAAGGTTTCCCGCATGGCTAGAAAATATGTACCTTGGTCAATTGGTCTACTATCACCCATATTGTATCGTGACCCCTCAACGACTTTGGTTGCTTCGTCATAAAGTTCATTGTGATATGATCCCACTTCCATTTCTGGATTTCTAGAGACTACAAACTAACATAAGGTCGTTGGTGCTCTACCTTCACTTGTAAACAAGTAATGCACTATTCTACATAACCGGCCACGTCGAGCTTCATCACCGGCCACCAGAAGTTTAATTTCAAATCTCTATAAATATTTGTGCTTCCGGGATGTATAGAATATTTTGATTTATGGGCATCCTCCAATCTTAGGTACCTAAATATGTCCTTGGAAAAATTTCAAACCTCTACCATGTTCTGTTAATTAGAGATGTTGCTTCGTCATGGATTCTATCTTGAGATTCGCCTGAAGTAATGTCTCGGCTTGCGCAATTTTAATCCCTTCAAGTAAACTTGAGACTACTTCAATTCTTGCGAACGATTCCCACACATTTCCATTATACTCCTTCCGGCTTAAGGCATCCACCACCACATTCGCCTTACTGAGGTGGTATAGTAGTTCACAATCATAGTCCGTGTAACACCCTAAAAAACTGGGTAAATTTAAACCTCTGGAAATATAGAAAATATACGAAGCTAACATAGACAAATCACCCAACAAAAGGGAATAATGGTATGGTGTTTACATTACAAAGGAATGAGCGAAATAAAACCCACAAACCTAATAATCTAAACTATCAAGTCTTAGATTATATTCGGGTGTTGCCATTTCACTACCAAAAATCGTGTCCAAAATCTAACATGTACGCCTCTATGTACTTCCAAAAAGGCTATCACCCTTCACGATTCTTCGCTCAAACCCGAGGAGTCCCACCACCTGAACGTCCTGATAAACACATCCATTAAAAAGAAGTGTTAGGATAAACCCAAATGAGAATAACAGCTTAATATTTAGTAATGGAAATGTGGTGAAGTAACAATTCAGAAACGAAGTACAATCATTGAGTGGAAACCGTTAGATACACAATACCTCAAGTGTTGACGAGGAAGACCCGTTAGCCAAAAGCAATGACATAGTACAAAGTGGCTACATGCCACATTAGTAATATCAATCACACAGTATTACATAAATGGAATCAAGCGCAACCCCGAAGAGTCTATTGCTTATGAGTCCCCAATTTCAACCCCTCTAGGTCTATACATTGGGTCACCCAATTCCACAAACAATTAAGCACGTTAGAATTACACCTTACTGGTCATGAGACGATGCCCGACCATATAGGCCCACATCTTACTTATCCTGAATCTCGTTGCCTATTTCGTGCTACGATGTGGAAAACTAGCGTCCCACATCATGTATAAAGACTCCAGTGCTTATGGATCCATTACACTCAAACTTAATAACCACGACTCTCCAATAAGCCAACAATAATAACATCACACTCTCAAGCTTTATAACAATAATATTAAAGAACACTTCTCTATTTTTAGAAAATATCTTTATGAAGTTTCAATAGTAGATTGAAAGACTCCATTATTTTCAAAGTTAAGATTGGGCCTTATTCCAACATAAAACCCCTTTTTCATACTTATTACATCCAAATCCCCAAATACTTCAAACTTTAGACTTTGACCTAAAAATGGTCAAAATCATTTTTCTTTACCAGGTTGTTGCACATGTGTGATAATCTTAGTTAAACCAAGGAGTACCATACATTTCATCTTTACAAGCCATTTTATCCATCAAAACCCTAGAATTCATCAAAACCCATTTTTAGGTCAAAAAGTGACAATCATGAAATAATACACAAGAAAATGTTAGACGTTAAAATCGCATTAGAAATAAGCATTTAGTTTGTAAGATGAAGAAGAACTCACCTTAGAGGGTTTTATAGAAAACCCAAACCGTAGGATGAGATGGATGAAGTTGAATCATGAATGAGAGGTGAGAATCTTGCACTTAAGGAGATTGTGATTCTAAATCACACAATAAATGACCATAAATAAACCCACCTAGCAAGATTGATGGAAAAGGATGAAGGAGGTTGAAACCCTACCTTAAAGAGGAGAGAAAATCGGCCCTCTAAAGTCTTCACACTCCAAAATGAGCTAAAATCCCGAAAATCCTGATTTTATACCCAATCACACTCCGTGTGATAGTGACATGCGACTATGCCCAATGGCATAGTCGCAGATGTCCCCTGCCCTATGGTACAAACCTTGCGACATTGACACGCGATAGTGACGCATGTCACAGTCGCAGACTCTCGGTGACTTCCCGACTTACGGTACGTCCCTCGCGACAATGCCATGCGATAGTGACCTGTTTCACAATTGTTGGTCATAGTCGTCGGGTCTGTACCGAACCCGAATTTCTCGCGTTTCCTTGCCACGTGTGCTCCGATGTCTCGTAAGGGTCCATAAGTAGTCGTCCAAACCAAAGCAAGATATTATATAGCTAATTCTATAACAAAATACATTCGAATACACATAATTGTCTTGTTGAGATTTCCGGGGTGTTACAATCCTCCCCAACTTGGTAATGATTTTGTCCTTGAAATCTAAGGTCATGCAAACAAATGAGGATATTTGCGCTTCAAGTCCTCCTCCGTCTCCCAAGTAACATTGGCACCCCGATGGTGTTTCTATTGTACCTTGACCATAACAACCTCCTTGTGTCGAAGTCTCTTAGTCGCTCTTTCCAAAATAGCTCTAGGATCTTCGATACATCGGTTGTCGTCTACTCGAATTTATGACAATGGTATCCAGCTTTCTTCCTGTGCTAGACATTTTGGCAAATAACATACATGGAATGTTTGGTGGATTCCATCCATCTCCGGTGGTAAATCCAACTTGTAGGCTTGTAACCCATAACGCTCTTAAATAGTGAATGGACCAAGGAAATGGGAACTCAACTTCCCTCGTTTTCCAAAATGAATCAATCCTTTCCAAGGTGATACCTTCAACGTCACTCGGTCTCCCACTTGGAATTCCACCGATCGCCTTTTCTTGCCAGCATAACTCTTTTGCCGGTCTTGAGCCGCTTTCAAGCATTCTCTAATGATCTTGACTTTATCAGTCGTTTCTTGCATGATTTCTGGTCCGGCAAATTGCTTTTCTCCCGCCTCTAGCCAACACACGGGAGTTCTACACTTTCTCCCACACAATGCTTCAAATGGCGCCGCCTTTAGACTAGAGTGGTAACTGTTATTGTAAGCAAATTCTACCTAAGGTAAGTGAGCATACCAATGGCCCCCGAAATCGATTACACATGACCTTAACATGTCCTTCAAGGTTTGAATGGTTCTTTAACTTTGCCCATCCATCTACGGCTGATATGTTGTGCTCAAATTCACCCTCGTTCCTCTTGCAAGGCTTTCCAAAACCTCGAGGTGAACCGACTATCAAGATCGGAGACTATAGACATGGGTACCCCATGCCTCGAGACCACTTCATCGATATATAAGTTCGCTAACTTGTCCATCGGTAAGGTTTCTCGCATCGCTAGGAAGTATGCGTTATTCGTTAAACGATCCACTATCACCCAAAAGGTGTCGTGACCTCGCAAGGTCTTTGGTAACAAAGTCCATTGTGATTTTGTCCCACTTCCACTCGAGTATCTCCAAGGATTGAAAATGCCATAAGGTCGTTGATGTTCGGCCTTCACTTGAGAGCAAGTCCCATACTGCTCCACATAATGTGCCACGTCCAACTTCATAATCGGCCACCAATAATGTGGCTTCAAGTCTCTATACATCTTAGTACTTCCCGGATGTATGGATTATTTGGTCTTGTGAGCCTCATCCATAAGTAGCTCCTGATTTCCTCCAATCTTGGGCACCCACACACGCCCATTGAATTGTTTTATTTCACGGTTATCTTCTGTTAAGAGTAACCATTGCTTCGTCATCACTTAATTCTAAAGGTTTTCTTCCAATAAGGCTTCGGCTTGTGCCGTTCTAATCCACTCCACGAGGCTTGACACTAACTCGATCCTTGAAAGATTTTCTCGGAGACTCCCACTATAGTCCTTCCAACTCAAGGCGTCGGCAACTACATTCTCTTTACCTGGATGGTAAAGAAATTCACAATCGTAGTCCTTGAAAAATTCCAACCATCTTCTTTGCCTCATGTTCAACTCCTTTTGGTCGAAAACATACTTCAAACTTTTATGGTCCGTGTACAATGTATATCTCGTGTCGTGGAGGTAATGGTGCCACAACTTCAACGCGAATACCACCGCGACCAATTCCAAATCATGTGTGAGGTAGTTCTTTTTGTGCACCTTGAGTTTCCTTGATGCGTAAGCGATCACCTTTCCTCTTTGCATCAACACGCAACCCAAACCCATCTTGGATGCATCACTATAGACCACGAAATCTTCCGATCCTTCAAGTAAGGATAAAATTGGAGCTTCACATATCTTCTTTTGTAGAGTGCGGAACACTTTTTCTTATGCTTCGGTGCAAAAAACTTCACGTTCTTCCGTGTCAATGCTGTTAGGGAAGAAGAAATCTTAGAAAAGTCTTGGATAAACCTTCGGTAATAACCGCCAAACCCAAGAAGCTTCAAATTTCTGTCGGACTCTTGGGAGGTTCCCAATTCATCATTGCTTCAATCTTGGAAGGGTCCACCTTCACTCCGTCTCGGGTAACCACATGACCCAAGAACTAGACCTCGCTTAACCAAAAATCACACTTGGAGAACTTCGTGTACAACTTTTCCTTCCTTAGAACTTCCAATACCTTCCGTAGGTGTTGCTCATGGTCCAATTCATCTTTGGAGTATACCAAAATGTCGTCTATGAATACAATTACTGACTTGTCAAGGAATGATCGACACACCCGGTTCATTAAATCCATGAACACCGTCGGTGCATTCGTCAACCCGAAAGGCATCACTCGGAACTCATAGTGACCATACCGCATTCGAAAGGCCGTCTTTGGAATGTCGTCTTCTCTCACCTTTACTTGGTGATAACCCAAACGCAAGTCGATCTTTGGGAAGCATCCCGCTCCTTGAAGTTGGTTGAACAAGTCGTCGATTCTAGGGAGTGGGTACTTGTTCTTCACGGTTACCTTGTTCAACTCCCGGTAGTCGATGTACATCCTCATCGTGCCATTCTTCTTCTTCACGAACAAGACCGGTGCTCCCTAAGGAGATGAGCTCGACCTCACAAATCCCTTCTCTAAAAGCTCTTGAAGTTGTGCCATCATTTCTTGCATTTCGGACGGAGCCAACAGGTAGGGAGCTCTAGCTATCGGATCCCCTCCCGGTACCAAATCTATTTTGAACTCTACTTGACGATCCCGTGGAAAACCCGACAAGTCTTCCGGAAATACGTTGGGAAACTCGTCTACCACCTTCACCTCTTCGAGCTTCTTCTTTTCTAGCTTAACATTGATCACATACGCCAAGAAGTATGTAGACCCTTTGACCAAACATCTCTGTGCCTTCAACGTGGAGATGATTTCCACGTCTCCCTTCCTTCGCTCACCATAGATGACTACAAAACGTCCGTCCAGAAAAGGAATGCGAATCAATTTCTTCGCGCATAACATTTCGGCTTGGTTTGCGGCTAGCCAATCCATTCCAACTACCACATCAAATCCTCCAATTACCATTGGCATCAAGTCGATCGGGAACTTCTTTCCTTCGATTTCCAACACACAACACCGCAATACGTCACAAACTACTACTCGGCCACCGTCGGCTATTTCTACCACTATAGCTTCCTCTAGGCTACTAATGGGCATAGATAACTTTTGGCAAAAGGAAATTGACACAAACTAAAAACTTGCACCCAAGTCAAACAACACACGCATAGGTACGAAGTTTAGAAGAAATGTACCTGACATTATGTCCGTCAAAGCCTTTCCCTCCTCAATTGATATTTGAAAATCTCTCCACTTGCCCTCGGAGGATCCACCTTCTATCCTCCACTTCCTCCAACTTTCAACTTCTGGCAGACCCTTCTAATGTGGCTCGGCTCCTTGCATTCGAAACACATTTGTCCTTTGATCGGGCAATCCTTGAAAGAATGCCCGGTCTTGCCGCACTTAGAACAAAGTTGCATGGGCCAAAGTGTTTGCTTCGGCACTTAGAACACCACTTATTCTATCGCTTGGGGTCGGGTCCCCGATAATTGTTGTTTAATGGTCTCGGTTTCTTGGAGGGTACGGAACTTCCCTCCCATCTCCTCTTCTCCGGCACTCTAGCAATCTCTTCCTAGCCTCGACTATAGGCATCTTCCACAAGTTGAACTTCCTCTCCCGCCTCACGAAGGGTAGAGGCCTTGGATACTCGGACCATGGTCATCATGTCCGATGGGAGGCCCTTGATGTAAGCCTTGATCTTCTCTTTTTCAGTCGAGACCAGGTGTCCCACCAATCCGATCTTATCTATGAACTGCCAGGTGTACTCCTTCACCGACAAATTTCCCTTTTTCAAGTTCCGGAAATCCTCTTCAATCCGGTCCATCGCTCTCTCATTATAATACTCTTCCAACACCTTTTTCTTGAAGGTTGCCCAGCTCAGTTTGGCCAACATCACGACCTCTAGAGATGTGGAGTAGACATTCCACCACGTGAGGGTTGCCCCTCTTAACATTTGAGAACCAAACTTCGCCTTTTGGCTCTCCCCACATTCACTAGTTCGAAATGCTTGCTCCATCTCTCGTATCCAGTTCATACAGATCATCGGATTATCAGTACCCTTGAATTCAGGCAGCCTACAACTCAGAAAGGTCTTGAATGAGCAAACTTTCTCCGCTTGCCCAGTTTTTGTCATCCCCAAACCATCTGTAGGGTTCTCATTTCCGGTACCCCTAAATCCGGCCACTATGACATTCTCGGCAATCGTTTCATGCCTACGGTTGTTCGTATCCCTGTCTTCCATCAATTTCAGAAATTGTTCTTGCTATTGGCCATGGCCTTATTCATGGCCTTCATCATTCGATTCATCATCCTCGTCTCGGTTGTTACCTCTTCCATAACAGGGTCAGACGTATCTGGATCATGGTGGGGGATATGCTCAGTTCCCCCTCCCAACAAAGTGTTAACCGGTGGAGGTCTTGTTGTCGTTGTCACCCTTGGTTGATCGGCTGTAGATGTCGTAGCTTCATGGCCATCCAGCCTACTACGAGTGTTAACCATTGTAGTCTGCCACACATTGAGAATGGGGATAAGAAACGGGCTATAAGAATTAAACATACCAAAATGTACTATTACATGTATCAATCATCATAACAATAGCAATCTAGGCATAATCACGTAACAATATATTCATAATAGCAGTATCTAATTGAAATTATGAACATATTTCACATAATGATTCTCGTTACCATAGTCACAACTTTCAACTTATGTACTTACGTCGACTCTTAGACAATCCTATCTTAGGAGTTCTACCCAAGTTCACCAATCAATACTTAATCGTTTCCAACTTAAGTCTAGGCATTCTACTAACATACCTAATTCACTTAAACTACTGCTCTGACACCCCGAAAATCTCAACAAGACAATTATGCATATTCGAATGTATTTTGTTATGGAATTAGCTATATAATATCTTGCTTTGGTTTGAACGATTACTTATGGACACTTACCAGACATTGGAGCACACGTGGCAAGGAAAACCGAAAAATTCGGGTTCGGTACTGACCCAACGATTGTGACACAGGTCACTATCGCATGGCATTGTCGCGAGGGACGTACCGTAAGTTAGGAAGTCACCGCGACTATGACCCGCGACTGTGACATGTGTCACTATCGTGTGTCAATGTCGCGAGGTTGGTACCGTAAGGCGGGGGACATCCACGACTATGCCTCACGACTATGCCATTGGGCATAGTCGTATGTCATTATCGTATGGAGCCTGTTTGGGTATAAAATCGGGATTTTAGGGATTTTAGATTTTGGAGTTTGAAGACTTTAGAGGGCCGATTTTCTCTTCTCTTTAAGGTAGGGTTTCAACCTCCTTCATCCTTTTCCATCAATCTTGGTAGGTTGGTTTATTTATGGCCATTTATTGTGTGATTTAGGATCACAATCTCCTTAAGTGCAAGATTCTCACCTCTCATTCAAGATTCAACATCATCCATCTCATCCTACGGTTTGGGTTTTCTATAAAACCCTCTAAGGTGAGTTCTTCTTCATCTTACAAACTAAATGCTTATTTCTAATGTGATTTTAACCTGTTAACATTTTCTTGTGTATTATTTCATGATTGTCACTTTTTGACCTAAAAATGGGTTTTGATGAATTCTAGGGTTTTGATGGATAAAATGGCTTGTAAAGATGAAATGTATGGTACTCATTGGTTTAACTAAAATTATCACACATGTGCAACAACCTTGTCAAGAAAAACGATTTTGACCATTTTTAGGTCAAAGTCTAGAGTTTGAAGTATTTGGGGATTTGGATGTAATAAATATGAAAAAGGGGTTTTATGTTGCAATAAAGTCCAAATCTTAACTTTGGAAATAATGGAGTCTTTCAATCTACTATTGAAACTTGTGAATCCCAGTTCAATCAGGTAATAATAGATTCAATAAAGAATAATAAGAACAGTTGTGGATTTCAACTTGTCATCCCTCTCGTATTCATTCAAAGTATCGTTCAGAGAATATTACAATTCAAAGTAAAGGAACGATTTCTTAACAATAAGCTCTCTAATGAATCTCTAATGATTTGCTCTAACCTAAAACTAGGTTAATACTAATCCTTATATACTTAGGCCTTAGACAAACAAGGCCCAAGCCCATTAAGCAATTAAGCCCAAATAACACAATTAAGGCTTTTAAAATTAAATAATTAAACTAATTAAGCACTATATAATTCTTTATATATCTTTCTAATATGTAGGACATTTATGGTCCTAACAATCTCCCCTTAAAGATATATAAAGAAAAATTGGTCTTGAAATCTTCAAGTCTTGATCTTCTCTTCCTTTTGAATCTTTGAAACACTTCGGTGTTGCTTGTCTTCATGTCTTTCGACGCCCCCCCCCCCCCCCCCCCCCCTTGAATAAAGCTCTTGATTAAAGCTCTTGAATTTGCTTTCAGCTTTAAAAGAACTTGTAGAATCAATATGCTCGATGGAGGAAATGATTTTAGCAAACACCACTTGATAAGAACGAGAAGATATGACCACTTGTTAACTCTTTGAAGACTTTTCTCTTTGATAAAATCTCGGAACTGCTCGAAACTAATCAAACAACGGTTACTCCCCCTCGGCTTTTGCTAACTCCCCCTCAACTTGATATTCGGTGTCTTTGAATCTGTACCCTTTCTCCCCCTCATGATGAGTAGGAGCATCCGGAGCATCATGCACGTTCAAAGACAATAGTGATGAGTAGCAAAAATTCCAGATCAAAACATTAAGTAACCAGAATGGGGTAATCATCTAACACAGAAACACGTTAGTAACTGTTATCACAACAATTTAAAAAATAGTGTGGTCTATGTTCACGGTTGGCAATGGGGTATCTCTGATAGGACTTCCAGTTATCACTGAAGTAAAATCTTAAAAATTACTCCTCAAACTGTTCTGGCAATATCATGAAGATATGCGAGTGGAATCACAAAGACTCGTGCATGTGTGAAAGAAAAAAATTATATCTGTTTGGCTCAAAATATTGATTTAACTTGGGACTCAAGTTAAAAAATCAATTGACACAGTGATTAGAATATGAAGTTCGGATACCGAAGCTGATGTCTTCCTGTTTCAATATCTAAGACCTCCGAGTGAGGAATAGATAGACAATGTGCTAATTCTCCGTGAATATATGAAACAAGCATCTATTGGGAGATACTTGAGTGGTTGGGTGGGGTGACACGAGTTATCGACACTGGGTCCATATCTATTTCAATATTCATCTCCAAAGAACGAGAATGAATAGATTGTGTGGTTACCCGGATAACTGACTCGGTTTGGTAAGGACCAATATTTCTTTTTAAGTCCTGTCACAGCCTCACCATATTCTTTTCTCTCCAAACTCATCTATCAATCTAGACCCCTCACTGATGTCTATAAGGGATGTGTTTCTTGGGTAGGTCCTTCCGGTTCTGGATAGACCATAGAAACAATGTAAGTCCTAACACTCATTTCATGCATCGAATAGAACGGTTTAGTAAAACAGTGAAGAGCGAGTTCTAAACTAAAATGTTTAGAAGTCATAGCATTTAAGACCGAGTCCTGATCTGATGTGATCAGAAGTCATAAAAATTAAGTACGAGTTCTGAACTGAATTATTCAGAAGTCATATTTGAAATACCAGAATTTCAAGAAACAAAATCAAGCGCAAAACAGAATGACTCAGTAAGCACCATATGTTCAAAAATGAAACAATGATCAGAAAGTTTAATTGTGAAGAACAAGTCACAATTATTATATCATATAAGAATGGAATCATTTGCAAGAAATAGAGAACTTTGAAAACAACTAGGAATTCAAACGAGTGTATTTCCATCGAAAAAATCAACAAATATGGGAGACATGGAAATAACTAAGTCAATGAACTGACACGTGGCAATCATGGAAGTTAAAATTGGAGAATAACAAACACAAGTTAGTTATTCAGAATGAATTACCACAGTCTTTGAATTCAGTTAAAGTTCACTTACCTTTTATAAGATAGTACTCCCCCTCAAAATTGGCATAACCTTTGAATGTTCGGCATGTGAAAAGAATTTCTAATTTAAATGCACATAACATTCCTGCAAAACAGATTAGTAGGATTTTGGTATCCATCTTTTGATGGATCCTTGTTGGTTAGATGCCCTATGAGGACCTGGGATACTATAAGTACCATACCAATACTTAGCACAGTCTTTATTCACAAACTCACTTGTTCCACAATAAGAACAACACAACTTCTGTGTAGATAAGCTGATCAGCTTATTAACAGAGTAAGCACGATCAGTTTTTACAAAAGGTTTATCGTGGAAAGCTTTGTTGTTCTTGTCACTCTTAACAGAGACGAATAACTTTGGAGTAGGAGCGGATCCTTTAACTCTCCCAACCATGTTTACTTTCTTTAAAAAATGATTTACTTTCTTTCTTATCAACACGAGAATTATAGAAAAGATTGGAAGGTCGAATCTCATCTTTTGAAAAATCATTTGATTTGACAAAATTCTTTGAAGAACGATTTGTAGGGGATTGAACTTGAAGCATAAGAAGGTTGAACACCTTTGATATTGCTTTCTTCAAGTTTCTTGACTTTAACGGATAAGGCATTTCGTTCTTCGAGAATTAAATCAAAATTCTTTTGTAAATCAGATTTAACCATTTGTTCCTTCAAAATCTCGGTTGCTAATCCAGAAAATCTCTGTGTAAGTTTAGAAATCTCAGTCTGAAAAATCTTTCTTTCGAATGCAAAATCATCTTTCAAACTTTTTTCCCTAAAACCTTCAACTTTCTTTTTCTCAGACTCTTTGATTAGAACGTCTAATTCTTTCTCCAAATCAGTTATTTTCAAAGAAAGTTCTCCATTCTTTTTAGTAAAAGATTTGCGTTCAGTTTCAAACTTCTCTCTTGCTAAAATCAAAACTTTTTCAAAGTCGGAGATCTGATTTGAAAGTTTTAAGCACATAAGCTCAAGACTCTTCTTCTCTTCAAGAGATTTCTTTGAAGAATCAGATGGCTTTTGTATAAGCGTTTGCCTTTCCTTTGTAAAACTTTCTTTCTCCTTTTCAAAAACCTTTTCAAGAGTAGTTAGTTTTCGTTTAAGCTCAAGGTTTTCACAGTTCAAGAGCTTACCTTTCTCTTCAAGTGCCTTTATCTCGTCTTGTGATGGCAAATCAGAGATCTTCCTTTTCAGCTTAGTGGTCTTAGTTTCTAAGAGCGTTGCCTTTTCTTCTGCTTTAGCCAGCTTCTCAAAACTATTCCAGATTTGAGATTTCTGTTCTTTCAGTTCTTTGATGTACTTGCTGCACAATTCATTTGCTTGCTTGATCTTCTTTTCATATAGTCTTGCTTGCTCTTTCTCAGTCTTCTTCTTCTTATCAGGCTGCTTGTGCTCATCTACCTTCTTCTTGCCTTCATATTTATCCTGATAATCATGGCACTTGTTGGAGGAAGTGGAGTAGCGCTGATTATTGGATGTAGGCATCTGCTGCTGGAAGGATCTGGAGAGCAGAGCCGTTGTTTTCTTTATAGCAGTCAACTCAGGATCAGAATCACTGTCCTCTTCTTTCTTAGATTCTGGCTCAGATTCACTTGGCTTTTGGGCACGATTGGAATGACGGCGGGAGGATTTGCCTCTTTTTGAAGAAATAAGAGCTAGTGGATCAGCAGGTGAGTTGGACGCATACTTCTTTTCGCTCAGAATCTCCATCACCTCATCTTCGTCCTGATAAGTTGCTTCAGACTGAGATGAATAAGACATTGTTACCTGAAAAATTTGATCGTTGATCGGTGTTATTTTGAAGAAAAATTTGCGGAAGAAAAATCAAAAGTTAAATCAGAAACACAAATCTATAAAATAAATTTGTTTTCACAATTTAAAATCTGATTATTATCGAAATCAAAACTTCGAGAATGAAACCTGCAGGGAAAACAAGCCAAGTTAGATCAAGACGACAAAACAAATCACAAAAAAATAATAAGCGTCGCGAATAAAATCAAATTGTCGCATAAAGTCTCAAACTGTCACTAAAAATTTTCAAGTTAACGGTAAAGTTCCACAAAACGTCACAAAGAATCGCAAATTGATCGTTAAAACTTTGCAACTTACCGGACAATTAAATTATCGGGTGACGAGACGTGCGGTAACTCGGGTACCAACGAGAACATACCAACCAAACTTACCGGGTGATTGAGTGTTTACCGGATGATGATCGATTCCGGAAAACAAGTTTTCGCACAAAAACACAACTTACCGGATGGAATTGTTTGTGACTTACCGGGTGAAAAGAACTTACCGAATGAAAAAGAACTTACCGAACGAGGAGTGTTTCCCACACAAACGAACACTTACCGGATGAAGATGGTTTACCGGGTGATTGAGGTTCTCGCAAAAAATAGCACTTACCGGATGAGGTTTCCGGATGAACGTTGGTTACCAATAAAAAAATAAACTAAGTAAAAATAAGATGAACACAATAAAAACTATCAACCTATAAATCATATATATAGCATGCCATATATGTATGTGAGATGATGACGTAATGGTGAAACAAACACAAAAGAAAAAGATTAAAAGAAATGCATGAATGTGATGTTTATGTGATGGTGGCTATGTATGTATGTTGCGATGTGTGCGCATGAATGCATGTGATGATAGTCAAAGAAAAAAATAATAATGCAATGTATGCATGCAGCCGTGAAGTGGTCAACGCTAGGAACAAAAAAAATGTTGCCGTGAAGTGGTCAACGATGTTGGGCGACGAGAATTGAAGTTCACCCAGAAAGTGATAAGACACCCAGAAAGAGATGACTTCCGGTAAGTTGGGAAATCAAAATGTTATCCGGCAACTTGATGTTTATCCGGTAACTTGATGTTTTATCCGGAAAGTGGTGAGAATTGAGAATAGGAAACATACCCGGTAACAATGAGATAATGTCCGGTAACCACGACTGTGATTGCAATTCGGATCTGGGATCGACAGGGTTGCTTGATTTCACTCCTGTAGGGTTAGATTTTGACCAAAAACACAAAAACAAACATACCCAAATCGATTTCTAAGCAAAACATATCCTATTTTTCAATAATCACCACAAAAATTTAAGAACACCAAAAACTCAAGAATTGATTTTTAACTTGAAAATTTGATATCTTTGAAAAACGATATCAGCGCAGATAAACTCCAGATTAAGAACGAATAAACAATCGAGAATTAACAAACGAATTATTAAGTGAACGAAAAGCTTTGCAAACCCGATTGATGATCGTTTCACCCCAAGAAAAAACTGCAGTATGTCGAAAATAATATGCGTGTCTTCTAGACCTCAAACGATCAATCCCACCGTTCAGAATGTAGAACAGAATATCGTGAAGCTACTGTCCAAAAATCGTGACGATCTGACAGTTCAAACTCCAGGAATAGGAAAATGGCTCGCTACGTTTTCCAGAAAATTCAATACGAATTTTATGCTTTTTCTCGCTTTCGTTCAATTTCTTCTATATCTTCAAATCACCGATTCGGCTCTGATACCAATTGTGAATCCTAGTTCGATCAGGTAACAATAGATTCAATAAAGAATAATAAGAACAGTTGTGGATTTCAACTTGTCATCCCTCTCGTATTCATTCAAAGTATTGTTCAGAGAATATTACAATTCAATGTAAAGGAACGATTTGTTAGGGTCAAATCTGGTTGAAAAGAAGTTCAAGGGCTGATTTGTTATTTATCATTTTGAGCGTTTATTGTGAACGGGCCGTGGGCTTGTTACCACGGGCCCAGAGTATATAATATTTTGTTTAGCTTAGAATTAAGCTAGTTGTCAATTTCCACTTTCCAGAACTCTATTGTAATTCTCTCTGCATTATTGAAAGAGAATTGGATGACCAGTTGAAATCATACAAAATGTTTATTATCTATTGATTTCTATCATTTGTTGCACGAATCTGGAACTCACACTTGGTATCAGAGCAAACAGACGAATCGATTCAAAGTCTCTTTTTGAATTCTGGTAAGATTTCTGTTCATCATACGGTTGTGTTCTTGACTAAGAAATTCCATATTTTGATTCTGCGAAAATTACTTATTCTCGTTTATTGCATCTCGTTAGCATTGTCATTATAGGTAATTCTGCAAGTTTTCGTAACTTAATTCGATCATCCGACTAGTTTTTAAGCAAAAACAAGTTTCTTGGCTTTAGCCTCTATTCTTGAAAAGTTCATATTTTTACCATTCAAATTCGTGTTTTTTGCTTGAAAAATCGAATTGGGAATTGTTATTTTGCTATTTTGGAAAGTTACTAATCTTTCAGGAAAGTTTTTGGGCAACCCTAATCGAATTCTAGTCGCAATCTCAACCACAGCCGCACTTACCGAACACTCAGCCGTAGTTTCCGGACACCCAACCGCACTTTCCGGATACCACATATCTTTCCGGGAAGTTCTTCTTTCCAAGCTTTCCGAATACAATTGTTCCGGAAACCCAAAGTTTCTGATAAAATATTTTATTCAGACAACTCAAAGTTTCCGGTAAACTATTTTATCCGGACAACTCAAAGTTTCCGGTAAAATTGATTCTTTCCAGACACTGTCATCCGGTAAGCATTTAATCCGGAAAGCATCTCATCCGGATACCCATTTCATCCGGTAAGTTCTGTGTTTGCTTTTTCATTCGGAAACTCTTTTCTTCCGGTAAACTATTGTTATCCATAAACCTTAGTTCAGCCGGACACACTTGTTTATCCGGATACATCTGCTAAGTGAACACATTCACACTCAATCTGACCTGGACACTTCCAGCTCAGACATCACATCCGGATTCCTATCCGGTAAGTTCAGTTCTGTTGATTTCTTACCTGTTTCTAGTACAAATCATTCATAGAACCTGCGTTAGGACTTCACTCTTAGTGCCTTGCGTTAGGTTATAACTTTGAATCGAACAAATCGTCTGACAATCACTCTAGTGCAACTGAAGATGTCTTCGCGCGACGCTCTTGCTATCGGCACCAATTCCAAACCACCTTGCCTCTACCAAGGTGAGTACAGCCAGTGACGGGACAAATTTATAATCTTCATAGAGACAAAGGATAACTTCGAGTATATCTGGCGAGTTCTAAAAGACGGGCCAATCCCTGAACCCATGAAGACTATTCCACCAACTGAAGCGGGTGGTCTACCTCGTGTCGAGAAAAAGACACTCACCGATATGACTGCCGACGAAAGAGGCATGCTTGAGGGAGAAAAGCATGTCATGTATCTGCGTCGAATGCTGATCTTTCAGATTTAGATTTACTGTTCCAATATTTTTATGATGATATGCTTAACATTTTTACCCCTCGTGTCTCAGCGCAACCACGACTTGAAGCTGCTCAAATCGAGGATTCGGCGAATCTACCAGGTCTGTCGCCTTCGACCAACACGCCTTCCATCACTGTGGAGACACCTCAACCATCATCCTTAACATCAACTGCTACTACCATCCCCTCGGAAGAACGTGTAATTAACCCGGAGATCGCTCCTCAAGATTCATCATCTGCTACAATCAATGATCAGCCTCTGAATTCCTCGGAACTAGAAGTTGCTCAACCTTCGACGAATCCTCCCCTGTCTCCTCCGAGAAATCAACCGGCAACACTTGAAGCCGTACAAGACCTTCCATCTGGTGATTACGTGGATCCGGACGCCTCACACTCCACTCAGCAGCCTCTTCCACACACCACCAAATGGACAAGAGCTCATCCCTTACACCAGATCATCGGTGATCCCTCCACCCCAGTCCAAACGCGAGGCGCATCGGCCAATTTCCGCCTCTTTTCCGGATTCATGAGCAAGATCGAGCCCACCACCATCCGCGAAGCACTTAAAGATCCGGACTGGGTCATGGCCATGCAAGAGGAGCTCAACCAATTCAAGGCGCTCAAGGTATGGCGACTTGTCCCACGTCCATCTCACAAAATGGTGATCGGCACGAAGTGGATCTTCAAGAACAAGAAGGACGAGGACGACATCATTTTCGCAACAAGGCGCGTCTCATGGACAAGGGATACCATCAGCAAGAAGGGATAGATTATGACGAGACATATGCTCCGGTGGCGAGGATCGAAGCTATACGTATGTTCCTTGCATACGCCGCGCACAAGAACTTCACGGTCTTCCAAATGGATGTGAAGACCGCATTCCTTAACGGAGAACTCAAGGAAGAAGTATATGTTTCGCAACCGGATGGGTTCGTGGACGAGAAGAAGTCTGATCATGTCTACATCCTAGACAAGGCGCTCTACGGATTGAAGCAAGCTCCATGGGCCTGGTATGATACTCTAACAAAGTTTTTGATAAAATCGGAATTCACACGAGGTAAGATAGATTCAACTTTTTTTATCAAAAACGAAAAAGGTCATATTGTTTTAGTTCAAGTGTATGTCGATGACATAATCTTCGGTTCTACTAATCCCCAGTATGCTAAGAACTTTGCCAAGTTAATGGGACAATTTTTTAAAATGAGTATGTTATGTGAGATGAATTTCTTCCTTGGTCTTCAAGTTAAACAACTGTCGACCGGGGTATTCATTAACCAGTCTAAGTACATCCGGGATATTCTTAAGAAATTTCAGATGGAACAGTCCTCACCAATGAAAACTCCCATGGCACCCGGTACAAAGTTACACGCCGATCCTAACGGAAAGGGTGTGGACACTAAAACGTACTGGGGAATGATTGGTTCTTTGATGTATTTAACCGCTAGTAGACCGGACATCATGTTTTCCACATTTCTATGCGCCCGGTTTCAATCAAAACCAAAAGATTCTCATTTAATAGTTGTAAAATGAATTTTTCGTTATCTACGCGGTACTGTTGATCTTGGCTTATGGTACCCGAAAGAGACAAGTTTTGAGCCGTCTGCATACTCTGATGCGGACCACGCGGGCAACATGATGGATCGGAAGACCACATCGGGTCATGTGTAGTTCTTGGGCGATAACTTGGTGAGTTGGGCATCCAAGAAGTAGCAGTGCGTCTCTACGTCGACAGCTGAGGCGGAATACGTGGCCGCCGCGAGCTGATGTTCTCAAGTGATTTGGATGCGCACGCAACTCAAGGATTACGCTTTCACATATGTCAAGGTGCCCATCTACTGCGACTCGAAGAGCGCAATTGCAATATCCAGCAATCCGATCCAGCATACGAAGACAAAGCACATAGGTGTTCGGTATCATTTTATCAAGGATCACGTTGAAAGAGGTACAGTCGAACTCTATTTTGTAAATACAGAACATCAGTTAGCAGACCTGTTTACAAAACCCCTGGACGATAAACGCTTTAATTATCTAGTGTCCAGGTTAGGTATGCTAAATTTGTAGACTTGATTTGATTGTGTGCTCGATACAAGTTCCATACATCTACGAGAAACTGTCTACTCATCATCTGTTGTTCACACTCCAGATGATTGAGTATACACTTTCTCGCATCTGTATTCTACTTATATCAGTTACATAGTTAGGTTGAGTCTCTGTATTTATTAGGTAGATTTTGCTTGTTTCCTTTCTTTCCACGTATGTTTTCTTTTGTTTATTACTTTCGTCTAGTTCATTTGGATATATATATATATATATATATATATATATATATATATATATATATATATGTGCTTTCACAAGTGTTCATGTGTTCAGGGGGAGCACGAACCGGTATCAGGTAAGTTTATTCTATTGTTGAGGGGGAGTGTTACACACAATATTCTTACTGCCATTAAGTTCTTTTTGTGTGTGTCGACATTCCCGTGTGTACTTCACATCACACTACGCGCACATTCTAAGGGGGGGCATATAACTTTCTGTTCATCATTTGAGGGGGAGCGACACACCAATTTTTCTTTAAAAGTGTCAAAGTTTTTTTTGTGTTGGTCTCTCTGGTGCACAAAATTGCACAATCCGAGGGGGAGCAGAGAAATCCCCATGCCCAGTTTGAGGGGGAGCGAGAGACGTTTCTTTCAAAATGCTATTTTTTCTCAAATATGGAAGAAAAGGGGCACTTTTTCTGAAAAACACAGAGTTTTCGGACAGGTTTCCGGATACCCCTATCCGGATAGGTTTCCGCACCGGACACCTATCCGGACCGGATGGGTATCCGGATGACCCACCCGGAAACTTGAACCCCTATTTAAGAAATCTGGAAACACTCATGTTCCATTATCCGGAAAATTCAAAACCCTCAAAACCCCCTTTGCTTCTTCACTCGTTCGGTAACTCTCGCCAATTCATCATTTTACCTCGACTACTGCTCCAAATCAGGTATGCTTCTCAATAATCTATCTAGATCATAACAATACCTCTTTCATGCACTCCAAATCACAACTCGACCACAGATTGGGTCGACTCAGGGTTTTCGAACCCTTGGTTCACGTCGATTGTCGTTCGACTACTTTCAGGGTATTTTTAGCCGTGTAAAACTTTCTTGTGTGCACACATAATATAATCGACACGTTTGTGGTACTTGAATACTTGTTTATAGTTACATCTAGGAGAAATCGATCCATCCGAATTTCGTCTGGACACATTCTACGTGTCCGAAAACCACCATGCTTAAGATGATCTATCCGGATACCATCAACGTCTGGTAACCCTAGTTGTCCGGAATCCTAAGGGTTTCCGGTAAGTTCAACTATCCGGATTGTTGAGGTGTCCGGTACTCTAGTAATCCGGAAACTCATGACTTATCCGGAAACCGCTTTTGTCCGGATTGAATACCTTGTCCGGAAACCCACATTATGTCTGGTAACCCTGGTTGTCCGGATACCCTTGTCTGGACACTCTTGTTTATCCGGAAACCTTTGTCTGAAAGGGAGTTTGTCCGGACACCCCTATTTTCTCTATTCCAGTACCTTGTTCTATCACTACCAGTCCCTAATCTGTCCCAGATTGAGCCAATTACTGCAAAGGTACGCGCCTACACTTGTTCATCCGCCTGGTTATCTAATATTGATTCTTTTTCAGATATCTTACATGGCGGATCAAGAACAACAACAGCATCCTGAAGAGCAAATTCCTCCTCAAGAGAAATTTATAGACGAAGTATCCGATAATGCTTTGGTCAACCCTGACCATGGCATTAAGATGGAAGCCAACAATCATCAGTTGGACACCGCCGAGTTCCGACCACAGGAGCAACACCGTGTGGTTGTCGACATTTTACTTGGTCACCCTCTCCGTGAGGCCCTCACTGCAACAGCCGACGTCCCTGCACTATATGTTTATCAAGTATGGCTCACCGCACGAGTCGTCACGGCTGCCAATTCTCAGACCATCACGGCGCGAATCGACAACCATCCCTTCACGCTCACACCTGACGCGTTTCGCCGCTTGCTATCCCTACCAGAAGCCAACGCCGGCGGACACCAAGGCTATGACCCCGCGGTCAATGATACGACTCTGTGTGCTCAAGTATGCGCACTCGGAAACAACCACGACCTCGACCGCCCTTCAGCGTTCAACCGGAAGTACCTAGCGCCCATCTGGTACACACTATTCACGATTCTGAACAGGTGTCTATCATCCAGATGGAGGGGAATAGACCAATGCACAGCCGACTTTCTGCGTCTATTCCATGCTGTATGCTACAACAGACACGTCGACTTCGCGATGATTATATGGCGCGAGATGGTTCAAGCTATTCGGCAAATCGGCGGTACAAAGCAAAAGAAATTCCTACCCTATCCTCGTTTCCTCTCACTAGCTGTGCGACAACACATTGACGCGAATCCAGGGATACCGCGATGCATTAATCATCCGGTATGTCCTCCTTTCCATTTACAATATATGGTGATTCGGAACCCGTCCAACGCCATAGTGATGCCCTTACTTGAAGCCCTACTGGTACACGCGGACCCTAATGCACCGAGTGTGTTAGAATATAGGAGAGAGATAGCTACTCCCATGGTCCAGCCAGCGCCAGAGGGACCTCCCCAGGGAGATAGACCCGAGAGACGTGAGGGTCCAAGAACGAGAGGTGGTAGAGTCCGGGCAGCTAGGGCTCCCGAACGGGGTGTGTTGAGATTTCATGGGAGGGGAACAGGCGTGGGCGGTGCATTGGATATGCGAGCCAGTACTACCCGATCCACTTAAGCCGGTACAAGCCAACAACCCATTCCCATCACCCATACCATGACCGAAGTAGGACCGTCGACTAGACTACACGAGGTCCAGGTCGTCACAGAAACAGAACGCCCAATGCTTCACCGTGACACGGAGGCATACATATCTGACCCTTCACCACCTAGACAGGTTGACCAAGTGGAATCCGACTCTACAGAATCTGATACGGACCGTGCCTTACGTGCATCCTTAATACCACCCCGTATCAGACTAAACCCACATTTGACTGAAGGAATCCCATCTGACTCACCCACAAACCCTCTAATCCCTACTACCCAGCCTGATACGGGAGACATTAGGAGAGAGAAGGGAGTATTAGTTGAAGAATTGGAACATGTGAGACGGAGGGAATTGAGATCGAAAACAAATCAAGATAGAATAAGCCGAAAAAATATAGAGGCTTCTGAGCGACCCCAAACCAGCGTCATCCAGGTAGCCACATCTTCTATCCCGTCTCATCTGTTAGGACGGGATATTGAAGAAGCCGTCGTGGACAGAGCGGCGTAATCGCACGACCTCCATAGCCACTCATCAGTCTCTCAAAAGATGGATGTTTCAATTTTTCACGGGGATATAGCACAAAATCTACCGGTCGCTCACTCGGAGAGTACTGGTATTGAAACAAGAGACCAGCAGCCCCCGGTCTCGCCTTCTTTCAAAGCACCATCGAGTCTAGAGCCATTTGAAATAGTACATTCTTCGGCTAGGACACAAGATGATATTCTACAAATCGAGTCTCTTCGTGACCCGATCGGAACTTCCGTAGTGTCTCCGCCTTTAGGCGGAACGCAAGGGTCGGAAGGAAATCCTACCACGGCCACATCATCTCCAACAGTGAACGTAGGTGGCTCTACCTCTAAGGTAGATGCCTCAACAGGTAATCTAAGTGATCCCAGAGTTATCTTACCCGACTTTGTGTCAAAGGGATCTCTGGACAGCACCCTAACGGCTGTCCGCGAGGCAATGGAGCAGTGCCTCACCACCGAGCTCGACAAGTTGAAAAGCTTGATCAAAGGAAAAGAGAAGGTAGTCGAAGCTGAAACCGCACCAACACCTCCACCGGCTCCCTCTCAGCCTTCTTACACGGTGGACACCTTGAAGACTATGCTTCTGGCTCAGCTGCTCCAGAACACCGAAATCGATGCCTCTACCGAAGCAGACCTCATCTTCGTTCTATGATGACAGGTATCTGCTCCTTCTTCATCTGTTACCACCAAATTGGACTAGCTTGACATGACTCTCAAGGACATTCAACAAGCGCTCAAAACGCTGTCCGAAAGAGTCGGTTCACTCAAAGAAACTTTCAAGAGTCAGGCTGGTGGACTCAAGAGACGGCACGATGACCAAGATGATCTTGATCACCGTGATGAGGAGAACAAGATACTACGTTTGTCTGAGTCCGCTCCAATCATTCTTGAAACTACTGTGGTTCACCGGAACCATCAACTGCGGCAACTGCAACCGAAGACGAACCTGAAGCCCAGTTGAGCCTAGTCGAGATGGTTATAGACATGGACATCTCTGACGACGAAGTCCCGATGGTTGAAAAGCGCGAGGGAGAATCACAGGAATTGGTCACACATTATGCATCAGATATGTCCGCACTCAATCTAATTGATCCAGATTCCGAGATCGACCCGGAGACCAAAAATGCATGGTACGAAAAATCCGCCAGTGCGATAAATCTCCAGGTAAACCTGATCTTTCCTACTGATGAAGACGACAACGTTGACTACGACCAGTTTCTGCTTCAAAACCTATATGGTACACCCGTTCACACTGCTCAGGCCCCCGAAACTTCTACGATACCTGAAACTTCAACTGCTGCAAATCCGACATCTCCTCAACAACCGACAGCTTCTGATCATCCTCCTCTTCCACTGCAACAAATCCGATAGGAGAAGATCATGATATTTATTCCTCACCTGGAGGAATCACTGAAGAAGCTATATGTCCACAGGTTACGCCCCATTAAGCCAACCTTCTGTCTTGGGATTTCCTACTTTGACGAGGAATACCAAGATCAGTACATAAAAGCCATGAAGCGGTGTCTACCAGTTAGCCAAGTCCGAACCAAGCACAAGATCACTGAAGTGCTCAACATCCAAACCGGCCGAATCCTTAGAGTCATGTTTCCAGTTTTCACCGTCCGCCACGAAGACGGTAATGAATGGAAAATTTCTGAAGCTGATTTTAAGAATCTTTTATCATTCGACTTACTTGCTATACTAAAAGACCTTCGAACCAGAACCATCCGACCTCTTCATGTGACTAAAGCGCTCGAGGTTGTTCGTCGATTCCTGGTACACTCAATCATGATGTCATCCCTTACTGACTTTCAATTGGGAATCGAGAACAGAGCAAAGAAGGTAAATCTGTTGAAACCGAATCTGAAAGCGTCTGAACTAAAGATTTATCCCGAGAACGCACTGCTTCTAGAACCGGAATTTAGGATAGTATACCTCAACGATCAGAACGAAAAGAGGTTTATTCGCTTCATCCATGTAGACAAATTCTGCGATGGCACTCTCTTCAAAGTCCAAGATGCTCTTCGAAAAATCATCACTTTCGAATCCAAAAATCGAAAGCTCTCGTATGTTCCCAACCATAATGAGACAACCGCTCGGAATGCCTTAGAAGTGATTGAAGAACGCATCGACTACCGCCGAGCCATCAGAATGTTCGAGGTCCATTTTGCGCTCCGAAAAAGATATGTCGAGAACTGGTTTATTAAGTTTGTTAGGGTCAAATCTGGTTGAATAGAAGTTCAAGGGATGATTTGTTATTTATCATTTTGAGCCTTTATTGTGAACGGGCCGTGGGCTTGTTACCACAGGCCCAGAGTATATAATATATTGTCTAGCTTAGAATTAAGCTAGTTGTCAATTTCCATTTTCCAGAACTCTATTGTAATTCTCTCTGCATTATTGAAAGTGAATTGGATGACCAGTTGAAATCATACAAATTGTTTCTTATCTATTGATTTCTATCATTTGTTGCACGAATCTGGAACTCACACGATTTCTAAACAATAAGCTCTCTAATGAATCTCTAATGAATTGCTCTAACCTAAAACTAGGTTAATACTAATCCTTATATACTTAGGCCTTAGACAAACAAGGCCCAAGCCCATTAAGCAATTAAGCCAAAATAACACAATTAAGGCTTTTACAATTAAATAATTAAACTAATTAAGCACTATATAATTCTTTATATATCTTTTTAATATGTAGGACATTTATGGTCCTAACAAAACTTCATAAAGATATTTTCTAAAAATAGAGAAGTGTTCTTTAACATTATTGTTATAAAGCTTGATCACGTGATGTTATTATTGTTGGCTTATTGGAGAGTCATGGTTTATTAAGTTTGACTGTAATTTATCCATAGACACTAGAGTCTTTATACATGACGGGGGACGCTAGTTTTCCACATCGTAGCACGGAATAGGTATCGGGATTCATGATAAGTAAGATGTGGGCCTATATGGTCGGGCATCATCTCATGAGGAGTAAGGTGTAATTCTAATGTGCTTGATTGTTTGTGGAATTGGGTGACCCAATGTATAGACCTAGAGGGGTTGAAATTGGGGACTCATAAGCAATAGACTCTTCGGGGTTGCGCTTGATTCCATTTATGTAATAATGTGTGATTGATATTACTAATGTGACATGTAGCTACTTTGTACTATGTCATTGATTTTGGCTAACGGGTCTTCATTGTCAACACTTGAGGTATTGTGTATCTAACGGTTTCCACTCAATGATTGTACTTCGTTTCCGCATTGGTACTTCACCACATTTCCATTACTAAATATTAAGTTGTTATTCTCATTTGGGTTTATCCTGACACTTCTTCTTAATGGATGTGTTTATCAGGACGTTCAGGTGGTGGGACTCCTCGGGTTTGAGCGAAGAATCGTGAAGGGTGATAGCCTTTTTGGAAGTACATAGAGGCGTACATGTTAGATTTTGGACACGGTTTTTGGTAGTGAAATGGCAACACCCGAATATAATCTAAGACTTGATAGTTTAGATTATTAGGTTGTTGGGTTTTATTTCGCTCATTCCTTTGTAATGTAAACGCCATACCATTATTCCCTTTTGTTGGGTGATTTGTTTATGTTAGCTTCATATATTTTCCGTATTTCCACAGGTTTAAATTTACCCGGTTTTTTAGGGTGTTACAAGTTGGTATCAGAGCAGCAACCGGACTGGTGTGCCAGCAAGGATGATGGGCTCCCAAGGGGGTGGATTGTAAGATCCCACATTGGTTGGGGAGGGGAACAAATGTTGCCTTATGAGAGGGACTTGATACCTCCCTTATCTGACGTGTTTTAAAACCGTGAGTGTAGGTCTATGGACAAAGAGGATAATATCTGGTACGGTTGCCCTGGGATGTTACAATCCGTAAGCAACTCTAACCACCTTCGTTGCATTTTGATCGAACACATACTTCAAACTCTTATGGTCCATATAAAGTGTGCACTTGTTGGTCCCGAAGGGGTTATACATTTGTAGAAGGGGGGGGGGGGGGTTGAATACAAACACAAATTTTTATCTTTCTACATTGTTTATTGATATATATCAAACAATTTACAGTTTGTTGCGGAATAAGATTAAGTTAAAAACCTAATCTAAACAAACTATGAGAACACACAGATTTCTTGCACTAAGAAATAAAGAGAAAAGAAATAAGAAAACTAAGGAGAGTTTTCTAACACTAAGTAGTTCAGGGGTGGAAGAAGTCGAGCACTTCAAAAATGAAGTAGGGTTTCCTTTATATACTGCATGCATTTAATGCAAGTCAGTATACCTTTACATGTGGCAGCCTCTAATTTGATGCATGAATTTGACTTTGTAGAACATCCTCTTGGCCGCATTATGTACAGTGTAGTTGGCAGAGTTGGTTGTACGATTTCAGACAAAGGGTGTCTTTTCTGACAGATCGTACAAAAGGCGTGCACGGAGATAAGACAAAAGTTGCTTATAGAACAGGCTTCATGATCAGCGCTCGCTGAATGAATCTTTATCAGCGAATGATAAAGTTCAGCGTTCGCTGAAGTCTTCTACTTGAAACTTCACATGAAATGGACAAGTCTTTTCTTCGTTGATGTCTGCATCAAGTCACTGGTAGACTTAGTCACTTGTTCTTCAGCTTGGTCTTCGATTCCAGCGTTTGAACATGGTTGTCACGAATCTTGTCTTCAAGGATCATAAGAAAACAATTACAGATGAATGTTTTCAGCGATCATCAGTTAGACTGAACAGGCTCAGGGCTCACTGATGTACATGTATCGCTGAACCATATAATAAAGAAAGCAATTTCCCATCAACGATACTAAACAGACTTAGTATCTTTTCTTAGATGGTGAAACTCTAATACATATTGTTTACTTACATTTTCACTAAGTGTTTTTCAGGGTCATGATCAAATCACTGAGGGTTTGGATCAACAATCTCCCCATATTTGATGATGACATAGCAATAAAAGAAAATTGCTAAGTTAAAAACATAAGGATAAAAAGGACTCATAAAATACTTGTCCCATTTACTGTTTTTCAGTGATCTTTTCTTAGTACTGATGGGGTAAAGTACTTTTATTGAAAATTTTCATTTAACTTCGTAAAAGATTACAAGGGAAGTGGAAAAATTACAAGTACAATAAAAAATAATTACAAGTACAAAAAGATACAAGCTGGTAAGATAGAAGAATACAAAAAGATGATCCTATCAACTACTCAGGTTCTTTCTTGATGAGAAGTTCATCAAGAGTATCAGTTTCTGGAATCATCCAATCAGGGACTATTACTCCCTGATCCCGTCTGACTTTTGCTTCATGATAGATGAGGGGCTTCAAGAATGATCCAAGGAGGTCACCAATGTAGTTGCACCAACAGAGTAGATCTCTGAGTTGTTCGATGGGAGTTTTGTGTAACTCAGAGATACGCTGAAAGCATCTACGACCGGTGTAATCATAGAAAAAGATGCCGAAGGGTTCACTGAGAACTTTACCAGGTACAAAGTCTTCAGCTGGAGGTAAGGAGATGTCGAGACCAGAGAGATCAGGATTGGACCAAGAACTGCTTCACGAGAGAATTCAGTCCCTGTCTCGTTTCTTATCATGGGGCCTGAAGATGAAGGAGTCTTCTTCTTTGAAGTTGTTCTTTTTGGTTGAATGGGTGGAGGAGGTGGAATATCGACCGTTGAGGTTACCATATCCATCAGCCTATTTATGGCTTGTTCGACACAGGGCTTGAAGGACGAGCGGGATCGCTGAATTGCGATTCTGATTTCTAACCATTCGTTGAACCCGAGTTTATCCAGGGTTGACATGTAGCAGGTTCTTTAGTCGCCGTTTTCTATGATTATCTGAACATCGACAATCGGTACCTTCTTGACCATTTTCCCTCTTACATTAACAGAGCTTATTCTTGATGGCAGGCTTTTGTAGTGGCACTTCTTCATACACCAGGCCAATGTGGAGTCACTGACCTTGACCTTTTCCTGATTTTTCTTCTTGGTTTCTTTCACCAGCTCATGTTGAACAGCCAGGGGAAACTTCTTCAGTTGTGGATCCTTCACTGAACGTTGGGCTAGTTCAAGAGCATAGTTTTTGTTACTAAGCTCAGCCTTCTGTTTTTCAGCGAGGATTTCTTCAGCTTTCAAGGCTTCAGCAATTTCTCTGGATGACAAGCATTTGAGGTGAGGAGGAACCAAGCGCTAGCTTTCGAGTCTTTAGATCATTGTTGCTTTGTTTCTGTGTTCATCTTCACTTGACCTTTGAGGGGGCGAGGAAGGTCTTATTGGGTGAGAAAGCAGTTCTTCTTCTTCAGCTTGAGCTTCAGTCTCTTCTAGAACAGAGACTGGGATTATTTGTTCTTTAGCATTGAGCGCTGGGATTATTTGTTGTTGTATATGAGGAGCTTCAGCGGTAGCCTTAAGCAGGGGAGAGGACTATCTGAAACAAAATGATCAATGGAGTTAGATCATTTGAGGAAAAAAGATAGAGAAAGAAGAGAGCTAAGTGTTTAGGGGTTTTAGAAGGAGAAGGGTTGGGATTGAGAAGGGGTAGAGGAGGGATGCAGTATAGGGAAAAAGAAAGTAATGTACCTGACAAGTTGGCTTTTTCATGAGAATTGCCATGTTGCCATCAGTGGCAAGTCCCTTGTGTTTTTCTTTTGAAGCTTTCTTAGCAGGAGACTTTGCTTTGGTCCCCTCCCTTGGTTCATTTATAGAGACCCCTTTGAGAGCTGGGGCTTTGATTGTTTCAGGATGGAAAACTAAGGGAGGTTCATCATCTTTATCATCATCATCAACATTCAGCGGCCTGAATGATGGTTCGTCATCGTGAATGTCTAACTCCTCCTCCTCTTCTTCTTCATCATCATTAGAACAGACGTCCTGGACATCTTCAGTGTTTGGAGAAGGAGGGTCTTCATGTTGTCTCTCCCCCCTCAGATGAAGAGGGACTTTCCACAGAGGTTCCCTCAGGATTATCACCTTCCTAAGGGTCCGAGTCTTTGTTTTCTTCCTCCCCCTCAACATTCTGGGCAAGGTCTTTGTTTGTCTTCTACCCCTCTTCCACTGAATGGATGGGGGAGGCAGCAGCAGCAGCATAGGCATCAAGGACCCTGTCTTCTTAGCCAGGTTTCCTCGGAGCAGTGGCCATTAACATCTCAGTAGTATCCAACCTGGTTTCCAGGTCTGGAATACGTGATGTGGCCAGGATGACAAAGTCAGCGGTCATCCTTAGCAGCTTTCGATCAGATTGGGAGAAGTTGGAGTCAGGAACCGTGGGAGCCTCCATTCGCTCCAGGATCTTGGTGAGCAGGGCGTTGTTATCAGCGACATTTTTGGAGAGGTCGCTCACCTCACCTTTTAGACCAATGAAGTCGGTCTTCAGAGTTCCAAATTTACTGTTGAGGATGGTGAAGTTTGTGGAGAGCTCAGCGACGACGTTCTGCAGGGCTGAGAGGTTGGTGGAGTGAAAGTCCAGGATACACTCTTACAATCAAATATGAACAATTAAGATCGTATTCACAGCAACTGGTCATATGATTTATTAACAATCTGTGAATTACAAGATATTACAATGAATTTTTCTCTAAATGGATTCACCAAAGATTATATCAAAGATTAGTTAGCAAACTGTTGCTAACACTATATATAATGTAGAGAAAAGCTAAAGCTACAGTACATATGAGAAACAGACTAATAGAACAATTACACGTGTCCTAATTAGTAACTGAATATAACAGAGAATATCCCAAGATATGAATTCTGAACATACTTCTGAATAAGCGCTTCAGAACATTTGTCTTCATAGTCAGAAGTTCTGAGTCTCCTACTCAGAACTCTGAACCTTCTAGTCAGAATCCAACACTTAGAATCTTTTTGAGATTTCTCACTCAGAACTTCTGAGTCTTCTACTCAGAACTTCTGAGTCTTCTGAGTCTTCTTTAGTCTTCTTACTCAGAACTCAACACTTGTGTTTTTGACAAAACTCTAGAATTAACAATCTCCCCCTTTTTGTCAAACACACTTGTACTATTCATCATCAAATTCTTAGAGCATGAACAATCTTCAGAAGGAGCTCTTCTGAATGCTTTGACAACTTTTGCTCAGAATTCTGAATAATCTGAGTTAACAACTTCTGGTCAGTCTTTAATCAGCAGCAGCAACTATTTCCAAATTGATTTCTGTTATATATTTGCTTTTTCTTTGCTCCCCCTTGAAATGACAATTCTCATCTTCATTTCAGCTTTCATAAGATTTCTTTATAAGAAACAACCGATCAGTTTTCTTTTCCTCTTCTCCTTCTTAAAATAACATTTCTCTCTTTTGTTATTTCTGTACAAAAACCATATCAATCTTTAAAATCTTTAGCTTTTCTCCCCCTAAAGTTTTGGAAAGCAAAATCATCTTCAAAATCTTTAGCTTTTCTCCCCCTTGATTTTTCAAAACTTTAGCGATGCTTTTTCTTCGAATGAAGTCTATGTTTTTTCTCCTCCTTAATGAATAACCTTGCTCCCCCTCAAAATAAGAATTATGGAGCAATTTGTTTTCTCCCCCTGAAAGTATGCATATATTTCATTAAAATTATTCATTTCAAATATAGTGCTTTAATGAAAACATTTATACAAGAAAAATAAGATTCACTGAACTACACTTGATAACTACTAACATTTGATCATTTGAAAATTTTACAAAAGAAATCCAACTTAATGAAATTTATCAGATTTTTCAATCAAATGAAATCAAATGCATGTGTTTGGATTCAAATACAAGTCATCATTGCATATCAAGTTAAAAATGTTCAGTTTCAATCTCTTTATTAAATCTATTTGGTGTGCTTAGCATGCGAAATATGATTAGCTTCAAGCATATGCAATTCTAAAAACATATACGAATACTTTGCTCTACTCACACTATTTGTCCAAAATCAGGATTTTCACAAATTTAAAAGTTTATTGCGACTTTGTATTTTCCCAAAGTTTCAAGAGATGTGTGCTCATTGGCATCTTTTAATTTTGTGCTCATTGACATCTTTTAATTTTGTGCACATTGGCATCTTTTAATCAAAAAGTTTAGTAAGAATAAGATACATCGTTAAACATGACTTTCTATCTGGTTCTATTGCAGGATTTGGGTCAGCATATCCCAGACCAGTTGGTCTTAGGTGCTAGGTGACAAGCACCCCATGGAACTTAATTTCCCAAACCAGAAAGGCCACATCGATATATCTTAAACCCATTTGTACCAGTAGAACATGGCTTTCTATCTGGTTCTATTGCAGGATTTGGGTCAGCCGATCCCAGACCAGTTGATCTTAGGGACTAGGTGTTGAGCACCCCTTAGGACTTACTCTCCCAAACCAGAAAGGCCACAGGTACAAACTTTCAAACTAAATGATTTTATATATATTTATATTTCATCTCAATCACTTGGTACTAAAACGTAGTACTTCCCCCATATTTTTGTTTCCATCCAACATTCTGACATTTAGGATTTTTGAACATTATATTCTATATAAGTATAGATTTCATAACATTGAGCATTCGGCATAATTTCATTCATGTTTTGCTTACCTTTCGATTTAATTCAGAAGTGAAAGTTGAAACAAATATAGCTCAGATAATACAAAATACTTGTAAAATCACTTTTTGACACACATTTATTCATTGAATGAAAATTAAAAAAAAATCATATCATTGAATTAAATTGTTAAGATTCAAACATTCAAAGCAATAGAAATAAAACATAATACAATGTTACCTTTCACCACTTGTTCCTTGAAACAGAAAAATATGACAGTTAAGGATATCACCTGAGAAGTATGAGTTCTAAACTGATTTGTTTAGAAGTCTTAGTCTCTGAAGTACGGGTCCTGAACCGAATTATTCAGAAGCCATTGTCATTTAAGTACGGGTTTTGAACTGATATGTTCAAAAACCTAAAACGTTGAATCACGGGTTTTGAACATTATCTTGAAACAATCAGATCAAATTTTGAGTCAACACTTCCTCTGAAATCAAGATAATCCTGCAAAATCAAGAGATTTTGGTAATCATCTACGATGATTCCTCATTAGTTATCAAAAAAATTCTGAGTAGTAGAGTCAGAATTCTGATTAGAAGAGTCAGAATTCTGAGTAACTTGCTCAAAATTCTAAGTATCAGAGTCAAAATTCTGATTAGTTGAGTCAGAATTCTGAGTAGTAGAGTCAGAACTTCTGATTAAGAGAGTCAGAATTCTGATAAAACTTTCTAGAGAAAATGCCTTAGAGAAATGTTTGGCTTTGTGATTTTTGAACATTCTGAACTTCAAATCACCATAACTTGCTCAAAAATCAGAATTTTTCAACCAAAATTTGCAGGGTTGCTCAAAATGTGATTCTGAACACATTCTCTGGAAATGTTTTCTACTAAAAACACTCGCATCTATGAGTTCGATAACCTCATAGCAAACAGAACTTTTTCAAAAAAAAATCTTCAAAATCAACAAATTGATCTATATGAATCAGAAATCCATAATCAAGATGAGACCAATTGTAAGTCCATAATCACATTCAGACCGAGTTTTGGACTGAATTATCCAAAAGTCAAAATTCTCAATGAAGCATGAGTCCTAAACTGATGTGTTTAAAAGTCATTTTTAATAATAACTAATTGAAACACTTGTAATTTCCAGAAATGAATATATTCTGAAAGGCATGTTCAGAAGATCTGACTAACCTTATCAGGAATAAAACGAAGTTAGAATTCTGAAGTTGTCTCAGAAGTTCTGAACTCAAGACTCAGAACATCTGAGTAAGAGAGTCAGAATTCTGAGTGCACTACTCAGAAAATCTTACTTAGAAAAAAAAATTATTTCTGAAAAAAAATAACAAACATACTCAATTAATCATGTTAAACATAGCATCTGTTTTCAGTCATGTGTCAGTATGGATCATTCATTCAACTCTTCACATGAATAACCTGCAAAACAGATTAAGTTGTCTTTGGTACCCATATGAACTTGGGTCCTGATTTGTTAGGTGCAGTGGCATATGCAGATATTCTATAAGAACCATACCAATGTTGAATAAAATTCTTGTTCACAAAATCATCAGTCCCACAATATGAACAACAAAGTTTCTTTTGTGCAATTTTGACTAATTGATTTACAGAATAAATCACATCAGGTTTAACAAAAGATTTTCTTTGAAATGTATTGTTCTTCTTGACATTTGAATTAGGAACCTTTGATTTTGGCACTTCCTCCTTGGAAGTTGTTCCTTTAACTCTCCATTCCATTTTTATCTTTTTAAAAGAACAATTATAAGATTTATCAATAGGAGAATCATAAAACAGATTAGAAGAACGAATCTGATCTTTTGAACTATGATTTGATTTGTCAACAACTTTCGTTTCAAATTCCCTAAACTTTTTAACATACAAATCAAACCTTGACTGCAAATCAGATTTGGACTTCCTCTCTATCATGATTTTAGTTGATAAATCAGATAATTTCTTAATAAGTCTCCTTATCTCCAAATGAAAAACTTTCGTTTCCTTCTCAAACTCATCTTTTAAGCATTTTTCTTTAAAGCCATTTACCTTCTTCTTTTCAGTCTCTTTCCTTCCATCTTCTAACTCTTTCTCCAACTCATTGATTTTTACAGAAAACTCATTTAACATTCCTATTTTCTTTTTCTCAAAACCATTCTTTTCTTTTTGAAAAACATTTTTCTTGCATTCAAACTCTTTTCTTTCTTTTGCAAGAATTTTCTCCAAATCAGAATTTTTTAGAGATAATTCAACAGACATTGTTTCAAAACCTTTCCTCTCAATTTGAAAGTCTCTTCTCTCTTTCTCAAATTTCACTCTTTCAAGTATAAGAACTTGTTCAAAATCATAGATCTGTTTCAAGAGTTGACAATTTTTCATTTCACATGATTTAATTCTATTTTCAGACTCTGTCAACATCTTTCTTCTAAAATTGCCTTTCTCTTTCAAATCAACATTCTCTTTTTCTAACAACTTTATGTTTTCTTGAACCTTTTCAAAATCCTTTAGAAAATCAGATTTCTCTTTTTGCAAAATCTTTATAACTTTTGCATATTCGTCTTGTTTTGCTTGAAGATTAGCAATCTTGCTTTCAAAATGAACAATCTCAGTTTTTGGTTCAGAAATTGTTTCTTTTGCTTTTACAGGACTTAATTTTTGTAAATTGTCTGAACTGGTTATAGAAATTGCAGGTCTCACAAAAACTTCAATAATCTCAGGCATGATGAAATGACAAATTCGAATATCAACTATGAATTATGATCAAAAATGAGAATCAACACAAATCTAGAACATGCAAGAATTAATCAAATCTGTCACATGCATTTCATCAAACAGTTAGAGTACATGAATTAATGAAATCTTCTTTTCAACAAAAAATTTGAATACTAATCAACATGCAACAGATATAATCACTTTGATCAAGAAACCAATCAAGAATTTCGAAAACATACTTGTGATCTCTGTTTAATTTCGAGAATTAATCAGCATAGAGAGAAAATCTTTGGATGACTTGATTGTAAGATATCGATTCAACAGAAAGACAAATTCAAATTTCGTGAATCAATGATAGAAACAAATGCAAGAATTGTTAGGAATTCAAGAATTGTTAGCAGCAGCGGAATCAATTGTCGAATTGATCAAGAAACTTCAAGAACGCGATCAAACACACTCTTGGACGAATTTGTTTGTTGATTGGCTCTGATACCAATTGAACTTCCAGGATACACTCTTACAATCAAATATGAACAATTAAGATCGTATTCACAGCAACTGGTCATATGATTTATTAACAATCTGTGAATTACAAGATATTACAATGAATTTTTCTCTAAATGGATTCACCAAAGATTATATCAAAGATTAGTTAGCAAACTGTTGCTAACACTATATATACTGTAGAGAAAAGCTAAAGCTACAGTACATATGAGAAACAGACTAATAGAACAATTACACGTGTCCTAATTAGTAACTGAATATAACAGAGAATATCCCAAGATATGAATTCTGAACATACTTCTGAATAAGCGCTTCAGAACATTTGTCTTCATAGTCAGAAGTTCTGAGTCTCCTACTCAGAACTCTGAACCTTCTAGTCAGAATCCAACACTTAGAATCTTTTTGAGATTTCTCACTCAGAACTTCTGAGTCTTCTACTCAGAACTTCTGAGTCTTCTGAGTCTTCTTTAGTCTTCTTACTCAGAACTCAACACTTGTGTTTTTGACAAAACTCTAGACCTAACATGGAGACATAGGTTTCCAATGATTTCACTCCCCCTTGCAGTGAGGAGATGTCGGCTTTTGTTACCTTATCAGCAAGGGAAGTGGAGACATCATTCAGCGTGTTCCCCGTTGTAGTGATTGCGGCAGTGTTGTTGGTGATGTTGGTGGAGAGAGAGTCCACTTTCGTAGCGATATCCTTAAGGGATGTGCTGATAGTCCCCAAATTAGGACCTATAACATAAAATAACTTGTGAGCTAAGGAAAGCTCAGAAGTTAGGGGTGCAGAGAGGGGTGGTGTTTGGATACCTATAGGTTCAGGATTGGAGAAGGTGTCGAAGTTTCTAGTGTTCCATGTCATCCTCGAAAGAACGAGCAGGACTGTTGCCGAGGATCCTATAGGTCCTGTAGCGTTCTACGTAAGAGATTTTGTAGCGTCGCAGCTCTATTGTCCATCAGTGGAAATGATGGCATAGTTGGTGCGATGCTATAGATGAAAGAAGTGGAGGTGGAAGCAATGGTTGAGAAAGGTGGGGTTGTTGCAGCTTCAGCCATGGATGCACTGGAAATTACCTCCATAGCGCTTTGAAGCGCTGAGAGTATGGGGTTCTCATCCATGAATGTTTTAGAGAACTGAGTCTCTAAAACAGTTATAGAAGGGGTGGCTTCAGCAGATGTGGTGGAGTGGACCACTGAATCAACCATCGCTGCCTATGAAGAGGCCAATGTGGAGTCTTAAGCCTGAGAAGGCTTGGTTTGCTCTGTTGAGGGCTTCTTGGACTTATGGTTGTCAAGTTGGGTAGTAGAGTGTTTCCTCTTTTTCAGGGAGGAGGTGGTAGTGGCCTGGGTATCAGCGGTGGGTATTACCGTTGTAGAAGTAGCCACTGAAGTAGAAGAAGTAGAGTGAAGAAGAGAGAGAAGGGTAGAAAGACTTACCTCGCCCTTAATAGGTTTGAAGTCGAGAACATTTGGACCCACCTGAGGAAGTTTGTAATCTCCCTAAGGTGGATAGAGTGGACCGAGAGCCAATTTCAGGATGGCCGATAGAAACCTTGGATAAGGAATGTTGGTGGGGCGTTCAGGCCTTTCGATCCGCTCCATCAAATCTTCGAAGATGATGTGGGCGTAGTCGATGTCCAGGCCTTTCAGCAAGGAGTAGGCTAGAGCTTGTTGACATTTGGAGGCCTGATCAGAGGAGCCGACCTTTGTCGTCATGCAGCTTATGACGTGAGCAAAGATGAAGTTAATCTCTGAAGGCATTTTGTTCTTCAGGATTTTGGTCAACTTCTTCTCGGGTTGCTGGCTGCGGTCAGTGTCCCAAGTGTAGTTCAAGAGATCGAAGAATTTATCATTTCTTTCTCACCTCCAGCGGTGTTGGGGTTGATGATAAGGACGTAGGGGTCGGCCTTGGTACAGTCGGGTAAGTTCAGCGCTGAGCGAATACCAACGGGTGAAACTTGTCCACTGCCATACTCAGTCTGGAAGCCTATCACAGTGAATTCTTTCCCAGACTTCTGAGAGGTAGTGGTGGTACGATGTGCAGTGTACAAGAATTGCTGAAGGAGACATTTGTGAGTGGGAGGTTTGATGGTCATTGCAGTGGCGAGTGGGCAGGTCTTGATGAAGATCACTGCATCATCAAGGTGAGGAGCAGGCTTCTTCATGTGAAATTCCAGAAGAGCGTAGGAGTTGTTTGTTTCCAGTACAAGTTTGTCAAGTTCACATTTGACATTATCAGCCTTGACCATAGTAGTAGCAGCAGTGGTAGAAGGGATGTTTAAGGATGCCATTTCTGTGAAGAACACAAAAGTATAGAAGAGATTTCTTAATATGGAAAGAGTTTCCAAAATAAGGGTTCTTGAGGTTTTTAGGGTTTTACTGTTCCTTTATGAGGAAAGAAAATGTAAAATAGGGTTTTCTAGTTTTCAAGAAATTTAAAAACTAGTGAAAACATGTTTTTCAATTTCCTTTTAGAGAAAATGATTCTAGAAAAACGTATGAGGTTTAGTTTATGATTTTTAGTACAAACTTAAAAGAAAAACGTTTTTTTGAAGTTTTGTTTCTATGATCATGAAGAAGATGATCATAAGTTTAAAAACACATTTTATTGATCTTTTAAAAACAAGAATAAGATCAAAACAAGATAAAAGAAGTTGTTTGGGATGAAATATTAACCTGTTGTTTGATTGTTTGAAGATTCAAACACAAGATTTCACACAAAAATCCGAGAAAACAAGAATGCAAGGGAGTTCTTTCTGCTTATGAGAGTTTGAGAGCGTAAAAGGAAACAAATATAAACAAGTGTTAGCTCCAACTTCTATGTAAAGAAGTATTGAAAAATAGGCTAAGTATAAAAACCTCGACAGAGCCTCTGCCAAGACACCGAACCAAGACACAAAGTGAAGATCCATAGAAGACGTTCTTAGAAGACAAGGCCACAGAGCCTCTGTCACTCTTGACAGAGCCTCTGTGGTGTGAAGACTAAAGACTTGGAAGATAATCTGAAGATCAAAACAAAGACAATCGTGCTTCTCACGTTCTCTGTTATACGAAGATCCTGAAGATCATTCGTATAAGGCGTGCCCTGCACATTCTATGTATCAACCTCTGATGGATTACAGCCTTTGCAGATTGCGGCGCACTACATTAACGTTGTACCTGTATCAGTCCCACGATTGTGTCTTGTACCCTTAGTACTTATTGTCTAAAGCTTGTCCCCTGATGAACATTATAAATAGAAGGCTCATGTTGAGCTCTTCTATTAGCTTTGCACAAACACACACACCTTTAGAGTATAATTCTTGTTATACCTTCGGTGTTCTTGGTGTTCTTGGATAATCAATATACAGTGATTTATTGAGTTAATCTTTTGTGTTATTATTATATCACGTATTTGATTGTGTGTTATTTTCTACCTAGAATATATCTTTAGTTCGCTAAAACACTTCCGCACACTCTATTTATTTGAACTAATAGATATTTATATCATTGTTGAGTAAAATCGGGATCAACAATTGGTATCAGAGCCATCCTTGATTTTCTATATCAACAGATCCTCTCTTACAATGATTTCTGGTAGAAACTTGGTATGTCTTTAACCTGTTCTTTATATTCTTCAAACAGACTCTGTTTTCTGCCATTCTCGACCAATTCGACTTTGGTAAACTTACAGAACCTGTTTTCTCGGTTAAAACTCTCCATTTTAGTGCATCGTTCAAGGTTTTCAAACTTATAAGTTTTTTTTTTAAATCTGACCCATCATCTGAAAGTTTTCAGTTCACACTCTGTTTTTCCGGTATTTCCAAACCATTTTAAAATGGCGAGCACCAACAACTACTTCACTGCCGGTTCCTTAACAAAACCACCCACTTTGCTCAGAGATGAGTACCCTCAGTGGAAGATACGAATGATTCACTTCTTCGAGGGCTCTGACAAAGAACTTCTGAAATATGTTTACAATCCTCCTTTTGTTCCTATGATCACAGTACCACGTGTACCTGCGACAGCCGACACTCCAGAGATTCCTGAGCACGAGAAACCTAAAACAAAAGATAAATGGTCTACACCTGACTGGGAGCAATACGAACTCGCTCAAAAGGCCAAGAGACTTCTGATAATGGCCATCCCCAATGACCTCTTCGAATCCCTAGATGCGTGTGAATCTGCATATGATATATGGAAGGAATTGGAGAAACAATTGGAAGGAGGGGCTAAAACTCAGAAAAATCGCAGAGCCCAATGTATCTGTTGGTTCCCGTTTTGCTTAAACAAGATTATCAGATCTATTAGTTCAAGTTAATGTTTGATGCAGAAGCGTATTTGAAGAATTAACAGATACGTTTGATGGATTTAGAACAGAATATGAATAAACAGTGAACAGAATATAATAACTCAAGGTTTACTGAATATATATATCAAGAACAGGTTTAAGAACAAAGAGTAAGTAAAGCTTTAAAACAGATATGACTCTTAAAATGTATAAGCCTTTTTTTGTGTTCTTGTGATGAGTTTTTCTCTTTATATTCGATATTGTTAAGGAAGAACTCAACATGAGTCTTCTTTATATACTACTCTAAAAGGGACCATAAAGCAAGCTACTATTCAAAACGGTAGGGATGAATAGTTGAACGGATGTCATGAACAGTACGAAGGATGGCATGAACAGTCAGACGTGCTGTATTGCATTTAATGCAGCAGACGTCTATTATGTACTAAGCCCTATTGAATCCAATCAGAGTTTGACACGTCGACGTTGGACAAGGCATGTTGCCATGCAAGTTGATGAACGGGTCCTGGAACAGTAGCAAGATATTATAAATATCTTTGAAGTCTTTGTTGAAGACCGCAGAGGGTCTGTGAAGTGTTACAGAGGTTCTGCGGTTTGCTCCTTCGTAGAGCAGTCTTCTCCTGATTCCGAGTCTTGGGTCTTCTTTGCGAGTACAACAGAGGTTTTATAGGACAACTCTGTTGCTTCTGTAGCTTCTTGACCCTGATTTCTCGGTCAGTTCAGCAGAGCCTCTGTAAGAGGCTTTCTTCACTTAGCCTATTTTTCACTACTTCTAAATACTTCTATGATTAGGAAGATCGAAGCTAACAATCTCCCCCTAAGTAGTGAAAAATAAAAATTTGAACTTGAGTTTAGTTAGGCTAAGTTAGATAAGACAGAGGTTAAACAATACCTCGAAAGTTCTTTCATTTAGAAATATGCCAGAGGCATTTTACATTTGAGTACAATGAAAGATAAACTTTGACTTGAATTGCAGAGATTGGAGGTTTGAGAATCAGATTTTGGCATCTTTAAAATCGTTGTAGCTTCGGTTGTCTCTGCCGATTCTTCTGATCTCTTTGTAGAAATGGATGCAGAGATCTTTTAGGCGGATTGTGGCATCAATTTCTCTGATGAAGGTATCTGCTGCATCTCTATCCATTTTCTCTGTACCTCTGTATTTTACAAGGCTTGCTCTGAATTTGTTCAGAGTACTGGTTGCATACTTCTGACAATCCATGATTACAAACAGTTTAACCTGGCCTTGTGGGTTTTGAAATACTAACCCAAATCTTGGTTCTGTAATGATTGAGTTGGGCACGGCGTTCGGTGGGCAGCGATCCTCTGATGGTCGTTAATCTAGATGTTTGAGACCAAGATCCTTTCCCAACTGAAAATCTATCATGCTGTAGACCAGAAGCTTTTCTCTCATCGCCTTTCTCAACACTTGATAGGCTCTGGTGTTTGGCTCTGTATTGTAGTTGTCCTTTGTGCATTGCAGAAGGTCAGGTAGATCATAAGGATTGATATTTCTTAGGTCAGCATCAGCGAAGGTAGTTTCTGAATTGTTCTCTCTTCTGACTTTGTAAACATTGTACCTGACCCTTGGATAGGTTCTTGTGAAGGAGAATCTACAGAAGATTACCTTTTTGATCTTGTGGATTGAGAAGACATCTGCTTTGGTTCTTGGCTTTGTCCTTGTGAAGATGTTCTCAAATTCTTCTCTGATCCTTGGATCTGTCACATGATCTATTGGATGATTGGTCTGAAAGGATTGTTTATAGAGGTATTTGTATACCACTTCTTCCATATCTTCATGTGTTGGACCAGGTTGTGGTACTTGTCTTCTGGGACTCTCCATCTTTTGAACAACTTCTGCAGCTCTACCTGTTAGAGGAATGTCTGACAGAGGCTTCAATCCATATGCCCAGTCAACTTCTTCAGGTTTTGGAGTTTGAAAGGCATCAAACGCACTCTTCATTAGTTTCTCTGTGGGTTTTGGTAATGACTGCTTTTTCTTGGGCTCTTCTGTCATTATTCCTTTGCCCTTGTCTTTAGCTTTTGTCGGGGCAGAGCCTGTTGCTTCTGTGGGTTTGAAGGTTGGCACTTCTGTTGGCTTGATGGGAGTTGCATCTTTGGGTTTGGACTTTTGTGGCGATGGTTCTGTTGGCTTGAGTTGCTCTGTAACCTCTATTGAAGGTTCTTTTGTGACTTCTTCTGTGAGCTCGGTTTCTGTTGATGAAGATTGGACATCGAATCTTCTTGCCATTTTGAAGGCTAATGTGAACCTGTGCCTTTCTTCTTCTCTTTTTGCCATTCGTTCAGACATTGTTGTGTGCATCCTTTTCAGAACATCAGAAGCAAAGGTCGTTGCCCTTTTTGGTTTTGTGGCAATCGACTTTCTTCTTGGTATGGTTTGGGATTTTTCTGTTGATTTTGTAGTTGGGGAGGAAAGATCTTCTTTAGAGGAGGATGATAGATGTTGAGCATCTTCTCTAAACATTGTAGGGAATTCCACAGAGGTGGGTGTTTTCTCTGTGGTTTGTTGATCTGTTTCTTCCAAAATGATTACCTCAGGGGTGGTTGTTGCCTCTGTGGTTTGCTGATCTGCTTCTGGAATTTTAGTTTCTTCAGGAGTTGATTCCACAGAGATGGGTGTTGTCTCTTTGGTCTGTTGAGTTTGTTGTTGTTGAGTTTGTTCTGGAGGGGCTTGGTTGATTGGTTCTGCTGCGATTGGTGGAGATTATATTCCTCTGCTCGTAGCTTTGTCCCTTATATTCTCCCCCTCAGGATTATCTGATGGACCAGGATGGTCATCATCAGAATCATCCTGACTCTTATCAGAAGTACCCTCTGCTCTGCAAGAAGTATTGGGTTTCTTCAGTAATTTTGCTCCTGCTGCCATCAACTTTTCACAAACATCATCGCAGAGGCCAATTAGTGTCGCAAGCTCTGCTTCTGTTTTAAAACGCATTCTGCCGACACTTATTCTGAAATCCTTGACATAGTTGGCATTTGCTATTGTGAAGGAGACAATGACTTCTGTGACCTGGTTTATGACGTTCTGTCCGAGCTCTGTTAGTTGTGCTCTGGTCATGTAGTCTTTTGGCTGCATCATTGTCGTGTTGCGCATTGCCTCTGCTTGTACTTATGTTAGGGCATTCTGTAGATCTGCAGGAGTAATGCCCTCTGCTCTGTTGGATTGCGTATTCATTTGTTCAAGGAAGTTTTTGACAGAGTCCTTGAACGCAGAAGTTGCAGTTGTTCTGAATTCCTGAGCGGCAGAAGTGGCGGTTACTTTGGCAGTAGTTTTGGCAGAAGACTTCATCTCTGAGATGGCGGATTTTACCTCTGTGGATAGATTGTCCATTTTGGTGTTCAGATTCAGGATAGCCGTAGATGTTGTCTCTGCAAAGGATTTGAAAGAGCTTTGCAACTCTTTCAGTGTTTGGTTCACAGAGGTGACAAGGGTTTGGAACTCATCCCTTGATACTTGTGTTCCTTGTGTAACCTCTGGAGGAACACATTCATCTCCAGAGTGAGTCCCTGTTCCTGGGACACCTTCGTTCACCCTTGTTTGTACGATGGGGGTGGAAGGATTTCCTTCTGATCTTTGAGAAGAAACCTGAGTTTCGATCTCTACAGAAGTTCTGTGAAGAACAGTGTCCAAATCCACTCCAGAGGTGGTTATTGGAATGTCCTTCTGTTGACTAGGAGACTTGTCTAGAGTCTCTTCGTCTCTGTGCTCACTACTTCTCTCTGAAAGAAGATTTGGCCCTAATGTGTGTGTGGCAGAGGAAACGAATTCCTCTGTGGGGTGTTCTAGTGTGATCTGAGGCGATTGATCACGAATAATAGGTGAGTCTCTTTGAGGAGACTCCCTAGGAATGGATTCCCCGGTTTTTGTGGGCGCAGAGGTTGAAAGAGTAACCTCTGGCTGGATGGGTTGGGTTTTGTTCGAGCTGTGCTGCTCTTTTTCAATAACTCCTTCTGCAGCTAGACCTGCGGAGTTAGATATGTGGGTTGCACTGGTAGGGGGTGAGGGATTTGTGCCTTCTTCAACTTCGGCATCTTTTTCCTTTCCTTTTTCTTTTTCTCCCATTTTCTCTATTATTTCCTTAACCTTTTCTCTATTCCACTTAGTTGCTTTCTGTTCATTCCTTTTTCTGATGGCTTCTTCTGACATGTCTATTTCCTCTATTCCTTCTTCTGTATCTGTGCTTGGACTCTTTTTGTGGACGTCCAATCCTTGTTGAATGAAGGGGTTCTGTAGGATAATAGGTGTCTCAGCTGATTGATCTCTGGGTGTTTGATCATCTTCTTGCAGATGAGTGTCGATGCCAGAAATGGAGAAAAATTGTTCTTTTGGGGAGTGGTGGTCTAGAGGTTGTGCCGTCCACCCTGCTGTATTTAGGGTGTTGGCAATGTCAGGGTTCTGTAGGAAGTCGTTCAAGTCTCCTTGGTGAGCAAATCTATCTGGAGATTGATAGGGTGATTGATATCCTTCTTCTGTCATTTCTACTTCTGCATCTTCTTCTTCTGCAGTTCTTTCTTCTGCGATTGCTTCTACTTCAATTTCTTCTTCTGCTATGGTAACCAATTTTTCAAGTGATTTCCCATGCTTCCTTTTGGTTTTCCATCTCTTAGGTTTTGGTGCCCCTTCCTCTGTAGGTTTCGATTTTCGTTTCTTTTGTTTAGCAGATGGAGGAGCAAAGGAGCCAATTTCTGTGGCTTGAGGAGGTGAAGGTTGATCTTCTGCAGTGCTTGTGGAGGTGCCTTCTGCAGTTTTCCTCTTCTTTGACTTTGGAGTAGAGGCAGAAGATTTCGAAGAGGACTTCTTTCCCATGAGCTCTGTTCGTTTGGCTATGAAGCTGAGTTGAATAGCCATGTGTTTTGCCAATTTCTGATCCTTTTCTTTTTTTAGTAGAAAGAGGTTCTGCAATCATTGTTCCTATGGGGACACCTAAACGCGGGGGTGTCATAGGACTCGGTTTAGGAGTTCTATGATCGCGTATATACTCTTTCTTAAGGGATTTGTTCGTGGCATAGCTCAGAAGTTTCTTTGACAATGGTCTGCAGTGTGTGTAGCCATCTATATGATCAGTGGGGGTATTTTTGTTCATATGGAACTGTTTGGGAGTCGGCCCTTCCATTGGCCAGTTCTGTATTAGCAACAGAGTTTCAAACAGTACTCCCAATATTCTTTGGAATTGCAGAGGTGGTAGAAACTTGGGATCGTTCTCTTTGACCCTTCTTGTGTTGTTCTTCCTATCGATTGTGTTGATGATCTCTTGCATCATAATTGTCGCGTAATCCAGTGGGAGATCATAGTAAACCCCATACATGATGGTCAATATTTGATGTGAGCTCTGGTCAATACTGCCTATTTTCCCTGTCAGGCATCTGTTAAGAATAGAGAACAAGGTGTTCCACAGAGGAGGTAATCTGCCTCTGCGGAAGTCATTTCTTTTCCTTAGTTGGGTGTTGTACCCCAGCATTTCTGCGAAACGACAGAGCTCTTCGTCCGTTGGTTGCTCTGCATATTTCTTCAATCCCAGAAGACCCCTTGTTGGTAGGTTGAATTCAAGTGAGAACATTGTTCTGTTGAACTTGATTTCCAGATGTTCAGATTTGTCAGGTTTTGAAATGTACCCTTTGATGAGAGAATCGTCTTTGTCAAAACGGCAGCTTTGCCAAAACTGGTTCAGATATCTGACTGGAATTTTGTTTGGGGTTCTTGAGAGTAGAGGAAAGAGGATATGATTCTCCATTATGTTCAGAAGAATGGCATGGGCTTCGCCAAAGGCAGTGGGTGAGGGTACCAAATAGCAATTGTTGGATTTGATTGGAAGTATTGTTTCGAAGTGATCCTTTGCTATGAAGTTTTGCAGATGTGTTGTCGGAGCAAAGTCTGCTGAGTCGCCGGAATCTTCTAGTTCAAAATTTCTGGCAAGGTGGGGGTTTTCTGAATGTTCAGAATGGGCAGGTGAGTGTTTCGGTGAGTTCGCCGGAGAGAGCGCTGGGGATATAGCTTGAGAAGATGAAGCCATTTGATTTGAAGAATGAGATTTTTGCAAGCTGTTGCAGGATTTCGCTGGAGAAGAAGATAGAGTTTGTAAAAAGTTTATTAGAGGGTAAGCTTGGTTTTTATAGGAGGGTCAAACGGTAGAATTCCAAAAGAGGAAAATATATGGCAATGGATTAAAATTTGAAATCCGTACTCAAGTTAGAACGGCGGGTTCAACTTTCCACAGAAAACGTTCTATGTACGCCCAATGAAAATGGGACACATAGGCCATGTCAGAGGATGACAGGACGTCGTGCGCGGCCCATTAATGCTAGGCGCGTGAGGTTGTTCTTAGCCACATGAGATTCACATTAATGCTAGGCGCGTGAGGACGTCGTAACCGTTATTTCTATAGAAATTTCCCAAAATTGCAGAGCTTTTGTGTCTTACAAAAGCTCTGTGATTTTGAAAATCTTGAAGTTTAACCCTCATATTTCTCTTTGTTATCATGACCAAGTTGGTTCTTCTGTAACCAAAACGTTTGTAAAGATATAGGCGAGGATCAATAGGAATTTTAGTCAAGAATATTTTTTACTCGCAGAGGTTTTGTGGCTCTGTTGGAACTTGCAGAAGCTCTGTGAGGGCCAGCAGAAGTTCTGTGAGGGAAAAAATTTCATAACTAAAATTCTATTAAACTTTCTGATTATCTAAACTTTGATTTGTTTTAAGAGATGTTTTTCGGACATATTTGACAATTTGTGTCCTAGAAAACTGTTTTCAAAAACCTTTTATGCGAGAGACTTACCTTTTGGTTCTTCTTTTCTCGGCAGTTTTGTCTGACTTCTGTCGATGGAGAATCATCGACATTCTTCTTTGGCTTCCCTTTTGCTCCCCCTTGATCTAATCACCTATGTAGATCAAGAATTTTCCTTTTGCTCCCCCTTGATCTATGCTTGGATCAAAGAATGATAAGATTTGCATTGAGCATAAGTCATTTTTACCAGAGGTTCTGTAAAGGTCATCAGAAGATCTGAGCGGACCCACAGAAGCTCTGTGTTCCCAAGAATTATTTTTAAATAGAAAATTTACACATAGAAATAAATTAATCAAATCAATAAGTTAAGTAAAAATAGAAATATATACTTATTTACAGAAGATAAGGCTATACTTACAGAGGATTTTCATACCATGTTTATCATTCCTAACTTACCCACCAAGAAGTTGAATCTCTTCTTGTCTAGTGCTTTGGGGAATAAGTCAGCGAGTTGATATTCCGTGGGCACGAAATGCATTTCGATTGTACCGTATTCAACATGATGTTTCAAGAAATGGTACCTTATATCGATATGCTTGGTTTTTGAGTGTTGCACAGGGTTGGCAGAGATAGCAATGGCACTTTTGGAATCACAGAAGATGAGTATCTTTAGAAGGATGTGGCCGTAGTCTTTAAGCTGAGTTTTCATCCACAGAACTTGAGAACAACAACTAGCAGCAGCAACATATTCAGCTTCTGCCGTAGATGTTGATACACAGTTCTGCTTCTTGGAGGTCCAACTTACTAGTTTACCACCTAGGAATTGACAACTCCCAGAGGTACTCTTTCTATCGAGCATGCATCCTCCATAGTCTGAATCTGTATAAGCTTTAAGACTAAAACCAGAGTTCTGAGGATACCAGAGACCAAGATTTTTGGTCCCCTTTAGGTATCTAAAGATTCTCTTCACAGCATCATAATGTGATTTTTTTGGATTAGCTTGATAACGTGCACAAAGACATGTGGCATGCATAATGTCAGGTCTGCTTGCTGTTAAGTATAACAGAGATCCAATCATGCCTCTGTAGAGAGTGCATTCTACAGAGATGCCATCTGGATCAAAGAATAACTTATTTCCAGTGGCCATTGGAGTTTTCATTGCAGAGGTATCAGAGAGGTTATATTTTGAAAGAATGTCAGAGACATATTTGGCTTGATTTATAAAAATTCCCTCTGAAGATTGTTTGACTTGAAGTCCGAGGAAGAATGTTAATTCTCCCATCATACTCATTTCAAACTCACTCTGCATGAGTTTTTCAAAACTTTTGCACTCATCTGAATTTGTAGACCCAAAAATTATGTCATCCACATATATTTGTACAAGCATTATCTCACCGTTTTTGCGTTTATAGAATAAGGTAGTATCTGTTGTACCTCTGTTGTAGCCATTGACTAGAAGAAAGGTAGAAAGTCGTTCGTACCATGCTCTTGGAGCCTGTTTTAGTCCGTATAGAGCCTTTTCAAGGTAGTATACGTGCCTTGGGAACTTTGAGCTTTCAAATCCTGGTGGCTGATTTACGTAAACCTCTTCTTGGATTTCACCGTTGAGAAAAGCTGATTTTATGTCCATCTGATAGACTTTAAAACCTCTGTGGGCTGCGAAGGCTAAGAATATTCTTATTGCTTCGAGCCGTGCGACAGGGACAAAAGTCTCATCGTAGTCTATGCCTTCTTCTTGTCTATATCCCTTTGCCACCAATCTTGCTTTGTTTCGGATGACCACTCCATCTTCATCCTTCTTATTTCTGTAGACCCATTTAGTCCCAATGGCCTGTTTCCCTCGTGGCAGAGGTACTAAGGTCCAAACTTTGTTACGTTCAAACTGCAGAAGTTCTTCTTGCATGGCGTCTACCCAGTTTGGGTCATCTACGGCTTCAGAAATCTTCTTTGGTTCTATCACACTAATAAAATTTGTAAAGAAACAAAAATTAGCAGTGGCAGACCTGGTTTTTACTGAGTCAGAAGGTTATCCAATTATTTGACTTGGAGGATGGCTTTTTGTCCACTGAGTTGTGCGTGGAAGATGGTCATCAATGTCATCGAACCTTTCTTCAGAGGCTTCTTGTGTTTCTTCTTCTTGTGTAGCCTATGTCGTTCTTCGTGCCTTGGTAGTTGATCCTACCGTTTGTGGAATGATTGGTATGAGTGGTGGAGGAGTTTGTTCCTCTGAGGACGTATAGTCTTGCTCCTCGATATAACAAGTAACAATAATAGTAGCAATAATCTTTGTATTTGATTGATAAAGAGAAGAGTTTACAATATATGAAATGAAGAACAACTCTTTCTTACAACTCTTTTACTCTCTCTTTTTGTACGTATATATAAACTAACAAATAGATACTTTGAGATATTTAGAGATATTTAGAGATATTTAGAGATATTTTCTAAAATATCTTTTTAACAAGACTTTATAACCAATACGACAATTGGTTATTGACACTTTTAGCCCTTGACACTCAACAAATACAAATAAGTCCTTGACACTATTTCTTAATAAAACTTTCATGTAAATTAGGGGCTAATTAAAGCTAACAATCTCTCCCTAATGTTTTATAAAGAAAGCATCATCTTGTAGTCTTCCCCTTGCTTTCTTTAGATGCGTTGGTGTGTCAATCTTCAAGTCTTGTGAGTCTTCTTTTCCTTATCTTCCACAATGTCAGTTGCTTTAGTTCATCCTTAACTCCCCCTTGATCTTTGCCTACCCCCCCCTTGAATGTTGCTTTACTTTTCTTATCCCAGTTATCTCCCATAGATTAAACTCAAACAATCAGAGAACGATTTGATGTGCGGAAGCTTGTATAACCAGTTTGAGTAATAGCTGATGGTAGATAAACAACTAGGAGATGAAGAGTAGCGAACACATTCGGCTCATGAGAATTTGCATTAAAGAATAAGTAACCAGGGGTAATCATCTAACACAAAAGCACATAGCAACTGTTATCACAACAATTAAAATAATTGTGTGGCCTATGTTCAGAGTTGACAAATATGAAGCTCTGATAGGACTTCCAGTTATCATAGAAGTAGAATTATAAAATTTAAACTTCTCAAATTGTTCTGGCATTATCACATAGATATGCATGTGGAATCACAAAGATTCGTGATATTGTGTGCAAGAAAAATAGAATATTATCTATTAGGCTCAAAAGTGTGTAAACTGTTTGGACATAACAGATGTCCACAGACTCAATGTGCATGAATGAAGTGTGAAGGTGGGGCAAATTTCCTTCTTTTCAATATCCAACGTTCCAAATAAAGATCAGATAGCATATATGCTGCTTCCCCGTGGAAAAGTGAGGTATTTCCCTGTTGAGAAGGAAATAAGTAGCTAGTGGGGTTAATTCAAGAGTTGGCATGGGCTAATTGCCTGTTTCAATGATAATCACCAAAGAGTCGTGATAAATCAGTAATGTGGCTTGCCCGGCTCAGAAAAAGATAGTGCAAAGTTGTATATTTCTTTTGACTCTGTTCTCACACCCTCTTTCTTTTTATCATGTAGCTCACATCTAACCAAACTCTCTTTTTAAATTTTACCTCTTAAGCACAATGAGAAAAACTCATATAGTTATCTCCCCCACTCTTTGATGTAGACCCTTCACCTCTCAAACACTCAAGGTTTACTTCTTAGGTAGGAAACACGGGTTTAAGTGATCCATAGAAGTACATTGATCCCATGAAATTGTTGTCCTAAAGATTGTATTGTTCCACACACTGACTATTTTTAGTCTCAGAAAAGTATTTAAAATCCAACTTCTATATCAGAAAAAACATTTAGCATCTAGAAGTGGTTTGACCATTTTAGAAAGGTTTTATCAATTTAAAGTTAGTCTTCTTTAAAAAATGATGAGTTTAAAGATTTAGAAATTTACCTTCGGATGTACATGGTCATATTGGCATCCTCCCCCTCCAATTGAGCAATAAATCTCATTTAGGCTCAATTTGTAATCAGATATCCTGTAAGAATAAAAAAGTGTTGGTAATCATCATCTTTGATGATTCCACATTTGTTAGGAATATCCATAAGCACAGTTAATTCAAATTAAAAGGAAACATGGTGCTGGGGGTTAGAGATTAGAAATACCAGTCAAAGTCTGATCTGTTGAGGTACTCTAGTCCTACACTTTTGTGTATAGAAACAAACATTCTGATGAGGTACTGGTTCTACACTGCTGTGTGTAGAAGCATCGAGAGAACACCGTTCTTGAAAGCGGAAGGAGCATGAATTAAATGCAATGCTTTCGGTCCAGCACCTTACAGCAGACTTTAAAGCTGTTTTCGGCATATCAGCACACATAATTTGAGAAAACACAAAACATCAAAGTCGTGCGTCTGTGAATTATCTTTCCAATGCAACTAGAATCGAGTAATTTGGAGCACCGAGTCAGAAGTTATGCGCATGTTTCTGAAGCAGCGCAAAGCTGACAGCAAGTAAACAAAAATCGGGCTCTGAGGTTAAGTCGCAGAGGTTCAGTCCACAGAGGCTCTGTCGGATTTCACAGAGGCTCTGTGGTGAACAGTACCACAGAGGTTGGTCGGCAGAGGTTTGGCGGCAGAGGTTGATCGTAGTGCCGACGGAGCTCTGATGATGATTTTAGTGAAACACCTCTGTCCAGCAGATGTGTACTGACTTTAGCAGAGGTTCTGACCAAGAAGAACACTGATTCAGACCAATCTCAAAACACAAGAATTGTTCATCTGTGTCTTAGGAATCCAACGCATCTAGACTCATCAAATTTTGAGCTTCAAGGAGGGAGTTCTATTGAAAATACGACAGGTGCGCAAAGCTGACAGCAAGAACTAAGACGTTGCGCTATGGGCTCTGAGGTTCGGTCGCAGAGGTTCAGTCCACAGAGGCTCTGTCGGATTTCACAGAGGCTCTGTGGTGAACAGTACCACAGAGGGTAGTCGCAAAATCCTGAGCCAAAGTATGAGTTGTCGCCAGAAGTTGGTCTGAGTGGTAGACAAAAAAATGATCGTGGCTTGACAAACTCTTGACAAAGGCTCTGTAGAGGTTTGGTCGCGGCTCGACAGAGGTTGTCGCTGCTCGGCAGAGGTTGGTCGCGTGCGGCAGAGGCTTGGTCGCGTGCAGCAGAGGCTTGGTCGTGTGCGGTAGAGGCTTGGTCGCGTGCGGCAGAGGCTTGGTCGCCGCTCGGCAGAAGCTTAATAGAAGTGTTACACTTACTTTGACACTGATTTAGACCATTTTACCTCTGGTTTTACAAGAACTCAAAAGACAAACATTTTTTATTTGTTTGTGATATATTTATATCATCTTGAATCACCTCTTTTCGAGCTCGTACGACAAAGATATGGTTGATTTACCACAGTCGCGCAGATCTGTCCATCAGCTTTCCATCAGCACACTGTTGTCTACTTCAACGATGCATATGACCCTTATAAATTTCGAATCTCTGAATTCTTAAAACACGAAAATTGTTCATCTGTGTCTTAGGAATCCAGGATATTTTGAATCGCATCAATCAGTGTCTTAATCAGTGAGATATGATCAATTTACTACAGCATCGCAAATCTGCCAGCATGCTGTCATTGTACTTGTTTGTTGTGCACCGAAATAAATTGCCTTTGACGGATGAGTCTTAAACTGAGTGTTTAAGAGTCCATATAGAACTTTGAAGCCTGAGTTCTTAACAGATGTATTAAGGAGTCCACGTACCTGCAAGACAGATCAAACAATTTTTGGTACCCATTTCCAAATGGGTCCTTTTTTGTTATGATTTATATGAAACGCTTTGTTGATCTTGTCATGTACAACTGAAACATATATCTTTTGAACATTTTGAATAAGTGAAGATCCTTTAACTATCCAAACCTGTTTTATTCTTTTAAAAGTTTGAATAACAGATCGATTTATCCTTTGATCATAGGAAGAATGAGAAGTAAAAATCTGATTTGTTGAAAATTTGTTTTGTTTATTGATCTCTTTTGATTTAACAGAATTTTTAGAATTTATTTTAAACACTAAAGCATTCCGTTCTTTGTTGCATAGATCAAATTTTGATAGTAAATCATATTTTAACTTCTGCTCTTTCCTAATTTCTGCAGATAATTCAATGAACCTTGTTGTTAGTCTCTTCACTTTAAATTTAAGATTCAATTTCTCTCTTTCAACAACCTCTTTTTCACTAATCACTAGTTTTTCAAAGTCAGAAATTAGTTTAGAAAAACTTAAACATTTAAGTTCAAGTCGTTTCTTTTCTTCTTTAAAAGCGGTCTTAACTTCCTCAAACTTCTCTTTCTCCTTTTCACAAAACTTTTCAAACTCAAAAAGTTTCCTCTTCAGTTCAAGATTTTCACTGTTTAGGAGTTTACCTGATTCTTCAAGCTTAGCAATCTTTTCTGAATCAATCAGAATACTTTTGTTCTTTTCCTCTAACTCTTTCTTAAGATTAGGAATTATTTTGTGAAAGTTGGAACTAAGTTTAGAATAGTATATATAATCTGCATCACAACTAAATCTTAGTGTTGACATATTGTTACTTGAAAGATGATCGTTGTTCGGTGTTACTTTGATGAATAAAACTTGCGGAAGAAAAATCAGAAATTAAAACCGATTGATGATTGTTTCACCCGAAAAGTTACTGCACTACGATGAAAATAAAAACGATACCTTCTGGACCTCAAACGATTAATCCGACCGTTCAGAATGTAGAACAAAGTGTCATGAAGCTGCTGTCCAAATATCGCGACGATCCGACGGTGCAAACTCCAAGAATAGATAAAACGGTTCGCTGAGTTTTCTAGAAAATTCAATACGAAATTTCTTGCCTTTTCCGCTTTCGTTCGATTTCTTTAAATCACCGAGATTGCTCTGATACCAATTGTAGGTTCCCGTTTTGCTTAAACAAGATTATCAGATCTATTAGTTCAAGTTAATGTTTGATGCGGAAGCGTATTTTAAGAATTAACAGATATGTTTGATAGATTTAGAACAGAATATAAATAAACAGTGAACAGAATATAATAACTCAAGGTTTACTGAATATATATATCAAGAACAGGTTTAAGAACAAAGAGTAAGTAAAGCTTTAAAACAGATATGACTCTTAAGGTGTATAAGCCTTTTTTTGTGTTCTTGTGATGAGTTTTTCTCTTTATATTCGATATTGTTAAGGAAGAACTCAACATGAGTCTTCCTTATATACTACTCTAAAGGGGACCATAAAGCAAGCTACTATTCAAAACGGTAGGGATGAATAGTTGAACGGATGTCATGAACAGTACGAAGGATGGCATGAAGAGTCAGACGTGCTGTATTGCATTTAATGCAGCAGACGTCTATTATGTACTAAGCCCTATTGAATCCAATCAGAGTTTGACACGTCGACGTTGGACAGGGCATGTTGCCATGCAAGTTGATGAACGGGTCCTGGAACAGTAGCAAGATATTATAAATATCTTTGAAGTCTTTGTTGAAGACCGCAGAGGGTCTGTGAAGTGTTACATAGGTTCTGCGGTTTGGTCCTTCGTAGAGCAGTCTTCTCCTGATTCCGAGTCTTGGGTCTTCTATGCGAGTACAACAGAGGTTCTGTAGGACAACTCTGTTGCTTCTGTAGCTTCTTGACCCTGATTTCTTGGTCAGTTCAGCAGAGCCTCTGTAAGAGGCTTTCTTCACTTAGCCTATTTTTCACTACTTCTAAATACTTCTATGATTAGGAAGATCGAAGCTAACAGTATCAATGAATATTACTCATTCAAAGCTCTGCCGACAGAGTCTCTGCAGTCAACTTATGACAGGTTTAACTCTTTGATAAACAAGTGCAGGAAGTTTGGGATCCACATAACTTCTGAAGAAAACAACGTCATGTTCCTAAAGAGCCTCAATGAAGAATGGCTCCAGCTGTCCATGTCCCTACAAACAAATCAGGACTTAGACACCTAGAGCTTATCAGATCTTTATGGAACTTTGGCAGCCCAAGAGCCCCAAATTGCCCAGGCAAAAGCTCAAACTGTTGGGGCCCTGGCACTTGTTGGCAAGACTACAGAGGCAAAAGAAAAGCCCAAGAAGGACAAAGCTGTGGAGGAAAAGAAGGAAAAGAAGAAGAAAGTGGTGGTTGTTGATAGTTCTGAGGAGGAATTGGTAGAGGAGGAGGCAACGATGGCCTCAATAGCTAAATCGTTAGCTCTGTTAACGAAAGAGTTTGGTAGAGGAGGATACAGGAAGAAGGGTTATGAACGTGATGGAATGGATGATAGAGGAGAGAAGTACGAGTCAAGAAACCAGGGAAGAGATGGTTCGAATGACCAATAGAGGTCGAATGACAGAGGAGACAGAGGTGGTGACCGACAGAGGTCAGACGACAGAGCTAGCAACGCTTCCCAGAACCAGGGATGTTTCAATTGTGGCAAGCCAGGCTACTATGCTGCTGACTACAGGAGCAAGCCAAACCGCCCTCAGAGGGATTCTGCTTTCTACAGAAAGAAGGCAGAATTTTATGCTCAGAAGTCACTCATGGTAGAGCAGGAAAACTGGCAGTCAGATACATCCTCTGACGAAGGCAAAAAGAAAAACGCCCTGTTATGCGGGATGGCAGAAGTCAGCTCCTCCGACTCTGACAGTGAGGTATCCACTTCTGACTCCTACTCTAATTAAGCAGAAGCTGATTTGCTTAAACTAACAAATGAATACACTGAACTCAAAAAGACTTGCGAAAGTGTCCAGAAAAAGCTTGCACTTTTTGAAAGAGAAGCTAAACTTCTTACTCAAGAAAAGGCTAAAATATTTCAAGAAAAGGAAGAGATTGAAAGTAATTGGCACAAACATCTAAATCCTTTAAAAGAAAATATTTCAGAACTCAACTCGGCCTTAAAAGCTAAATCTAAAGAACTTATGGATGTTGAGAGTGACAGAATGAATATTCTTGCTCTTAAACACTATTTTCAAAAGGAAAGAGAAGTCCTTCATCAAGACCTACTCAGAAGAGATCTTTTAATGAAAAAATATCAAGATGCACAGATGGTATATGAAAAGATAAATACACAAATAGGGAGACGGGGAATCGGCTTCTGTGATATAGATCCATACACTAGAACTAAAAGAGACAAGTCTCTGTCATCTCTATTTTGTATAGGAGATACACGAAAACCTGGATTTCCAAACTTACTCTCTGTTAGCAAAAGGCAAAAAGTCTCTGGGGAACCTCACAAGAGGAAACCTCTTAAGATGATAAATGTGTGGTATCAAAACACCGATTTATCACCTTCAACCTCTGTCAAAAGAGAATCCAAACCGAAGAAATATCTGAAAACTCAAGATCAGATAGGAATCTTCAAGTTTGGTGACCCCGAGACTCAAACACAGGATGCTTTTGTCTGCATGATAGACTCTGAAAAGAAATTATCGGCAGAGGCACCTGAATTCTTGCCCGCTTCTTCAGAAGAAAAACTGATAAACATTTCTGAAACTGAGTTAATGGAAATTGGCAAAAACAATTTTTATGAAAACCTTTGTACATCCTTTGTTGATCAAAATCTCTTTGTAGAAATCTTGATAAACACTTCTGCTAATTTGGAAGATAGTCCCAAAGAAAAGGAAGAAAGTGAGTATGGCACATGCTCTGAAAGTCCAGCCTCTGTCGACAGAGATCTTAGTGACTCAACCTCTGTATATGAGGACGACTCATCCTCTGACGAATCTGAGACTAACTCAAATGAGTCAGAAATAGTTCCTTGTGCTTCAGAGGGACTTAAACTTCTCTCTGGAATTCTTAACAGAACAATTCCTCCTAAGGAGAAAAGTACAAGTGTTCCTATTTGCCCGAACTTTTTGGACATGTGTATACAAGCCAAAACCTCTCTTGATCATGAGAAAACCAAACAACAGAAGAAAGTGTCTTCTCAAAATCCAACAAGTTCTAAAGCATCAAACCTTTGAGGCCTTTTAAAGAAAAATTAACTTGGCAACAGAAGGGTAAATGGGTTGAAAATAACAAATCTTTTGCTTCTGTGACAGTGAAACATGAAGAAGTTCACCACAGAGGAAGGGGTCCACAGAAGGCTACTCCCTACAGAGAATTTTCAAAACAACAATCTAGTCTACATAGGTCTTCTTGTAATAGGAAGTCAGATGCTAGGGTAGATTGTAATAATAAAGCCTCTGTACCCCTATTTAATGTTTTCAATGAGAAGTTCAAGCAAATCTCTTTGCATATTAATTACTGTCATTGCTTTGATCTCATGTATCAATTGAATCAACACTTCTCAAGCCCACACTGTTTCCTCTCTTTGCCCAAAAAGAATGCTAAATTCAAGGGAAAGAAGAAACAAAATGGTTCTTCAACAAAAGTTAAAACCAAACCCAAGGATGCTAAGGCAACCTTGAAGACCTCTGACAAAAAGGGACCCATTTGGATCTGGGTACCTAAAAATCTCTGATTGTTTTACAGAAGCAGTATGTGCCGATCTGGTATCTTGACTCCGGGGGCTCGCGGCACATGACTGGCGATAGAGGTCTACTATCCTCTTACAAAGATAAACTCGATAGAGGATCAGTAACCTTTGGCGACAACAAGAAGGGATATATTAAAGGCTACGGAGTCATCAAAAAGGAAAACATATCAGTGTGCAAAGTTGCATATGTGGATGGCCTTAAGCACAATCTTCTAAGTGTTAGCCAACTTTGCGATACTGGTTTCGATGTGATGTTTAAAAGAACTTTCTGCTCTCTGCAAGGAGGAGATACAGGAGTCGAACTTCTGCGGGCTGAACGAAAGGGAGTTCTGTATCTCATGAACTTTAGCGTCAAGAACAAGAAAGACAAGCTCTGCCTTGTAGCCTGCAAAACCGAAAAAGTCTGGCTATGGCATAACAGGTTCTGCCATCTGAACTTCCATACTCTAGACAAGCTTGTAAAACTTGATCTAGTTAAAGATCTGCCAAACGTCAAATTCAGCAAAGATCATTTGTGCTCAGCATGTGAAATGGGTAAGCTTAAGAGAGCTTCCCATAAAGGAAAGACTGATGTGTCTTGTCCTAGGCCTCTGTATATGCTTCACGTTGACCTCTGCGGTCCAATCTCTACGCAGAGCCTATGAGGAAAGAAATACATACTAGTGGTGATCGATGAATACTCAAGATACAAATGGGTAGAATTCGTCAGAAAGAAATCAGATGTTCCTAACATTCTGATAAACCTAATGAAAAGGATCCAGGTTCTGTACGAGTGCAAAATTCAGAAGTTGAGAAGCGACAATGGCACAAAATTTAAAAACTCTGTCATTGAAGCCTACCTCACAGAAGAAGGCATCTCCCAGAATTTCTCTGCAGCACGCACTCCACAACAAAACGGCATTGTTGAACGAAAGAATTGAACGCCTGTGGTCTTGTGGAGGCTGCCAGAACTATGCTGACAGCATCTGGATTACCCATCTCTTTCTGGGCAGAAGCAGTATCAACTGCTTACTATACCCAAAATTGATCAACCATAGTAAAAAGGCACATCAAGACACCTTATCACTTGATCAACAAAAGGCGACTAAACATCAAGTTCTTCCATGTATTTGGATGCAAGTGCTTTGTCCTAAACGACAGAGAAGCTAGAGGAAAGTAAGATGTGAAAGCAGATGAAGGCAAGTTCATTGGGTACTCTGCCACCTCAAAGGCCTACAGAGTTTATCTTATGCGGTCCAGAACCATTGTGGAGAGTATCAACGTCTCTTTTGACGATTCATTTCAAAAGACTTCTGAACAAATCAGTTCAGAACTCGGTCTCAAAAAGGAATCCTCTGGCATCTCCCCTACAAGAGAAGCAGAACTAAATCTACTATTTGAAGAGATGTTCCACGATTATATTGATCCCTCTGCCGGAGCCGTCAGAGCCTCTGGAGAAACATCTTCTGAAAACCAGACTGAGTCAGGTATATCTGTAACTGGTCCATTAAATACTTCATCCTCTTCAGTAAATCGTGCAGATGCAAGTGCTGAGGGGGAGCGAACAGAAGATGAAACAACCAAGGATTCTACTACAGAGGCACTGGAAATACCAACTCTAGCAACTACAGAGGAAGCAATAACAGAGGAAAATGAGGATTCAGTCTCTACTTCCTTAGAAGAACCAATTCCAACTCTTATCCCAATACTTCCACAAGCTGAAGAACCAAGCTCTAGCACAGAAGTACCATCCACTACAGAGGTTGCCCAAGAACCAACATGTGCAACCACAGAGGTTCAACTAGATGATGCTAATGACCATCTTCCAAAAAAAACAAAGTGGACGAAGAGCCATCCTCCGAGCCTAATAATTGGAGATCCCTCTAAAAAGATCAAGACAAGATCAGCCACTGCTAACTTTTGTTTCTTTACAAATTGTATCAGTGTGATCGAGTCAAAACGTGTCTCTGAAGCCCTAGAAGATCCAAACTGGGTAGATGCAATGCAAGAGGAGCTTCTACAGTTTGAGAGAAACAAGGTATGGACCCTAGTTCCTCTGCCAAAAGGGAAACAAGCAATAGGGACTAAATGGGTCTTCAGAAACAAAAAGGATGAGGATGGGGTGGTTATTAGAAATAAAGCGAGATTGGTGGCCAAGGGATATTGCCAAGCAGAAGGCATTGATTACGATGATACTTTTGCCCCTGTCGCACGGATCGAAGCAATAAGAATCTTCTTAGCCTTCGCAGCCCACAGAGGTTTTAAAGTTTTTCAAATGGATGTAAAATCTTTCTTTATGAATGGTGAAATCCAAGAAGAAATATACGTCCAGCAGCCACCAGGGTTTGAAAGTGCCAAGTACCTAAACTACGTTTATTATCTTGACAAAGCTCTGTATGGACTGAAACAGGCTCCAAGAGCTTGGTACGAACGACTTTCAACCTTTCTTCACGATAATGATTTCGACAGAGGTACAACCGATACTACTTTGTTTTACAAAAGAAAAGGTGATGAGATTCTGCTTGTACAGATTTATGTGGACGACATTATTTTTGGTTCTACTAATGCACAACAATGCACAGACTTTGAAAAACTCGTGCAGAGTGAGTTTGAAATGAGTATGATGGGAGAATTAAATTTCTTCCTAGGACTCCAAGTCAAACAATCATCAGATGGCATTTTCATAAATCAAGCAAAATATGTCTCTGACATTCTTTCAAAATTTAGGCTCTCTGATGCCTCTGTAATGAAGACCCCCATGTCCACTGGAAATAAGTTACACTCAGATCCAGGAGATAAATCTGTAGAGTGCAAGCTCTACAAAGGCATGATCGGGTCCCTTTTATACTTAACAGCAAGTAGACCTGATATAATGTATGCCGCATGCCTTTGTGCAAGATATCAAGCTAACCTAAAAGAATCCCACCTTCTTGCTGTCAAGAGGATCTTCAGATACCTCAAGGGAACCAAAAATCTTGGGCTCTGGTATCCGAAGAACTCTGGATTTGATCTTAAGGCATTCACAGATTCAGATTATGGAGGATGTAAACTTGACCGAAAAAGTACCTCTGGGAGTTGTCAATTCCTGGGTGGGAAACTAGTCAGCTGGACTTCGAAGAAGCAAAACTGCGTGTCGACATCTACGACAGAAGCTGAATATGTTGCTGCTGCTAGCTGTTGCTCCCAAGTTTTGTGGATGCGAACTCAGGTAAAGGACTACGGGTACAACATATACAAGATACCCATCCTCTGTGATTCAAAAAGTGCCATAGCGATCTCTGCAAATCCTGTACAGCACTCTAAAACAAAGCATATCGATATCCGTTACCACTTTCTGAAGCATCATGTTGAACTAGGGACAATCGAGATGTACTTTGTGTCAACTGAATTCCAGCTTGCAGACTTATTCACCAAGGCACTCGATGAGAAAAGATTCCTTTTCTTGGTGGTTAAGTTGGGTATGATAAACATGAGTTGATCTCTGTAAGTGAGACTTGATCTTCTTGTATATATGTACATATTTATACTCTTCAGTATGTAAATTCTTTATCACCAAGAGTTCAGTACCCAACAGAGCTTCTGTGGGATTGCTCAGAGCCTTTGTCGATCTCCACAGAACCTCTAGTGAGTTTGACTTATGTTCTATGCATTACTTATCTTAATTGATCCAAGCATAGGTCAAGGGGGAGCAGAAGGAGACCTTGAATTAATCGACAGAAGTGGTTAATTCAAGGGGGAGCCAAAGAAGAGTTGTGATCAACTAAATCCACAGAAGTCAGGCATTTTGCCGAGCAAAGGTAAATCAAAGGGAGATTGCCTTGCACAAAACCTTTTTGAAAACAGTTTTCTAGGACACAAATTTCCAAATATGTCCTAAAAACGGTGTATAAGACAATGAAAACTTTGGATGATCAAAAAGCTTTATGAATTTTTAGTTATTAGAAATTTCCACTCATAGAGCCTCTGTTGGCTTCAACAGAGCCTCAAAGCCTCTATGAATCCAAATTTTGCACTAAGGTTCTATCGATCATATCCAATGTATTTTCAAACGTTTTTGGTAAAGGTGCAAGCTCAGAGGAGATAAAAAGTAGTTTTCAGACCACAGAGCTTCTGTCGATTCTGATACTTGGCTTTTTATGGAAATTCTGTAATATGCGGGTTATTTCTGAAAGTGACAGTCATCCAGAAGTAGAAACGCCCACGCGCCAAGCATTAATAGGCCGCGCACAACGTCTAATCGTGCTCTGACACCTCTGACGTGGCATGTTTTCATTGGACGTGTATGCCACACGTTCATCTAAAATGTCTCACCAGCTGTAGAACTCGAGTGCGGACCCCAAATGTTCATTGAATTCACTTTTTAACAGTGGAATTCTATCCGTTTTCTACCCCACTATATAACCCCATTTACCTCATCTCCTATTCCTTTTACGAAATTACACCTCTCTTCTCCGGCGAACCTTGCAAAACCTGCAACTTCACCATATTCTACTCCATTCTTTGAAGAAATCATCAATGGCTTCCACCTCCAACTCTCCGGCGAACTCCCCAGCTCAATCTGAGCACTCACAGAACCCAACCATGGCCGGAAACCTAGAACAAGACAACTCAGGTGATTCAGTAGACTTTTCTCCGACAACCCACCTTCAAAACTTCCTGGAACATGAACATTTTGAACGTGTTCTTCCCCTAAAATCCAATAACCACTTTCTCGTTCCCTCAAGAACTGCATTTGGGGAGGAACATGACATTCTTCTGAACATTCTGGAAAACCACTACTTGTTCCCTCTACTAACCAAAACCGTCAAAAGAATCTCTGCTAGATACCTCAACCAATTCTGGCAGAGTTGCCGTTATGACCAAGAAGATAGAAAAATCAAGGGATACATCTCTAAACCTGACCAATCCAAATTCCTTGAACTCAAGTTCAACAGAACTATGTTCTCTCTTGAGTTTGGTCTACCCACTAGAGGACTCCAAGGCATCAAGAAGTATGCAGAGGATCCTTCTAATACAGAGCTCTGCAGATTCGCGGAAATGTTGGGGTACAACACAACATTGAAGAAGAGGAATGATTTCAGAAGAAACAGATTCCCCCCTCTGTGGAATACCCTCTTCTCCATCCTTAACCGATGCTTGACTGGGAAAATGGGCAGTCCTGATCAAACATCTCACCAAATCATGGCAATCATGTACGGGGTGTACTTTGATCTGCCTCTGCACTATGCCACTTTAATGATGCAGGAAATGGTTAACACCATCGACCATAGAATATCCTCACCGAGGGCTAAAGGACCCACAAGCAAAGATCTTCCCCAACTACAATATCAGAGAATCCTAGGTGTCTTTTTAGAACCTCTGCTTGTATTAGAAAAATGGCCAATGGAGGGACCAACTGTTAAAATGTATCCTATGGCAAAGAACACCCCAACAGAGCACTTGGAAGGATACAACTTCTGCAGACCTATGCCAACCACACTTCGGGGATATGCTAGTGATGAGAACCTTGAGTTAGCATATATACGCGATCACAGGACTCCAGAACCTAGTCCTGAGACACCCCAAGAACTTGGTAAACAAAGAATAATTTCTCACACTTTGAATAAACCAATGACGACCATATATATAACTTTGCATACCACTAGCATTGTGTCTGTTTTAAACTATATAGACTTCATTATCCATTCCTTCAATACCATAGTCTACTTCACATTTAAGCACAAAAAACATCAAATCAACAACAAATCTTTTAGGTAAAGCAGAAGACCTATTTGATTTTCTATACAAATTAGAAGAGGTAGGAAGAGATGAAAAATAGCCCTCAAGAGTAAGACTTGTAAACTGAATCCTTTTAAAAGCAGACGGTGCCCTATCTGAGAATTAATCATAACCTAGCAGAATACACATCTCAGACAGACTTCCAAACCACAAACACCCACAACTTTTAAGATGAACAAGAATAGGACGAAAATCATATATCAACTCACCAACACTATTTGCCTTGCAAAAACTAAGACCAAACCTGTTATGAGACTGTTTGGCCGTGTGACAAATTTTGCAAAGACCAATACTATCAGACCCAAAATTCGGAGTTTTCTTTAAAAACATGCATAACTTGATCAATTTGATGACCAAGCCTATTGTGCCAAAGAAGATTAGTAGTGAAACAAGATATAGTCTGATTTAAATTTCCTCGTCTATTCTGAAAAGCATGTAAAGAACCAACCAGATTATAGTACCTTTCAATATTGTGTCCAGTAATACCACAAAGCTTACAAATCCGAAATGAGAGACTAGGGACTCTTCCCTTAGTTCCACAACCACTTGTACGTGAAACATCCCTACAAACTAATGAAAAGGCAGTTTTAACATAGGTAAATGGATCTCTTGTAAGAATGATACATCTAATGGGTTGATAAACCTCATCAAGACTCATCAGGAGTTGCATGAGTTTTATTAAAACAGATTTTGTTGAAAAAACTCAATTGAAGCATTATGGGTGCAGTAAAGAAATTTAACAAGAGCATCGTTTGGATGGGGACATGTGTCATTAATAAAACCTAACTTCATAACACAGTACAATAATTTGTAGTTGTTAGTGTCATTCAATTTTAGGCTAAAAAAAGAAGTGTCGTTGGTGCCACTGGGATGTAAACAAAGAAGGTCTCCAACATCTAATTTGACGATTTTGGGGTCCTTAGAAAAAAGAGCCCTCAGCAGCACCAAAAAAAACACACACACAAGAGACAACTAGGTAGATTACAGTCGGATTCCTTAAGCACACAAACCTACTACCCAGTCACCAAAACAAAGAGAGAGCACAGATGAAAAAACCTGAACAGAAGAAAAATTTCTGAACAGATGAAAAATCTCACAAGGGAGAGGAAAATCTCACAAGGGAGATGAACAGATGAAAAGTCTCCACAAGGGAGATGAAAGTCTCACAAGGGAGATGAACAGATGAAGAGTCTCCACAAAAGAGATGAAAAGTCTCCACGAGGGAGATGAAAGTCTCACAAGGGAGATGAAAGTCTCACAAGGGAGATGAACAGATATGAAGAGTCTCCACAAAAGAGATGAAAAGTCTCCACAAGGGAGATGAAAAATGAAGAGAGAGACAAATTCGATAAGAACGTATATTCTCTCTTCAAAGAGAAAAACCTCATATCACAGAACCAAAGCCAAGAAACAATAGATCAGATTTAGAAGATAGATAAACATTTTAACAATATTGAACACCAAGTATATCAGAACTACCATGAGATCTTTAACAAACATAGAACACATATGGTTCATCAAGTCGATCTTAAAGGCATCATCGAATTCCTGTCACACCAAAAATATGTAAAATACCATATCCAAAATAATAGTCAGAAACGAGTAGAAATCAGAAGTATTGAGCATCAACCGAAAGTAAACCAACCGAAATAACACACTCCAAAACAAAGCTAAACAAACTTAAGATTGCGTGCCAATATCATAGCACAAGATTAGACTTTGTAATTTTTAGTTTCAGTTAATTTCATGATGAGGATGGACACATCAGTGGTGTTACTAGGATGCATGTAGAGAGGCTCACCAAAATCCAGCTTTGCAATCAATGATTGCGTGCCTGGTTCGTTGTGAGCTTCTCTACCGGCCATGATTTTAAACTAACACACGAGTGAATGTCTAAGTGAATGACAGGATTCCTTGCCACTCTAGGGTGGTAGGTCAAGCCAATCACCTAGACTTCACAAGAAAGAAAAAAAGAAAGAAGAGATACACACACAATGAGAAGAGGACTTACAGTGGGTTTAAGCAGTGAGCGCAGCGGAAACAAAAAAACCTTAGTAAAAAGAGCAACTAGGGTCCTATGAACTTATTAATACAAAAAATAGGATATAAACCTGAACAGATTAAAAAACCCCATATCCAACCCTTCTTACCACCTCACGGACAATGTAAGGATGTATACCAGTTGCAGATCTGCAGTTGTTAAAAAACAAACAACCAATCCAGAGGATAACATGATGACAAGAAATCTATCGTGTATCTTACACGATAGAGTACAACAAAGAATCATGCAAGAGCCAGATCCAAACTAGATCTGATCTAGAGCTACATATAGCTCGCATGCAAACAGATACACCAAGATAAAATAAAAACAGATCTGATGTAACAGCTGATCTAGCTAATAAGAAAGAAAAAACTAGATGCGACAGATCAAGATCTAAATGAGTGTCAGATCTTACATGTACATAATCAGCAGGCAACAATAACAGATCTAAGTTGAATCATATACGGTGAGAAAAAAATCCAGAACCAAGCAAGTAGCAGATCTTACATATACATACTCAAACAAAACAGATCTTACATGTACATAATCAGGCAACAATAACAGAAACACAACCTAATGGAACCGGATCTACAGAGATCAAGTCACGTTAGCAAGTGTTTAAAGGAGGTGATCACTACTTGGACAAGAACTATAGTGTTCGGATCCAAAGGTAGGATGCACCAAATATACGCAAAACAAACACAACCGGATCTACACAGATCAAGTCACGTTAGCAAGAGTTTGAAGGAGGTGAACACAACTTGGAAAAGAACTATAGAGTCCAGATCCAAACGGTTATATACTCTGAATAGCAGTGAACCAAGTCTACAGAGACTGATCCACACGCCAAACAAAGAACCAACCGAGATAACACAACCGAGCACCTAAAGGGACAAGGTATGTGCGACTCGAAAAACAAACAAAAAAAGAACGACAAGAGCACGGATATGAGATTATTTAAGAGAGCTTTGACATGCAGAACATGAACCAAAACAGAAACAGACCTGAGATTATTTAAGAGAGTTTGGACATGCATGGGTTTACACAGTCATACACATTAACAGAGATGATAGTAAGGAACAATATATAGGCCTAACATAGTCATAATAGCTGTGATTGAAAATAAAGTTTGACAGAAAAACAAAGAGCAACCACACCAGATCACAGAGATTAGAACTATTAGAGTTAAAATCTAGAGTGCACGGTGTGTACTACAAAAAACGCACCACTGTAATGAGTGAGTGACGGCCTTGAACACAGATCTTCAAAAAACATCGAATCAAGAGATAAAGGATGATTAACCAAGTCTAAGGAGACAAAATCAATCATCTAAAGTAGTCAAGAACACATATCTGAGGTTCATATAACCAGTAACCAACGGATCTGTGAGAGACGAGAAAAACAACTCGAAAAATACGCCGATTGTGACTACAATCAGTCAGAATCCAGCGTGTCGAGTGAAAAGCAAAGAGAAGATCTGAAACAAAAAAACTCAATCGGCGCCGATTTTAACTAGAGTCATAATCGACAACACATCGAGTGAAAAATGAAGAAACGACGAAGACAAGAAACTCATACGTCATTGATTGAGACTAGAAAGTCAAAATCAGATGCACCGAGAGTGAGATTCATACCTGAGATCATTGTTGAGAAGAAGGAGGATGAACCGATCGCACCTATGGGCTCTGATACCATGTACAAATATGTAATCAAAACATTTTATTAAACAATTAATACTTACAATCAGAAAACTCACTACATAAAATCACTCACACTCATGAAACCTTCAAGAGATTTGAAGGTATAAACGAGACCTAAACTAAAACATTTTATAAAACCCTAAAACTAGGCTGAGAGAGTTTTAGATAGACGAAAAGGAAAATCGTATGTGAGAAAAATGACTGAAACCCTAAATCTCATTCTTTATATATAGCTTGTTATTTGCAACCAGGTCCTTACACTAAACTCCTTCTAACTTTCTGTATTAGCTCCGCTACCCTTCTCTCTCTTTCCTCTATCAGCGCAGTCCTCAATTTCCACATTTCGTCACAATTAACCCTCATAAAATCAAGACATTAAAAATAAAATAAGTTAGAATATTACAATGACAAGATTGGTACTTAAAGATATTATATTTTAACAGAAATATGGTATGAATTCAAATGATTTGCTTTTACCTCTATTTATAACAAAACATAAGGCATCAATAACTTGTTCCTCTTGCTTTCAAGATTGTATTCTTATAAGGTTTTGACACCTCACACTTCTAAGATAAGAGAATATGACACATCGTGCTTCTAGGTTGCTTTGTCGAGCTTCTAGATTATCATGTCATGTATTGTAGGATGTACTTGTTAGTAGGTAGCTTTGCCAATTCATCACTTAGTCTTGACAACACACGATTTTAGCCTTCACAACTCATCATTAGAGTGCTTAATCATGTTAACTAGGCTTGTTTTGTCATCCATATAGTTTTGCTTCCTCATGCTTTGGCTTGTAGGACACTTGTAAGCTTCTTATTAGTGATAATATGTGTATTTAATAAAGGCTACAACTACTGGAAATTTTTAGTGTTTTTAATAGTATCATAACTCTTGTATTTAAGCTTAAACATTAAATTTTAACAAAATTAAAAGTAGGGTGTTACATTTTCAACACACAAAGTCTTCAAAAACAAAAACTTTCGATTGATTGTATAGTATCTCAAAACACACAATGCCGAAAAACTTCTTCTTACAGAGCGTGCTCATGTATGACATGCTGCCATATCGGGTTCATGTTGGAATTAAATTAATATGAAATTTCTATAGAAGTCAAATATAAGTGGATACATACCCTATACATTTGTCTCGCTTCCACTCATTTACCGATGCAATTTCGAATACTTGAACGGTTTTGGACAACTTTATTTACTTCAACATTTTTTCAAGTAAACTTCAATAAATTTTATAAAATAAGAAAGTAGAAGAAAAATATGGAATTATGAATAAAAAATAATTCTTTTATCATGTTATAACAAATAAAAACTAGAAATTAAAATATTCAAGAAAAAGAGAAACATTTTATCAAATATATTAAAAATACAATTAATTTTATAATCTTTAAACTATTCCATCTGTTTGAGAATACAATTATTTTACATTTTGAACTTTGAATTTCTTTATCTCAAAGAAATTTTGAACCACAAGAGTTGTGGCGTATTGGTTAAGGCCCTGAGGGATGTGGTAGAATATCCTATATGCCCAGGGTTCTAATATAGCCGTACACAATAATTGTGGCTACTAAGGTTTAATCGGCGTTGATGTCTTACAATCATAATTTGCCAAGGGATTAGTCTAGGCATAACCTAGCCTTCTCATTTTTTTGGAAAATACAAAAAAAATTACGAAATTTTTTTTAATCTTAAAGAAATTTAAAATAATCATCTTTGAATCGCTCGAAGAGCTGTGAGACCTCGGGATTCATACCTTCTCCAAAACTAATTTCGGTGTTTGCTTCTTGTTCTGCTACCCTTCTCCCCAAGAAACTATTTTGCTATATAAAAAGCTGGGGTCGGATCGATAGTTTTGGATTTCAACCCATGGGCCTTGTATTGGACCAGGCCCAAACAATTCCTTGGATCAGTTTATGTTTTGAACAACTTTTAAAGGGAAATAAATTCTTTTTTTGACCAAATAAATTAAGCCAATTATTAGTTTGAAAACCATCCCTCTAAAACCCACCTTGTCTCATCCCTGCCCTTCCCACTTTAGCACTGACTTTGTCCCTGTTGCGTCCTTGTTTCCTCCCTCACCATGCAACCCATATGATGACCAAAAACCATGTACGAGATGCATATTTAAGTGGAGTTAGTGAGATATTGTCCCTGTTTTCTTTTCTCAATCTAGTGATGATTGTTTGACATTGTGGAAACAAGTCTTGTAGTCCCCCGTGTTTGAGAACTCCAACGACTCCACATACGAGTGCGATTAGGTTGTGTAGAGCTGCCACCGATATCGGGTAGAAGAAGAGCGATTCGACCCCGAATTCCATCATTCCGTGCTTGTATCTTGTACTTGCTTCTTCGTCCACCACTTTGCTCGTCACATTGAAAACAACGGAAGAGGCGAATAACTTTGTGAATGTGTACTCAATTACAGCAAACGTGTAGCTCGAGAGACTTCTAATGATCCACGCTCTTTGGTTATTGTACCATCCTCGTGTTGTTCCGCCACCATGTTTGAATTCAAGAAAATCTTGACCGTAAGCTCCGACGAAAACGAATCCGTATAACAAAATCCATGGATCCGAAACCTATATAACAATTAATCTCTGATTTTAGCATATACATTCTAAGGGGTAGTTTCATTTAGGAACATAAGAACCACCTATTTTGTGAGTATTCATGATGAATATCATTTCTCATGAATATCTATGATGACATTCATCATAAATATTTTATCACATTGATCATCAGGAATACTTAAAAGATAGTTTCTACTTTTCTAATGGAGGGGGTTGGTGATTGGTGAAACGTTAAGATTTGGGGTTTTTAATTTGTTATGTTTAAGATGGCATAAACTTTTTAGTGATATTGATTTTGTATCTTTTCTTTTTTATTGCATCGAAATCTGATTGTCCTTGATTGTGTTTACTCCAGAGAATAAAGTAAAACAAATCATGATTTTGTGTGTTTATTAGTCTAACGGTTTAAAACCCCTGTAATCGTCAATTCACCAATTACTTGATGTTGTTAGGTGCTCCCGTCACATTACACACAGAACCATGTTGGCAGAGGAGAGGCTTGTATTTTCAAGCTCACGGATTATGATGCAGTTGTCAAGTCCTTAAAGATCGAACATATTGATTATAATGATATTCCCTATGTAACGCGTAGAGCTGTAAGCATACTGTCACGTCCGTATGTTGAGGGGCGATGGGAACATGCAGGCCAAAACATTTATCTGATGAAAAAGTAGATGAATTAATGGGGAAACTTCCAAAGTTCCTATCGGAGGTACTGCTTCCTTTCCAAGTTGAAGGTGTGAAGTTTGGATTGCGTGCGGTGTCTCGTTGCTGATGAAATGGGCCTTGGGAAAACACTTCAGGTGAAAATCATCAGAGAATTTTTTATCCTGAATTTTTGCTGTTTAGTCATGGTATATGTACAACTTCAAGCAGGCATTACTCATTACTTCATTAGTACTTCTATTTGAGTTACCTGCAGTCAGCATTGTCAAATTATGGTTCAGATTCCCAAGACTAAAGCTGCATGATGATGATTGTCTCATACGAAATCTATATGGTTACAACCTTTTGATATGAAACTTGCATGGTTACAACATTATTATTTGAAGCCTGCACGATTACACGCTTTTCTTACATTATGGCAACTACATGTTGTCTCAATATAATCCAGTCCTTGTATAACTTCTCTCAGATCAGGGGCTATTACAATAAGGGGATGTTTACCAAAATTTTCATTAAATGTGTCTGTTTGGTTAAATTTTTCTGTCTGGATAAATTGTTGCTGTTGTTTATTTTTTTATCTGAATCAACAGTCTGAATAGCAGAAATCACCGATTTACCCCCAGCCACTCACTATTCTTCCTTTTCTTTTCCCCCATTGAAACTAAAACCAATATTTGAAACTATGTTTATGTCTCCATTTTCCCCAATCCATTGAAAACCCTGGTCCAAGATTCTTGAGTCAACTCGAATTCAACTCATTTCTTCACAAAACAGGTTCATCTTTCTTGATTTCCTACCGCAAAAGATTGATCTTTCTTGTTTTCTGGCACACGAGCTGTGTTTGATTTTGGGGTTTTCAAGGGTTTGATGTGTTTTCGATTGAAAAAGATCGAATCTTTCGTCGATTTGAAGCCCTAGATGTCAATGTTTGGTAAGAATTTCAAGGAACATGCTAATATTTATTCAGGGAGGATATACAATAGTGATAGAAAGTGGTTAATCCCCGTTTTTGTGAGCTTACTTGTTTGGATTACTCTAATTTCAGCTGCCCTTTTTGGGGTTTATTCATCATCCTACAATCAAGATTTATCCCAATTAGATGTGGTTTCTTTAACAAAATCAGATGATTCTGGTGGGTATTTTGTTGAGATGAATATGCAAAAACCTAGTGAATTCCCTAAAGAAAAAGCTCCTAGATTGGCCTACCTTATTTTGGGTACAAAGGGTGATAGCAAAAGAATGATGAGAACATTGCAAGCTGTGTATCATCCAAGAAATCAATACATTTTGCATATGGATCTTGAAGCTCCACCTCGAGAAAGAATGGAGTTAACGATGGCGGTTAAGAATGATCCTACATTTTCTGAAGTGGAGATGATCCAACTCGATGAGAGGGGCTGGAGATGATCGCCGGAGTAGATGATCGCTGGAGAAAAAGGTGCGTCGATGAGAGGGGCTGGAGGGAGAGACGTGAGAGTGGAGGCGATAGCAAGAGAGGGTCTTTAGGGTTTATTAAACAGGGTCTTCAGTTATTTTTTTCAAGGGGAAAATAGTCAAAAATAGCCAAAAATTCCATCTGAATGGGGACAACAGCCTTAAATGAACTGTGCGAATAAGACATGCGCGATTAAGTCACAAGTAAACACCTAGAAACGTCTGCGCGAATAAGCCGTTTTTCTCTTCAAGCCCAATAAGCCACAAGTAAACACACCCTAACTTAGTTGCTTGCTTGGTTTTCAGGCCATTGCAATTGCAAGTTGTTTCAGGAATGAAGGTTCAATACTAGTTGTTTGCCCTGCTATTTTATGATATACATGGGCAGAAGAATTAGAGCATTGGCTTCCATCTTGTTTTCCATCTGATATTCATCTAGGTATATTTCTTCACTATGCCTTAATCTTGTTATTCCAAGTTTATTAGTCCTGTGATAAAGATGTTATGATCCTAAACATTGGCTGTGAGCTGAATTTTTTATTACTTGCGAGAATCTCGACAAATATGCATACATGGGTGTTAAACTGTGCAGTTGGCTCTAAATATTCTCTCTCCACCCTAGATTTCCACCTGTGTTAATTGGAATGGAGTGTAATAGAATTCATATTTTATTGAAATTGTGCCATAATTTATGTGGAGCATGGGAGTATATAAGTAGCTTTCTTGATTTTGGTTGATGTCAATGCAATATTCCTCTCTTCCTGCCTCTTTTTGTTGCTTTCTTTTTTCGGTTTATTTTATACGTGTGTGTGCTAGCATGTGGGGGGTAATCTCACAATATTGCTTCTCTAGGGGAATGGATATCCTTTCCAGTTTCAACATGGGCATGTTTTACCTAATGCAAATATATAGTTTTAAATTGTTTCTCAGCATGTGCCAGATTGTATGATTTGAATATGCTACAATTAGTAATAATAAGAACTACTTTTAAGAAACTTTTGGTGGCTGATGCTTTGCTTCTTTATGAATTCATTTTCTAGTTTTTGGTCATCAAAACAACCCTGCAAACTTAGCAAGGTTTCCGAAAGTTGTCGTTATTTCTTACAAATTGTTGCACAATTTGAAGAAGAGCATATTGGAACAAAAATGGGTTGTTTTGATCGTCGATGAATCACATCATGTACGTTGTACAAAACGACTATCATCAGAAGCGGGAGAGGTACAACTTATATTATATTAGCATTCAGTTAACCTTGATTTCTAATATATTTCATGCTCGTAAGTGTGAAGAATCCCCCGTTGACATTTGAGCTGTACTTCTTACTAATTGTTCATAATAGCGTAGCACCTTTAACATTTAAGTGTTTAATGCCAGAATATACCATCTTTAATACGAAGCACTGTCTAAATTTTGTTTCTTGAATTGGTCAAAAAATGGGAAAGAGCATACAAACATTAAATGGAGCCGGACTGCAGGAGGGACTTTAACAAAAGGCTTTAGTCACATGCTGAAATCATTTAGTTGTAGATCATCCTTAGTACAAGGAAATTCTAGTAACTCCATTAAGTTTGCTTGAAAAGCTACTTAACATTGCTAAAGCCTAAAGGTAAGTACTGTAGAAGCTTAACAACGGAATGTTTGCCTAATATATGTAGATATGTGAAATTAGATCTTTTTTAGGTAAGGGAACACGGGTAGTCATTCAGATTTACGTAATAGCTGAAAAGATTTTTTTGGCCAATGACAATGTTTTTAAATTTGTCTTCCCTTTATCCAGACATCTCTTTTGGGTGAAAATAGTAGAAACGTTTGGCTGCATGTCCGGGGCTGACTGCCTGCCCTAGAGGTTCTCATTTATGTGTCAACTTGTGTGCATTGAGATTCTTATTATTAAAACAGCTGAATTTGGTTGTGTATCCAGGTATTTGTATTTGTCTATCCAAAAAATTTGTAGGAAATACGTGTTGAACAAAGATTGAACTTGAAAAACAAACAAACGTTTCGGTGAATAGCAAACCACGCTAAAAATAAATTTTAAGTTCATAGAAAATCCTAAATCACGTGTACTTGTGGTACTCCGTACTCTATATTCATTGCTATTTAGGTTAGAAAAATGTTTAAGATATAAGGTTACGAGAGGCGACCCAAGTTTGCCAAAAGTCTCAATTCTCAAAGGCCACTCAACTATTAAATTGGCGCCATCTATACCAAATATAGCAAAACTGATGAAAACACCCCTGATTAAAAAAGTATTTGGCTGTCAACAGAAAAAGTAAATTACTAGTGGTTAAAGCATACAATAGAACTTTGAATTAAGAAAAAATAGGGAGGATTGGGTCTCGTTCGCTGGTGACTCAAAAAAGAGGAAGGTGGCGGTGATGTCACAGAGAGGAGTAGGGATCGCTGGGCTGTTGGTTGTCATTTGTTTATGTTTTAAACTTTACAAGGTTTACGGTACAAGAGTTATTGCATTATTTTAAAATCTAAAATACACTTTAGTCAAGTTTTGATTTTTTGCAAAAAACCCTGTAAAAATTGTATCTTTTCTTTTTGTGTAATATTTTTCAAGTTTAAAACTGAATTCGAGGGTATAAGATTCAATCAGTAAATTTACTATGATTTTGGTATAAAAGACACCAATCTAAAAGTTAGTTGGCCTTCTTTGACGTTTTTACAATTGGGCGGTCTTTTTGAGACTTTTAGCCAACTTATGTGGCCCCTTATATATTGAACCTTAGAGAATTTAAAATAAATCAAGTATCAATCAGAAGGTGGTAAATATTTTTATACCTATCGAATATGTATAGTGGCTAATCGAATACGTAAATGGATAAACCAACAGGTATATATCCAGAACATATTAAGGGGGTTGAAAGCATGATTACCATATTCTGTATACAAGAATAGTTATGTGCACGGTATTTCAAACTTTTGAATATCCATTATTATTCCCATTGATTTGAGATCCCCCTTTTACTTGTTTGCTACTAAAGTCAGTTAAAACTTTACCCAATTGGTTCATCACTGTAGCACACAGTTTACATCTTGTGGCTCCCACTTACTGTATCATTCATAAGAATCAGATGACACTGGCAACCTTTTGATTTTCTTTTTCTTGAGAAGAATTATCATTAGGTGCCTTGGTGTGACATTTACCTTGTATAAAGTTTAAAGTTGAGGCCTTGGTGTGACTTTGCTCAACTTAAAGTTGTGGCCGTAGATTTTAACTACAGGATGCCTCCTCTAACAGGTTCAACTTTTACATATATAGACCCTGAAATCTTATGTTTCATTTTTCTATCTATTGAATTTCCTAATATTCTATGCACTTGGATGGTCAAACCAAGTCAACGGAAGTGTCTCCTTTCCCTATTGGTTTTCATTTTTCTGTTGTATTGATCTCCTTATTCTCTTCCTGCTGTTTATAGACACAAGCTGTAATTGATGTTTCATCAAAGATCAATCGTATAGTTCTACTCTCAGGGACTCCTTCTTTGTCAAGGTTGGGGTATAACAGATGCTTTATATTTCTGGATGATATAGCTTTATGCTTATCAGTGATCTAGTAATTATGTAATGGCAAAGGATTGTGTGAGAAGTTGAAGTTAACGTCAGAAGCGTGAGAAGTAGATATGAATCGTTGATCACTTTTACTCAAATGCCCTCCCATGAATTGCGGCTTAGAAGGGAATTGATCTGGTGCATCTTATCTCGGTGCATCTCATCCTAATGTGCGTCCATTTCTCATCTGATATTTGATAACCACTTCTCACGCAGTCAAGCTTCTCACGTTAACCTAAACTTCTCACCGGAACCCAACCCTTATGGAATGTACAGTCATTTAGTGCTTCAATGCATGGATCCTAATTTCTTTGGTCTCATATTTATCCTAGGTGCTCATAGGCCATTCGAAATTTTTCATCAAATAAATATTTTATGGTAACTTTTGCTTCTCCCTTCCGTTGTATTATGCTTGATGCTCTGGGTGATTGTTATTTTCTTGACAAAAACTGTAGGATCCAGATCCGTGCAACAAATATGAAATCAAAAGTATGAACAGTAAGAACAATGATTTCAACTGGTCATCCCTGTATTAAGCTTTCAATCAGAGAATTTTACAATACAAGTAAGAAAGCTAATGAGATGATTAGCTTGTTTTTCCAAGCTAATACAACATTATATACTATGGGCCCGTGGAAACAAGCCCACGACCCGTTCACTATGGACTATGTTTAAACAATAACACTTTGACACTTGAACTTTAAATCAACATATAAAACCTGCCCTAACAATCTCCCCCTTTGATTTGAAGTTCGAGTTCGCGCTCTAGCTCTTGCCAGTTGTAGACATAGCGTTTGCGAAGTGCGAAATGAACTTCGAAGAATCTGATGGCGCGGCGATAGTCGAGACGTTCCTCAATCATATCCAAAGCATTCTGAGCAGTTCTTTCATTCAGATTGGGCACATAGGATACCTTTGGATTTTCGGATTCGTGTTTGATGATCTTCCGAAGAGCGTCTTGAACTTTGAGCAGAGTGCCATCGCAAAATCGATCTACCTGACTGAACCTCATAAACTTCTTTTCTTTCTGAGCGTTGAGGAAGACGATCCCAAATTCTGGTTGAAGCAGCATTGCGTTCTCGGGATATATCGACAGTTCCGGAGCTTTCAGATTCGGTTTGAGCAGATTTACCTTCTTTGCTAGGTTCTCGATTGCCATTTGAAAGTCCGTAAGATAAGACATCATAATAGAACAGACGAGGAATCGACGAACCGCTTCGAGCGCCTTTGTTACAGCAAGCGGTCGGATGGTTCTGGTGCAAAGGTCTTTCAGAATAACCAGGAGGTCGAACGGATGGAGATGCTTAAAGTCAGCCTCAGAGAAAATCCATTCTTTTCCGTCTTCACGTCGAACAGTGAATACGGGAAAGACGATCTTCATGATTTTGTTTGACTGAATCTTTAGCACTTCTGATATCTTATGTTTGGTTCGAACCTGGTCTCTTGGAAGACACCTCTTCATTGCTTCTACATATCGGAGTTGACGTGCTGGTTCAGGACTGTAGATGCCAAGGCAGAAGGTCGGCTCGATCGGGCGAATTCTGTGTACGAACAGCTTCTTCAGAGATTCTTCCAGATGAGGAATGAGGACCGTGATCTTCTCCCAATGATTTTGTTGCTGAGGAAGGGGAGAAAGATTAGGAGCTGTCGTTTGCTGAGGAGATGTCGGGAAGTCTAGATTTGAGATTTCGGGTTGATCTGTAGTCATAGTGGGCTGAGTCGAGTGAACGGGAGACGTACCATATAAATTCTGAAGCAGAAACTGGTCGTAATCAACATTGTCGTCTTCATCAGTGGGAAACACCAAGTTTACCTCGAAGTTTATGGCTCTGGCAGCTTTTTCGTACCATGCGTCTTCGATTCTCGGGTTGGTTTCACATGCAGGATCAATCATTGTGAGCGTCGGCATGTCTGATGGTTCTTGTGCGAACAATTCCTGTGTTGTACCCTCGGGCTTTTCAACCATTGGGACTTCATCATCTGAAATATCCATGTCGATGACCATCTGTGCTAATGGCAACTCGGCTTCGGGTGTTTCTGTTGAAGTTTCCGTAGTTGGGGGTTCCTGATGAACCACAGATGTCGCTGCAGGTTGGATCAGGGAGGCGGTCTCGGTTAGACGTTGTCGCTTCTCCCCCTCACGGTGATCAGGATCCTCCTGGTCATCGTGTCTTTGTTTTAGACCGCCGGCTTGACTCTTACATGTTTCTTCAAGTGAACTAAACCTCTCCGATGGAGTAGCGAGTGCTCGGTTGTAGTTCTCGAGGGCTGAGTCAATGGCGTCTAGGCGTGATGTAACAGATGATGGGGCAGTGACCTGGATTTGGAGAAGTGAGATCAGGTCTGCATCGGTAGAGGCGGGTGTGTCAGATTGCTGGAGCAATTGAGCCAGGAGCATGGCTTTCAAAGTATCTACCGAGTAAGATGGTGGAGGTGCAGGTTCGGATTCGGAATCAACGGCTTGGCTTTTACCTTTAAGGTGGCGTTTGATGGCGTTGATTTCGGCGGTTACGTGTTGCTGCATGCCCCGCTCCATCTCTTGGCGGACAGCCTTAAGGGTGCTGTCCAGAAACCCTGTCGACACGAAGTCGGGTGAGATAACTCCGGGGTCACTTAGAGCACCCGTTGAGGCATCTACCTTAGAGGCAGAGCCACCTACGTTCACAGCTGGCGTGATATTAACTGTGGTAGGATTTCCGTCTAATCCTCGTGTTCCGGCAGTCGGAGAAACTATAGACGTTCCGGTCGGGTCACTAAGAGCCGCGACTTGGTGTTGTTCCTCATCAAGTGTCCTAGGCGAAGAATGTTCAGTAACAATAGGCTCTAGACTCGATGGTGCACACAAAGAAGGCGAGACCGGGGGCTGCTGGTCTTTTATTTCAACACCAACACTCTCCGAATGAGAGGCCGGTGGAAGTTGTGCTTGTTCCCCGTGTAATATTGAAACATCCGTCTGTTGTGAGATGAATGAGTGGCTATGGGGGGTGTGCAATTGCTCCGCTAGGTCCACGGAGTCTGTTTCAATACCTCGTTATCTTTACGGCTCAATCTTTCCTGGTTCAACTTTGAACGCAGTTCTCTCCTTCTCGCATGAACTAACTCAACACCTATATCTCCCTCAGACGTCCCAGGGGTCGGTTCGGTTCCAGTGGGTGGAGAGTCAAGTGGAATGGCAGTGGAAAAATCAGGGTTGGCTCCGATACGGTGAGGGATGTGCGCCAGGCGGATGATGCGGTTGGTATCGGAGTCCGTGGAGTCGGATTCCACGTCTTCGACTTGCGTACTGGGAGAGGGGGGTTCGGGTATATATGGTTCGGTGGAGTGATGTAGGCGTGGTCTCGAAGATGGACCGGGTTGGGCTGAGCTGGAACCGGGCTGCGATTCCGCTGCACCACCTACGCTCGTTCCCCTTCCTCTCAAAACTAACGTTCCCCGCCCGACAGCACCTGCTTGTCGGGCCCTTCCACCTCTCACTCTTGGACCCTCACGTCTCTCGGGTCTATGTCCCTGGGCAGGTCCCTCCGGCTCTGGCTGGACCATGGGATTTCCTAACTCTCCCCTATAAGCAACTACCCCTGGTGCAGCGGGATCGGCTATGGCCAATAGGGCGGCAGGAATGGGCGAGGCGACCGCATCGGATGGGTTGCGGATCACCATGAATTGAAGGTGGCGGATGGGACATACCGTATGTGTGATTCGTCGTGGAATGGCGGGATTGGCATCCATGTGTTGTCGAACGGCAAGCGAAAGGAATCGCGGATATGGAAGGAACTTCTTCTGTTTGGTGCCGCCGATATGTCGGATGGTGGTCACAAGTTCACGCCAGATTATCATGGCGAAGTCAACGTGGCGGTTGTAGCACACGGCGTGAACAAGGGGCAGAAAGTCGCCTGTACATTGGTCAATACCTTTCCATCGGGCTGATAGGCATCGATTGAGAATGGTGAAGAGCGTGTACCAGATGGGTGCCAAGAACTTGCGATTGAAGACCGATGGCCGTTGAAGGTCGGAGTTGTACCCAAGAGCACGCATTTGGGCGCACAGAGTAGCGTCGTTAACGGCAGGATCGTACCGTTCATGGTTGTTCGCAGTGGCTTCCGGTAGTGATAGTAATCGGTGAAAAGAATCGGGCGTCAGTGTAAACGGGTGGTTGTCTATTTGAGCCGTGATGGTCTGAGTGTTGCCAATCGTACGGACTTGCGCCGTCAGCCAGACTTGTAGAACATAGAGCAAGGGAACGTCGGCGGTGCGAGTCAGAGCCTCATTAATGGGATGGCGCATCAGAATGTCGAGTATGACCTGATGTTGTGGGTTTGGTCTGAAAAGCACCGGGTCCAGGTAATGGTTGTTGGCTTCCAACTCGATGCCATGGTCAGGATCAACCAAGGCAGCATCTTCTACTTCGTCGATGATTTCCTCCTCCTGAGGAATTTGGTCTTCCGGATGTTGTTGTTCCGCCATGTATAAATTTGTTAAAATGTCGCACTGTTAGGAACTTAAACAGAAGAACAAGTGTAGGCGCGTACCTTAGCGTTGAATGGCTCAATCTGAGACAGATCGAGGACGGATAGGAAGAAAAACAGGTACCAAATGGACACAACAGCAGGGGAATCCGGATGAATAGACCTGATGTCCGGATAACTTCAAAGTATCCGGATAACAGGGTGTCCGTATAAACATATGCATATGTCCGGATAATAGAGTTGTCCGGATTAGCATATGCACATGTCCGGATACAAAAGGTTTATCCGGAAAACTATTCCCGGATACGGTAGGTTACCGGATAAGATTATGTCCGGACCCTCAAGACTGCCCGGTAGTTGAACTTACCGGAAACCCTAAGGTTTCCGGACAACGTGGTTTCCGGGAGATTGAGTATGTCCGGATGAAACACCAAATCGATGAATGTGTCCGGATGAGACACCAAATCGATGAATGTGTCCGGACATGACGAGTGTGTCCGGACGAAACACCAAACCATCAATCTTGCAGATGGCAGTGCGAGTCTTTGAGTAGTGCATTTGTAAGTATTGGAAATCATACTAGACCACACAAGGAAAGATAATCCTAGCAAAAATAAGTCTATGGAACCCTAAATCGGTGAAACTCACAAGTGAGTTTCGGATTTTGTGAACCCTACCAAATCAGGGGTCGGGTTGTAGTGTGATGTGAAAGAAACCCGATGAATATATGCGAGAGAGAGAGTATCGATCATCATACCTGTGTTTGGAGGGAGAAAGGAGTGCAAATCGAGGTGTGGTGAGGTATCCGGGCGCGAGAGAAAGTGCGAAGGGTTTAGGGGTTTTGAGGAGAGAATCCGGATAGTGAAGTGAGGGGTCCCGGGTGGCTTATATAACCCGGATGTTGTCCGGATTCTTGATCGATCCGGGTATGTCCGGTCCGGATACTGTCCGGACAAACAGAGGAGTCCGGACAACCTGAAGAATCCGGATGCCCCTGATTTGGTATTTTCCTTAGAATTTCCATGAAACTGTTCTGCCAGGGATCATTCTCTCGCTCCCCCTCAACATGAGCAGGGTGGGGTGTCAGGGCTCCCCCTCGAACTGAGAAGGGGAAATCATTGCTCCCCCTCAAATTGTGCAGTAGAGTGCAAATAAGGGACCCGACATACAGAAGAATTGTGCGTTTTGGATGGAAAACTTGTGTCGCTCCCCCTCAAATGATGACTTTACCTATACTTGGGAGTGCCCACACACAAAAAACTTTTGATAGGTTAAAGAAAAACTGTGTGTGACGCTACCCCTCAACAGATTAGAATACTTACCTGATATGGCAGTGTGCTCCCCCTGAACACATTAACAAATGGTGAAAGCACAGAGATCGGGAAATAACAAACAAACGACGGTATGTAATAAAAGAAACACACGAAGAAAGAGGAAAAATAGACGAAACTACCTAATAAATACAAAAACTAAATCTACCTGTGTTACCGAGGCAAGTAGAATACCTAGTGCGAGGAAGTGTTTGCTCAACCGTCCAGAGTGTTGACACCGGATGATGAGTAGACAGGTACTCGTAAAGGTATGGAACTTGACAAGGGTACACAAACGGATTAAGTTTTCAGGTTTAGCATACCTAGCTTGAACACCAGAGTTTTAAAACGCTTTTCGTCCAAGGCTTTGGTAAACAGGTCTGCTAACTGATGCTCAGTATTTACGAAGTAGAGTTCGACAGTACCTCTTTCGACGTGATCCTTAATGAAATGGTACCGAACGTCGATGTGCTTCGTCTTGGTGTGCTGGACCGGGTTTCTTGAGATAGCAATAGCACTCTTCGAGTCACAGTAGATCGGGACCTTGACATACGTGAAACCGTAGTCCTTGAGTTGTGTCCTCATCCAGATGACTTGGGAACAGCAGCTTGCGGCGACCACATATTCCGCCTCGGCAGTTGACGTTGAAACGCACTGCTGCTTCTTTGATGCCCAGCTTACCAGACTATCACCCAGGAGCTGAATGTGCCCCGATGTGCTCTTCCAATCCATCATGCATCCCGCGTGATCGGCGTCAGAATAGGCTGATAATCCAAAACCTGTCTCTTTCGGGTACCATAGGCCAAGATCAGCAGTACCACGTAAATAACGAAAAATTCGTTTAACAGCAGTCATGTGAGACTCTTTTGGGTTGGATTGATAGCGGGCACACAGGAAAGTCGAGAACATTATATCCGGTCTACTGGCAGTTAGGTACATTAAAGAGCCAATCATTCCTCTATCCAGCTTCTGATTCGCATCCGTTCCATTAGGATCGGCGTGAAGCTTTGTAGTCGTTGCCATGGGAGTTTTCATAGGTGAGGCCTGGTCCAATTGGAATTTCCGAAGAATATCCCGAATATATTTGGACTGGTTAATGAATATTCCGGTCGAAAGTTGTTTAACTTGTAGACCAAGGAAGAAATTCATCTCACACAGCATACTCATTTTAAAATATCTTCCCATTAGTTTGGCAAAGTTCTTGGCATATAAAGGATTGGTAGAACCGAAAATTATGTCATCAACATATAACTGAGCCAAGACGATATGACCTTCCTCATTCTTAATAAAAAGAGTAGAGTCAATTGTACCTCGTGAGAAGCCTTTCTCTAATAAGAACTTAGAGAGAGTATTGTACCAAGCTCGCGGGGCCTATTTTAGACCATATAGTGCTTTGTCTAAAATGTAGACATGGTCAGGCTTCAAATTGTCCACAAAGCCGTCGGGTTGCGACACATAAACTTCTTCCTCGAGTTCGCCGTATAGAAAGGCCGTCTTCACATCCATCTGGAAGATTGTGAAGTTCTTGTGCGCGGCATAGGCTAGAAACATACGGATTGCTTCGATTCGCGCCACCGGAGCGTAGGTCTCATCAAAGTCTATCCCCTCTTGCTGACGATATCCCTTTGCCACGAGTCGCGCCTTGTTGCGGACAACAATGTCGTCTTCGTCCTTCTTGTTCTTGAAGATCCACTTGGTGCCGATCACCGTCTTGTGTTTTGGACGTGGAACCAATCGCCACACTTTTAGAGCTTCGAACTGATTGAGCTCTTCTTGCATGGCAATTATCCAGTCCGAGTCTTCAAGCGCCTCGCGTACGGTTGTTGGCTCTATCTTGCTTAAGAAGCCGGAGAAGAGACAGAAGTTGGCGGAAGCGCCTCGCGTACGAACAGGTGTAGAGGGATCACCGATGATTTGATGCAGGGGATGTGCCTTCGTCTATTTAGTGGTGTGTGGAAGCGGCTGCTGGGTGGAATGAGACGTGTCCGGATCCACATACGAACCGGATGGGAGGTCTTGTACAGCTTCGAGAGTAGCGGGTTGAGTTCTCGGAGGAGGTGGGGGAGGATTCACCAACGGTTGCACAACTTCTGGTTTCGAGGAATTCAGAAGTTGATCGTCGGTTGTCGAGGAAGACGAATCTATAGGAGCGATCTCCGTGATTGGTTTAGGATCCTCCGGGGAAATCACTGGATCAGGTGAAGCAGGTGATGACGGCTGATCTGTCTCCAAGTTGTTAGAAGGCGAGCTTGTAGAAGGCGGTGGACTAGATAGGTTATCCAAGTCTTCAAGACGAGCAACTTCAATACTTGGAATAGCTGAGACAGATGGGGAAGCATTAAATAAGTCATCATAAAAATGCTCAAACAATAAATCTAAATCAGAATAATTTGCATTCGATGAAGATGCACGATATGGATTTACTGTCATTTGTGTAGATCCCGAACTAGAAGGTTCGGAAGCTAACACACCAGTTAAACTGGGTTCTGAACTGCGATGTTCAGAAGCCAAATCCGCGGCTTCGTCGAATGTCATGTTTATGCTCTCAACAACGGATTTAGTCCGTGTGTTGTAAACGCGATAAGCCTTAGCCTTCATTGAGTATCCGATGAAAACTCCTTTATCCGCTTTGGGGCTTAGTTTGCCGAGATCATCTTTGTCGTTCAGTACGTAGCACGTGCATCCGAACGCGTGAAAGTAGCCAATAGTTGGAACGTGATGATTCATGATTCGTAGGGCGTCTTGTTGAATCGCTTGTACAGAATCGTACGATTTTGCGTGTAGCAAGCTGTAGACACAGCTTCAGCCCAAAGATATAGCGGTAGATTAGCTTGGGAAAGCATTGTGCGCGCCGTTTCGACTAAGGTACGATTACGTCTCTCCACCACACTATTTTGCTGAGGAGTGCGTGCGGTAGAAAAGTTGTGCGAAATTCCGACAGAGGAGAGATAACCGTCCATCTTGGAATTCTTGAATTCCGTCCCGTTGTTGGTTCTGATGGACTGAACTTGTTGACGCTTGTTCAATTGGACAGTCTTGAGATGCTCGATGATGATCTTAGGAGTTTCATCCTTTGAGCGGAGAAACATCACCCAGGTGTAACGTGAGTAATCGTCCACTATCACCAGAACGTACTTGCGCTTGTTGATGCTCGAAACACGCATCGGACCACACAAATCCATGTGAAGGAGTTCGAGAGTCCGAGATGTGCTGGGAGTGTCCTTCGGTGGATGGGATGCACGCTTCATCTTTCCCTTCTCGCATGCCCCGCACAGATGATCCTTCACGAACTGAAGGTTGGGCATGCCTCTAACGTGTCTGCCTAGCACCAGTTGATTGATGCTTCTGAAGTTGAGGTGCAAAAGTCGTCGATGCCAGATCCAAGCTTGGTCGGAAGAGGCCTTTGACAGAAGGCAGACAGGGTTATCAATTGAGAGGGCTGAGAGGTCAATGGTGTAGAGGTTGGTCTTTCGATGTCCAACTAGTAGTATCTCACCGTCGTCATTGAGGATTCTACACCTTGTCTTTTTGAAGCTGACCTCGAGATCTTTGTCGCAGAATTGGCCTATGCTGAATAAATTGTGGCCCAATCCTTGGACGTGTGACACCTTCTTGATGGTGATCTTATCATGTACGATGTCGCCGTAGCCCACGATCGGCGAACGCTCATTGTTGCCAAATCTCACGTCTCCTAGATATTCTTCTTTGTAGTTCGTGAGAAGCTCCCTCCTTCCGGTCATGTGCTTGGAGCATCCTGAATCTAAGTACCACACATGACCGCCCTGCAAAACAAGATTAGAGAAGTTTAGGTACCCAAATTTTTTTGGGTCCTGGAGGGTTAGGCGTGGCTCCCTTTGAAGAAACCTGTTTTGGCACAACTACCCCGTTAGGTGAAGAATTTACACCTTTCGGGGGAACTGGTTTTTGCGTTTGTCGCCTCTTAGGTGCAGATTGTACACCTTTGGGAGGAACATATTTTGTGCCAGGTTGCCTTTTAGGAGCCGGTTTAACCGTGGTAGGAGCAGTCCATCTAGGATTGGGTCTGGTCTCCCGCCGTGGTTTAACCGGTGAGTGATTACCCCGTTTATGAGATGGATTGTTCTTGTTATTACGGGGTCTGTGTTTCTCATACAGATTATGTACAAGAAATGGTGCATACCAGTCATTTTTCAGAATATCATAAAAATCATTCCCGCCACAATTAGAACAGCAAAGACAATCATGCGATAAATGAATCAAGTGTTGAAGAGAGTTCAATTTAACGGGAAAAGACACTACTTTTTCCAAACTAGCTTCAAAATTATTCCAACCACAATTTGAACAACAAAAGCAATCATGCGATAATCGAGCCAATTGTGGAAGAGAATTCACTTTAACAGGAAAAGAAACTTCAAAATAGTACTGATGATTCCAATCACTATTGTCTTTGTTTATTCTAGAATTTAAATCACGGGGAAATGACTTTGATGCATCCTTCTTGACAGAATCCTCCTTTAGCCACTTTGGTGTTTCTTGTTTAGCTTGACCATTTTTATCTGAAACAGTAGGTACAGAATGATCAGTGGCTTTTGAAGGAGTTAGAGGTTTAACGGGAACTTGTTTAGTATTTTGCCTTGGCTGTGACGTGTTTTGGGAAACAGGTTTAGATTTTAAAATCTTGATCACAGCTGGGGCCTTTGAGTTTGAACAAGCTCCCTTTTTAAAATTGACCTTATGATTCACAACCGGGGATAAAAAATCTGTGTGACTTGGAAGAGGTTTGTCGAAAGGGAAAAAATCAAACTCTTCATCACAGTTACCTTCGGAGTTCATGTACGCTGAGAAATCTATCATGTGAGTATCAGGAACGAAAGCAGGTGAGGAAGGCGAGGAACCCTTTGTGTTTGTGTGTTTAGGGGAACTTGGTGCGGAAGCTTTTGAAAAATCAGAGTCTAAATTCCTTTTAACACAGTCGTCTTGAGAAACGTTACTTTCTTGAGAATAGATGTTTTCAATGAAAGCTTTACACGATGATGTGTCAGATAAGTTGGAAGAGGGATCAGGGGAATTCTGTTTTTGAGCTTAGAGAAGGTCAATCTGTTCTTGGAGTTGAACACTTCTTAGGTGCTCTTTCATCGTTTCTCTTGTCATTTCAGACAATTTGGATGAGAGCGTATTGATTTCCCACTGAAATTTTTCCTTTTCCTCACTTGACCTACCATCGGTTTTCTCAGATTTGAGTTTCTCAAGATCCTTAATTAACTCATTCTTCTCATTTTGAAAAAACAACCTTTCCTTTTCAAGTGACTCCTCCAACTCGACTATCTTTGCTTCCAAGATGAGAGGTGGAACATAGAGTTTAAACTCATCCGTCTCGGTCTTGGTTACTGGTGCTACATCCTCATCCTTCGTGGAGGAATCCTTGGGTGGAGCAACCTTATAGCTGTCGAAGTAGTCATTAGAAAGATACTTCTTGTTCTTTTGGTAGGAATAGTTCAAAGGTTCATAGCAAAACGGAAGTTGGATTCCTCGCTTGTGTTTACGCTTATATTCCTCAGTTTCCTCTTCCTTTTCAGGTTCTAGAGGACCAGTCCACTTGATTTTGTATTCCGGGTACTTTGTAGATAAACCATAACAGGAAAAGTCATAGAGAATCAGAACTTTATATCTTCCCTTTTGTAAGTAATGAGGGTTGTCGTATCCAATTCCCCATGCTTTGTTGAAATATGTGAACTCTTTTGGTTTATTTAAGAAAATGGTTTGATCAGTTTGGCCCCTTTTGTGAAGTTTGTTTTCAAGATTAAGAATTTTATCCACAAGCTCCTTGTGTTGAATTTGAAGAGAAGAACATTGGTAAACAATTTCTTCGTTCTCATTCAGACACTGATCAAACTTAGACTGGATATCAGACAATTTGGCCCTTAAGTCCTTGGGTGCTAATGAAAGATTTTTGCATTTTTCATTTATATTAGCAATTTCGGACTTATATTTTTCATTTAACTTTCTTTGAACATCAAGCTTTTCTGTTAGAGTTTTAATTTCAAGCTTTTGTTCTTTAGAAGTGGCCTTAAAGGATTCTGCCTGACCATAAAATGATTGCATAGTATTCAAAAAATCTGGTTGACAGGATTCACATACCTGATTTGCAAGTGCAGTTGCGGTTTCCTCATTAGTGGAGGAATGATATCCCATGAAAGCATTAGCAACTTCATCTTCATCTTCATTATCAGATCTCTGCAGCCAGTAGTCATCCTCAGCTAACATTGCTTCTCCAGTCGCCTTTTGTTTTGCTAAAGCTAGCTTGGCCTCGTAGTAGTGGACGTTCTTCACTGTAGGCTGGCGGCAATCTTTGGCAAAGTGACCAAGTTTCCCGCAATTATAACATTTCACGGGCTCATCTTTCTTCTTGCGGTCAACTTTCTCAGTCTTGTCCTTCTTCTCAGTCTGATCTTGCTCATCGACCTTCTTCTTACCTTCATATTTGTCTTTGTAGTCATGACGCTTGTTGGCAGAAGTGGAGTAGCGCTGACCATTAGACGTTGGTTTCTTGTAAAACTGTTGTTGCTTGAAGGTCTTTGTCAGGAGGGCAATGGCTTTCATGAAGTCGTTTACTTCACTATCAGAATCTTCATCTTTCTTCTCTTCCGGTTCAGAATCAGAAGAATTATGCTTTTGAGCCCGTTCGGTGTGTCGGCTCGAAGGTCTTCCCTTGTTGGTGGAAATAAGAGCAATAGGATCAGCTACAGGCTTGGGTTCAGTCTTCTTCTCGGCAAGTAGCTCATTCACTTCATCTTCATCTTGAAGAAGTGTCTCGTAGAGTTCATTTATGCCGATTCTTTCAATCAGGTTGTTATGCCTGACATGAGATGCATAAACTTTCCATTCGGGTAAGAGGTTGTTGAGGAACTTGAGAGCATTCTCCGTGTTCGACCGAACTATCCCATTCTTGTTCAGCTCATTGAGTAGAGAGCAGAAACGTTCATAAGCCTGAGTAAGAGTCTCGCCAGGACGCTGCTTGAAACCATCGAACTTGGTTATAGCAATATTGATCTTCAGCTGGTTTCCAACTGCACTCCCACGCATCATTTTGGCTACCTGGTCCTACATGCCTTTAGCCGTGTCTTTGTAGCTGTCGATGGCAGTGTAGGTCGAGTTGGGAAGAGCTTGCACCAGATATCTCTTTGCCTGTTTCTCCCCTTCTATCCTCCCTCTTTCAAGCTCTGACATTTCGGCAAAGGACTTTTTCTCTTTCTTGGGTTCAACACCTTCAGCGGATGCAATATCCTTCATTGGTGGCGCGATAGGACCTTCTTCAAGAGCTTGCTTGATGAACTCATAGTTGTCCTTCGATTCAATGAAAATCATGAATCTGTTGCGCCATTGATTGTACTCGTTTGGGTATAGGCATGGAGGCTTGGTGTCGGTACCAATGGCGAGAGCGTCACGAGAAGCAGACATCTTTGGTTGCAACGGAGTGATCGTCAGACGTGTAGATTGATTCAAAGTGTGAACCTAACGCAAGGCACTAAGAGTGGAATCCTAACGTGGTTCTATGAGTGGAACGGTCCTTAGACTAACAGTATATCAGATTGGAACAGATATGACAAAACAGAACAAACACGTTCAACAGCAGTACTGTCCAGATAAACAAGAGTTGTCCGGATATCTTGAGTTGTCCGGATAACCAAGGTTACCCGATACTCTATAGATACCAGATGGAATCAACCGGATAATCAAGACTTTCCGGATAGAATAGAGTCCGAAAAGTATGGCATTTCCGGGTACTTCGAAGTTTCCGGAAAGAATGATGTGTCCGGATACTACGACGATTCCGGGTAAATGAGGGTTTCCGGATAAAACGAATTCCGGATACTTTGAGTTATCCGGAACAAGATTACCCGGAAAGATAGAGATTTGAAAAACTTACCCGGATGATTGACTTACCCGGATGACTGACTTGTCCGGATGACTGACTTGTCCGGATGGAACCACAAACGTCCGGACACCTTGATCTGTCCGGAAAACGCGGCTGTTTTGTCCAGAAAAGTCGGCTGTTTTGCTAAATTCGACCGAAACTCGACTAGGGTTACTCTAATGTGTTCCTGAAAGGTTAGAAACGATACCAAGCACAAAATAACACTAACCCAATCGATTTTTGAGCAAAAACAACACCTTTTGGTATCAAAAATTGGATTTTTGAGTAAGAACACAACCAAAAGTTTTGAACTTGATTTGCAAAATTGACCAATCAAACGAACGAATTAGGGTGTGAAATTTTGCAGAAATTCTTATAATGATAATGCTAACACAACCCAATAAGCAAAAACAACTGATTTCGACTGAATCAAAAAGTCAAAAATTCAAGAATAGTCAGACGAGTAAAAGTCAAACTAACCAGAATTTGATGAATGGAACTTTGAATCGAATCCGTCCGTCTGCTCTGATACCAATTGTAGGATCCAGATTCGTGCAACAAATATGAAATCGAAAGTATGAATAGTAAGAACAATGATTTCAACTGGTCATCCCTGTATTAAGCTTTCAATCAGAGAATTTTACAATACAAGTAAGAAAGCTAATGAGATGATTAGCTTGTTTTTCCAAGCTAATACAACATTATATACTATGGGCCCGTGGAAACAAGCCCACGGCCCATTCACTATGGACTATGTTTAAACAATAACACTTTGACCCTTGAACTTTAAATCAACATATAAAACCTGCCCTAACAAAAACTGTCTTTTTCTAGTGTCTTTTTCTAGGCCTAGACTGCTTGGAAAGGACAAGATTGCATTTGGAAAAACCTACTGTTCTATGAGCAGTTCCCGAACTTCTCAAGGAATTGTTTATTAGGTAACATTTGTTTGTCGATACTATGCATCTCCTTTGCTGGCATATGCAGCTTTAAACAAATTCGCACATTTCACATGTATATGTTTTTCTAGGATTTTTCAAAGGGTATTCGCTTGGAGGAGCTAAATGTGTTGCTGAAGCAGACTGTTATGGTCAGTTCTTGTTATTTGTGGACTCTTATCATTTGTTGAACTTCTCAAAGAAAAAAAGAAGAAGAAATAGATGGATCTTTTCAAATCTGCAAGGATTGGATACAATTTTAAACATGACAAAAAAGTAAAGAGCGTCTTACAACATTGGATTTATTATAAGGTTAAATCTAGAAAGAGGACTCTTTTTTTCGGGACAAAGAAAAATTGTGAAGTGGACCTCCTTCTGGGATGGAGGGAGTCTTTTATAAATGGGTTTGACCAATGAAGCTGGGAGTCAATTTCAAGCTCTATTATTGTTTGCTTAATCATCTGTTCCATTTATATCTTGAAGGTTTTCTTCAAAATTGCTGTTTGTTTATGTTATGTAGATAAGACGCTTGAAGGAGCATGTCTTGATGCAATTACCACCCATACGACGACAAATCATAAACTTGGTTTTGAAGAAATCAGATTTAGATTCTGCAATAGCAATTTGCAGCAGGACAAATGATGATGCTTTTACAGAAAATGATGTCGAAGATGGTCCATCGGATGAGAATAAACATGATGATAAAAGTAAGATTTCAAAATTTCATTTGTTTGTCTATGTAAACAAGGTTAATCATTCTCGGCTTCTAGACAATAATACATGCTCCTCTAAATTATGATTGTCTCTTTGTTTGGCAAATTCCTTCAATAGAACTTGTCTATCCATATCAACTGTAAGAATTTCCTGTTCTTTTTCTTTCTTTCAGAAGATGATGCTGGTAGAAACTCTTCAAAACCATCCAATCAAGCTATTGGTATTGCAAAACTATCAGGATTCCTAGAGTGGCTACTTATGCATCCAATCATTGCCGAATCTGATGATGATGAAAAGTTTGAATCAAGTCAAAGTTCTCATAAAATGATAATATTTGCTCACCATCATAAGGTTACTGATAGAATAGAGGTGAGGAAGTCTTTCCTTTCCCCTTTTGTATACCATTCATACAATAGTAAACTTGTTCATTTACGAAGCCCTCTCTTATAATTGACCTTTGGCAATGAAGAGAGAAGTTTGCACGAAAAAATGCTAGCATATTTGTTATCTTTCTGATAACAATCAAAATTATTTTGAGCCATCTGCTTTCGTGTATTCTTTGTAATAAAAGGTTGAATGAACTAGGTTTCTCTGTATTGGAATATATTTTGCATTTCACTTTGTACTTGTCCTAATATCTTTTAACTTAACAAGAATTCCTATGTGAGAAAGGGATCAAGTTTGTACGTATTGATGCACGTGATGCATCTGCCAGAGATAGACAACAAGGTATCCATTCTTTCCAACATTCAAAAGAGGCATGTAAAGTGTCTTCTTAGTAGACTGTCTTCAATTCTGTGAGCATTTTAATGAAATTCACCACCTAGCCAGCTTTGTCCAATTCATCAACTTCATACAGGATATAATCTTTATTAAACATAGTGCATGAATCCCAATATTTGCTTTACAAAAGACCCGTTGGGTTTTCCGGTTTGCATAATAAGTTCATAAAGAACAATAGCTTTGGTGAAGTAGGCGAAGGTTTGTGTGAGAAGTTGAGGTTAACGTGAGAAGCATGAGAAGTGGATCTGAACCGTTGGTCACTTTTAATCAAATGCCCTCCCATGGAATTGCGTCTTAGAAGAGAATTGATCTGGTGCATCTCATCCTAAGGTGCGTCCATTTCTCATCCAAATGGTTGATAACTACTTCTCACGCTTCTCACGTTAACCTCAACTTCTCACCAGAACCCAACCCCCAACCCCCAACCCCCAACCCTGGTGAAATATGTATGAAGTTTTTCGCACTTTGTAATAATAATAACTGTGCTACATGACTTGTCAGGTTAAAATTGCATTGGTTGGGATACTTGCTGGGAGTAGTGGACTTGACTTATCAGCTGCACAGAATGTGGTGTTCCTAGAATTGCCTTAGAAAATATCTGACTTTCAACAGGTGCAACAATTGTGAGCATTGTATGTTTTGATGGGTGTTATCTTATCGTTACATTTTTAGAGATTATTCTCTTAAAGGTCCATAAGCTCATTCTTTAGTAACCAAAAGAAGTAGAAAGGATGTGCTTGTGTATATGTTAAAGGGAACAATTTAGGCATGCAGAACATATTTACATGCATTTCTTCCCATAAAATCACCCAGGTTGAGTGATTTTTTGTTCTACTTATTTCAACTGTTGTGCTTGCTTGATGCAAATTGTGTAATTTTCTAGGCTGAAAGTCGAGCTTATAGGCGTGGTCAAACTAAAGCAGTCAACGTTTATATATTTTGTGCCAAGGTGCTCATAGCCTCATACTCATCTATCTAATATCTATATTGTTTGGGTCCATGTATGATTCAGTTTTTGAACTCTCTTGAGCATTGGTGATTTCTTTTCAGGACACTTCGGATGAGTCCCACTTGAGAAGATTGAATACAAGTTTGCATCGTACTTCATCTACTATAGATGGGAAGTATGGATCATTGAAGGAGATCATGGTACCTCCCTATCAATTTTTGGAATTTATTTTTGGTTAGTTGAATCTCATTCAGATGGTTCAATCTCCACGTGCTTCGATCTCCAACGTTTCTTGTAGATTTGTACATGAGATATAAGTGCTAGAAAAGCAATTCATGAAAATTACTTTTGCAGATCGAAGATATTTATTTACTTGAAATGATTTATGGAAGTGACAGGAAATAGAATTTGGTCTCTGAGGGGGAAAACAATGGTGAATCTTCTTCCGCTGAGCTAGTGAGATGCTCTCAATATTCGTGTGGTGAAGATGCAAATAGCGGTGATTCATATCTCAAAGCCAGTTACAAGAACAATGTACTCGCTCCAAACACTTCCTTTTGGTGTTCTTAGCAGTAGGTTCAATTATCTGGCTTTTTTTGAAGTCATTGTCACTGAATCAAGATTTTAATTGTTCTACAGGCTTAAATCGTTCCTGATATACATAGTGAAGAGCTTATGGCTTCCAATGGAACAATAGAAGAATATATTCGTGAAAGTAGTCGGGAAAATAGAGTTCTTCCACACACTGCACATGAGGCTGACAAGTCTAATCTGATGGAAATACCACGGGATGGGCTGCTTATTGACCAGGTTGAAGCTGACACAGATTGCATCCCAGCACATTCTCTCTGCTTTGAGGTAGAGAACTGAACCTAGTTGATAATAATGTAAAATGACCTTTAAGGACATGTTGAAAAATTAATTGTTTTACCAATGTTACTTTTTTCTAGTCAGCAAATACACCGGAAGAATCCACTTGTATTCATGTATCCTGGGAGTAGAAGCAAGGCCTACCCCATTATTTAAAAAATTCCGACCAGAGGAACTTGAGACAAAAGATCCTGTGATTCATGACAGCAAGAAACTGGGTCGTAAATGTATCAATGATGATTTGATATACTTGCCTGCTCTTGTGTATTTTGTTAAAGAATGGAACAGTCTCAGACCTATTCAGCAAAGTATACTATACAAAAGCCTCTGCAACTTCCTTTGGCTGTTGAGTTGTGTCTGAATGAAAGCCAAAACCATGACAAAGAGGTTTGTTTGAAAACTCTTCATTCACACATGCACCTATAGATACATAGGGTCAGGTTCACGGAAAACCTAAAAAAAATGGAAAACTGAGCAACACCCTGATAGCCCTTCATCTAGAAGGTATGCATTTGTGCATACACGTGATTTGTAACATGCACACATGCATAAAAACCATAAAACAACTTAATTTACTTGTATGCACAAGGGCATACCGTCCAAACGAAGGGCAACCAGGGTGTTCCTTAGTTTTCCATTTTTTGAAGTTTTTCCCTGAACCTCCCTCTAGATACATATATAAACATTTATTATCGTATATAAATCTATGTATGTAAATATTTTATTAGTCCAACCATTTATAGGGATTGCTAAAAGGAGGAGGTAAGAAGCGTGGTACATCGCTGGATGAAATAAGCCACCCCCTACCCCCAAATGCTGTATGGAAGAGTGTTTCTCTCTTTCACCGAAAAAAAGAGAGATACTACCTGCAGGGTTGGACAGATGAGCCACTCTGTAAACTGTGTCAAAAAGTTTGCAAGTAAGCCGAGTTACAGTTAACATAAAAAAAATTACATTAGAATATCGCTTAAGAACCAAGTCTAATCACATTTCCAGGAAGAAGAGTGCCAAGGAACCAACTATTCATGTTTTTTTTATGATGAATGTCGTTGATAACGTTCTCGAATGGAAGCAAGCGACAACGTTGCTTAAATATGTATTCGATATCAAATGAGAATCGAATTTTGAGAACGTAGGAACCAACTATTCATGTTTTTTTATGATGAATGTCGTGAACTCGTGATGAAAGTTACTCATCATGAAAATGCATGAAATTCATGATGAAAATGCATGATACACTGCAACAAAATCTGGTTTACAAGACGCCAAAAATGTCTAAGTGTCATAATAGAGTCATTTTTCGAATAACGTCATTAGAGATGGCCATTCCGGCCCGGCCCGACCAGACCCGACACTGGAACTTGGCCATCTTGTCGCCATATAAACAAATTAATAGGACACTTTCATAAAAAGCTTGTCAAGCCCTTGTAATCTTATTTTAACACTTTTAATAGGACCAAAAAGACAAATTTATCCATACAGGACTTAATGGAAAATTTGGTAAACAACCCCTAAGTCCTTTATGGATAAAGCTATATGTATGGATTAATTTGTCTGTATAGATTGAAAAGGTTTTTGTTTAGGAGGATCTTTCCATAGACGAAAGGAGTGTATTTTTGAATCGGGAGGGGTAGGTTTGGAAAAGGTTTTCTTACAACATAAAACTCCCCCTAAAAGCTTATCGAATAAGCTACTGTCTATGTCATTAAGCCACTATCAAACAGTAGTCATGTTGACCGAATAAGTTGTGAGTCCCACTAGGCTCATTAAACTGCTAACTAACAGGCCCTTAGACAGTTTTTACTTCCAATAAACTCGATGATGTAGTGATACTAATAATGAAAATGCACGATATTATGATTAATGAAAACACATGATGTTCAACGATATTCATGATTATTTAGGGTTATTCATCGTGAATAATACATGAAATAGTTGGTTCTCGATTCTCAAAATACTTACGGTTCTAATGTGAAATTTTCCTATTTAATAAGGAAAATTACCTCAAACCGGATGTTTCCGTCTTCACTGTTTCCTCTTTAACGGCTTCCAAAAAGCGTCCATCTATGTTGATAAAAGCTCGTTATAATCGGTTTTTGCCACTATGTTAAAACTGTTATCAATAGTCTCTACAACGATCACTTAAATTGTGTTTTAAAACATGTATTTTCACCGATCATGACACATCTAAAGCGCATGTATAAAAACACAATTCAGATCAAGATTTTCTTATAATGACAAACGACTTGAGAGATAATACTGCTTTTGGTACTTGGGTATCTGTATCACCAAAGACCCTCGTGGTATTTGTATTGGATTTGTGCACAAAAGTTCCTTTCAAAATTGATTTTTATTCAAACATTAAAAAAGGAAGCACATCATATTTAAAATCATCAATTTCACAGGTTTCCAACATATTTATTAAAAAAATTGTCAAATGAAGATTTTTTTATCCAAAACATCAATTTTACAGATGACAGGTCTTCCTCTTCAACGCATTTGAGGAAGCACATATCATTTCATGGACCAAACATCAATTTCACGGACCAAAACTCCAATTCATAAAGGAATCCATGATCACGGACCCTTTCACGGAAATTTTGGGTATTTTTGTTAAATTGAAGAGAGTTTGGGCATTTCAGTGATTGAACTTTGAACTTGGGGCATTTTAATTAATTTCCCTAAAGTTTACTCTTAATAATATAACCAAATGCATTATTTAATTTTATAAAAAATTGAAATCGGGTGGGTAGTTGAAACTTGAGAAATCATTTGGTTAAAACCCCATGAAGACATTAAAGAATTCAATTGACCAAATGCAAATGAGGTTCACGCATGTCCAGTGAGAATCAATAATAAAAATACAAAACCAGAAGCAGTCGTCGATAAAAGTCGAGAAAGCAAACGACAAGTTTTCTTAGTTTTTCTTCTTGAGGTGATGAAATGAGATCAAACGATGCGCTCTAACTCCCTTGCGTAACTGAGAGTCTGGTTTATAAGTTGGAGAGATGGAATCTCCTTGCATGGTGCAGAATCTTTGGCCTTCTGGAACACCACTGATCCATTCTTTACCTCCCATTCTGGATGCTCCTGCAATTTCCATTTTAACATCATATTCATATTCAGACTCGAGAAATATAACTAAAAAATCCACATGAAAATTTTGATATGAGTGAGTTCTAGATGTTGTACCTCTTTGATGTATTCGAAAAGTTCTTGAACTGAGGAAAGCAAGACCATTTGTCGGGCATCTTTAACAGTAAGAGAATCGTATGCCTTCTCACTGCACCCGGCAATCTCATCCCTGCACCAAATCAATTTATTAACGACTGAAATTTGTAAAAATGGACGAGTTATTTGCATCTATAACTATTAATCTTGTTCTATAATGTAGGCAACTGACATCTAAAAGTTACTGGCCAACAGTATAATGAGAGCTTAATGGGACTCACATCTTCTTCGATCAGTTATACATGACTGTTTGTAGTGGATTAATGATATAGAAAGTAGCTTATTCGGTAAGCTTCTAGAGGGGAGCTTTATGTAGAAAGCCAAATTTTAACCAAACCTGCCCCTCATAATTAAAAAAACACGCTCCTTCCATCTATATAAAAAACGCTCCCAAACAAAAGATCTATACAGACAGATTAATCCAGACTGCTTTATCCATATAGGACTTAGGGGTGGTTTTGTTTACTTTTTTTACTTAGGCAAAAAGACCCGGTTGGATTATTTCTGGTATTAAATTGTTTGAGGTGACTTAATAGGGACAAATGAGGGGTTCTGGCTTGTTCCATATAGGCATTTTAGCTTAATGGCTTTATGATTAAGCCACAAAGAAACACTCATGTATGGCTGAGCAAATATGTCGCGCAAACATTAAGCTCATTAAGCTCTAAGTAAACATCCCCTTAATAAAAACCAACCAAACAACCCCTAAATCAAGCAATTCTGACCTGACTGTCCTTGCCAACAGATCCATGAAATAAACGTAAGTTTCATGAGGTACCGTCTGTCTAGCACTCAAAACGCGGTTGTAAGCCCCTTTCATGAACGATTGTTTGAGCTCAACTGCATGTTTGATACACGGGTTTTCAAGAGCGGTGGCGGAAAGTAGCTCTAATTCAGTGTGAAACTCAACGATTCTGTTTTGTACAAAGAGTCTTAAAAGGTTGAGACCTAAGATCTGGTACTCCTGTGGGGATTGTGGGAGACGGCCATTGTTCCAACAAAAACAAGATTAAAATTATAACCAACGTTTTATGAAGGAAATGGTACGTAAGTATACAAATGGTATCAAATCAAAAAGCTAAAAACAATGGTTCTTTAAAGCAGACGCGCTTAAAGTTTATTTCTTCCAAACCCAGACAAAAAGACCATTGTTACCCTGCATCTGTGTAGTAAGGCTTCAGCTGAAAGAAATCTCTCTAAAATGCATCTTGATCTTCCATCTTTACACTAAGCACAACAGCATGCTCGTAAATATCCCCTAAAATTGTCAAAATAGATTTTATAAGAGCCAAATTTGCATGGGAGAGTTATTTACAAACTATAATATTGGGTTTATTATGCTAAATAAGAGTCGAATGAAAAATCCCCATACGAATTAGTTTTAAATTAGGTGTTGGTTAGTTTAATAAATTTCCTATTTCATTTGGGGTTTCTTTAGTTCCTTAGTCATGAAGGACTAATTTTGTAAAGGCTATAAAAGGTAAGCCTTGGCCGAATTTTTGAGTGAAGTTCGACGTTCCCTAAAGAGTTGTTTGCTTTTATCTGTGTTCTTGCACGAAAAAACATGCTATAAAAAACATTCATGGATTAATCACCCTCTTTTACCTTTCAGTCAATTTAATAGTTTCCTATCACCTAAAGAATAGAGGCATCTCCTAATCCTCATTCAATTTATTCTAATTTTTTTTATCATTCTAAGCAATCAGATTTCTACCCTTTCTTAGGGGTTGATGCTGAATTGACTATTGGGGGTTTCAAGGTGGTGCTTTGAAGGTTCAAATACATAAAGGATTCCAAGCTTACTCTTAATGATTCCATATCAGAAGGTGACAGTTACAATATGATACACTTCACCAATGAGCTTCTACCATAGAAGCTTCATTAATGTATATGAATAACATCAAAATCAAACCTATTTAGAGTTCACATGGATCATCTCCCGCAAACATTTTATTGTATGCATAAACAATAAACATTAAAGGATCGCTACACAATAAGTATGAGAGAGGTGGCAATGAAATACAAGATACTGAATACTTATTTGCCAGAGTTAACTCTTGAATTGCATTAGGAGTTTCTTCAAATAATGAAGGGAGGCTTTTAAATTCTATCAGCAGGATCTGCAAGTTACGAATCAAGACGGATTATACATTGCTGATATGTAAGACCCTGTGGTCCCATCCAGTTGACATAACTTGTTTAAGTTAATACTCAATTGGCAAGGAAATTCAAGCCTCATGGCATATGTTAGACCAAAATATCATGAAATCTCCAATTCAGGTAGCTAAATTTTGACCGATTAGCTTTAACTAAAAAACCTGGTATGAATGATGAATCTAGTATTTACAAAGTACAAACAAATCACTTATTCATAACTACTTCCTCAATATAATTATGCCAACAAGTCAACCACTGTAGAATCCAGATCCGTGCAACAAATATTAAATTGAATATGATAAAGAAATAAGAAAATATGATTTCAACTGGTCATCCTGTAACACCCCGAAAATCCTAACTCCAATTGTAAATGAGTCTACCTAGAAGTATTAAAAGGACAAGGTTTCGCATTGGAAGGTAGGACGCGTAATGCCTATTGGATCGCATGAGAAATCGGGCAAGATTGGGTCAGTACAAAGCCAGCGAGTATGACACTCACGAGAGTGACATGGTCACTTTCGCAGTGTCACTCTCGCCGAATATGTACCGAGAGGTGGGGAGAAGCCAGCGAGAATGACACTCGCGATAGTGACATGGTCACTTTCGCAATGTCACTCTCGCCAAGATTGTACCGAGGGCATTTCGGGTAGCGGGCGAGTATACCCGGTGAAAGTGATATGGTCACTTTCGCAGTGTCACTCTCGCCGTCGGGCTCCAGAGGGTTTTAAACCCACGACTTCAGCTTCCTTTTCATTTTCTTTTCCACACCTCTCTCCTTAAACTCTCTCAAGACGAAACCCTAAACCTTCAAAACGATTTTGAAGCCCTTGAAGCGACAAATCTTGTAAATCAAAGTCTTTCCTCCATCTCTTCACAAGAATTCTTTGGTTGAGGTTGGTATTTCTCATCTCATCTCCTTTTGGTTGGAATTTCTACACTTTCTAGGGTTTTACCCAACCCTCACCTAAACCTTTTCCTTTCTTTAGATGAAACGAAGAATGAGGCTCACTATGGTAACACTAGAAGTGTTTGGTTGGTGGATTCACTTGATGATTGAGGTAATCTTCTATTCTCTTCTTTTTGGAAACTAGGGTTTTGATGTATTTGTTATTTTGGGTGTAATATGTTGGGAGAAATGATTCTAAGTGTTTAGGGAATGATTCTACATGGTTTTATTGTGTTATTGATGGTTGGAAATTTATAAACCTAGGTTTTGGAAGTTTTGGCTTGAGGATGCAAACTTCATCAAAGGAGCATACGTTTGGAGGAACTCTAGATTTAACTTAATCTAGCCAGGTGAGTTCAATTCACATTGCGAAAACTTTGTACATGCCAAAATGCTATTTTTCCAAGTAATTGTGTGTTTTACCTGAAAATTATCAATAATGGGTTATTTGGTGGATTTTACCTTTGGAGGTATTAATTGTTGTAAATATTATAAAACACTACTTTTGGATATTTTGGAAAATGTGATAATAAATCATACATGAAATGAGTTGTTGATTTATGTAATAAATGGAGTCTACTAATTATAAAGAAAATGCATTGTAGATGTTTTGGAAATATGCATATAGTACATCATGTAATGTTTTGAAAACGTAAAGGCGTGAGTCCTTGGAGATGAGGGTTTACCCGATCCAAAAGTGTTATTTCGGGTTTTCTTGGAATCAAAGTATTTACCGGCAAACGGTGTGTGTGGTTATATTTGATGTCATTTTATAACTTTCATAAACTACCTTTTGGAGTTAGTTGAGCATGAGGCTCGGTATTGAACCTTATTAAGTCTTGAGGACATTTGTCCAGTTTTGGTAATTCAAGATTGAGTTTTGAAAATGAATTATGTTATTGGGAATTGCATGTTTTGAATGCATGTGTTTATTTATTTGGAGTCGTGTAATATTTAGACCTTGATAGCTATGGATCCATAAGCATTTGAGTTTCCCCTTAGTCTCACGGGCAAGAGGTCGGGATTGATTGAGCCTAGTTTACGAGATGTTAGTTTCTTTTGTAGCACGGGATAGGCATCGGGATCCATGATAAGTAAGGCGTGGACCTAGATGGTCGGGCGTCGTCTCATGGGCAGTAAGGTGTAATCCCTAATATGCTATTGTGGATTTGGTGACCCAATGTATAGACCTGGAGTGGTTAAAGTTGGGGGCATCCTAGTCTCATGAGCAATAGATCTGGAGTGATTGAGCTCAGTTTTACGAGAGTAATCCACATGGGTGTTTTATTACATAGTAAGTGACCCACTTTAGTGTTCCGTCACGTGCGATGTATACGGGTCTCCCCCGTCACCGAAAGGTGTTGTTTTGGGTAATTGTTACTACTCATGTTTTCGGTGGCGTGTTATATTTATATGGATTGTTTTCCATGGTGTGCAAGTTGTAGTTTATATTTCATCCGTGTGCGATGTTTTGGGTATTTGTGTTTATCCATTTTTGGTAACATACCATATTTATGAGAATTGTTCTATTTTCACATTATATGAGTTGTGAATCATGTTTCATCCATGTTTTGGGATGTTTGGAATAATGATGAATTATTTATGTATTTAATCGCTTTAAGAATCAAATGCTATTTCACCTTTCGGATACGGGTCTTCCCGTTTATGGTATTTGGATTTTTATACACTTTACGTTGGCGTATGTTTGGCTTAGTATTATGTTTCCAATGAATGTTTATATTTAAATGGATGGTTTCCACGTTTTATGGGTTGAGTATGTATTGTCAACCGTATTTGAAAGTTTTGCCTAAAACAAAATTTATTCACGTATTCGAGTGAGTTGGGGTTAGTAACTCATTTTGGAAAACGCTTTGCACTTTCGGGAATGTTTCCCATGGATTTTGGGTACGTTGGAAAATGAGTCGTTTATGCCCGTTTGGGAAACCTTTGGAAAAGATAATCTTTGTCGCAAACTTTCAATGAAAGATTTTATCTAAGTCATGACTATAACTACTAACTTCCAATTTACGATTTTATATGGTCATGATAAAATGCTTCAACTCACTAGGCGTAAGCCTAACCCTTTTATTTGTCGGCATGTGCAACATGCTTAGGTTGGGGTAGCTCTAGCTACATTGGGAAGTGGCGAGTGCTAGTAAAGCGCACATGAGGTGACTTGTTTAGTGAAGTGTTCCGCATTCGTTTGGACTAGCAACTTGCATTGTATTAAGTGACACCCGATTGAGTTATTTTCTTGAAGTTATTGAGATGTTTTAAATCTGAGGTATTTTCAGGAATGAATTGTAGAGATGATTTTATCTCATTTGATTATTTTATTGATTTTAAAGTTAGTTGCTCGTTACAAAATTTGAGGGTGTTACACATCCCTTTCATTAACTTTCAGAGAGAATATTACAGTACGAATTAGAAAGCTAAGAGATGATTTGCTTGTTTTTCCAAGCTAATCAACATTAATAATGATGGGCCCGTGGTTAACAAGCCCACGACCCGTTCACTAATAGGCTCTAGTTTCAACAAATACAGTTTAACCCTTGAACTTTAAATCAACAGTAAAACTGCTCTAACAATCTCCCCCTTTGATTTGAAGTTCGAGTTCGCGCTCCAGCTCTTGCCAGTTGAATACGTATCGTTTGCGCAACGCGAAGTGAACCTCGATGAATCTGATTGCACGGCGATAGTCGATTCGGTCTTCAATCATTTCCAAAGCTTCCTGAGCAGTTGTTTCATTCGGATTCGGGACATATGAATGCTTTGGATTCTCAGACTCATGCTGAATAATCTTTCGAAGAGCATCTCTGACCTTTAGGAGCGTGCCGTCAAAAAATCTGTCTACCTGACTGAAACGCAGAAACTTCTTTTCGTTCTGTTCGTTGTTGTAGACTATCCCGAATTCCGGTTGTAGAAGCAATGAGTTCTCGGGATACATCTTCAGTTCAGGAGCTTTCAGATTTGGTTTTATCAGATTGACTTTCTTTGCCCTATTCTCGACAGCCATTTAAAAATCCGTTAAGTATGACATCATGATAGTACGGACCAGGTGTTAATCTCTAGCGGTCGGACGGTTCTTGAACGTAAGTCTGTCAGTAATACCAGAAAGTCGAGCGGTCGGAGGTTCTTGAAATCGGCTTCAGAGAATCTCCATTCATTACCATCTTCGCGACGAACGGTGAAGACTGGATAGACGATCCTCATGATACGGCATGAATGGATGTTAAGAACCTCTGTGATCTGATGCTTTGATCTGAGTTGACTGACTGGAAGACACCGCTGCATTGCAAGTATGTAACGCCGTTGGTATTCGGGGTCGAGGTTGTAAATACCAAGGCAAAAGGTCGGCTCGATCGGGCGAATTCTGTGGACGAACAACTTCTTTAAAGATTCCTCCAGATGAGGGATAAGTACCGTGATCTTCTCCCAGCGGATTTGTTGTTGTTGAGGATGGGGAGGAAGATCAGAAGTTGTCGTGGGAGGAGCAGTAGACGGAAGATCGGTAGTAGTAGTGTCTGGTCTTGTTGATGATGTTCCGGTGGGTTGAGCATAGTGAACGGGAGATGCTCCATATAAGTTTTGGAGCAGGAACTGGTCGTAGTCAATATTGTCGTCCTCATCAGTTGGGAAGACCAGATTTACCTGGAGATTTACGGCACTGGCGGCTTTTTCATACCATGCATCTTCGGTCTCCGGGTTGGTCTCACAATCTGGATCTATCATGTCCAGTAACGGCCTGTCTGACGAGTCAAAGTTAACCAGTTCCTGTGTTGAACCCTCGGGCTTTTCAACCGTCGGGTCTTCTTCATCTGAAATTTCCATATCTATGACCATGTCTGCTAGTGGCAACTCGGCTTCAGGTGCTTTTGATGTAGTTGCCGCAGTTGGGGGTTCCTGTTGAACCACTGTTGTAGCTTCAACAGTCATGATCTGAGCGGTCTCGGTTAGGCGTAGACGCTTCTCCCCCTCATGGTGATCAGGATCATCCTGGTCATCGTGCCTGCGTTTGAGACCGCCGACTTGACTCTTACAGGTGTCTTCGAGTGAACGGACCCTCTCAGACAGCATGGTTAGCGCTTTATTGTAGTTGTTGAGGGTCGAGTCAATGGAGTCGAGGCGCGAGATAATAGATGAAGATGGAGCAGTGACCTGTGATTGGAAAACGGAGATTAGGTCTGCTTCGGTAGATGTGGTGGTGTCAGATTCCTGGAGCAGTTGGGCCAACAGCATCGTCTTTAGGGTCTCCACCGAATAGATAGGTTGTTGTTGAGTCGGTGGAGGTACATAGGCGGTTTTGGTTTCGACGACGTGGCTCTTTCCTTTGATAGCTCGCATCGCTTTGGCAAGTTCAGCGGCTACATGTTCTTGCATCTGCTGCTCCATAACCTGTCGGACAGTCTCAAGGGTGCTGTCCAGAGACCCTTTTGACACAAAGTCGGGTAAACTAGCACCGGGATCACTTAGATTTCCCGTTGAGGCATCCGCCACAGAGGCAGAGCCACCTACGTTCACAGTTGGCAAAGGGGTAGCTGTAATAGGATTTCCCGATGATCCTTGTGTTTCACCTAGAGGTGAAGACACTACAGCGGTTCCGGTCGAGTCACGAAGAGTCTCGACTTGGTATTGCTCAACTTCGAGTGTCCTAGCCGAAGAATGGTCAATATCAAGAGGTGCTAGACTCGATTGTGCACGAAATGAAGTTGAGACCGGGGGAGGCTGGTCTCTGGTTTCAACACCGGAACCCTCCAAATGAGGGATCAGCGGAAGTTGTGCTAAATCCCCGTGCAAGACTGAAACATCCGTCATTTGAGAGACGGATGAGTGGCTGAGGAGGTCGTACAATTGCTCCGCTGGGTCCATGGAGGCTTCTTCAATACCCCGTCCCAACAAATGAGACGGGATAGCAGATGTGGCAACCCGGATATCACATGGCTGGGTTCGCTCAGGAGCCTCGTTATCTTTACGGCTCGATCTTTCCTGGTTCGACTTCGAACGCAGTTCCCTCCGTCTCACAAGATCTAAATCATCTAAAAATCCCTCCGACTTCTCACATGTTCTATGTCCCGAGGAAGGTCCCTCCGGCGCTGGCTGGACCATGGGATTTCCTAACGCTCGTCTATATGCTATCACATGTAGGGTTTCAGGCATATGCATAGACCGAATATTATCCTGCTCCCCCTCAAAACATACATGGGGATTGACTTGCTCCCCCTCGGAGTGAGAGTAACATCAACCCAAGAAAAATATTTAGACTTAGTAAGAAAAACAGTGTGAAGCTTGCCCTCGGATTTTGTGGAGGTTGTTGATCCGTCATGGAATATCTATAAAAGACCCAAAGTTAGTAAAGAGGACGGATAAACAAGTTCCAGCGCATACCTTTGCATTAAATGGCTCAATCTGAGACAGATTGAGGACTGGCAGTGATGAAACAGGTACTGGACTGACAAACACAGAGGTGTCCGGACAACATATTGGAAAACAATAGTTTCCGGACAAACCATTGTATCCGGACAACAACAGTTTCCGGATGGCAGGATAGATTCCGGATAATGTTGAGCATTCCGGACAAAATAGGACTGTCCGAATAAAAATGACCCTTCTCTCGCTCCCCCTCAATCTGAGCATGGGGACGAATGTGCTCCCCCTCAGAATTTGCGCATAGAGTGAGGTGCACACGGGAGTATCCACACACATAAAAACTTTTCAGCATTTTATAAAAAAAAAATGTGTGTGACGCTCCCCCTTAATAGTAGATCAACATACCTGATAGTTGATCATGCTCCCCCTAAACACATGAGCAACTCTTGAAATCACAAGTATATACAAACTTCACGTCTTCGTAATATTGTTCCTTGTAGATCGTGAGCAGCTCCCTCCTTTCGGTCATGTGTGTGGGGCATACAGAGTTTGAGTATCACACATGACCGTCCTGCAAAACAAGTTTAGCGGACTTTGGGTACCCAGATTTGCCTGGATCCCGGAGGGTTAGGTTTGGCACCGTTTGGGGAAGCTTGCTTTGTCCCAACTTTCCCTTTAGGTGTAGGATTTACATCGGTAGAGGGAACTGGTTTTGGCACTTGTTTCCTCTTCGGTGCATAATTTGCACTTTTAGGAGGAACAAATTTTGTAGCAGCTTTCCACCTGGGTGCCGGTTTAACCCCAGTAGGAGCAGCTCGTGTAGGAATAGGGTGAGTCTCCCTGTAACATCCCTTAATTCCAACATACAAGTTTCATATAATTCACCACAAAATAACATATCATAATCCAAATACGGTCCCTTAAATTCTACAATTAGGTCTTTCAGTACAAACTTTTCGAATAAAGTAAAATACATAACAACTACTAATTATAACTGAAATCTTCATAATCATTCAACATCCACAAAAGCTAAACATGAGACATCCTATCATAGCCTTTTGTTTGCTCCTTGACCTGGAATACATATTTTAAAACAAAAATGAGGGTTAGACCTTGAGTTCTAGTGAGAAAAATCCCCGTTAGTAAAAGAAAACATTTGCACATAATTCACGTAAGAATACCAAATATGACTCATGCATCATGTATCTTTCCATCTCTATCTCTTTTCTTTTCCTTGGCCATATTAATTGGTAGCAAGCCAATTAATTAATTTACACCGCTGTACTAAATACAGCCAACACCACTGTCCCTTTGTACAGCCAACTTTCACCGGTCCTAAGCCCGGCCAACTAGTACTCATACAATGTAATATTCATATAAACACTATATGCACCATATTACATTAAATCACATATATGTATTCCATCTGAAAACATTTCAAATAAAAACTCACCTCGTGCGTTATTACAAAAACTCTTTCAAGGTAATTCACGTAAGTCGCCCCTTCACCGAATCTGAAATCACAAAATACCAAATATTTCTCTTAACGCTAAACTCATGAAATCCTCAACCCAAGTCGCAACCCAAAAAGACATGAAATCGCAATGAACAGTACAAGTCGCAACCGTGATGAACAGTACAAAGTCGCAACCTCTTACTGCGACTTCACCCCGAAATCGCAACCCACTATTGCGACTCCATCCCAAATCGCAATCAACTACTGCGATTCCAAACCCAAATCGCAATCAACTACTGCGATTCCAATCCAAGTCGCAAACGACCATTGCGACTTCATACCCAAGTCCCAACCAACTATTGCGACTCCGATAAATGTCGCAGTCGTCCGTTGCGACTTCGATGAATACTAGCCTACTACGACTTCGATGAATATTAGCCTACTGCGACTTCGATGAATGTCTCAGCCTACTGCTTCATCCTAAAACCCATATTTTTGTAGTTTTATTCTATGCAAGATTATGTAACTTTGCAGATATGTTTTATACTACCATTAGAACACTATTCCAAACCCATAATTATCATATCTTTCTAAAATAGCATAACCCACTTCTAGGATTCATGTAAAACCTATTATACATAAAAATGAAGAATTAGGATGAATTGTTACCTTGTTTTCTTCAGTTGTTATAAGCAATTCCAGCAGAAAAATCTATAGCTTTCCTTCTTCTTCTTTAGTTTTCCATCTTCTCTCTCTTCTCTCTCTTTTCACGAAACACACACACACACACTAGTTCTTAGGATATTTCTAAATGTGTCAAAAAGGGTGACACCTATTACTTCTTGCTGGAAGTAAGACGGTGATGGAGAGGGATTTAGATAAATTGACCAAACAAACCCTAGACTTCACTCATTATAGCAAAATACACCCCTTTACTTCCATATTAAATATTAAAACTTACCCCTTAACTTCTAACTCCTTAAATACCCATATAAACTTATAAGATTTTCATATTTTAAATTAAATAAAATACCTGGTTATTACAACATCCCCCCCCTTAAAAGAATTCTGTCCCGGAATTCAGTTAAGAGAAAAGATGAGGGTATTTGGCTCTCATTTCTAACTCTGACTCCCACGTAGCATCCTGACCTCTGTGATGTTTCCATTGATCCTTTACCTGCCTGATCTCCTTATTCCTCAATACTTTAACCTTGTGATCCACTATAGCTTCTGGTTCTTCCACGTAGTTCAGCTTTTCATCAACCTGGATATCCGGTAGAGAGACTGCCTGATCTGGTGATACCAAACATTTTCGAAAATTTGACACATGAAAAGCGTTGTGGATTATGCTTAACTCTGGAGGTAAATCTAATCGGTAAGCCACTTCCCCAATTCTTTCGGAAATTTCAAATGGCCCAATATACCGCGGACTGAGTTTACCTTGCTTCCCAAAACGTATGACTCCTTTCCAAGGTGAAACTTTTAACATCACAAATTCCCCAACCTGAAATTCTAACGGTTTCCGACGTCGATCTGCATAACTTTTCTGTCTGTACTATTTCTGGCCCTGCTAACTGCTTTTCCCCCACTTCATTCCAACACAAGGGCGTTCGGCATTTCCTACCATACAATACTTCAAACGGTGCCGCCTGAATACTAGAATGATAACTGTTGTTGTAAGCGAACTCTATCAAAGGCAAATGTTTATCCCATGATCCTCCAAAATCAACTATGCAAGCCCGGAGCATATCTTCTAAAGTCTGAATTGTTCTTTCACTCTGGCCATCAGTTTGAGGATGATATGTTGTACTTAACTTTATCTGCGTCCCCATTTCGTTCTGAAAACTTCTCCAAAATCTAGAAGTAAAACGACTATCTCGATCAGAAATAATCGAAATTGGTACTCCATGTCGAGTTACTATTTCATTAATGTACAGCTTAGCTAAACGTTCCAAAGAATCGGTTTCTTTTATCGGCAAGAAATGAGCAGACTTTGTCAACCTATCCACAATCACCCAAATAGAATCGAATCCCTTTGAAGTTCTTGGTAACTTGGTAATGAAATCAGTTGTGATCTGATCCCATTTCCACACTGGAATTTCTAATCGTTGTAGTTGACCAAACGGTTTTTGATGTTCAATCTTCACCTTCTTGCAAGTAGTACATTCCTCCACATACTTTGCAATGCTTCTTTTCATCCCCGGCCACCAGTAAAATTGTTTCAGATCTCTATACATTTTATTTGTACCTGGATGAATGGAGAATCGAGATTGATGAGCTTCTTGCAGTACATGATCACGTAATCCACCCAAATGAGGTACCCAAATCCTATTCCCCAAACACAACAACCCACGGTTATCTTTCCCAAGCAATGCTGATATCCCAACCAACCGTTCAGATTTCAAACTTTCTTCTTGATAAGCATCTATTTGGCACTTCAGTAATTCGTCAAAAATGTTTGGAAGAAGTTCAGCTCTTAAAGATATCGCCTTTATCGTTCCACTTCTTTCTTGTCGACTTAGCGCATCTGCCACCACATTTGCTTTTCCTGGGTGATAAAGGATTTCCCAATCATAATCATTCACTAACTCTAGCCACCTTCTTTGCCTCATATTCAGTTCCTTCTGATCAAAAAGATGTTGGAGACTCTTATGGTCCGTAAAAATTTGGCACTTGGAACCATAAAGATAATGCCTCCAAATCTTCAAAGCGAAAACAACTGCTGCCAGTTCCATATCGTGAGTAGGATATTGTCTTTCGTGATCCTTTAATTGACGAGAAGCATAAGCAATCACCTTTCCACGTTGCATGAGTACACATCCCAAACCCAACTTAGAAGCATCACTGTAGACCACAAAATCATCTGAACCTTCTGGCAATGCTAATATCGGCGCGCTGCAGAGTTTCTCCTTTAATATCCTGAATGCCTCGTCCTGTTCTGCCTTCCATTCGAACTTCAGATTCTTCCGAGTCAGCTTCGTCAAAGGTGTGGCAATACGAGAGAAATCTTTTATAAACTTTCGGTAGTAGCCGGCCAAACCCAGAAAACTTCGTACTTCTGTTGCTGTCTTTGGCGGTTCCCATTTTTCAACTGCTTCCACTTTCATCGGATCGACTTGTATACCCTTTTCAGAAACTATATGCCCCAAAAACTGAACTTCCCGCAACCAGAATTCACACTTTGAAAATTTCGCATACAACTTTTCTTTCTTCAATAATTCCAAAATCAAACGAAGATGTTGCGCATGATCCTCTTTGGATCGGGAATAAATAAGTATATCATCGATAAATACGATGACGAATTTATCAAGATATTGCTTACATACCCGATTCATTAAATCCATAAAGGCGGCTGGAGCGTTTGTCAATCCAAATGGCATTACTAGAAACTCATAGTGACCGTACCTGGTGCGAAAAGCAGTTTTCAACACGTCTTCTTCTTTGACCTTCAACTGATGATAACCGGATCTTAAATCAATCTTGGAGAAACAACAAGCTCCAACTAATTGATCGAAGAGGTCATCAATTCTAGGTAGAGGATACTTGTTTTTGATCGTGCGTTTATTCAATTCTCTGTAGTCGATACACATTCTCATCGAACCATCCTTCTTTTTCACAAATAAGACTGGTGCTCCCCACGGTGAAGAACTTGGTCTGATGAAACCCTTATCGGATAGATCTTGTAGTTGTGCCATCATTTCTTTCATTTCTGGAGGCGCCAAACGATACGGTGCACGGGCTACAGGGTTGGCTCCAGGAATTAGATCTATACCGAACTCTACCTGTCTAACGGGCGGAAGACTGTTCAAGTCTTCAGGAAATACTTCTGGAAAATCACTAACAATTGGGATGTCTTCCAACTTACTCTTCTCTAGCTTAGTATCTATTACATAAGCTAAGTAACTCTGACAACCTTTACTAACACACTTACGGGCTTTAACCATGTTAATAAGATTATACTGATAATTCCTACGATCGCCATAAATCACTACCGGCCCTTTTTCAGGTAACACAGCGTTTATTAACTTCTTATCACAATTTATATTAGCTTGGTTCTCGGCTAACCAGTCCATTCCCACTACCACATCAAACTCTACCAGGGCCATTGGAAATAACTGGATCGGTACCCCGCACCCTTCTATATCTATCATGCAACTATCAAATACTTCTTTAACTGATACTTGATTTTCATTTGCCGTATCTACCAATAAAGCATGATCTAACACTTTCGGCTTTAAATGCATGTAAGCAGCAAATGAAGGAGACACAAACGATCGGTTTGCACCAGAATCAAATAAAACCTTAGCACGTGTGGAATTTATTAAGAAAGTACCTGTAACTACGTCCGGAGTTTCCTCCGCTTCCTTTGCTGTCATCTGAAATGAACGGCCTCTTGCTCTTGCTGGCTCTGACCTCGGTACTATTAGTCTAACACCCGATGCTCTTGTTGACGTGCCACCCGATGGTATTCTTCCCAGTGGACAATCTGATTGGAGATGATCTGGCGAATTGCATGAATAACAAAATCTAACCACCCTACAATCTTTAGCAATGTGCCCAAACTTCCCGCACTTATAACAGTTTCTAGGATCTACTTGACAGTTTCCTTGGTGGAAACGGTGGCACTTTGGGCAAGGTCTTTCAGCTGCTCTAAAAGGTGGACGACAATCAAATCGCTGAAATCCAGACTTCTTCACATCGTGTGGTGGTCCTTCTCATTTTCTCTTTCCCGCACTCTTATTCCCAACATCCCTCTTATTGTCTCGCTCCACATTTTCCGTAGCATTGACTGCTTCTGAAAAAGTATTAGGTCTCGCTGCAGTTACCAACTTTCTAATCTCTGAATTCAATCCGAATACATACCTTTCCATCTTCATCTTTTCTGTGGCAACATAATATTCTCCGAAACTCGACTTTTCCAAGAAACGGGCTGTGTAGTCTCCTACCGATAAATTTCCTTGCTGTAGGCTCAGGAATTCCTCTTCCAACTGTCTAACTGCGGCTTGCGGGCAAAACTGTTCCTTAAATGCTCTCGAGAATTCGCCCCAAGTAAAAGTTGAATATACCTCAGGTCCTTCAGAGTCAATAAGGGCTTCCCACCAATACAAGGCATCTGCTTTCAACATTGCTGTTCCATATAACACTTTATCTTCTTTCGCGCATTTACTGGTCTTAAATACAGCTTCAACCTCCTTCAGCCATCGCATTGCTTTTACTGGATCTCTGTCCCCTCCATAAGTGGGTGGTTTACAGCTTAAAAACATTTTATAATGACACTTTCTTGGTGCTGATGTGACAATAGGTGCGATAGGCACTTCGGTTTCAAGGGTAGGGTCTGGTATTTCTGTTTCCGAATGGTGAGTCTGGTTAAACATAGCTTGTATATTTGCCTGCAGTCTTCCCATTTCAATCGCTAGGTCGTCTCTCGTAACAAACTCTGTGCCTCGCCCCTGTACTCTGCCCCCTGACCTACCTCTACCTCTTTCTCCCCCTCTTCCCCTTCCACCGGCTGTTGGATTAGATCTATTCGGATTCCCTTCCCCTTCTCGGTTTGTTTGTCTCGTTCCACTTGCCATTCTGTTGATTCAAACAAGGTTAATATACACATAAGCACATACCCCATATAATCAAGTATTCTGGTTCCAACATGTACCTGTAAGATCATAATTACACTGGCCAGGTGTAATCTGAAATTACCTTACATGATGTTCCTTCTACCTTTTTATATTTATCATCCCAAGGTTCTATAATAACAAGGACATCCTACTTCACATGCAGTTTAAGTCTAGGTACAGATACTAATACCTAAATCTCTTAAACTAAGGCTCTGATACCATTTGTAACATCCCTTAATTCCAACATACAAGTTTCATATAATTCACCACAAAATAACATATCATAATCCAAATACGGTCTCTTAAAATCTACAATTAGGTCTTTCAGTACAAACTTTTCGAATAAAGTAAAATACATAACAACTACTAATTATAATTGAAATCTTCATAATCATTCAACATCCACAAAAGCTAAACATGAGACATCCTATCATAGCCTTTTGTTTGCTCCTTGACCTGGAATACATATTTTAAAACAAAAATGAGGGTTAGACCTTGAGGTCTAGTGAGAAAAATCCCCGTTAGTAAAAGAAAACATTTGCACATAATTCACGTAAGAATACCAAATATGACTCATGCATCATGTATCTTTCCATCTCTATCTCTTTTCTTTTCCTTGGCCATATTAATTGGTAGCAAGCCAATTAATTAATTTACACCGCTGTACTAAATACAGCCAACACCATTGTCCCTTTGTACAGCCAACTTTCACCGGTCCTAAGCCCGGCCAACTAGTACTCATACAATGTAATATTCATATAAACACTATATGCACCATATTACATTAAATCACATATATGTATTCCATCTGAAAACCATTCAAATAAAAACTCACCTCGTGCGTTATTACAAAAACTCTTTCAAGGTAATTCACGTAAGTCGCCCCTTCACCGAATCTGAAATCACAAAATACCAAATATTTCTCTTAACGCTAAACTCACGAAATCCTCAACCCAAGTCGCAACCCAAAAAGACATGAAATCGCAATGAACAGTACAAGTCGCAACCGTGATGAACAGTACAAAGTCGCAACCTCTTACTGCGACTTCACCCCGAAATCGCAACCCACTATTGCGACTCCATCCCAAATCGCAATCAACTATTGCGATTCCAAACCCAAATCGCAATCAACTACTGCGATTCCAATCCAAGTCGCAAACGACCATTGCGACTTCATACCCAAGTCGCAACCAACTATTGCGACTCCGATGAATGTCGCAGTCGTCCATTGCGACTTCGATGAATACTAGCCTACTGCGACTTCGATGAATATTAGCCTACTGCGACTTCGATGAATGTCTCAGCCTACTGCTTCATCCTAAAACCCAGATTTTTGTAGTTTTATTCTATGCAAGATTATGTAACTTTGCAGATATGTTTTATACTACCATTAGAACACTATTCCAAACCCATAATTATCATATCTTTCTAAAATAGCATAACCCACTTCTAGGATTCATGTAAAACCTATTATACATAAAAAGGAAGAATTAGGATGAATTGTTACCTTGTTTTCTTCAGTTGTTATAAGCAATTCCAGCAGAAAAATCTATAGCTTTCCTTCTTCTTCTTTAGTTTTCCTTCTTCTCTCTCTTCTCTCTCTTTTCACGAAACACACACACACACTAGTTCTTAGGATATTTCTAAATGTGTCAAAAAGGGTGACACCTATTACTTCTTGCTGGATGTAAGACGGTGATAGAGAGGGATTTAGATAAATTGACCAAACAAACCCTAGACTTCACTCATTATAGCAAAATACACCCCTTTACTTCTATATTAAATATTAAAACTTACCCCTTAAATTCTAACTCCTTAAATACCCATATAAACTTATAAGATTTTCATATTTTAAATTAAATAAAATACCTGGTTATTACACTCCTGATGTGGTTTAACCGCTTGATTGGAACCCCGTTGTTTATGATATTTTCTCTTGTTATTACGGGGTTTGCGTTTGGGTGTATGATTATACATGTGATATGACCCAAACCAATCATTGTTATTGATATCATCAAAGTCATTCCAACCACAACTAGAACAACATAAGCTATCATGCAATAATTGAATCAATTGCTGAATTGAGTAAAGTTTAATTGGAAAATTAACATTTCGTTTAACAAAATTATTCCTATGATTCCATGCGCAATCATGCTTATTCTTCCTAGGATGGAAAACAGTGTTAAATGACTTAGATGCCTCTTTCGGAATGGATTCCTTATCTAGCGTCTTTGGTTTATCTTTATTAGGCTGACCGGTTTTATCTGAACCCACATTGACAGCTTGGTCAGTGACGTTTAAGGAAACAGAGGTCTTAGTGGTCGGTCATTCGGTCTTTTGCTTCGGCTGTGATTGTTTTTGTGAAGGTGAAGCATTTTTAAGAATCTTAATCACAGTCGGAGTCTTGGATTGAGAACAGTCGCCCTTTAGAAAATTGACCGGATGATTAACCACTGGAGACAAAAAATCAGGTTGACTTAGAGAAATAGTAGTGTTGGCAGTCAAAGGTCCAGTTGATTGCCTCAGCTGTGATTGCCTTTTGGATACAGGTTTCGTGGTTGGTTTTGACTGAGAAATCCTGATCACAGCTGGGGTCTTTGTTTGAGAGCAACTTTTTTTTAAAATATTAACTGGAAGATTGACCACGGGGGATAAAAAAATCAGTGTGACTTGGAAGAGGTTTGTCGAAGGGAAACGAATCAAACTCTTCTTCACTGTTACCGTCAGAGTTCATGTATTCTGAAAAATTTATCTTGGGAAGGACTGGACTTTGATCAGGTGAGAAAGGCGAGGAACTCTTTGTGCTTGTGTGCTTTGGGGAATTTGGTGTTGAAGCGTTTGAAAAATCAGAGTTTAAATTCCTTGTAACACCTTCATCTTGAGAAACTTGACTTTCTTGAGATGAGATATTTTCTATGAAAGCTTTACACGAGGATGTGTCAGATGAGATGGAGGAAAGATCAGGTGAAATCTGCTTTTGAGTTTGGAGAAGGTCAATCTGCTCTTGGAGTTGACTGTTTCTCAGGTGCTCTTTCATCGTTTCTCTTGTCATTGCAGACAGTCTCAATGAGAGCTTATTGATTTCACACTGAAGAGTTTCCTTTTCTTCATTTGACACACCTTCGGTTTTCTCAGATTTAAGTTTCTCAAGCTCAGACATTAGTGCTTTCTTTTCCATTTGAAAAACTGACCTTTCTTTCTCGAATGACTCCTCCAACTCGACTATCTTTGCTTCCAAGATGAGAGGGGGAACATAGAGTTTAAACTCATCCGTCTCAATCTTGGTTGCAGGTGCTAGGTCCTCATCCTTTTTGGAGGAATCCTTGGAACTAGCTACCTTGTAGGAGTCGAAGTAGTCATTGGAAAGGTACTTTTTGTCCTTTTGATACGAGTAGTTTAAAGGTTCATAACAAAATGGAAGTTGAATTCCTCGTTTGTGTGCGCGCTTGTATTCCTCGGTTTCCTCTTCCTTTTCAGGTTCAAGAGGACCCGTCCATTTAATGGCATATTCCGGATACTTTTTATCTAACCCAAAACAACCAAAATCATACAAAGTACTACGTGTATGCCATCTTCCCTTTTTCAAATAGTGTGGGTTATCATATCCGATTCCCCATTCTTTGTTGAAATAGGTGAACTCTTTGGGTTTATTCAGAAAGATGGTTTGATCAGTTTGACCCCTTTTGTGGAGTTTGGTTTCAAGATCAAGAATTTTCGCAACAAACTCCTTGTGTTGAATTTTAAGAGAAGAACATTGATAAACAATTTCTTCTTTCTCATTCAAGCACTTATCAAACTGAGACTGAAGATCAGATAATTTGGCCCTTAAGTCTTTAGGTGCTAATGATAGATTTGTGCATTTGTCTTTTAGATTAGCATTTTCAGACTTATATTTTTCAGTTAATCTCTTTTGAACATCTAGCTTTTCAGATAGTGATCTAATCTCAAGCAGTTGTTCATTAGAGGTGGCCTTAAAGGAATCTACCCGTTTATCAAGAGGTTTCATTCGGTCATAAAGTTCTGAAAAGATAGGTTCACATACCTGACACGGCTTTGTCATGTCTTCTTCAGCATGAGACATCTTCAGTTGCACTGGAGTGATCGTCAGATGATTGTTCGATTCAAAGTGGAATAGTATCAAAGATACTTAAATGTCCCCCTCCTGCGACTTAGCATGGGGTCCCGCTACCCGGTTAGCGGGTGGGGTCTGGGGCAGCGCCCCGAGAAATGTTTTGAAAATGGAGGTTTCAGAAACCTCCGGATTGTGGAATCCGGGTGGTTTTCGGATGAGGAATCCGGAAAACTGAGCTTACCGGGTGAAAGAGTTTCCGGATGCAACACTTACCGGGTGGAATGGGGTTCCGGATGATTAGCGTTCCGGATGGAATAGGTTTCCGGATACCTTGAAGTTTCCGGGTACAATGGATTGTCCGGATAAGATATGTCCGGAAACACTGGGTTTCCGGATACAAATTTTACCTGGATTCTTTAAGGAAAAATGACTTACCCGGAGAGTTGGAACTTACCTGGAAGACTTACCCGGAAAAGTGGCGAATCCGGATGGATTTAACACAGTTGTCCGGAAAGAATGATTCTATCCGGAAACCGCGGCTGGTTTGTCCGGATTCCGCGGCTGTTGGCTTAAATCGATCGACTTTTCGATTAGGGTTGCCCAAAAATGATCCTGGATGGTTAGTAACAATGCCAAACACAAAAATAACACTAATCCAATCGATTTTAGAGCTAAATCAACACGTTTTGATGGTTAAAAGTCGAGTCTTTATCAAGAACACTACCAAAAGCTTTTGATTTAAAATTGATAAATTGAGCACTTAAATGGTCGAATTGGAATGCGAAAATTTGCAGAATTACTCACAAGTGGAATGCTAACACAACCCAATAAACAGAATTGAGCAATTTAGCCAGAATCAAGATTTCGAAAATTCAAGAATGGTCAGACGTGGAAAAGTCAAACTAACCAGAAAACTATGAACGTATCGAATCCGTTCGTCTGCTCTGATACCAATTGTAGAATCCAGATCCGTGCAACAAATATGAAATCGAATACGATAAAGCAATAAGAAAATATGATTTCAACTGGTCATCCCTTTCATTAACTTTCAGAGAGAATATTACAGTACGAATTAGAAATCTAAGAGATGATTTGCTTGTTTTTCCAAGCTAATCAACATTAATAATGATGGGCCCGTGGTTAACAAGCCCACGACCCGTTCACTAATAGGCTCTAGTTTCAACAAATATAGTTTAACCCTTGAACTTTAAATCAACAGTAAAACTGCTCTAACAACCACTAACACAAAGAATCTTGAAATAGACAGGACTACCTCAATGCTTTAGTCTTAACCCCACAATTGGATTTAATCTTATCACACTATGTATCATATTGTTACAAATCTCTCATGCAGTGACTACTCAAAGTGTTATAATTGTTGATCGTGACAGAATGGTGAAGAGATGATATATATTTCCAAACAATTGCTGAACATCCCTTGGTAGAGTTATCCAACTGTAGGTTCTAACAGGCCCGATCTTTAACCTGTTAAATTTGGGCTTTAGAACAGGGCCCCCAAAATGTTGGAGCCCAATTTTCACATCTGTTTGGGGCTGTTTTGGCAGCGATAGCTGCTAGTCGGCAACGATTCAAAAAAATACTCCTCGATCTTCTTATTATTTCAATTTCCGATTCAACGATTGAAATCCCCAAACTGCTCAGAATAAATTGGTGTTTATTGATTTGGTTTCAGATACCCAACAACAATGAGAGCGATTTGATTTTAGGCGATTTTTGTATAATATGTTTGGTTTAGTTCTCAAATTTCAATCTTCAAAATCTGAGAAAACTAGGTCTGGGAGATATGCTTAAATCATAATACGACTGGTTAGTGGCTTTGGTTTATCGATTATCATCAACGATTCCTCGTCCAATGATTGTAATTTCTATATCACTAGAAGTTATATGTTCGACTGTTTGTTGAATTCTAAAACTAGAGCAGTTCAGCAGGAGTGCAAGAACAAGACAGTATCCAGAAGCCAACGCCCACGTTTTGTAAATTTCATTTTTTTAGAAGTTTTTTTGTTTCTCATGTTGATTGCTATTACAGTAGCACAAGTCTTGAAATTTCAAAACTTTAACTTCTAATTGGAAGCAATGGATAGAATCTGGCTTCAACATCTCCTTTCAATTTTAAGTAATAAAGTAATCAAACATAGATGCATTATAAAAATGGAAAAGAGCTCAAAAAACGACAGGTGTAATTAGGGTTTATGATGAATTTGGGGGTACCTTAAGTTGAGAGAGCAATCTTGAACAAGTATCGAAATCTTTACGTATTGATACAGCTTTGAATCGCTCGAAGAGCTGAGAGACCTCGGGATTCATACCTTCTCCAAAACTGATTTTGGTGTTTGCTTCTTGTTCTGCTACCCTTCTCCCCAAGAAACTATTTTGCTATATAAAAAGCTGGGGTCGGATCGATAGTTTTGGATTTCAACCCATGGGCCTTGTATTGGACCAGGCCCAAACAATTCCTTGGATCAGTTTCTGTTTTGAACAACTTTTAAAGGGAAGTAAATTCTTTTTTTGACCAAATAAATTAAGCCAATTCAACACACAAAGTCTTCAAAAGCAAAAACTTTCGATTGATTGTATAGTATCTCAAAACACACAATGCCGAAAAACTTCTTCTTACGGAGCCTGCTCATGTATGACATGCTGCTATATCGGGTTCATGTTGGAATTAAATTAATATGAAATTTCTATAGAAGTCAAATATAAGTGGATACATACCCTATACATCTGTCTCGCTTCCACTCATTTACCGATGCAATTTCGAATACTTGAACGGCTATGGACAACTTTATTTACTTCAACATTTTTTCAAGTAAACTTCAATAAATTTTATAAAATAAGAAAGTAGAAGAAAAATATGGAATTCTGAATCAAAAATAATTCTTTTATCATGTTATAACAAATAAAAACTAGAAATTAAAATAGTCAAGAAAAAGAGAAACATTTTATCAAATATATTAAAAATATTTTAATAATATAATTAATTTTATAATCTTTAAACTATTCCATCTGTTTGAGAATACAATTATTTTACATTTTGAATTTTGAATTTCTTTATCTCAAAGAAATTTTGAACCACGAGAGTTGTGGCGTATTGGTTAAGGCCCTGAGGGATGTGGTAGAATATCCTATATGTCCATGGTTCTAATCCAGCCGTACACAATAATTGTGGCTACTAAGGTTTAATCAACGCTGATGTCTTACAATCATAATTTGCCAAGGGATTAGTCTAGGCATAACCTAGTCTTCTCATTTTTTTTGGAAAATACAAAAAAATTACGAATTTTTTTTAATCTTAAAGAAATTTAAAATAATCAACTTTGAATCGCTCGAAGAGCTGTGAGACCTTGGGATTCATACCTTCTCCAAAACTGATTTCAGTGTTTGCTTCTTGTTCTGCTACCCTTCTCCCCAAGAAACTATTTTGCTATATAAAAAGCTGGGGTCGGATCGATAGTTTTGGATTTCAACCCATGGGCCTTGTATTGACCAGGCCCAAACAATTCCTTGGATCAATTTCTGTTTTGAACAACTTTTAAAGGGAAGTAAATTCTTTTTTTGACCAAATAAATTAAGCCAATTATTAGTTTGAAAACCATCCCTCTAAAACCCACCTTGTCTCATCCCTGCCCTTCCCACTTTACCACTGACTTTGTCCCTGTTGCGTCCTTGTTTCCTCCCTCACCATGCAACCCATATGATAACCAAAAACCATGTACGAGATGCATATTTAAGTGGAGTTAGTGAGATATTGTCCCTGTTTTCTTTTCTCAATCTAGTGATGATTGTTTGACATTGTGGAAACAAGTCTTGTAGTCCCCCGTGTTTGAGAACTCCAACGACTCAACATACGAGTGCGATTAGGTTGTGTAGAGATGCCACGGATATCGAGTAGAAGAAGAGTGATTCAACCCCGAATTCCATCATTCCATGCTTGTATCTTGTACTTGCTTCTTCGTCCACCACTTTACTCGTCACGTTGAAAACAACGGAAGAGGCGAATAACTTTGTGAATGTGTACTCAATTACAGCAAACGTGTAGCTCGAGAGACTTCTAATGATCCACGCTCTTTGGTTATTGTACCATCCTCGTGTTGTTCCGCCACCATGTTTGAATTCAAGAAAATCTTGACCGTAAGCTCCGACGAAAACGAATCCGTATAACAAAATCCATGGATCCGAAACCTATATAACAATTAATCTCTGATTTTAGCATATACATTCTAAGGGGTAGTTTCATTTAGGAACATAGGAACCACCTATTTTATGAGTATTCTTGATGAATATCATTTCTCATGAATATCTATGACGACATTCATCATAAATATTTTATCACGTTATTCATCAGGAATACTTAAAAGATAGTTTCTACTTTTCTAATGGAGGGGGTTGGTGATTGGTGAAACGTTAAGATTTGGGGTTTTTAATTTGTTATGTTTAAGATGGCATAAACTTTTTTGTGATATTGATTTTGTATCTTTTCTTTTTTATTGCATCGAAATCTGATTGTCCTTGATTGTGTTTATTCCAGAGAATAAAGTAAAACAAATCATGATTTTGTGTGTTGATTAGTCTAACAGTTTAAAACCCTTGTAATCGTCAATTCACCAATTACTTGATGTTGTTAGGTGCTCCCGTCACATTTCACACAGAACCATGTTGGCGGAGGAGAGGATTGTGTTTTCAAGCTCACGGATTATGATGCAGTTGTCAAGTCCTTAAAGATCGAACATATTGATTATAATGATAGTCCCTATGTAACACGTAGAGCTGTAAGCATACTGTCACGTCCATATGTTGAGGGGCGATGGGAACCCTGCAGGCCAGAACATTTATCTGATGAAAAAGTAGATGAATTAATGGGGCAACTTCCAAAGTTCCTGTCGGAGGTACTGCTTCCTTTCCAAGTTGAAGGTGTGAAGTTTGGATTGCGTCGGGGTGGCCGGTGTCTCGTTGCTGATGAAATGGGCCTTGGGAAAACACTTCAGGTGAAAATCATCAGAGAATTTTTTATCCTGAATTTTTGCTGTTTAGTCATGGTATATGTACAACTTCAAGTAGGCATTACTCATTACTTCATTAGTACTTCTATTTGAGTTACCTGCAGTCAGCATTGTCAAATTATGGTTCAGATTCCCAAGACTAAAGCTGCATGATGATGATTGTCTCATACGAAATCTATATGGTTACAACCTTTTGATATGAAACTTGCATGGTTACAACATTATTATTTGAAGCCTGTACGATTACACTCTTTTCTTACATTATGGCAACTACATGTTGTCTCAATATAATCCAGTCCTTGTATAACTTCTCTCAGATCAGGGGCTATTACACTAAGGGGTTGTTTACCAAAATTTTCATTAAATGTGTCTGTTTGGTTAAATTTTTCTGTCTGGATAAATTGTTGCTGTTGTTTACTTTTTTATCTGAATCAACAGTCTGAATAGCAGAAATCACCGATTTACCCCCACCCACTCACTATTCCTCCTTTTCTTTCCCCCCATTGAAACTAAAACCAATCTTTGAAACTCTGTTTATGTCTCCATTTTCCCCAATCCATTGAAAACCCTTGTCAAAGATTCTTGAGTCAACTCGAATTCAACTCATTTCTTCACAAAACAGGTTCATCTTTCTTGATTTTCTACCACAAAAGATTGATCTTTCTTGTTTTCTGGCACACGGGCTGTGTTTGATTTTGTGGTTTTCAAGGGTTTGATGTGTTTTCGATTTAAAAAGATCGAATCTTTCGTCGATTTGAAGCCCTAGATGTCAATGTTTGGTAAGAATTTCAAGAAACATGCTAATATTTATTCAGGGAGGATATACAATAGTGATAGAAAGTGGTTAATCCCCTTTTTTGTGAGCTTGCTTGTTTGGATTACTCTAATTTCAGCTGCCCTTTTTGGGGTTTATTCATCATCCTACAATCAAGATTTATCCCAATTAGATGTGGTTTCTTTAACAAAATCAGATGATTCTGGTGGGTATTTTATTGAGATGAATATGGAGAAACCTAGTGAATTCCCTAAAGAAAAAGCTCCTAGATTGGCCTACCTTATTTCGGGTACAAAGGGTGATAGCAAAAGAATGATGAGAACATTGCAAGCTGTGTATCATCCAAGAAATCAATACATTTTGCATATGGATCTTGAAGCTCCACCTCGAGAAAGAATGGAGTTAACGATGGCGGTTAAGAATGATCCTATGTTTTCTGAAGTGGAGATGATCCAACTCGATGAGAGGGGCTGGAGATGATCGCCGGAGTAGATGATCGCTGGAGAAAAAGGTGCGTCGATGAGAGGGGCTGGAGGGAGAGACGTGAGAGTGGAGGCGATAGCAAGAGAGGGTCTTTAGGGTTTATTAATCAGGGTCTTCAGTTATTTTTTTCAAGGGTAAAATAGTCAAAAATAGCCAAAAATTCCATCTGAATGGGGACAACAGCCTTAAATGAACTGTGCGAATAAGACATGCGCGATTAAGTCACAAGTAAACACCTAGAAACGTCTGCGGGAATAAGCCATTTTTCTCATTAAGCCCAATAAGCCACAAGTAAACACACCCTAACTTAGTTGCTTGCTTGGTTTTCAGGCCATTGCAATTGCAAGTTGTTTCATGAATGAAGGTTCAATACTAGTTGTTTGCCCTCCTATTTTACGATATACATGGGCAAAAGAATTAGAGCATTGGCTTCCATCTTGTTTGCCATCTGATATTCATCTAGGTATATTTCTTGACTATGCCTTAATCTTGTTATTCCAAGTTTATTAGTCATGTGATAAAGATGTTATGATCCTAAACATTGGCTGTGAGCTGAATTTTTTATTACTTGCGAGAATCTCGACAAATATGCATACAAGGCTGTTAAACTGTGCAGCTGGCTCTAAATATTCTCTCTCCACCCTAGATTTCCTGTTAAATTGGAATGGAGTGTAATAGAATTCATATTTTATTGAAATTGTGCCATAATTTATGTGGAGCATGGGAGTATATAAGTAGCTTTCTTGATTTTGGTTGATGTCAATGCAATATTCCTCTCTTCCTGCCTCTTTTTGTTGCTTTCTTTTTTCGGTTTATTTTATACGTGTGTGTGCTAGCATGTGGGGGGTAATCTCACAATATTGCTTCTCTAGGGGAATGGATATCCTTTCTAGTTTCAACATGTGCATGTTTTTCCTACTGCAGATATATAGTTTTAAATTGTTTCTCAGCATGTGCCAGATTGTATGATTTGAATATGCTACAATTAGTAATAATAAGAACTAGTTTTAAGAAACTTTTGGTGGCTGATGCTTTGCTTCTTTATGGATTCATCTTCTAGCTTTTGGTCATCAAAACAACCCTGCAAACTTAGCAAGGTTTCCGAAAGTTGTCGCTATTTCTTACAAAATGTTGCACAATTTGAAGAAGAGCATATTGGAACAAAAATTGGCTGTTTTGATCGTTGATGAATCACATCATTTACGTTGTACAAAACGACTATCATCAGAAGTGGGAGAGGTACAACTTATATTATATTAGCATTCAATTAACCTTGATTTCTAATATATTTCATGCTCGTAAGTGTGATTTATCCCCCGTTGACATTTGAGCTGTACTTCTTACTAATTGTTCATAATAGCGTAGCACCTTTAAAATTTAAGTGTTTAATGCCAGAATATACCATCTTTAATATGAAGCACTGTCTAAATTTTGTTTCTTGAATTGGTCAAAAAATGGGAAAGAGCATACAAACATTAAATGGAGCCGGACTCCAGGAGGGACTTGAACAAAAGGCTTTAGTCACATGCTGAAATCATTTAGTTGTAGATCATCCTTAGTACAAGGAAGTTCTAGTAACTCCATTAAGTTTGCTGATAAAGCTACTTAACATTGCTAAAGCCTAAAGGTAAGTACTGTAGAAGCTTAACAACGGAATGTTTGCCTAATATATGTAGATATGTGAAATTAGATCTTTTTTAGGTAAGGGAACACGGGTAGTCATTCCGATTTACGTAATAGCTGAAATGGTTTTTTTGGCCAATGATAATGTTTTTAAATTTGTCTTCCCTTTATCCAGACATCTCTTTTGGGTGAAAATAGTAGGAACATTTGGTTGCGTGTCCGGGGCTGACTGCCTGCCCTAGAGGTTCTCATCTATGTGTCAACTTGTGTGCATTGAGATTCTTATTAATAGAACAACTGAATTTGGTTGTGTATCCAGGTATTTGTATTTGTCTATCCAAAATTTTTGTAGGAAATACGTGTTGAACAAAGATTGAATTTGAAAAACAAACAAACGTTTCGGTGAATAGCAAACCACGCTAAAAGTAAATTTTAAGTTCATAGAAAATCCTAAATCACGTGTACTTGTGGTACTCCATACTCTATATTCATTGCTATTTAGGTTAGAAAAATGTTTAAGATATAAGGTTAGGAGAGGCGACCCAAGTTTGCTAAAAGTCTCAATTCTCAAAGGCCACTCAACTATTAAATTGCCTATCAGCGATACCGAATTGAGTCTTGGTACTTATCACTGATAGTGAAACTCTAATACATTGTTTACTTACAATATTCATTAAGTAGAATATAGAGAAGGGTCATTATCAAATTACTGAGGGTTTGGATCAACAATCTCCCCCTATTTGATTATGACATAGCAACAGAGAAAATTGCTATATTGAAAACATAAGGATAAAAAGAACTAATAACATATTTGTCCCTTTTACTGTTTTCTGGGATCTTTTCTGTACTGAGTGGAGTAAAGTACGTTCGCTGAAATCTTTCTTTAAACTTCGTATCAGATTACAAGTGAAGTGGAAGGATTACAAGTACAAGCGAAATAAATTACAAGTACAAAAGGATAACTGATAAAATAGATGAAAGAGGCGATCCTATCAGCTTACAGAGGTTCTTCCTTGATGAGAAGTTCATCAAGGGTCTTGTCAGTGGGGATCATCCAGTCAGGAACATTTACTCCTTGTTTTCTTTTGTTCAGCGCTTCTTTGAATATCAAGGGTTTAAGATGTTGTGCCTGAATATCCTTTTTGAAGTCACACCACTAGATGAGATCTCTGAGCTGTTCGATTGGAGTGTTGTGTAGCTCATCGATCCTTTCAAAACATTTCCGTCTGTCGTAGTCGAGAAAGAATATTCCATAAGGATTACTGACGACTTTACCAGGGACGAAATCTTCACCGAGTGGCAGAGATAAGTCAAGGGTGGAGAGATCAGGGTCAGGACCAAGCACTTCAGCGTGAGAGAAACCGATACCAGTTTCATTTCTTAAAATAGGACCTGAGTCTGATTCTTGACGTTTCTTCTTTGAAGAAGCCCTTTTTCTTTTCAGCTTAAGATCGGGAGGAGGAGGTATATCCACGCAGGAAGATACAAGATCAATCTGTCGATTTATCAGCTTTTCGAAGTGATCCTTGTACTTAGATTGAGACGTCTGGATAGATAACCTCATTTCCATTCATTCAAAGAGACCATATCTTATGATAGCTTCAGCACCGAATTTCTCAGTTTGGTCGTTCTCTCTGAATACTTGAACATCAACAAGAGGTACGAGAGTTGGTTTTCCAGTGATAAATACCTTGTTGATCTTCGCTGGACGATATGTGAAGTGAATTCTCTCTTTGCTCCATTTGAGGGTGCGCTGAGAGACTTCAGTCTTCTTCTCCACAATCTTGTGAGCTTCTTCCCATAGCTTACGTTGGACCTGAATAGGAACACGTTTCAGCTTGGGGTCTTGGACTGCTTCTTGAGCAAGCTGAATGACGAGAGCCTTGTCTTTCTCTTTAGCTTTCTTCTTGTCAGCGAGTTGGCGTTCAGCTCTGAAGTGATCAGCGTACTCTTGCTTTGAAATTTTGAATTTTGGAGCAGGCGGCAAGATGATTCGCTGAGCTTCAAGTCGCCTGATCATTTCTTCTCTTCTTCTCTGATCTTCTTCACTTGGTTGTTGAGGAGCCAAGGAAGGTCTTTTTGAGTGAGAGATAGTCTGTTCTTCAGCTTCATCAGTCTCGGTGATTAAATCCAAGACTGGGATTATTTCCACAGCTTTATCAGCAGCTGGGTCTTTAGAATTCTCAAGCAGGGGAGAGGACTAGCTGAAACACAACGATCGTTCGATTAAGAACATTGGGTGGAACAGAGAGAGAAGAAGTGGGTTGTGTATAGGCTTTTGGAGAAAGTAGAGCTGATAAGTGTATAGATAGAGGAGGGATGCAGAGTAGGGAAAGTTATATACCTGACGAGTTGGCTTTTGAAGCAAGATCATCAGATTGTCGTCTTCAGAGACGCCTTTGCCTTTGCCTTTTGGCTCAGACGCTGAGGTCTTTATCCGCTCCCCTGTTGGTTCTTTTAATACTACTCCTGTAAGCGCTTTAGTCCTTGGAGTGATGAAGAACGCATCATCATCTTCATCAAAATCATCATCATCATTATTATCTGATGATGGTTCATCGTCAGAGATGTCGACGACTTCATCATCTTCAGCTTCTGATTCGGACTCTTCAGCAGCTTCTTCGAGTTGCTCTCCCTCAAATAAAGAGGTGAGCTTCTCGGTTCCCTCAGGGTTATCAACTCCCTGAGGTCCAGCGGTTGTGGTTGCCTGAAGTTCAGCAACATCTTCTTTTGTCTTCTTCCCCTCGATAGATTCATCATGGGGAAGGTCTTTTGAGCTCTTCAACTTCTCCCCCTCTTCCACATGATGCGAAGGGGAAGAGTGGGAGGAATCAGCAGTGGCTTCAGCAGGTGATGTTGGTACTCTGTCTTCCAGGCCAGAGCAACCAACACAGGCTTGAATCTCCCCTAATCTGGTTTCCAGACCAGTTATAGATGAGGGAATCTTGATAAGTTCATCACGATCAGCCTTGGATAATGGTGAAGGTGCAGGAGCAGTTTCAGGTAGACGATTTAGAATATCCTGCATCAGCTTCTTCACTGAATCAAGACTAGTCTTGACAGTGGACATATCTCCCTGCATGGATTCAACTGTTGTCTTCAGCGATGAGACGTCGCTGGAAATGTCAGTAACTTTGGTTTTGAGAGAGCTGTAGTCCATGTAGACATCTGCTTGGACCTTTGCAAAATCTCCTATTGCTCCATCAACCTTCTCCAATTTAGCTTTAGAGGCTTTGGCTTCCACCACTTTTGTCAGGGACTTGATAGACGTCTCAACGTTTGTTACAGCTGAGGAGTTTCCAGAAAGTGTAGTGGCAAGACCTGAGACCGTTATTTCCAAGATTTTGAGAGAGGCGTTGATGTCTCCCAAAGTAAGACATGTAACAGTTAAGGACTTTTGAACAAAGGAAAGCTCAGAAGTGTCAGGTTTAGTCACAGTGTTTAGGGGTTTGTGTATACCTGCAGGAGGGTGGCTGAAGTCATCAAAATTGCTGTGCCCGGAGAAGTGTTCTATATCACCGGCAAGACTTCCATGAGGCATAGCAAATCCTGTAGGTCTTGTATTCATCACTCCCTGAGAAGCAGCTTTAGCTTCTGGAGGGATGACGGTTGTTTCAGTTGTTTTTGGGAAAGGTGGAGCTGAGTCCAAAGGATTAAAGAGAGAAGCGAAGGCTGAGAATTTTGGTTGGGCAATGGTTTCAGTGTTGGAGCCACTGAGAATCGCTCCTTCAGCCTTTTGAGAGACTAAGGGAGGTGGGGTAGATTCCAAGTTCTTAACCTCAGCGTGTAGAGACGCTGAGGTCGGTATGAAAGGGATGGCTTGAGGAGCTGTGGCAGAGCGTACCACGAAATCATCCAGCAACTCGTGTGAAAGCTGAGCCAGGGATTTTTCAGCAAGAGATTGCTGGGTGGGTTGCTCCTTGGTTTTCTTGATTCTTTTGGAATCAAGAGAGGCGTGGGAGTGTTTCCTTTTATGAGGAGTGGTGGTTGTGGCCTGGGTATCAGCGAGGGGTATTGTCGCTGAAGTAGCCACAGAAATAGAAGAAGGAGGTCTGAGAAGAGTTAAGAGAAAAGAAAGACGTACCTCATTTTCCAGCGGCTTGAATTCGAGAACCTTCAAGCCTATTTGAGATAGCTTCAGGTCTCCGACTCTCGGATAGAGATCTCTCATTCCCTGCGCTAGCCAAGCACTGATGAACCTTGGATATGGGACCCATGTTGGACGAGGGTCACCAGTGACTCGTAGCAACATGTCTTCAAAAATTATTTTGGCCCAGTCAATATGGAGACCCTTCAGCAAGGAGTACCCCATAGCTTGTTGAGGCTGGGAGGCCTGATCAGAACATCCAGATTTGGCAGTGAGGCAGCTGATGAGATGGGCGAAGATGAAGTTCATCTCGCTGGGCATTTTGGATTTCTTCATGATGGTCAGCTTCTTGTCTGGGCGTGATCTCTTCCCAAGTCCCATGCGTAGTGCATTGCATCAAAGAAAGCGATCAGGGCTTCCTTATCCGCTGAGTTCTTTTTAGGGCCAGGGAGGGAAACAAAGGGTTTATGTTTGGAGCTTGAAGGAAGTTCCAGCGCATGCCTTAGATTACCAAGTGTGATCTGTGAAGTACCATGATCTGTGTCGAACACGATGGCACTGATGGTCTTTTTGGGATTGCGGGCAGAGGGAAACTGAGCCGTTCTGGTAGAATACCAAAACTGACTAAGAAGGTGTTTATCAGCTTGAGAATTAATGGTTAGGGTTGAGGAGATTGGGCAGTGTTTGAGGAAATTTACGGCGTCATTCAGGTGAGTGACCCGTTTCTTCTCAGGAAAATCCAGGAGGGCATAGGGATTGTTACTCTGAAAATGAATCTGGTTCACGGTAAACTGTACTTGAGATACCTTTGGGATTTCAGCAGCAACCACTTGAGTATCAGCTTTAGCCATTTCTTGAGCCATTTCTGCTATAAACACACATGAATAATATGAACACACAAAAAATATGAGTTGATGTTTTGTCCATTTCATTCAGTATTTTGTCCATTTCATTTAGCCAAAAGTGACTTAATGAAGCATATATGATTTTCATTTAAAAAAGAATTTCTGGATAATCATATGAAGAACAAGTTTAAAATAAGAAATGTAAACTTGAAGAACAACCATGAAGGTTGTGTTCACAAAATCATGAAAGAGAATGATCTTATTTTAAAAGGTTTCTTTTGTTTTGATCTATTTTATAACAAATATTAGATCGAAAACAAGCATAAACAATAATAACATAAGAGTATTAACCTTGAATGTGATGAGGAAGATGAACAGTTTCTTGAAAGTATTCAAATGTAACAGTAAATCTTCGAAAATATTTGTGAATGTAATTGTTCGCGTGAGGAAAAAATAAATACTCGAGGAGTATTTATAGAGTGAGGAGAGAGAGAAAAACTATGAGCGGGAAAGTTTTTCATCATGACACAGACACGTGTTAGCATTTGATTGGACGAAAGAACGAACGTGCCAACGTGTGTCAGAAGAACGTACCAGGGGTTTATCCTGTAAGGATGACGTCAGAAACGTCCTTTCATATTTTCAAATGTCTCTGAGGTTTTGGAAAGCTCAGGGATGATTTGAAAAACATGAAGTACTAAATATAGAAATATCAGTAAGGTTTTAAGAAATTTCAAAAGTATCGCTGAGGAAGAAAAGAGTTCAGCGACATAAGTTGTTTTGAAATCTTGCATTTACATGCGAGTGTCAGAGAGAGAATAACATACCTGGGTATCGGCGAATCATTTTGTTCAGAGAGTTGATGATAAGATGGGTTATACAAGTTCATTTGTATTGCTGAATCACTTGTCATTTTGCAAATTTAACGTTGAGGTTTATCAACAAGTAATTAACTGATCAAATGCGAACCGCTGAAGATTTTAATCTTCAAAGTTCAGCATTCCAAGCTCGCTGATGAGAAAATTGAATCTTGTCTCATCAAGAGGTTTAGTAAAAAGATCAGCTAACTGAAAATCAGTGGGGATAAAATGAATTTCTATATCACCATTCATCACGTGGTCTCTTATAAAATGATACCTGATTTCGATATGTTTTGTCTTTGAGTGTAGCACTGGATTGTTGGCTATAGCGATGGCACTTGTGCTGTCGCAATAGATTGGAATTTTGGAGAGCTGAAGGTCATAGTCCAATAGTTGATTTCGCATCCATAAGACTTGAGAACAACAGCTTCCAGCGGCTACATACTCAGCTTCAGCAGTTGAGGTGGACACTGAAGTTTGCTTTTTTACTTGTCCAACTCACCAGCTTTCCACCCAGGAGCTGACAACCTCTTGTGGTGCTTTTCCTATCCATTTTGCAGCCTGCAAAATCACTATCTGAATAGGCGGTTAAATCGAACCCTGAGTCCTTGGGATACCAAAGACCTAGGTTTGTTGTACCTTTTAGGTAACGAAAGATTCGCTTTACAGCGACCATATGAGATACCTTCGGTTCAGCTTGATATCTTGCACACAAACAAGTTGCAAACATGATATCGGGTCGGCTCGCTGTAAGATACAGAAGAGATCCAATCATCCCACGGTACAGTGTGACATTAACAGGTTCTCCTTTAGAATCCTTGTCAAGTATCAGCGGCGGTGCCGTAAGGGTTTTCATAGCTGAACTCTGAGTTAAATCATATTTCTTCAACATATCTTTAACATACTTTCCCTGATTAATAAAAGTTCCTTTTTCGCTTTGTTGTATCTGCAAACCAAGGAAATATGTTAGCTCACCCATCATGCTCATTTTGTACTCAGCTTGCATCCTTTCAGAGAAACGAGTACAAAGATCAGGGTTAGTGGAACCAAATATAATATCATCGACATATATCTGAACCAAAATGATATGACCTTTAACCTTTTTGAAAAACAGAGTTTTATCAATTTTACCTCGCTTAAAATCTTCGTCTAAGAGATAAGAGGAAAGAGTGTCATACCATGCACGAGGAGCTTGCTTCAGCCCATAAAGTGCCTTATCCAGTTTATAAACATAACCTGGAAGCTTAGGATCTGAGAATCCCGGTGGTTGTTCCACATAGACTTCTTCGTTCAGCTTTCCATTGAGAAACGCTGATTTGACATCCATTTGATATACCTTGAAGTCTTCATGTACATCATATTCTAAGAAAAGACGAATGGCTTCCAGTCTAGCTACTGGAGCAAAGGTTTCATCATAATCTATGCCTTCCTCTTGTCTATATCCCTGAGCAACTAGTCTAGCTTTGTTGCGGGTTACAGTTCCATGTTCATCCAACTTATTGCGATAGACCCATTTAGTGCCTATCACTGACTTGTTAGTTGGTCTACGAACAAGTTTCCAAACTTTGTTTCTTTTGAATTCAGTCAGCTCTTCTTGCATGGTGCTGACCCAGTTTGGATCTTTGAGGGCATCATCTACTTTCTTTGGTTCAATCAGAGAAATAAAGTTAACAAATAAACAAATGTTACCTGAACCTCGTCGTGTCTGAACACCAGCGTTTGGATCGCCAAGAATCTGATCGATTAGGTGATTTACAGTCCATCGCTGAGCCAGAGCATAAGATGACTCATTTTGAACAGGAGCAGCTGAAGATGAGACTTCAGCAATCTCTGGATGATCAGCTAAGATAGGAATAGGTGCAGTTGGCATTTCGTTCATTGATTGCTGAAAAGTAGATGGGAATTCTGAGGTGCATGGTTCTGCATGTATTGTGTTAAGAGGAATAGCTGAGACCCATGACGTTTCAGCTTCACTCGTCTGCATGTTGGGTTTAATGATAGGATAATTATCTTCAGCTGTATAAGTATGAGAAGGAAGAGTGGGAACATCTTCTGAATCACCAAGATGAGAAAACATCCATTTATTCAGTTCTTCCGTATCAGCAGATGGCTTTGAGTTCGCAGAACGGGATTCTTCAAACGTGACGTGAATAGTTTCTTCCACAGTTTGTCTTCTACGGTTGAAGACTCTGAAGGCTTTGGACACTGAAGAGTATCCAAGAAAGATTCCATCATCAGCCTTAGGATCAAACTTTCCAAGGGCATCTCTGTTGTTTAGTATGAAACACTGACAACCGAAGATATGAAAAAAGCTAATTGAAGGCTTTCTCCCATGTAACAGTTCATAGGCTGTCTTCTTGAATCTTTTGACTATCAACGACCTGTTTTGCGTAAAACAAGAAGTGTTGACAGCTTCTGCCCAAAACTGAGTAGGCAGGTGAGAATCACTGAGCATTTATCGTGCAACTTCGATGATCTTTCTGTTTCTTCTTTCAGCGACTCCATTTTGTTGTGGTGTTCTCACTGAAGAAAAGTTGTGAGAAATACCCATACTCTCAAAGAAGGAATCAAGAGAACTATTTTTGAATTCAGTTCCATGATCACTCCTAATTGAGCGTACAGTCAAGTTGTTCAGGGTTTCCATCTTCCTGACAAATGTGATGAGTTCTTTAGAGGTGTCACTCTTGTTACGGAGAAACATTACCCATGTGAAGCGAGATAATTCATCAACCATGACCAATGTATATTTCTTTCCAGCGATGGATTGTTTGTTAACAAGGCCAAACAAGTCCATATGGAGTAGTTGTAGAGGAGATGACACTGAGGAAACTTGCTTAGACAAGCTTGCTTTGGTCTGCTTCCCTTTCTCACACGCTGAACATAAGGACACTTTGGCGTATGAGTGTTGAGGTAGACCAGTGACTAACTCTATAGAAGAAAGAGTATTCAGTGTCTTGAAGTTGAGATGAGAGAGCCTCTTACGCCATAGCCAGTTGACATCAGATGAGGCTTTTGAGAAGAAACAAGAGTTCTCAGTGGAAGTTGAGTCCATGTTTATTACATAAACATTTTCCAAACGATAACCGCTGAGAGCTATCTTCTCCTTTTTGTCAGTATCAAAGCAGGATTCCTTAGTAAAGATTACTTTGTTATCCATGTCGCAAAGCTGACTGATGCTTAAAAGATTATGCTTCAGCCCTTCAACATATGCGACTCTTCGAAAGGTGGTTGTACCATTTGAGAGTACACCAAACCCTCGGGTATGTCCTTTTCCATTTCTACCAAAGGTCACAGAGGGACCCTTCTCTTCCTTGTATTCAGCGAGCAGGTTCTTCTTACCAGTCATGTGTCTAGAGCATCCGCTATCGAGATACCAGATACCCTTTTTAACCTGCATCACAAAGGAAGATTAGTTTTTCTTGGGCACCCACTGAACCATATATACGCGTTTGTCAGTGGAAGTTTTTGGAATGGAAGGTTCAGCAGTCTTCACAACATTTGAAGATTCATCTTTGACATTCTTCACTTTGGTTAATTGCTTAACCTCAGTGGTCTTCTTTGCCTTGGGGGCAATCTTCACCTTAGCTGTCTTTTCAGCTATGGTGGTTGTGGGGCACTTACTAGCAATATGATTATTTAGTCCACAATGATAACATTTCCTATAACTAAAAGTAGTTTTAGGAACTTTTGCATCAAGTATACCTCTGGCAGTGGAAATAGGAGGAACTTTCAGTTCTTCAGATTTCTTACCAGTGACATCCATTCTGATTTTAGGAGTCGATCGCTGAATAGATCCACGCTTAGTAGATCCAGCGATCTGATTCCTTGATCCAGAGGAATGAATTACTAAAGCTTTAGAAGCATTCAGCTTAGGTATTAAGATACCCTTATGAGGTTTTTGATAAATAGCAATTCCTTTTACTTTGTCTTTAGAGACTAAGGAAGGTTTTTCAACAACAATACCTTTACCTTTGTCTAAGACTAGGGTAGGTATTTCCTCAGGGATAGGAGTTCTGGACGAGGAACACTGAGATGATGAAGTGTCAGCGACTGAGGATAAGAAAGTTGCAAATAAGAGCATGAAACGATCAGTGGTTGGTGTTGGAGTTTTATAAGTGTAACCCAAACCACGTTTGTCACTCAGTGGAATCTGAGACTTTATTATCTCATTGATCTTTGTTGAAGAATTACACCATCCTTCAACAGTAGCTTTTTCAGCTTTCAACGCAGCGATAGCCTCAGCTCGTTCGATCTTGACTAGTTGATTTAAATGAACTTGATCTTTAAAATTTTCTTCAATATTAGAAAGCTTTTCTATTTGAAGATGACATTTTCTAAGTTGTTCAGCGAGATCAAGATTTTGATTTTCAACTATCATTTTGCCATTCATGGCATCATATAAGCTCATAGTCAGCATATCGATTTTACGTAGGCTATCAGCTTCATCAATATTCGCGATATTGGTAAAGAAAGAGGTTGATACCTGAGAGGTAGAGGCCGAAGTAGAAGCTGAAGTAGAGGGAATGTCTGGCTTGTCTTCCTCTTCTTTAATCTTGGCCATAAGACAAAGATTGGCTACTTCATCATCTTCAGAGTCAGATGATGATGCTGATTCTTCAGAATCAGCCCAATCGTAATCAGCCATCAGGCCTTTGCCTTTCTTCTTAAAGCTTTTCAGCTTCGCATAACATTCTTTCAGCTTGGCATATTTATCTTCTCTAGACCTGAGGTTAGAGAATTTCTTCGGGAACGCTGAACTCTTCATTGCTTTCTTTGACCTGCACTCATTTGCAAAATGTCCTATCTTTTCGCAATTGAAACAAGTAGCAGTATCCTTATCAACAGGAGTTGATGATCTAGGCTTGTCAGTTATAGAGAGAGGTTTGTTCTTTCTGAACATTTTCTACTTGGCGAATCTCCTGAACTTTTTAGTTAGGAGAGCCAAGGATTCATCGAGATCTGAGGAATCAGAATCCGATGATCTTTCAGAGTTGCTTTCCAACTCAGTGATGGTAACAGTAGGTCGCTGAGTTGAAGGTTCCTCTGAGAATAAAGCAACTGGGGTGCTTTTGGAATCTTTTACAAGATTCTTCTTAAGATGACACGATTGCTCATGATTCAGCATTGTGCCATATAAGGTAGAAAGATTCATTAATTTTAGATCTTTCGATAGCTTGAGACACATAGAATAGTTGTCCCAGCTTTCAGGTAAACATTCTAGAAACTTTGTCAGCACTTCAAAGTTAGAATATTCCTTACCAACGGTTTTAAGATCTATTATCAGGCAGTTAAAACGTTGATGAGTTTCAGAGAGAGATTCATTCTTACCAGCGATGAAGCTCTCGTATTATCTTACCAGGTTGATCTTCCTTGATTCCTGGACTTCAGACGCACCCTCATACTGAAAACATATAGTGTCCCACATGGCTTTTGCATTTTTCAGGTTCATGACGGAATGATAAACTTCGTCAGGAAGAGCCATGGAGAGTATGGATCTGGTTTTTGTGTCGATAGCCACTTTCTTCTTATCTTCGTCGGTCCATGTATGGATTGCTTTAGGGATCAGACTTTCTGGGATAGCAGGTCTATCTTCAGTGGCTAGAACTGCAGCATCAATAGTTATTGGGATACATGGGCCATTTTCGATATAGTAAGGCATAGTAGGGTCTACACCTTCTAAGAAGAGAATCATCCTATTTTTCCATAGATTAAAATTGTCTCTGGAAAATCTAGGGGGTTTAGCAAGAGAACCGTTGTCGATATAGTTGGTGTTTGTATTGGTGGTCATTTCTACAAGAAGAGAGATTAGTATAGATAAGATCTTGTTTATGAGATTAAACAAATCTGCTCTGATACCACTTGTTGGTCCCTAAAGGGATATACTAATTTGTAGAAGGGGGGGTTGAATACAAATACACAGTTTTTACTTTCTAAATTGTTTATTGATAAATCACTAACAATTTACAGCTTGTTACGAAACAAGATTACGAATAAATCCGAAATCTAAACAAGTTGGAACACACAGATTCTTGCACTAAGAAAGATGAGTAAATCACTAATAAAATCCTATCTTATGAAAGACTTCTTGACCAGAGTTAACAAGAGTACTTCTAAATGAAGTGGGGAAGTCTTCTTATATACTGCATGCATTTAATGCATGGCAGAATATACTTTACACGTGGCAGCAGCTGATTGGTTGTAGGTTCTGAATTGAGTAGACAACCTTAGTAGCAGCATGCATGAACATTGTAGTATCAGAGTGGTTGTACGATTTCAGACAATAAGAAGGTTCTTTTCTGACAATTCATACGGAGTCGTGCAAGGGGGATTAAGACAAAAGTACTTTGTACGGAGGACTTCATGATCAACTTATCGTTGATTCAGAGACTTCATCATTCTATCAGCGAATGACAAAGTTCAGCGATAGCTGAAGTCTTGTACTTGATACTTCACGTTGAGTGGACAAATCTGAGTCTTCGCTGATCCACATCAGTTCATTAGGAGACTTGTCGCTAGTTCTTGAGCTTGATCTTCGACTTCAGCGTAGAACCTATGTTGATGTGAAACTTGTCTTCAGGGATCATAAGTAAACAACTATGATTGTCAGCGATCACCAAATAAGTCTGAACAGACTCAGAGCTAATGTTCCTGAGAACATAATGGATGGTGAACAGTTACGCTGAACAATGTATGAAAATATCAGCGATCATCCAGAAGACTGAACAGGCTCAGAGCTTGGTGGATGAACAGTGTTCGCTGAATGTCTATTCTGAAGAACGAGAGTTCCTATCAGTGATACCGAATTGAGTCTTGGTACTTATCACTAATAGTGAAACTCTAATACATTGTTTACTTACAATATTCACTAAGTAGAATATAGAGAAGGGTCATTATCAAATTACTGAGGGTTTGGATCAACAATATATCCAGAACGTATTAAGGGGGTTGAAACCATGATTACCATATTTTGTATACAAGAATAGTTATGTGCACGGTATTTAAAACTTTTGAATATCCATTATTATTCCCATTGATTTGAGATCCCCCTTTTACTTGTTTGCTTACTAAAGTCAGTTAAAACTTTACCCAATTGGTTCATCACTGTAGCACACAGTTTACATCTTGTGGCTCCCACTTACTGTATCATTCATAAGAATCAGATGACACTGGCAAACTTTTGATTTTCTTTTTCTTGAGAAGAATTATCATTAGGTACCTTGGTGTGACATTTAACTTGTATAAAGTTTAAAGTTGAGGCCTTGGTGTGACTTTGCTCAACTTAAAGTTGTGGCCATAGATTTTAACTCCAGGATGCTGTAACACCCCGCTAAAGCGGAAACACGAGGTATAACAGCGTAGGGTTTCATTCAAAAGGTAACAGACAACACCAACCTCAACATTCAATACAATAGTTCAAAATATTACATTACAACGTCTTAAGCAAATTGTTTCAAAAAGAAGACGCCGGATACAAAAATTAACAGTAGAAATTTTAATGTTCTTGATGTTGATGTCATCATGCAAAATGCACCCTACATGCCTTCACTTACTTGTTAACACCTGAAAAGCATGATGAAAAGAAAGGGTCAACTACAAAGAGTTGGTGAGTTCACAGGTTTTCATATGCACTAAAAATAAATTTGTATGCATAAATTGTTATTGTGAAACGTTTGTTCACACGAAGTTTACGTAACCAGTTGTTCGAGTATTTGCACGAGGTATAAAGTATACAATGATGTCATCGCATTGAGCCACTACCAAACCTTCCGACAAACCAACGCCCCTTAAATTATTCACGTCCTACCTCAGCGGTGGATTAATTCCACATGGGTAAGACCATTATTGTTACTGGTAAAGTGCACTTCTAGCTCGTCAGCTTAAAGTGGGGTTGTCAATCCAAATAGCGCTACCCACAAATACCATTGGCTCATAACGAGTTAATAAGTAGTGTCTAACAAGTGGGGACTTTTTCATTTAAAACTCAAGCACATCAAAAAGTATACATGCCTTAGTGCACAAACATTTTAAAGTTAAGATTCAACATTTCATAGCATAATTCAAGCAATTTGAAATTCAATATCATGCTTTTCACCCAAAATAGTAACGAAAGAGTCAAAAGGGGCTGTGAATACTCACAATGTTCAGCAAGGATTTCCAAGGGTTGCCGCACGGATGCACAGTTTCTCGATTCTAGGTCCTTCCTAAGGAAGTGAAACACATTATCAGTTTCGGTCTAACTCTTATGGCTAAAGCATTGCTTAGCCCATCATGTCTTATAAAATGCTTTGGTATTAGTTACTAGGTTCAAGTATTATTTTGCATTGTCGTTTATATGTTATTTATTGGTTTTAAAAAAAGTTTGTAGGATTTTATTGTTACATAATTAAATTTATATGTTATACATAGTATTTAATCCTTTGTACCATATTTATAGTTCCTTACTTACCTTGTGTTTTAATCCAAGTTAAAATTCTTATAAATTTCTTACTTATTAATGCATCATTTATACATTCATATACATGTATATGTTGTTTTAATTTGATGTTTTTAACAAATTCTACAATTTATATGCTTTTTAACTTTTAATATTCCTAAAATCTCTTTTTTTTCTTGAATTAGAGCTTTTACCTTCTTCTTTTTTTGCTGGCAGAAATTTTAGGTCCACAAATGGTCATAATTAAATATTTTCTGGAATAGTTTACTTAACCAAATTTTTATATATATTATTTTAATGTCTTAGGGAACTTTTGACATAGATATCATGATTTTTAGAGGTGGTTAGCTATTTTAATTAATACACTTATGTTTAAGTGTCACAGTTACCAAAACAGTCTGCACCATCTTTTTGTCAAGTCCATTTGGAGGGTCAAATCTCAACATTTTTCAGTGATTCAAATTGGGTTTTAAACTTAACTCATAAAAGTATCTTCCAGAAAAGTTTCATCATTTTTAGTTACATTTTGAGGGAGATATGACGATTTTAAGTTAGGTCTTCCATTCTGCCAGATTCTGATTTCTTGCACACCAGTCTTGGTTTGAGTGCTTGAGACCCCAAATCTTAATATTGTTGAGTGAAACCAATTTTGTTCGATTCATAACTCATTAAAGTAATTTCCAGAAGAAAAATAAAGAATTTTAGTGGAATATTAAGAGACTTATAACTGATTAAAGTAGAGAATTTTCTCTGCCAGATTTTCTTTGCACACTTAATTTCATATGAGTAGTTGAAGGGTCAAATCTTCGAGTTCTTACATGAAACCACTTGGGTTTGAAACATAACACAATAAACAAAGTTCCAGAAAAAGATTCATATCATTTGGTTAAGTATTTTTCGAGATATGGTCGGATAAAATGCATGCAAGTAATCTGCCAGAAACTAAAAATTGTTTATTCATGGAAAATGAGTGTTTTATCTCCATATTTTCACTCATATGGTTGGTTCTTCGATTGAACACTCATTTACCACTACTTTGACAATGTTCTTAGGTAAGAAAATCTATTTTTGTCCTTTAAAAACTCATGCATGAACTCACACATTTCAGATTATGACGAAAATACACATGCATGTAGTTAAAACATCATCTTCTTGAGTTCTAGTTGTATGGATTTTGGATGGTCACCATTTGTTCGACATATAATATGTCATTGGTGATTAACCTTCCATTAAAAAGGTCCCTTAGGGTCCTTTTTCCAGAAACTCAAGAGCAATGCAAATAAGTTGAGAAAAAAGATGAAGAAATTACAAGAAAAGGAAGAAAATGAAGGAGAGTACAAGAGGGATGAGTTTTACTCATCCTAGGGGTGATTTTACCTTCAAGGATCTTCAAGGATGGAACTCTTGTGATGTTCTTGGGGCTGAATTCGGCAAAGACTAGGAGGGAAGGGAGAGAAGAGAGAGGATTTGAATATAGAGAGAGAGTGAGGTGTAGGAAGTGAAGAGTTTTCTTGAAAATCAAGAAAATTAATACTTGGGTATTATGGGCCATAAAGAGGGCCGAATTTTTGGGCAAAAATCTGCATTTTTTTTTTAGTTTTTTTTTATTAAGTGTTAATTAACATTGTGTAAGTATTTATATTATGTAATTTTTATAAAAGCTTGATTTAAGTAGCTAAAACCTCTTTAATCTACTTAATTTTTGGTTTGGTTAAATAAAGTGTTAGGATTTAGAATTGGGTATATATATATAAACTACATATTTACTCCTCTTATTATTAATATTGTTAAAATTAAATGTTACAGTTCCAATCGGCATTTTAAAGACAGCTTAAGCAGTTCCGTGCGGTAACAGGATTTTCTAAGCGTACTGTTGGAGTTCTTAGGAAACTAAACCTTAGCCATTGTATTTAAGCCATAATAAGTTATTTCTACATGTTAAGACATGTATTAATCTATTCAGTTGCTAACCTGGGTGGTTTGGTTGACGGGTGTCACAGTCTCCCTTTGTTAGAAGAATTTCGTCCCGAAATTCGTTGATTGCTATTCCCCGCCTGGTCCTTTGTAAATAGGTGAGGGTACTTATGCTTCATGTAATCTTCTCGTTCCCATGTATACTCAGGTCCATGCCTCGAATTCCAACGAACTTCTAAGATCGAGATCTTACTACGCCTTGTTCGTTTGACTTCTTGATCGAGGATTTCAATTGGTTCTTCTATGAAGTGTAATTGCTTGTTAACCTGAATATCCTCTAGGGGTAGAACCAATGATTCGTCACTTAGGCATTTCTTAAGGTTTGACACATGGAACGTATTGTGGATGGCACTCAGCTCTTGCGGTAAATTAAGTTTATATGCTACAGGACCAATCCGTTCAATTATTTCAAACGGGCCAACATATCTCGGACTCAACTTGCCTCTTTTTCCGAAGCGTACTAATCCTTTCCAAGGCGATACTTTTAGAAGCACTTTATCACCCACTTGGAATTCTAATGGCTTTTTGCGGTTATCAGCATAACTCTTCTGATGATCTCTTGCGGCCTTAAGTCTATCCTTGATAACTGAGATCTTGTCAGTAGTCTCTTGAATGATTTCGGGCCTAGTCAACTGTCTGTCGCCAATTTCCAACCAACTAAGTGGGGATCTACACTTGCGTCCATATAAGGCTTCATACGGTGCACACTGAATGCTGGTATGATAGCTGTTGTTGTAGGAGAACTCCACTAATGGTAGGTGAGTATCCCAACTTCCACCAAAATCTATCACACATGCACGTAGCATATCCTCTAGCGTCTGTATAGTTCTTTCTGACTGACCGTCCGTTTGAGGATGGTAGGAAGTGCTCAAGTCCAAACGCGTATCCAACGATTTCTAGAGTGATCGCCAGAATCATGACGTAAAACGACTATCTCTGTCCGAGATGATGGAAATAGGAACTCCGTGACGCATAACGATTTCATTGACGTAAATTTGTGCAAGTCTTTCTATCTTATAATCTTCCCGAATAGGAAGAAAATGCGCAGATTTCGTAAGTCGGTCCACTATAACCCAGATTGCGTCGTGCCCCTTCCTGGTCCTGGGTAGCTTAGTTACGAAATCCATAGCTATTTGTTCCCATTTCCATTGGGGGATCTTGGGTTGTTGTAATAGACCAGATGGTTTCTGATGTTCGGCCTTAACTTTTGCACAATTTAAGCACTTGTTCACGTACAAAGCGATGTCTTTCTTCATACCCGGCCACCAGTAGTATTCCATTAGATCCTTGTACATCTTATCAGCTCCTGGGTGAATCGAATATCTTGATTTATGGGCTTCATCCATAATTGTTGATCGTAGGTTATTAACCTTTGGTATCCAAACTTTGTCTTCAAAGTAACGTACCCCATCTGACCTTGTTTTAAATTTAAGTTCCCATTGATGTAGGGCCTCGTCCTTCAAGTTCTCTGCTTTTAACGCTTCTTCCTGTGCTTCAAGAATTTGTGTCTTTAGGCTCATCTGAACGAACGCACCCATTGCTCGTACCCTTGACGGCTTCACTCTTTCCTTCCTGCTTAGTGCATCGGCTACCACATTAGCCTTTTCTGGATGGTACTTTATTTCACAGTCATAGTCACTAAGCAGTTCAACCCATCTTCTTTGTCTCATATTAAGCATTTTCTGGTCAAGGATATGTTGAAGGCTTTTATGATCAGTGTAGATGGTGCATTTCGTACCGTAAAGATAATGTCTCCAGATCTTAAGTGCGAACACTACTGCTCCTAACTCAAGGTCGTGAGTGGTATAGTTTTTCTCATGAACCTTAAGTTGTCTTGAAGCATATGCAATGACCTTGTCCTGTTGCATCAACACACACCCCAAACCTTGGTGTGATGCATCGCAGTAGACTACGAAATTTTCCGCGCCTTCTGGCAACGCCAGAATTGGTGCATTGCATAACCTATGCTTAAGAGTTTGGAATGCTTCTTCTTGTTTCTCTCCCCAAATAAACTTCTTATCCTTTTGGGTTAATGTCGTTAGCGGTTGCGCAATTTTTGAGAAATTCGCAATGAATCGACGATAATAGCCTGCTAAACCAAGAAATTGGCGAATCTCTGTCGGGGTTTTTGGGGCTTCCCACTTCTTGATGGCCTCGATTTTTGCCGGATCTACGTGAATTCCCTTCTCATTAATCACGTGGCCAAGAAATTGTACCTCTCGAATCCAAAATTCGCATTTGGAGAACTTTGCATACAATTTCTGGTCTCTGAGCAATTCTAGTATCAACTTTAGATGTCGCTCATGATCCTCCTTGCTTTGCGAGTAAATTAGTATATCATCTATGAATATGATCACGAACTCGTCCAGGTACGGTCTACAAACCCTGTTCATTAAGTCCATGAAGACAGCTGGTGCGTTGGTTAGCCCGAAAGGCATTGCCAGGAATTCGTAATGGCCGTATCGAGTCCTAAACGCCGTCTTGGGAACATCCTCTTCACGGACCCTCATTTGATGATATCCAGATCGAAGATCAATTTTTGAAAAGTAGGTAGCACCTTGAAGTTGGTCGAACAGGTCGTCGATTCGGGGAAGAGGGTATCGGTTCTTGATAGTTAACTTATTGAGTTCTCTATAATCGATGCACATCCGTAAGGATCCATCTTTCTTTTTAACGAAGAGAACTGGAGCTCCCCAAAGTGAAGAGCTAGGTCTTATAAGTCCTTTGTCAAGCAGTTCCTGGAGTTGTCCTGATAGTTCCTGCATTTCCGATGGGGCCAAACGATAAGGTGATTTAGCCACAGGTGCAGCTCTAGGAACTAAGTCGATGTGGAATTCGACTTGTCTTGACGGGGGTAATCCCGGTAGCTCATCCGGAAACACCTCAGGAAAATCCCGAACCACAGGAAAATCCTGAATGCGTTTCTCTTTCATTTCCTTAACTATAACGTGAGCCAAAAACGCGATGCATTCCTTTTTCAAGTACTTCCGCATTTTCATACACGTCACTCACTTAAAGTTCTTTCCGGACTTCTCTCCATGTACGACGAGTGTTTTGCCCTCTGGTAGTGGAATTCGAATGATCTTTTCAGAACAGCATATATCAACTCGGTTTTTGGACAGCCAATCCATGCCCACGACTATGTCAAAGCTCCCAAGCTCAATTGGAATAAGGTCTATACTAAAGCTCCTATTAGCTAAGTTTAAAGTGCAGTCCGTAAGTACATCTCTGACCTTAACTTCCTGCCCATTAGCAAATTCAATAACGTAGACCTCTTTCAACTTTTGGGGTTTCAAGTTAATTTTCGGCCTAAACTCTAGTGATACAAAGCTCCTATCCGCTCCAGAATCAAATAGTACTGTTGCATAGTGGTTATTTAGGAGGAACGTACCTGTGACCACATTCGGGTTTTGTCTCGCTTCATCTGCCCAATCTCGAATACTCGGCCTCGAGCCTGGCCTCCTTGGTTCCCTCGATTAGCTGGCCGTGCTTGATTAACGTTTGGTCCTCGGTTCAGTTTCGGGCACGTGTTCCGAAGATGATCTGGGCTTCCGCACTCATGACATGTTCGTCTTCCTCCACTTCTGCAATCCTTAGCGAAATGGCCTCCCTTATTGCATTTGAGACAAATAATGCATCTCCCATCGTGGCGGTTGTTGCACTTATCACACTTGGGATAGGTTCCCTTGCCTTTCTCCAACACCTAAGTCTGGACCCCAAAGTTTCCCATCACCTTTTGGTTCTTACCAAACTTTCCTCTAGATTGCTTTCTCGAGGGTTCTTCCATCTTTCTCTTACATTTGGCATTGTCGCTCGTGAACGTTCCTGACCGAATGGCATTTTTGGTGAGCTTAGTTGCTAGGTTCACCGCATCTTGGAGTGTTGTTGGTTCTGCCGAGGTAACATTCCCATGAATTTCAGGAGCTAAACCCCAGATGTATCTTTCGATTCGGTTCTCCTCGGGTGTTACTAGATGTGGCACCAACTTTGCTAGCTCATGGAAACGGGCGGTGTAGGCGTCTATGTTCTTCCCTACCATCTCATGATGCCAAAGTTCCGCTTCCAACTTCTGGATCTCACTTCTCGGGCAATACTCTCCCTTGAGTAGCTTTTTGAACTCTTCCCACGTAAGGTTGTAAGCAGCTTCTCGTCCACGGGTTTGCACTTGTGTGTTCCACCAGGTCAATGCTCGGCCTTGCAGCAGACAAGCAGCAAACTCTACCTTATTCCCTTTGGTGCACTTGCTGATATGGAGAACGGATTCCATACCCTCAATCCATGTCAGTAATCCAACAGCTCCTTCAGTTCCATGGAATTCCTTTGGGTTGCAGGCCCTAAAAGCCTTGTACGTGCATTCCCTGTTTCCAGTTGCTTCTGCGTTGTTTCCCAGATTAGCATTCAGACCCGCTGCCACTTGACTAACGATGTTTGGAAGTGCCGCGAGGAGTTTCTCTGACACGAATCGCGCGATCTCGGGGTCTTCCCTTCTTGGAGGCATAGTTCTAAGGCATAATTTCAAATAAGAATTTGGTCATATTTTGACACAAGTTCTACTCAACTAGGTTATGAATAACATATGGTATGTCTACAATTAATCATTTGAGCACATAAATATAGCAACATACAGAAATTTCATAATCATGCATTTCAAACACTTGGTTCAAATAGTCAGAAGTTCAACCATCACATGAGTTTAGTAACTAACAAAACGTTTCCCCAAAAGATATCGAGTACTTAGAGTTTTAAATAGTCGGCTACATGCCACAAAAATACTTTTCTAAGTTCAATCATCAAAAGTAAACAGGAGTTCTTTTGCTAACTCCATGCCTACACGACTGTCTCTAGTGCATCATCTTCCAGAAAAGCAGTCCTAACAGTATCGTCAAGAGTGCCATCATCATCAAACACAGGTATAGTATCCTGACAGACCTCCTAGCAGTGGTGGTGGCCTCCCTAGCTCTCGCCGTTTTTCGGTTGTGGGAGTCCAAAACCTCCGTCAGATTTCCCAGAATATAGTGCTGATGGTCCAGTCTAGACCTGTGAGTGTGCAACTCTGCCTCCATTCGCTGAACCCATCTACCCTCGCCGGGTGTCATGCCCAGCGCGTGTCTTACTGGGATCCCGGTCACTACTTGAGGAATCTCGCCCTGTGCTCGTTGTCGGGATGTCTCGCCCTCAGTCGTCGATAGTCCCGCGAGAGTCACCCTTCTGGGCAGGGGAACACTCTTTCGGGCGGTAACCCTAATCCTTGGTCCCCGTGGTGCCGGTTGAAGTGCGGGGGTTTCACCGGTTGCTTCATCACTTCTTTCATATGGGTCTTTAACCTCGATAGTTGGTGGGTCCCTCCTAGGTCGACTAGTCACATAGCCTGAAGGGTCAGCGGAGTGAGAGTGCTCGGAAGGAGTGTGCTCGGAAGGAGTGTGCTTGGAAAGGGTATATGCTCGGAAGGAGTGTGCTCGGAATGAGTATGGGTAGACGACATAGTGAACTGCGATAATAGTAGACTTAGTTACTAAGTGTGCTATTGTAAGTGTCTAAGATATGCAATGTTCATGCATGCACACACAAAAATTATGCTTATGTGTTTAAGTAGAAAATTTATTTTAAGCATACTTCTAGTATAACTAATTCGAGTCTCCCATTATACATACCTGAATTAAACATAGGTGATCAGGCTTTGTTTAATTGAGGTATAATAATGTGGCACTCAACTTAATTATATTAGCAATATGCCTCAGATTTTTGACAATCATTTCGAAAACCGTTTTGAAAATAGTTTGCGTTATAGTTGGGTTATAGTTTGTGGTTTCCATAAGAAAACCGGCATTCTCTATAACCTTAGGCTCTGATACCAAATCTGTCACACCCCGCTAAAGCGGAAACACGAGGTATAACAGCGTAGGGTTTCATTCAAAAGGTAACAGACAACACCAACCTCAACATTCAATACAATAGTTCAAAATATTACATTACAACGTCTTAAGCAAATTGTTTCAAAAAGAAGACGCCGGATACAAAAATTAACAGTAGAAATTTTAATGTTCTTGATGTTGATGTCATCATGCAAAATGCACCCTACATGCCTTCACTTACTTGTTAACACCTGAAAAGCATGATGAAAAGAAAGGGTCAACTACAAAGAGTTGGTGAGTTCACAGGTTTTCATATGCACTAAAAATAAATTTGTATGCATAAATTGTTATTGTGAAACGTTTGTTCACACGAAGTTTACGTAACCAGTTGTTCGAGTATTTGCACGAGGTATAAAGTATACAATGATGTCATCGCATTGAGCCACTACCAAACCTTCCGACAAACCAACGCCCCTTAAATTATTCACGTCCTACCTCAGCGGTGGATTAATTCCACATGGGTAAGACCATTATTGTTACTGGTAAAGTGCACTTCTAGCTCGTCAGCTTAAAGTGGGGTTGTCAATCCAAATAGCGCTACCCACAAATACCATTGGCTCATAACGAGTTAATAAGTAGTGTCTAACAAGTGGGGACTTTTTCATTTAAAACTCAAGCACATCAAAAAGTATACATGCCTTAGTGCACAAACATTTTAAAGTTAAGATTCAACATTTCATAGCATAATTCAAGCAATTTGAAATTCAATATCATGCTTTTCACCCAAAATAGTAACGAAAGAGTAAAAAGGGGCTGTGAATACTCACAATGTTCAGCAAGGATTTCCAAGGGTTGCCGCACGGATGCACAGTTTCTCGATTCTAGGTCCTTCCTAAGGAAGTGAAACACATTATCAGTTTCGGTCTAACTCTTATGGCTAAAGCATTGCTTAGCCCATCATGTCTTATAAAATGCCTTGGTATTAGTTACTAGGTTCAAGTATTATTTTGCATTGTCGTTTATATGTTATTTATTGGTTTTAAAAAAAGTTTGTAGGATTTTATTGTTACATAATTAAATTTATATGTTATACATAGTATTTAATCCTTTGTACCATATTTTATAGTTCCTTACTTACCTTGTGTTTTAATCCAAGTTAAAATTCTTATAAATTTCTTACTTATTAATGCATCATTTATACATTCATATACATGTATATGTTGTTTTAATTTGATGTTTTTAACAAATTCTACAATTTATATGCTTTTTAACTTTTAATATTCCTAAAATCTCTTTTTTTTCTTGAATTAGAGCTTTTACCTTCTTTCTTTTTGCTGGCAGAAATTTTAGGTCCACAAATGGTCATAATTAAATATTTTCTGGAATAGTTTACTTAACCAAATTTTTATATATATTATTTTAATGTCTTAGGGAACTTTTGACATAGATATCATGATTTTTAGAGGTGGTTAGCTATTTTAATCATTACACTTATGTTTAAGTGTCACAGTTACCAAAACAGTCTGCACCATCATTTTGTCAAGTCCATTTGGAGGGTCAAATCTCAACATTTTTCAGTGATTCAAATTGGGTTTTAAACTTAACTCATAAAAGTATCTTCCAGAAAAATTTCATCATTTTTAGTTACATTTTGAGGGAGATATGACGATTTTAAGTTAGGTCTTCCATTCTGCCAGATTCTGATTTCTTGCACACCAGTCTTGGTTTGAGTGTTTGAGACCCCATCTTAATATGTTTGAGTGAAACCAATTTTGTTCGATTCATAACTCATTAAAGTAATTTCCAGAAGAAAAATAAAGAATTTTAGTGGAATATTAAGAGACTTATAACTGATTAAAGTAGAGAATTTTCTCTGCCAGAGTTTCTTTGCACACTTAATTTCATATGAGTGTTTTATCTCCATATTTTCACTCATATGGTTGGTTCTTCGATTGAACACTCATTTACCACTACTTTGACAATGTTCTTAGGTAAGAAAATCTATTTTTGTCCTTTAAAAACTCATGCATGAACTCACACATTTCAGATTATGACGAAAATACACATGCATGTAGTTAAAACATCATCTTCTTAAGTTCTAGTTGTATGGATTTTGGATGGTCACCATTTGTTCGACATATAATATGTCATTGGTGATTAACCTTCCATTAAAAAGGTCCCTTAGGGTCCTTTTTCCAGAAACTCAAGAGCAATGCAAATAAGTTGAGAAAAAAGATGAAGAAATTACAAGAAAAGGAAGAAAATGAAGGAGAGTACAAGAGGGATGAGTTTTACTCATCCTAGGGGTGATTTTACCTTCAAGGATCTTCAAGGATGGAACTCTTGTGATGTTCTTGGGGCTGAATTCGGCCAAGACTAGGAGGGAAGGGAGAGAAGAGAGAGGATTTGAATATAGAGAGAGAGTGAGGTGTAGGAAGTGAAGAGTTTTCTTGAAAATCAAGAAAATTAATACTTGGGTATTATGGGCCATAATGATGGCCGAATTTTTGGGCAAAAATCTGCATTTTTTTTTAGTTTTTTTTAAGTGTTAATTAACATTGTGTAAGTATTTATATTATGTAATTTTTATAAAAGCTTGATTTAAGTAGCTAAAACCTCTTTAATCTACTTAATTTTTGGTTTGGTTAAATAAAGTGTTAGGATTTAGAATTGGGTATATATAAACTACATATTTACTCCTCTTATTATTAATATTGTTAAAATTAAATGTTACAGTTCCAATCGGCATTTTAAAGACAGCTTAAGCAGTTCCGTGCGGTAACAGGATTTTCTAAGCGTACTGTTGGAGTTCTTAGGAAACTAAACCTTAGCCATTGTATTTAAGTCATAATAAGTTATTTCTACATGTTAAGACATGTATTAATCTATTCAGTTGCTAACCTGGGTGGTTTGGTTGACGGGTGTCACAGATGCCTCCTCTAATAGGTTCAACTTTAACATATATAGACCCTGAAATCTTATGTTTCATTTTTCTATCTATTGAATTTCCTAATATGTTATGCACTTGGATGGTCAAACCAAGTCAACGGAAGTGTCTCCTTTCCCTATTGGTTTTCATTTTTCTGTTGTATTGATCTCCTTATTCTCTTCCTGCTGTTTACAGACACAAGTTGTAATTGATTTTTCATCAAAGATCAATCGTATAGTTCTACTCTCAGGGACTCCTTCTTTGTCAAGGTTGTGGCATAACAGATGCTTTATATTTCTGGATGATATAGCTTTATGCTTATCAGTGATCTAGTAGTTATGTAATGGCAAAGGATTGTGTGAGAAGTTGAAGTTAACGTCAGAAGCGTGCGAAGTGGATATGAATCGTTGATCACTTTTACTCAAATGCCCTCCCATGAATTGCGGCTTAGAAGGGAATTGATCTGGTGCATCTTATCTCGGTGCATCTCATCCTAATATGCGTCCATTTCTCATCTAATGGTTGATAACCACTTCTCACGCAGTCAAGCTTCTCACGTTAACCTCAACTTCTCACCGGAACCCAACCCTTATGGAATGTACAGTTATTTAGTGCTTCAATGCATAGATCCTAATTTCTTTGGTCTCATATTTCTCCTAGGTGCTCATAGGCCATTCGACATTTTTCATCAAATAAATATTTTATGGTAACTTTTGCTTCTCCCTTTCGTTGTATTATGCTTGATGCTCTGGGTGATTGTTATTTTCTTGACAAAAATTGTCTTTTTCTAGGCCTGGACTGCTTGGAAAGGACAAGATTGCATTTGCAAAAACCTACTGTTCTATGAGTAGTTCCCGAACTTCTCAAGGAATTGTTTATTAGGTAACATTTGTTTGTCCATACTATGCATCTCCTTTGCAGGCATATGCAGCTTTAAATAAATTCGCACATTTCACATGTATATGTTTTTCTAGGATTTTTCAAAGGGTATTCGCTTGGAGGAGCTAAATGTGTTGCTGAAGCAGACTGTTATGGTCAGTTCTTGTTATTTGTGGACTCTTATTATTTGTTGAACTTCTCAAAGAAAAAAAAGAAGAAGAAATAGATGGATCTTTTCAAATCTGCAAGGATTGGATACAATTCTACACATGACAAAAAAGTAAAGAGCGTCTTACAACATTGGATTTATTATAAGGTTAAATCTAGAAAGAGGACTCTTTTTTTCGGGACAAAGAAAAATTGTGAAGTGGGCCCCCTTTTGGGATGGAGGGAGTCGTTTATAAATGGGTTTGACCCATGAAGCTGGGAGTCAATTTCAAGCTCTATTATTGTTTGCTTAATCATCTGTTCCATTTATATCTTGAAGGTTTTCTTCATAATTGCTGTTTGTTTATGTTATGTAGATAAGACGCTTGAAGTAGCATGTCTTGATGCAATTACCACCCATACGACGACAAATCATAAACTTGGTTTTGAAGAAATCAGATTTAGATTCCGCAATAGCAATTTGCAGCAGGACAAATGATGATGCTTTTACAGAAAATGATGTCGAAGATGGTTCATCGGATGAGAATAAACATGATGATAAAAGTAAGATTTCAACATTTCATTTGTTTGTCTATGTAAACAAGGTTAATCATTCTCGGCTTCTAGACAATAATACATGCTCCTCTAAATAAGATTGTCTCTTTGTTTGGCAAATTACTTCAATAGAACTTGTCTATCCATATCAACTGTAAGAATTTCCTGTTCTTTTTCTTTCTTTCAGAAGATGATGCTGGTAGAAACTCTTCAAAACCATCCAATCAAGCTATTGGTATTGCAAAACTATCAGGATTCCTAGAGTGGCTACTTATGCATCCAATCATTGCCGAATCTGATGATGATGAAAAGTTTGAATCAAGTCAAAGTTCTCATAAAATGATAATATTTGTTCACCATCATAAGGTTACTGATAGAACAGAGGTGAGGAAGTCTTTCCTTTCCCCTTTTGTATACCATTCATACAATAGTAAACTTGTTCATTTATGAAGCCCTCTCTTATAATTGACCTTTGGCAATGAAGAGAGATGTTTGCAGGCAAAAGTGCTAGCATATTTGTTATCTTTCTGATAACAATCAAAATTATTTTGAGCCATCTGCTTTCGTGTATTCTTTGTAATAAAAGGTTGAATGAACTAGGTTTCTCTGTATTGGAATATATTTTGCATTTCACTTTGTACTTGTCCTAATATCTTTTAACTTAACAGGAATTCCTATGTGAGAAAGGGATCAAGTTTGTACGTATTGATGCACGTGATGCATCTGCCAGAGATAGACAACAAGCTATCCATTCTTTCCAACATTCAAAAGAGGCATGTAGAGTGTCTTCTTAGTAGACTGTCTTCAATTCTGTGAGCATTTTAATGAAATTCACTACCTAGCCAGCTTTGTCCAATTCATCAGCTTTGTCCAATTCATCAACTTCATACTGGATATAATCTTTATTAAACATAGTGCATGAATCCCAATATTTGCTTTACAAAAGATCTGTTGGGTTTTCAGTTTGCATAATAAGTTCATAAAGAACAATAGCTTTGGTGAAGTAGGCAAAGGTTCGTGTGAGAAGTTGAGGTTAACGTGAGAAACGTGAGAAGTGGATCTGAACCGTTGGTCACTTTTAATCAAATGCCCTCCCATGAAATTGCGTCTTAGAAGAGAATTGATCTGGTGCATCTCATCCTAATGTGCGTCCATTTCTCACCCAAACGGTTGATAACCACTTCTCACGCTTCTCACGTTAACCTCAACTTCTCACCAGAACCCAACCCCCAACCCTAGTGAAATATGCATGAAGTTTTTTGCAGTTTGTAATAATAATAATTGTGCTACATGACTTGTCAAGTTAAAATTGCATTGGTTGGGATACTTGCTGGGAGTAGTGGACTTGACTTATCAGCTGCACAGAATGTGGTGTTCCTAGAATTGCCTGAGAAAATATCTGACTTTCAACAGGTGCAACAATTGTGAGCATTGTATGTTTTGATGGGTGTTATCTTATCGTTACATTTTTAGAGATTATTCTCTTAAAGGTCCATAAGCTCATTCTTTAGTAACCAAAAGAAGTAGAAAGGATGTGCTTGTGTATATGTTAAAGGGAACAATTTAGGCATGCATAACATATTTACATGCATTTCTTCCCATAAAATCACCCATGTTGAGTGTTTTTTTTGTTCTACTTATTTCAACTGTTGTGGTTGCTTGATGCAATTGTGTAATTTTCGAGGCTGAAAGTCGAGCTCATAGGCGTGGTCAAACTAAAGCAGTCAACGTTTATATATTTTGTGCCAAGGTTCTCATAGCCTCATACTCATCTATCTAATATCTATATTGTTTGGGTCCATGTATGATTCAGTTTTTGAACTCTCTTGAGCATTGGTGATTTCTTTTCAGGACACTTCGGATGAGTCCCACTGGAGAAGATTGAATACAAGTTTGCATCGTACTTCATCTACTGTAGATGGGAAGTATGGCTCATTGAAGGAGATCGTGGTACCTCTCTATCAATTTTTGGTTAGTTGAATCTCATTCAGATGGTTCAATCTCCATGTGCTTCGATCTCCAACATTTCTTGTAGATTTGTACATGAGATATAAGTGCTAGAAAAGCAATTCATGAAAATTACTTTTGCAGGTCGAATATATTTCTTTACTTGAAACGGTTGATGGAAGTGACAGAAAAGAGAATTTGGTCTCTGAGGGGGAAAACAATGGTGAATCTTCTTCCGCTGAGCTAGTGAGATGCTCTCAATATTCGTGTGGTGAAGATGCAAATAGCGGTGATTCATATCTCAAAGCCAGTTACAAGTACAATGTACTCGCTCCAAACACTTCCTTTTGGTGTTCTTAGCACTAGGTTCAAGTATCTGGCTTTTTTTGAAGTCATTGTCACTGAATCAAGATTTTAATTGTTCTACAGGCTTTTATCGTTCCTGATATACATAGTGAAGAGCTTATGGATTCCAATGGAACAATAGAAGAATATACTCGTGAAAGTAGTCGGGAAAATAGAGTTCTTCCACACACTGCACATGAGGCTGACAAGTCTAATCTGATGGAAATACCACGGGATGGGCTGCCTATTGACCAGGTTGAAGCTGACACAGATTGCATCCCAGCACATTCTCTCCGCTTTGAGGTAGAGAACTGAACCTAGTTGATAATAATGTAAAATGACCTTTAAGGACATGTTGAAAAATTAATTGTTTTACCAATGTAACTTTTTTCAGGTCAGCAAATACACCGGAAGAATCCACTTGTATTCATGTATCCTGGGAGTAGAAGCAAGGCCTACCCCATTATTTAAAAATTTCCGACCAGAGGAACTTGAGAAAAAAGATCCTGCGATTCATGACAGCAAGAAACTGGGTCGTAAATGTATCAAGGATGATTTGATATACATGCCTGCTCTTGTGTATTTTGTTAAAGAATGGAACAGTCTCAGACCTATTCAGCAAAGTAAACTATACAACAAGCCTCTGCAACTTCCTTTGGCTGTTGAGTTGTGTCTGAATGAAAGCCAAAACCATGACAAAGAGGTTTGTTTGAAAACTCTTCATTCACACATGCACCTATAGATACATAGGGTCAGGTTCACGGAAAACCTAAAAAAACGGAAAACTGAGGAACACCCTGATAGCCCTTCATCTAGACGGTATGCATTTGTGCATACACGTGATTTGTAACATGCACACATGCATAAAAACCATAAAACAACTTAATTTACTTGTATGCACAAGGGCATACCGTCCAAACGAAGGGCAACCAGGGTGTTCCTTAGTTTTCCATTTTTTGAGGTTTTTCCCTGAACCTCCCTCTAGATACATATATAAACATTTATTATCGTATATAAATCTATGTATGTAAATATTTTAATAGTCCAACCATTTCTAGGGATTGTTAAAAGGAGGAAGTAAGAAGCGTGGTACATCGCTGGATGAAATAAGCCACCCCCTACCCCTAGATGCTGTATGGAAGAGTGTTTCTCTCTTTCACCGAAAAAAAGAGAGATACTACCTGCAGGGTTGGACAGATGAGCCACTCTGTAAACTGTGTCAAAAAGTTTGCAAGTAAGCCGAGTTACAGTTAATGTAAAAAAAATTACGTTAGAATATCGCTTAAGAACCAAGTCTAATCACATTTCCAGGAAGAAGAGTGCCAAGGAACCCACTATTCATGTTTTTTTTTATGATGAATGTCGTTGATAACGTTCTCGAATGGAAGCAAGCGATAACGTTGCTTAAATATGTATTCGATATCAAATGAGAATCGAATTTTGAGAACGTAGGAACCAACTATTCATGTTTTTTTATGATGAATGTCGTGAACTCGTGATGAAAGTTACTCATCATGAAAATGCATGAAATTCATGATGAAAATGCACGATACACTGCAACAAAATCTGGTTTACAAGACGCCAAAAATGTCTAAGTGTCATAATAGAGTCATTTTTCGAATAACGTCATTAGTGATGGCCATTCCGGCCCGGCCCGACCAGACCCGGGACTGGAACTTGGCCATCTTGTCGCCATATAAACAAATTAATAGGACACTTTCCTAAAAAGATTGTCAAGCCCTTGTAATCTTATTTTAACACTTTTAATAGGACCAAAGAGACAAATTTATCCATACAAGACTTATAGGAAAATTTGGTAAACAACCCCCAAGTCCTTTATGGATAAAGCTATCTGTATGGATTAATTTTTCTGTATGGATTAATTTGTCTGTATAGATTGAAAAGGTTTTTGTTTAGGAGGATCTTTTCATATACGGAAGGAGTGTATTTTTGAATCAGGAGGGGTAGGTTTGGAAAAGGTTTTCTTACAACATAAAACTCCCCCTAAAAGCTTACCGAATAAGCTACTGTCTATGTCATTAAGCCACTATCAAACAGTAGTCATGTTGACCGAATAAGTTGTGAGTCCCACTAGGCTCATTAAACTGCTAACTAATAGGCCCTTAGACAGTTTTTACTTCCAATAAACTCGATGTTGATGTAGTGATACTAATAATGAAAATGCACGATATTACGATTAATGAAAACACATGATATTCAACGATATTCATGATTATTTAGGGTTATTCATCGTGAATAATACATGAAATAGTTGGTTCTCGATTCTCAAAATACTTACGGTTCTAATGTGAAATTTTCCTATTTAATAAGGAAAATTACCTCAAACCGGATGTTTCCGTCTTCACTTTTTCTGCTTTAACGGCTTCCAAAAAGTGTCCATCTATGTTGATAAAAGCTCGTTATAATCGGTTTTTGCCACTATGTTAAAACGGTTATCAATAGTCTCTACAACGATCACTTAAATTGTGTTTTAAAACATGTATTTTCACCGATCATGACACATCTAAAGCGCACGTATTAAAACACAATTCAGATCAAGATTTTCTTATAATGACAAACGACCTGAGTGATAATACTGCTTTTGGTACTTGGGTATCTGTATCACCGAAGACCCTCGTGGTATTTGTATTGGATTTGTGCACAAAAGTTCCTTTCAAAATTGATTTTTATTAAAACATTAAAAAAGGAAGCACATCATATTTAAAATCATCAATTTCACAGGTTTCCAACATATTTATTAAAAAATTGTCAAACAAAGATTTTTTTTATCCAAAACATCAATTTTACGGATGACAGGTTCCTTCCTCTTCAACGCATTTGAGGAAGCACATATCATTTCATGGACCAAACATCAATTTCACGGACCAAAACTCCAATTCATAAAGGAATCCATGATCACGGACCCTTTCACGGAAATTTTGGGTATTTTTGTTAAATTGAAGAGAGTTTGGGCATTTCAGTGATTGAACTTTGAACTTGGGGAATTTTAATTAATTTCCCTAAAGTTTATTCTTAATAATATAACCAAATACATTATTTAATTTTATAATAAATTGAAATCGGGTGGGTAGTTGAAACTTGAGAAATCATTTGGTTAAAACCCCGTGAAGACATTAAAGAATTCAATTGACCAAATGCAAATGAGGTTCACGCATTTCCAGTGAGAATCAATAATAAAAATACAAAATCAGAAGCAGTCGTCGATAAAAGTCGAGAAAGCAAACGACAAATTTTCTTAGTTTTTCTTCTTGAGGTGATGAAATGAGATCAAACGATGCGCTCTAACTCCCTTGCGTAACTGAGTCTGGTTTATAAGTTGGAGAGATGGAATCTCGTTGCATGGTGCATAATCTTTGGCCTTCTGGAACACCACTGATCCATTCTTTACCTCCCATTTTGGATGCTCCTGCAATTTCCATTTTAACATCATATTCATATTCAGACTCGAGAAATATAATTAAAAAATCCACATTAAAATTTTGATATGAGTGAGTTCTAGATGGTGTACCTCTTTGATGTATTCAAAAAGTTCTTGATCTGAGGAAAGCAAGAGCATTTGTCGGGCATCTTTAACAGTAAGAGAATCGTATGCCTTCTCACTGCACCCGGCAATCTCATCCCTGCACCAAATCAATTTATTAACGACCGAAATTTGTAAAAATGGACGAGTTATTTGCATCTATAACTATTAATCTTGTTCTATAATGTAGGCAACTGACATCTAAAAGTTACTGGCCAGCAGTTTAATGAGAGCTTAATGGGACTCACAGCTTCTTCGATCAGCTATACATGACTGTTTGTAGTGGATTAATGATATAGAAATTAGTTTATTCGGTAAGCGTCTAGATGGGAGCTTTATGTAGAAAGCCAATGTAACACCCTTAAATTTGGAACGAGCAACTAACTTTAAAATAAATAAAATAATCAAAGGAGATAAAATCATCTCTACAATTCATTCCTGAAAATACCTCAAAATTTAAACATTTCAAGTCTATAACTAAAACTTAAGACGGGCGTTACTTAATACAACACAAGTTGCTAGTCCCAATTAAATGCGGAAGAATTCACTAAATCAAATCACCTCTCGTGCACTCTACTAGCACTCGCCACTTCACAATGTAGCTAGAGCTATCCCAACCTGAGCCTGTTGCACACGCCGACAAATAAAAAGGGTTAGGCTTACGCCTAGTGAGTTCAAGCATTTTATCATTACTATATAAAATCATAAATCGGGAACTAGTAGTTTTAGTCATGATCCAATAAACCTTTAGTGAAAGTTTGCGAAAAAGGTTAACTTTTCCCAATAGTTCTCAAAACAGACATAAACGACTCATTTTCCAACGCACCAAAATCCATGGAAATCCTCCCCAAAAGTGTAAAGCGTTTTCCAAAATGAGTTACGAATCCCAGCCCACTCAAATACGTGAATAAATCTAGTTTTAGTCAAAACCTTCAAATACGGTTAACAATACACTCAATCCCTAAAACATGGAAACCATCCATTTAAATATAATCTTTCATTGGAAACATAATACGAAGAAAAACTCACGCTAACGTAAAATGTATTAAAATCCAAATACCATAAAATGTAATTCCAGCAGTTAAAACATCCAAATAGAATGTAACATAAATCCGTCTATCAATTATGGAAAACAATCCATGTGCATGTAATAGAACCCCAACAATGTAAATAGATTAAATACTCGAAATCAACACCCTTCGGTGACGGGGGGAGACCCGATCTCATCGAATGTGGCAAACACATAAATTAAACCACGATTAAATAAATGCAAGTAAGCTTCTTGGATGTGGAAAACGGATGACATCAACCATACTAGGTCTTTAGTCAATCCTCGGCATCAATCATACTAGATCTATAGCCCATCTTAGACATCAACCATACTAGGTCTTTAGTTCGTCTTTGGCATCAACCATACTAGGTCTTTAGCCCCTCTTAGACATCAACCATACTAGGTCTTTAGTCCATTTAACACCACCAAGTTCAACCATACTAGGTCTTTACCTTGGCAAACCCACCATCCAAAACAAGCTTACTTAACTTAAAGAATTCATACATGACCTCAAAAGAATAACCAATGCATTCAAATCATGTAACTTCAAATATGATGCAACTCATGCAATGCAAACCCCAAGCCCATGTCAAGCTTATTAAAAACCAGGCGAATGCCATCAAGACCCAACCGAGTCCAAAACCGAGCCCTCCACTCAAAAGATCTAATGATCATTAATCAACATCAATTTATGCAGAAGAAAATGCATCTAACCCATAAAATGCAAACACATGCTCCGAGGTATGATAATCTCACAACCCCTTCATTGCCACCTTCCCAATGAAGTCAAATCATACATGCATCTATATGTATACGTATGTGCAACTCTTTCATAACTCGACAATGTCAAAACCTAGCAAAGTGCTCCAAGCTTGCTAGACCCATAATATCAGTCATCTTTATATAAAACGCGTTTAAACATTGTTTAAGCAAGCAATACCACAAAATCAACATTAACCCCAAAACTCATTACGGGTTAAACAAAAAGGGTTTTCCCAAAGGACACACACCCTTAACATTTTTAAAATGACCCTTAACATTGTACCCTTGGCGCGACAATGACACACGACAATGACATGGTCATTGTCGCTGGTCATTGTAGCTCTGCGGTACCGAAACTGTTTTGGCCATAACTTCTTCGTTATAGCTCCGTTTTCCCTCTGGAAAGAACCGTTGGACTCGTATTTGAATTCCTCATTCAACAAGACCATAAAATCTAAGATTTACCCCAAAATTTTACTTTTCATATTTTTCTTAAAAGATCGGTTTCTCACTGATTTGAAATTATGCTTATCCGAAAATTACGGGTGTTACAATCCTCCCAACCTTAGGATGATTTCGTCCTCGAAATATACATCCTTTACAACCCAAGGCTAACCGACTCAACGCCGTCTATAATTTATCAGTTCCTAACTGGAATCTAAATTCCCCCACACAGTCTATAAAGACAAATCCTCGAACAATTTCTTACCAACAAACCCCTTTCAAGTACACTGTACTTATGTCCGGGAGATCACTCCAACCACTGAAATAACTCCTAGTTAGACGACTTCGGTTGTCTCCCAACCTTAGATGTTCCATACATCTCGATTTTAGTTTCAGACTCTAAATCATTCCAAGGTTTGTTCGCTAACAAACCCAACATAATCATCAATTTTGATTATATCTATCATTAATTGCCATCTACATCCAACGAGTTCTAATAGACTCCAAGAATCCATCCTAACATCAATCATCAATCCGACAGGTTCATTAACCACACACGAAGGTCATTCCACCAAAACTACTCATCACAATTGAGCATCTCAAGGTTACTACCACCATCACCATCATTCTTTTAAAATCGGCTACAATCCTCCGATTACACTAAAGGTGCTTGGCCCCAAGCCCAAAATTCGACACCTAAAAACACCACCTACATCAATATAGGTCACTGCAAATTTATTCTCTCAATTTCAAAGTGCATCATCCCCTCAACCGATACCATTCGTCCTACAGTACCAACACGCGTGGAATTCCCAACCTTCCACCGTCGAAGTGCTACACGCACTCACCCTTAACTGGGTTACTTACCCCTTCCAAGGTCCTAACGAGTTCAAGGTTTTCAAGCGAATTATTTAACAAATATGCCAATCAACAAAATCTTTCACAAAAGTTTTCAATACTAAGATTTTCATCTCAACAAATCGTATGCACAAAACTACTGTTATCAATTCGGTAGTCACGTAAAAACGGACACGCTCGTCCCACATATGAAAATCATGTTGAAAATTATGTCATTGCAGTTCAGTTTACCCACAAAACGCAAAAGCATAATAAACAATTTCTTTAAAATGAACCGCCACGGTTCTAGTATGGATTGACTCACGACATGCACGTAAAGTAACTGTCCACTTTAAACAGAGTGCAACAAAAGGTGTGCACGTATTTCAAAATAAGTCCCAAACGACATTTGGTCCAAAATTTCCTTTTTAACCATAAGATGGCATGGAACAAGGTTTACCAACAAAATTTTGCGCGCGTCAGTTTATTATACAAAACGATGAAACGGTTTACAAATACGCCTTAGCCAAAACACGAAATGTCTTGTGCAAGTTATATATTTAAGACAAAACCAATACGTTTCCATCACTTGAAAATATCGACTAATGACGCCATAAAACCTCAAATCGGGGTGGGCATGCAAGCTTGTAACACTTCTATTAAAATTTCCTTGAAACGAAATAACATGCATCAAATGGTTCGCGACCAATTTCAAAGAGGAAACTCTTTAAGTCAATTTCCTAAAATTCTCATCCGGTACTATAACGACATTTTGAGTAAAGCGTTCATACCAAAACTTGCACACAACAATGCTTTTTTCCAAAACATACGAGGAAATAAGTGCTAATAATTTGTTGACACCAAAAGGGGTTCAAACCTATTCTCAAATCCCTAATTGCACCAACGGTGCGCATCAATGTTCAAAACATAAGAATTCCACGCACCATAGTTTTATACAAACCATTTTTCTAAAATCTTTATCACTAAGCACTTTCCTCAAAATTTCATACTTGGAACAATAAACGTCAAAACGTCATTGCTAAAAATGTATTTGCCAAAAATGCTCAGAACATACATTTCCTCTAAAACCCAAAAGCTTTCAATTTTTCCAAAATATTCGACAATTCAAAATTGACCAATGTCATTGACACATACATTCGTGTTTTTTTTTCAAATATCGTGCATCATAAACCATTTGTAATCCCCACACCACTAAAACATGCTTTGACCAAATGGTCTCTCATTTAAACAAGGAGTTAATAAAACATTTTCATGCACGACCCGTTTGTCAAAGTGTCGAGAAACAATGGTTATCAAGCTATGCATACCCCTAAGTCGATATAGCGCATTTACATAAAATGATAATGAAACATTTAACTGACCAAAAGCGCACCAAGCAAGTCATTATGAAATGTCAACAAAATGTTCCTTCATGCATCACTTAAGCCACGTATAAATCAATCCATACACTGAACTATATGCAACGAAATACTTAGTAACACCAACCTTTTGAAAGAAAAGTTACGTGACATTAGAGTTCCAAACTCATCTCTTTTTAGTCGCTTTATGGTATAAAATTAACTTTTCTCAACAAAACTTGAGTGGGACAAAATACACACATAACTTATAAACCTTTCACATAAGTAATTAAAGTATGCACCTTGTGAAATTATACTCACACGACTCAACATGTCGTAAAACAAAACTCCATGAACCTCAATGGACTCAATGACTCCAAGTCAATAAAACGGCGCTAAACATCATGCCTCCAAAGCCAAACTGCTATAAGCAAAATCATAAACGAGACGCCAAAATCCCAAAATACCTTTCCATGGTAATACCATATAAACAACACCGTTTAACAGCTCATATTAAACAAATTTCCAAAATAATTTTACATAGGTATCATGGAAGATAACTTTCCGTCCAAACTCTAACATATGTGGAGGAGATCCAACGTTAAAGTCACAAGCCATAGTTATTGCCCAACATCTTACACATCATAACATATAGATATCACTATATCCTAAAGTAACATTGGACAATAATAAAATGGAACAATTTTCGACTGGGCTCACAACTCCCGTAATAAAACACTTTCGTGCAGGTTCAAAACCCATGATTTAAAATCTTGTGTGTGTGCTAAACACTTCCCAAAATTGTAACACAATCCATATATGGATTCAAAACACAAGAAATAATTAATGCAATTTATTTTCAAAAATAAATTCCGTGCATAATTTAGTCGGCACTCAACGTCTCAACTCATACTCCTCCATAATCCTCCGGTCCACCAATTTCACCCAGATATTCAAACCTCTTAAGGCTAAGTCGGAATTACATCGATTAACGTTACGGTTTTTCCTCAATTCAAAGTCGGCTCAATAAGCCTATGGTTCTAGTCCAACCATCAATCTCGACCCCAAATGGTCTACTTAAAGCAAATATGATGCTTATCGTCACTCAAAGTGACTAATACTAGAATCGTCCATCTATTCCAACGGCTACTAGCTTAGAACCTCCATTACTACCCCAACAATCACCACATTAAAGTAATTCAAGTATGCACGTGTACTAGTAGGTTCACCATGACACTGGCCAGGTGTCACTATGAACGCACCGTACATATTATCCTTGCTACTCTCGACGTGATTCTCATTTCTAACAATTCCATCAACTTCAAAACATCCTATCTTAAAGTGCCTAATGGTCAATTTCACTCTCATTTACTTAAACAAACGCTAGTTTGAGTCTAGGTATCCAAAATCAACACCTAAATCTCTCAAACTTATGCTCTGATACCAACTTGTAACACCCTTAAATTTGGAACGAGCAACTAACTTAAAAATAAATAAAATAATCAAAGGAGATAAAATCATCTCTACAATTCATTCTTGAAAATACCTCAGAATTTAAACATTTCAATTCTATAACTAAAACTTAAGACGGGCGTTACTTAATACAACACAAGTTGCTAGTCCCAATTAAATGCGGAAGAATTCACTAAATCAAATCACCTCTCGTGCACTCTACTAGCACTCGCCACTTCATAATGTAGCTAGAGCTATCCCAACATGAGCCTGTTGCACATGCCGACAAATAAAAAGGGTTAGGCTTACGCCTAGTGAGTTCAAGCATTTTATCATGACTATATAAAATCATAAATCGGGAACTAGTAGTTTTAGTCATGATCCAATAAACCTTTAGTGAAAGTTTGCGACAAAGGTTAACTTTTCCCAATAGTTCTCAAAACAGACATAAACGACTCATTTTCCAACGCACCAAAATCCATGGAAATCCTCCCCAAAAGTGTAAAGCGTTTTCCAAAAATGAGTTACGAATCCCAGCCCACTCAAATACGTGAATAAATCTAGTTTTAGTCAAAACCTTCAAATACGGTTAACAATACATACTCAATCCCTAAAACATGGAAACCATCCATTTAAATATAATCTTTCATTGGAAACATAATACGAAGCAAAACTCACGCTAACGTAAAATGTATTAAAATCCAAATACCATAAAATGTAACTCCAGCAGTTAAAACATCCAAATAGAATGTAACATAAATCCGTCTATCAATTATGGAAAACAATCCATATGCATGTAATAGAACCCCAACAATGTAAATAGATAAAATACTCGAAATCAACACCCTTCGGTGACGGGGGGAGACCCGATCTCATCAAATGTGGCAAACACATAAATTAAACCACGATTAAATAAATGCAAGTAAGCTTCTTGGATGTGGAAAATGGATGACATCAACCATACTAGGTCTTTAGTCAATCCTCGGCATCAATCATACTAGATCTTTAGCCCATCTTAGACATCAACCATACTAGGTCTTTAGTCCGTCTTTGGCATCAACCATACTAGGTCTTTAGCCCCTCTTAGACATCAACCATACTAGGTCTTTAGTCCATTTAACACCACCAACTTCAACCATACTAGGTCTTTACCTTGGCAAACCCACCATCCAAAACAAGCTTACTTAACTTAAAGAATTCATACATGACCTCAAAAGAATAACCAATGCATTCAAATCATGTAACTTCAAATATGATGCAACTCATGCAATGCAAACCCCAAGCCCATATCGATCTTATTAAAAACCAGGCGAATGCCATCAAGACCCAACCGAGTCCAAAACCGAGCCCTCCGCTCAAAAGATCTAATGATCATTAATCAACATCAATTTATGCAGAAGAAAATGCATCTAACCCATAAAATGAAAACACATGCTCCGAGGTATGATAATCTCACAACCCCTTCATTACCACCTTCCCAATGAAGTCAAATCATACATGCATCTATATGTATACGTATGTGCAACTCTTTCATAACTCGACAATGTCAAAACCGAGCAAAGTGCTCCAAGCTTGCTAGACCCATAATATCAGTCATCTTTATATAAAACGCGTTTAAACATTGTTTAAGCAAGCAATACCACAAAATCAACATTAACCCCAAAATTCGTTACGGGTTAAACAAAAAGGGTTTTCCCAAAGGACACACACCCTTAACATTTTTAAAATGACCCATAACACTACAAATGCATTTTCTCAAATGGTTTACAAAATCATTTACACATTTATGATTACACCATCAATTAAACCTCATTTTGAGCAATTAATCTTTTAAAGACAATTTATGGTTTCTAACCATCCAAACATCCAAAAATCTAAAAGCCCCAAATATGAGTGTTTTACACATTTATGAAGATAACACTTCCAAAGAGTTAAACTATCCAAATAACTCAACCACATATATTTTCAAGTAAAACACACAACACTTGGAAAATACTATTTTGGCATGTACAAAGTTTTCGCAAAGTAACTTGAACTCACCTGACTAGATTTAAGCTAAATCTAGAGTTTTTCCAACGTAAGCTCCTTTAATGAAGTTTGCATCCTCAAGCCAAAACTTCCAAAACCTAGATTTATGAATTTCCAACCATTAATATCATAATCCAACCATGTAGAATCATTCCCTAAACACTTAGAATCATTCCTCCCAACATATTACACCCAAAATATCCAACACATCGAAACCCTAACTTTCAAAATGATGCGAAGAGAAGATTACCTCAACCAACAAGTGAATCCACCAACCAACACCCTTGAATCTTCCTATGAACTTCAAAACTCTTTCTAGATCCTTGAAGAGCTCTCAAAATCGGAACCATAGCCACTTGAATCACCAAAATCGGAGTTGAAATGAGAGAGATATGAAGAAATGAAGTTTATGGCTAAAAATCTCGTATTTATGCTCTAGGTACCCGACCGCGACAATGACACGCGACAATGACACGGTCATTGTCGCTGGTCATAGTCGCACAAGGTGTACCGTAGGTTGTACCCTTTGCGCGACAATGATACGCGACAATGACATAGTGTCATTGTCGCTGGTCATTGTAGCTCAGCGGTACCGAAACTGTTTTGGCCATAACTTCTTCGTTATAGCTCCGTTTTCCCTCCGGAAAGAACCGTTGGACTCATATTTGAATTCCTCATCCAACAAGACCATAAAATCTAAGATTTAACCCAAAATCTTACTTTTTATATTTTTCTTAAAAGATCGGTTTCTCACTGATTCGAAATTATGCTTATCCGAAAATTACAGGTGTTACAGCCAAGTTTTTACCAAACCTGCCCCTCACAATTAAAAAAACACGCTCCTTACATCTATATAAAAAACACTCCCAAACAAAAGATCTATACAGGCAGATTAATCCAGACTGCTTTATCCATATAGGACTTAGGGGTGGGTTTGTTTACTTTTTTTACTTAGGCAAAAAGACCCGGTTGGATTATTTATGGTATTAAATTGTTTGAGGTGACTTAATGGGGACAAATGAGGGGTTCTGGCTTGTTCCATATAGCCATTTTAGCTTAACGGCTTAATGATTAAGCCACAAAGAAACACTCATGTATGGCTGAGCAAATATGTCGCGCAGATATTAAGCTCATTAAGCTCTAAGTAAACATCCCCTTAATAAAAACCAACCAAACAGCCCCAAAATCAAGCAATTCTGACCTGACTATCCTTGCCAACAGATCCATGAAATAAACGTAAGTTTCATGAGGTACCGTCTGTCTAGCACTCAAAACGCGGTTGTAAGCCCCTTCCATGAACGATTGTTCAAGCTCAACTGCATGTTTGATACACGGGTTTTCAAGAGCGGTGGCGGAAAGAAGCTCTAATTCAGTGTGAAACTCAGCGATTCTGTTTTGTACAAGGAGTCTTAAAAGGTTGAGACCTAAGATCGGGTACTCCTGGGGGGATTGTGGGAGACGGCCACTGTTCCAACAAAAACAAGATTAAAATTATAACCAACGTTTTATGAAGGAAATGGTACGTAAGTATACAAATGGTATCAAATCAAAAAGCTAAAAACAATGGTTCTTTAAAGCAGACGCGCTTAAAGTTTATTTCTTCCAAACCCAGACTAAAAGACCATTGTTACCCTGCATCTGTGTAGTAAGGCTTCAGCTGAAAGAAATCTCTCTCAAATGCATCTTGATCTTCCATCTTTACACTAAGCACAACAGCATGCTCGTAAATATCCCCTGAAATTGTCAAAAATAGATTTTATAAGAGCCAAATGTGCATGGGAGAGTTATTTACAAACTATAATATTGGGTTTATTATGCTAAATAAGAGTCGAATGAAAAAGCCCCATACGAATTAGTTTTAAATTAGGTGTTGATTAGTTTAATAAATTTCCTATTTAATTTGGGGTTTCTTTAGTTCCTTAGTCATGAAGGACTAATTTTGTAAAGACTATAAAAGGTAAGCCTTGACCGAATTTTTGAGTGAAGTTCGACGTTCCCTAAAGAGTTGTTTGCTTTTATCTGTGTTCTTGCACGAAAAAACATGCTTTAAAAAACATTCATGGATTAATCACCCTCTTTTACCTTTCAGTCAATTTAATAGTTTCCTATCACCTAAAGAATAGAGACATCTCCTAATCCTCATTCAATTTATTCAAATTTTTTTATCATTCTAAGCAATCAGATTTCTACCCTTTCTTAGGGGTTGTTGCTGAATTGACTATTGGGGGTTTCAAGGTGGTGCTTTGAAGGTTCAAATACATAAAGGATTCCAAGCTTATTCTTAATGATTCCATATCAGAAGGTGACAGTTACAATATGATACACTTCACCAATGAGCTTTTACCATAGAAGCTTCATCAATGTATATGAATAACATTAAAATCAAACCTATTTAGAGTTCACATGGATGATCTCCTGCAAACATTTTATTGTATGCATAAACAATAAACATTAAAGGATCGCTACACAATAAGTATGAGAGAGATGGCAATGAAATACAAGATACTGAATACTTACTTGCTAGAGTTAACTCTTGAATTGCATTAGGAGTTTCTTCAAATAATGGAGGGAGGCTTTTAAATTCTATCAGCAGGATCTGCAAGTTATGAATCAAGACGAATTATACATTGCTGATATGTAAGACCCTGTGGTCTCATCGACTTGACATAACTTGTCTAAGTTAATACTCAATTGGCATGGAAATTCAAGCCTCATGGCATATGTTAGACCAAAATATCATGAAATCTCCAATTCAGGTAGCTAAATTTTGACCGATTAACTTTAACTAAAAAACCTGGTATGAATGATGAATCTAGTATTTACAAAGTACAAACAAATCACTTATTCATAACTACTTCCTCAATATAATTATGCCAACCAGTCAACCACTAACACAAAGAATCTTGAAATAGACAGGACTACCTCAATGCTTTAGTCTTAACCCCACAATTGAATTTAATCTTATCTCACTATGTATCATATTGTTACAAATCTCTCATGCAGTGACTAGCCTTCTCATTTTTTTTTTGGAAAATACAAAAAAAAATTACGAATTTTTTTTAATCTTAAAGAAATTTAAAATAATCAACTTTGAATCGCTCGAAGAGCTGTGAGACCTTGGGATTCATACCTTCTCCATAACTGATTTCGGTGTTTGCTTCTTGTTCTTCTACCCTTCTCCCCAAGAAAATATTTTGCTATATAAAAAGCTGGGGTCGGATCGATAGTTTTGGATTTCAACCCATGGGCCTTGTATTGGACCAGGCCCAAACAATTCCTTGGATCAGTTTCTGTTTTGAACAACTTTTAAAGGGAAGTAAATTCTTTTTTTGACCAAATAAATTAAGCCAATTATTAGTTTGAAAACCATCCCTCTAAAACCCACCTTGTCTCATCCCTGCCCTTCCCACTTTACCACTGACTTTGTCCTTGTTGCGTCCTTGTTTCCTCCCTCACCATGCAACCCATATGATAACCAAAAACCATGTACGAGATGCATATTTAAGTGGAGTTAGTGAGATATTGTCCCTGTTTTTTTTTCTCAATCTAGTGATGATTGTTTGACATTGTGGAAACAAGTCTTGTAGTCCCCCGTGTTTGAGAACTCCAACGACTCCAGATACGAGAGCGATTAGGTTGTGTAGAGCTGCCACCGATATAGGGTAGAAGAAGAGCGATTCGACCCCGAATTCCATCATTCTGTTCTTGTATCTTGTACTTGCTTCTTCGTCCACCACTTTGCTCGTCACGTTGAGAACAACGGAAGAGGCGAATAACTTTGTGAATGTGTACTCAATTACAGCAAACGTGTAGCTCGAGAGACTTCTAATGATCCACACTCTTTGGTTATTTTACCATCCTCGTGTTGTTCCGCCACCATGTTTGAATTCAAGAAAATCTTGACCGTAAGCTCCGACGAAAACGAATCCGTATAACAAAATCCATGGATCCGAAACCTATATAACAATTAATCTCTAATTTTAGCATATACATTCTAAGGGGTAGTTTCATTTAGGAACATAGGAACCACCTATTTTGTGAGTATTCATGATGAATATCATTTCTCATGAATATCTATCACGACATTCATCATAAATATTTTATCACGTTATTCATCAGGAATACTTAAAAGATAGTTTCTACTTTTCTAATGGAGGGGGTTGGTGATTGGTGAAACGTTAAGATTTGGGGTTTTTAATTTGTTATGTTTAAGATGGCATAAACTTTTTAGTGATATTGATTTTGTATCTTTTCTTTTTTATTGCATCGAAATCTGATTGTCCTTGATTGTGTTTATTCCAGAGAATAAAGTAAAACAAATCATTATTTTGTGTGTTTATTAGTCTAACAGTTTAAAACCCCTGTAATCGTCAATTCACCAATTACTTGATGTTGTCAGGTGCTCCCGTCACATTACACATAGAACCATGTTGGCGGAGGAGAGGCTTGTGTTTTCAAGCTCACGGATTATGATGCAGTTGTCAAGTCCTTAAAGATCGAACATATTGATTATAATGATATTCCCTATGTAACGCGTAGAGCTGTAAGCATACTGTCACGTCCGTATGTTGAGGGGCGATGGGAACCCTGCAGGCCAGAACATTTATCTGATGAAAAAGTAGATGAATTAATGGGGCAACTTCCAAAGTTCCTATCGGAGGTACTGCTTCCTTTCCAAGTTGAAGGTGTGAAGTTTGGATTGCGTCGGGGTGGCCGGTGTCTCGTTGCTGATGAAATGGGCCTTGGGAAAACACTTCAGGTGAAAATCATCAGAGAATTTTTTATCCTGAATTTTTGCTGTTTAGTCATGGTATATGTACAACTTCAAGTAGGCATTACTCATTACTTCATTAGTACTTCTATTTGAGTTACCTGCAGTCAGCATTGTCAAATTATGGTTCAGATTCCCAAGACTAAAGCTGCATGATGATGATTGTCTCATACGAAATCTATATATGGTTACAACCTTTTGATATGAAACTTGCATGGTTACAACATTATTATTTGAAGCCTGCACGATTACACTCTTTTCTTACATTATGGCAACTGCATGTTGTCTCAATATAATCCGGTCCTTGTATAACTTCTCTCAGATCAGGGGCTATTACACTAAGGGGTTGTTTACCAAAATTTTCATTAAATGTGTCTGTCTGGTTAAATTTTTCTGTCTGAATAAATTGTTGCTGATGTTTACTATCAACGGTCTGAATTGCAGAAATGACCAATTTACCCCCACACACTCACTATTCCTCCTTTTCTTTTCCCCCATTGAAACTAAAACCAATCTTTGAAACTCTGTTATGTCTCCATTTTCCCCAATCCATTGAAAACCCTTGTCAAAGATTCTTGAGTCAACTCGAATTCAACTCATTTCTTCACAAAACAGGTTCATCTATCTTGATTTTCTACCACAAAAGATTGATCTTTCTTGTTTTCTGGCACATGGGTTGTGTTTGATTTTGGGGTTTTCAAGGGTTTGATGTGTTTTCGATTGAAAAATATCGAATCTTTTGTCGATTTGAAGCCCTAGATGTCAATGTTTGGTAAGAATTTCAAGAAACATGCTAATATTTATTCAAGGAGGATATACAATAGTGATAGAAAGTGGTTAATCCCCTTTTTTGTGAGCTTGCATGTTTGGATTACTCTAATTTCAGCTGCCCTTTTTGGGGTTTATTCATCATCCTACAATCAAGATTTATCCCAATTAGATGTGGTTTCTTTAACAAAATCAGATGAAATCATCTGGTGGGTATTTTGTTGAGATGAATATGGAGAAACCTAGTGAATTCCCTAAAGAAAAAGCTCCTAGATTGGCCTACCTTATTTCGGGTACAAAGGGTGATAGAAAAAGAATGATGAGAACATTGCAAGCTGTGTATCATCCAAGAAATCAATACATTTTGCATATGGATCTTGAAGCTCCACCTCGAGAAAGAATGGAGTTAACGATGGCGGTTAAGAATGATCCTACGTTTTCTAAAGTAGAGATGATCCAACTCGATGAGAGGGGCTGGAGATGATCGCCGGAGTAGATGATCGTTGGAGAAAAAGTTGCGTCGATGAGTGGGGCTGGAGGGAGAGACGTGAGAGTGGAGGCGATAGAAAGAGAGGGTATTTAGGGTTTATTAAACAGGGTCTTCAGTTATTTTTTTCAAGAGTAAAATAGTCAAAAATAGCCAAAAATTCCATCTGAATGGGGACAACAACCTTAAATGAACTGTGCGAATAAGACACTGGTTGCGCGATTAAGTCACGAGTAAACACCTAGAAACGTCTGCGCGAATAAGCCATTTTTATCATTAAGCCTAATAAGCCACAAGTAAACACACCCTAACTTAGTTGCTTGCTTGTTTTTCAGGCCATTGCAATTGCAAGTTGTTTCATGAATGAAGGTTCAATACTAGTTGTTTGCCCTGCTATTTTACGATATACATGGGAAGAAGAATTAGAGCATTGGCTTCCATCTTGTTTGCCATCTGATATTCATCTAGGTATATTTCTTGACTATGCCTTAATCTTGTTATTCCAAGTTTATTAGTCCTGTGATAAAGATGTTATGATCCTAAACATTGGTTGTGAGCTGAATTTTTTATTACTTGCGAGAATCTCGACAAATATGCATACATGGCTGTTAAACTGTGCAGCTGGCTCTAAATATTCTCTCTCCACCCTAGATTTCCACCTGTGTTAATTGGAATGGAGTGTAATAGAATTCATATTTTATTGAAATTGTGCCATAATTTATGTGGAGCATGGGAGTATATAAGTAGCTTTCTTGATTTTGGTTGATGTCAATGCAATATTCCTCTCTTCCTGCCTCTTTTTGTTGCTTTCTTTTTTCGGTTTATTTTATACGTGTGTGTGCTAGCATGTGGGGGGTAATCTCACAATATTGCTTCTCTAGGGGAATGGATATCCTTTCCAGTTTCAACATGTGCATGTTTTACCTAATGCAAATATATAGTTTTAAATTCTTTCTCAGTATGTGCCAGATTGTATGATTTGAATATGCTACAATTAGTAATAATAAGAACTACTTTTAAGAAACTTTTGGTGGCTGATGCTTTGCTTCTTTATGGATTCATCTTCTAGTTTTTGGTCATCAAAACAACCCTGCAAACTTAGCAAGGTTTCCGAAAGTTGTCGTTATTTCTTACAAAATGTTGCACAATTTGAAGAAGAGCATATTGGAACAAAAATTGGTTGTTTTGATCGTTGATGAATCACATCATGTACGTTGTACAAAACGATATCATCAGAAGCGGGAGAGGTACAACTTATATTATATTAGCATTCAGTTAACCTTGATTTCTAATATATTTCATGCTCGTAAGTGTGATTTATCCCCCGTTGACATTTGAGCTGTACTTCTTACTAATTGTTCATAATAGCATAGCACCTTTAACATTTAAGTGTTTAATGCCAGAATATACCATCTTTAATATGAAGCACTGTCTAAATTTTGTTTCTTGAATTGGTCAAAAAATGGGAAAGAGCATACAAACATTAAATGGAGCCGGACTGCAGGAGGGACTTCAACAAAAGGCTTTAGTCACATGTTGAAATCATTTAGTTGTAGATCATCCTTAGTGCAAGGAAATTCTAGTAACTCCATTACGTTTGCTGGTAAAGCTACTTAACATTGCTAAAGCCTAAAGGTAAGTACTGTAGAAGCTTAACAACGGAATGTTTGCCTAATATATGTAGATATGTGAAATTATATCTTTTTTAGGTAAGGGAACACGGGTAGTCATTCAAATTTTCGTAATAGCTGAAAAGGTTTTTTTGGCCAATGACAATGTTTTTAAATTTGTCTTCCCTTTATCCAGACATCTCTTTTGGGTGAAAATAGTACGAACATTTGGTTGCGTGTCCGGGGCTGTCAACTTGTGTGCATTGAGATTCTTATTATTAGAACAGCTAAATTTGGTTGTGTATCTAGGTATTTGTATTTGTCTATCCAAACATTTTGTAGGAAATACGTGTTGAACAGAGATTGAAGTTGAAAAACAAACAAACGTTTCGGTGAATAGCAAACCACGCTAAAAATAAATTTTAAGTTCATAGAAAATCCTAAATCACGTGTACTTGTGGTACTCCGTACTCTATATTCATTGCTATTTAGGTTAGAAAAATGTTTAAGATATAAGGTTAGGAGAGGCGACCTAAGTTTGCCAAAAGTCTCAATTCTCAAAGGCCACTCAACTATTAAATTGGCGCCATCTATACCAAATATAGCAAAACTGGTGAAAACACCCCTGATTAAAAAAGTATTTGGCTGTCAACAGAAAAAGAAAATTACTAGTGGTTAAAGAATACAATAAAACTTTGAATTAAGAAAAATAGGGAGGATTGGGTCTCGTTCGCTGGTGACTCAAAAAAGAGGAAGGTGGCGGTGATGTCACAGGGAGGAGTAGGGATCGCTGGGTTGTTAGTTGTCATTTGTTTATGTTTTAAACTTTATAAGAGTTATTGCATTATTTTAAAATCTAAAATATACTTTAGTCAAGTTTTGATTTTTTGCAAAAAAAAACTCCGTAAAAATTGTATCTTTTCTTTTTGTGTAATATTTTCAAGTTTAAAACTGAATTCAAGGGTATAAGAGTCAATCAGTCAATTTACTATGATTTTGGTATAAAAGACACCAATCTAAAAGTTAGTTGGCCTTCTTTGACGTTTTTACAATTGGGCGGTCTTTTTGAGACTTTTAGCCAACTTATGTGCCCCTTATATATTGAACCTTAGAGAATTTAAAATAAATCAAGTATCAATCAGATTGTAGGTGGTAAATATTTTTATACCTATCGAATATGTATAGTGGCTAATCGAATACGTAAATGGATATACCAACAGGTACATATCCAGAACATATTAAGGGGGTTGAAAGCATGATTACCATATTCTGTATACAAGAATAGTTATGTGCACGGTATTTCAAACTTTTGAATATCCATTAGTATTCCCATTGATTTGAGATCCCCCTTTTACTTGTTTGCTTACTAAAGTCAGTTAAAACTTTACCCAATTGGTTCATCACTGTAGCACACAGTTTACATCTTGTGGCTCCCACTTACTGTATCATTCATAAGAATCAGATGACACTGGCAAACTTTTGATTTTCTTTTTCTTGAGAAGAATTATCATTAGGTGCCTTGGTGTGACATTTACCCTGTATAAAGTTTAAAGTTGAGGCCTTGGTGTGACTTTGCTCAACTTAAAGTTGTGGCCATAGATTTTAACTACAGGATGCCTCCTCTTACAGGTTCAACTTTTACATATATAGACCCTGAAATCTTATGTTTCATTTTTCTATCTATTGAATTTCCTAATATGCTATGCACTTGGATGGTCAAACCAAGTCAACGGAAGTGTCTCCTTTCCCTATTGGTTTTCATTTTTCTGTTGTATTGATCTCCTTATTCTCTTCCAGCTGTTTACAGACACAAGCTGTAATTGATGTTTCATCAAAGATCAATCGTATGGTTCTACTCTCAGAGACTCCTTCTTTGTCAAGGTTGTGGCATAACAGATGCTTTATATTTCTGGATGATATAGCTTTATGCTTATCAGTGATCTAGTAATTATGTAATGGAAAAGGATTGTGTGAGAAGTTGAAGTTAACGTGAGAAGCGTGAGAAGTGGATATGAATCGTTGATCACTTTTACTCAAATGCCCTCCCATGAATTGCGGCTTAGAAGGGAATTGATCCGGTGCATCTTATCTCGGTGCATCTCATCCTAATGTGCGTCCATTTCTCATTTGATGGTTGATAACCACTTCTCACGCAGTCAAGCTTCTCACGTTAACCTCAACTTCTCACCGGAACCCAACCCTTATGGAATGTACAGTCATTTAGTGCTTCAATGCATGGATCCTAATTTCTTTGGTCTCATATTTCTCCTAGGTGCTCATAGGCCATTCGACATTTTTCATCAAATAAATATTTTATGGTAACTTTTGCTTCTCCCTTCCGTTGTATTATGCTTGATGCTCTGGGTGATTGTTATTTCTTGACAAAAACTGTTTTTTTCTAGGCCTGGACTGCTTGGAAAGGACAAGATTGCATTTGCAAAAACCTATTGTTCTATGAGCAGTTCCCGAACTTCTCAAGGAATTGTTTATCAGGTAACATTTGTTTGTCCATACTATGCATCTCCTTTGCTGGCTTATGCAGCTTTAAACAAATTCGCACATTTCACATGTATATGTTTTTCTAGGATTTTTCAAAGGGTATTCACTTGGAGGAGCTAAATGTGTTGCTGAAGCAAACTGTTATGGTCAGTTCTTGTTATTTGTAGACTCTTATCATTTGTTGAACTTCTCAAAGAAAAAAAAGAAATAGATGGATCTTTTCAAATCTGCAAGGATTGGATACAATTTTACACATGACAAAAAAGTAAAGAGCGTCTTACAACATCGGATTTATTATAAGGTTAAATCTAGAAAGAGGAATCTTTTTTTCGGGACAAAGAAAAATTGTGAAATGGACCCCCTTCTGGGATGGAGGGAGTCGTTTATAAATGGGTTTGACCCATGAAGCTGGGAGTCAATTTCAAGCTCTATTATTGTTTGCTTAATCATCTGTTCCATTTATATCTTGAAGGTTTTCTTCAGAATTGTTGTTTGTTTATGTTATGTAGATAAGACGCTTGAAGGAGCATGTCTTGATGCAATTACCACCCATACAACGACAAATCATAAACTTGGTTTTGAAGAAATCAGATTTAGATTCCGCAATAGCAATTTGCAGCAGGGCAAATGATGATGCTTTTACAGAAAATGATGTCGAAGATGGTCCATCGGATAAGAATAAACATGATGATAAAAGTAAGATTTCAACATTTCATTTGTTTGTCTATGTAAACAAGGTTAATCATTCTCGGCTTCTAGACAATAATACATGCTCCTCTAAATTATGATTGTCTATTTGTTTGGCAAATTCCTTCAATAGAACTTGTCTATCCATATAAACTGTAAGAATTTCCTGTTCTTTTTCTTTCTTTCAGAAGATGATGCTGGTAGAAACTCTTCAAAACCATCCAATCAAGCTATTGGTATTGCAAAACTATCAGGATTCCTAGAGTGGCTACTTATGCATCCAATCATTGTCGAATCTGATGATGATGAAAAGTTTGAATCAAGTCAAAGTTCTCATAAAATGATAATATTTGCTCACCATCATAAGGTTACTGATAGAATACAGGTGAGGAAGTCTTTCCTTTCCCCTTTTGTATACCATTCATACAATAGTAAACTTGTTCATTTACAAAGCCCTCTCTTATAATTGACCTTTGGCAATGAAAAGAGAAGTTTGCATGCAAAAATGCTAGCATATTTGTTATCTTTCTGATAACAATCAAAATTATTTTGAGCCATCTGCTTTCGTGTATTCTTTGTAATAAAAGGTTGAATGAACTAGGTTTCTCTGTATTGGAATATATTTTGCATTTCATTTTGTACTTGTCCTAATATCTTTTAACTTAACAGGAATTCCTATGTGAGAAAGGGATCAAGTTTGTACGTATTGATGCACGTGATGCATCTGCCAGAGATAGACAACAAGCTATCCATTCTTTCCAACATTCAAAACAGGCATGTAGAGTGTCTTCTTAGTAGACTGTCTTCAATTCTGTGAGCATTTTAATGAAATTCACCACCTAGCCAGCTATTGTCCAATTCATCAACTTCATACTGGATATAATCTTTATTAAACATAGTGCATGAATCCCAATATTTGCTTTACAAAAGATCCGTTGGGTTTTCCAGTTTGCATAATAAGTTCATAAAGAACAATAGCTTTGGTGAAGTAGGCGAAGGTTCGTGTGGGAAGTTGAGGTTAACGTGAGAAGCGTGAGAAATGGATCTGAACCGTTGGTCACTTTTAATCAAATGCCCTCCCATGAAATTGCGTCTTAGAAGAGAATTGATCTGGTGCATCTCATCCTAATGTGCATCTCATCCTAATGTACGTCCATTTCTCATCCTAACGGTTGATAACCACTTCTCACGCTTCTCACGTTAACCTCAACTTCTCACCAGAACCCAACCCTGGTGAAATATGCATGAAGTTTTTCGCAGTTTGTAATAATAATAACTGTGCTACATGACTTGTCAGGTTAAAATTGCATTGGTTGGGATACTTTCTGGGAGTAGTGGACTTGACTTATCAGCTGCACGAGAATGTGGTGAATTGCCTGAGAAAATATCCGACTTTCAACAGGTGTAGCAATTATGAGCATTGTATGTTTTGATGGGTGTTATCTTATCGTTACATTTTTAGAGATTATTCTCTTAAAGGTCCATAAGCTCATTCTTTAGTAACCAAAAGAAGTAGAAAGGATGTGCTTGTGTATATGTTAAAGGGAACAATTTAGGCATGCAGAACATATTTACATGCATTTCTTCCCATAAAATCACCCAGGTTGAGTGTTTTTTTTGTTCTACTTATTTCAACTGTTGTGCTTGCTTGATGCAATTGTGTAATTTTCTAGGCTGAAAGTCGAGCTCATAGGCGTGGTCAAACTAAAGCAGTCAACGTTTATATATTTTGTGCCAAGGTGCTCATAGCCTCATACTCATCTATCTAATATCTATATTGTTTGGGTCCATGTATGATTCAGTTTTTGAACTCTCTTGAGCATTAGTGATTTCTTTTCAGGACACTTCGGATGAGTCCCACTGGAGAAGATTGAATACAAGTTTGCATCGTAGTTCATCTACTGTAGATGGGAAGTATGGCTCATTGAAGGAGATCATGGTACCTCTCTATCAATTTTTGGTTAGTTGAATCTCATTGAAGGATATCATGGTACCTCTCTATCAATTTTTGGTTAGTTGAATCTCATTCAGATGGTTCAATCTCCGCGTGCTTCGATCTCCAACATTTCTTGTAGATTTGTACATGAGATATAAGTGCTAGAAAAGCAATTCATGAAAATTACTTTTGCAGGTCGAAGATATTTCTTTACTTGAAACGGTTGATGGAAGTGACAGAAAAGAGAATTTGGTCTCTGAGGGGTAAAACAATGGTGAATCTTCTTCCGCTGAGCTAGTGAGATGCTCTCAATATTCGTGTGGTGAAGATGCAAATAGCGGTGATTCATATCTCAAAGCCAGTTACAAGAACAATGTACTCGCTCCAAACACTTCCTTTTGGTGTTCTTAGCACTAGGTTCAATTATCTGGCTTTTTTTGAAGTCATTGTCACTGAATCAAGATTTTAATTGTTCTACAGGCTTTTATCGTTCCTGATATACATAGTGAAGAGCTTATGGCTTCCAATGGAACAATAGAAGAATATACTCGTGAAAGTAGTCGGGAAAATAGAGTTCTTCCACACACTGCACATGAGAGAATGTGCTGATGGAAATACCACGGGATGGGCTGCCTATTGACCAGGTTGAAGCTGACACAGATTGCATCCCAGCACATTCTCTCCGCTTTGAGGTAGAGAACTGAACCTAGTTGATAATAATGTAAAATGACTTTTAAGGACATGTTGAAAAATTAATTGTTTTACCAATGTAACTTTTTTCAGGTCAGCAAATACACCGGAAGAATCCACTTGTATTCATGTATCCTGGGAGTAGAAGCAAGGCCTACCCCATTATTTAAAAATTTCCGACCAGAGGAACTTGAGACAAAATATCCTGCGATTCATGACAGCAAGAAACTGGGTCGTAAATGTATCAAGGATGATTTGATATACATGCCTGCTCTTGTGTATTTTGTTAAAGAATGGAACAGTCTCAGACCTATTCAGCAAAGTAAACTATACAACAAGCCTCTGCAACTTCTTTGGCTGTTGAGTTGTGTCTGAATGAAAGCCAAAACCATGACAAAGAGGTTTGTTTGAAAACTCTTCATTCACACATGCACCTATAGATACATAGGGTCAGGTTCACGAAAAACCTAAAAAACGGAAAACTGAGGAACACCCTGATAGCCCTTCATCTAGACGGTATGCATTTGTGCATACACGTGATTTGTAACATGCACACATGCATAAAAACCATAAAACAACTTAATTTACTTGTATGCACAAGGGCATACCATCCAAACGAAGGGCAACCAGGGTGTTCCTTAGTTTTCCATTTTTTGAGGTTTTTCCCTGAACCTCCCTCTAGATACATATATAAACATTTATTATCGTATATAAATCTATGTATGTAAATATTTTAATAGTCCAACCATTTCTAGGGATTGCTAAAGGGAGGAAGTAAGAAGCGTGGTACATCGCTGGATGAAATAAGCCACCCCCTACCCCCAGATGCTGTATGGAAGAGTGTTTCTCTCTTTCACCGAAAAAAGAGAGATACTACCTGCAGGGTTGGACATATGAGCCACTCTGTAAACTGTGTCAAAAAGTTTGCAAGTAAGCCGGTTACAGTTAACGTAAAAAAAACTTACATTAGAATATCGCTTAAGAACCAAGTCTAATCACATTTCCAGGAAGAAGAGTGCCAATGAACCAACTATTCATGTTTTTTTATGATGAATGTCGTTGATAACGTTCTCGAATGGAAGCAAGCGATAACGTTGCTTAAATATGTATTCGATATCAAATGAGAATCGAATTTTGAGAACGTAGGAACCAACTATTCATATTTTTTTATGATGAATGTCGTGAACTCGTGATGAAAGTTACTCATCATGAAAATGCATGAAATTCATGATGAAAATGCACGATACACTGCAACAAAATCCGGTTTACAAGACGCCAAAAATGTCTAAGTGTCATAATAGAGTCATTTTTCGAATAACGTCATTAGAGATGGCCATTCCGGCCCGGCCCGACCAGACCCGGGACTGGAACTTGGCCATCTTGTCGCCATATAAACAAATTAATAGGACACTTTCCTAAAAAGCTTGTCAAGCCCTTGTAATCTTATTTTAACACTTTTAATAGGGCCCAAGAGACTAATTTATCCATACAGGACTTAATGGAAAATTTGGTAAACAACCCCCAAGTCCTTTATGGATAAAGCTATCTGTATGGATTAATTTTACGGAAGGAGTGTATTTTTGAATCGGGAGGGGTAGGTTTGGAAAAGGTTTTCTTACAACATAAAACTCCCCCTAAAATCTTTCCGAATAAGCTATTGTCTATGTCATTAAGCCACTATCAAACAGTAGTCATGTTGACCGAATAAGTTGTGAGTCCCACTAGGCTCATTAAACTGCTAACTAACAGGCCCTTAGGCAGTTTTTACTTCCAATAAACTCGATGTTGATGTAGTGATACTAATAATGAAAATGCACGATATTATGATTAATGAAAACACATGATATTCAACGATATTCATGATTATTTAGGGTTATTCATCGTGAATAATACATGAAATAGTTGGTTCTCGATTCTCAAAATACTTACGGTTCTAATGTGAAATTTTCCTATTTAATAAGGAAAATTACCTCAAACCGGATGTTTCCGTCTTCACTTTTTCTGCTTTAACGGCTTCCAAAAAGCGTCCATCTATGTTGATAAAAGCTCGTTATAATCTGTTTTTGCCACTATGTTAAAATGGTTATCAATAGTCTCTACAACGATCACTTAAATTGTGTTTTAAAACATGTATTTTCACCGATCATGACACGTCTAAAGCGCACGTATTAAAACACAATTCAGATCAAGATTTTCATATAATGACAAACGACCTGAGAGATAATACTACTTTTGGTACTTGGGTATCTGTATCACCGAAGACCCTCGTGGTATTTGTATTGGATTTGTGCACAAAAGTTCCTTTCAAATTTATTTTTATTCAAACATTAAAAAAGGAAGCACATCATATTTAAAATCATCAATTTCACAGGTTTCCAACATATTTATTAAAAAATTGTCAAACAAAGATTTTTATTATCCAAAACATCAATTTTACGGATGACAGGTTCCTTCCTCTTCAATGCATTTGAGGAAGCACATATCATTTCATGGACCAAACATCAATTTCACGGACCAAAACTCCAATTCATAAAGGAATCCATGATCACGGACCCTTTCACGGAAATTTTGGGTATTTTTGTTAAATTGAAGAGTGTTTGGGCATTCAGTGATTGAACTTTGAACTTGGGGCATTTTAATTAATTTCCCTAAAGTTTATTCTTAATAATATAACCAAATACATTATTTAATTTTATAAAAAATTGAAATCGGGTGGGTAGTTGAAACTTGAGAAATCATTTGGTTAAAACCCCGTGAAGACATTAAAGAATTCAATTGACCAAATGCAAATCAGGTTCACGCATTTCCAGTGAGAATCAATGATAAAAATACAAAACCAGAAGCAGTCGTCGATAAAAGTCGAGAAAGCAAACGACAAGTTTTCTTAGTTTTTCTTCTTGAGGTGATGAAATGAGATCAAATGATGCGCTCTAACTCCCTTGCGTAACTGAGAGTCTGGTTTATAAGTTGGAGAGATGGAATATCGTTGCATGGTGCAGAATCTTTGGCCTTCTGGAACACCACTGATCCATTCTTTACCTCCCATTCTGGATGCTCCTGCAATTTCCATTTTAACATCATATTCATATTCAGACTCGAGAAATATAATTAAAAAATCCACATGAAAATTTTGATATGAGTGAGTTCTAGATGGTGTACCTCTTTGATGTATTCGAAAAGTTCTTGATCTGAAGAAAGCAAGAGCATTTGTCGGGCATCTTTAACAGTAAGAGAATCGTATGCCTTCTCACTGCACCCGACAATCTCATCCCTGCACCAAATCAATTTATTAACGACTGAAATTTGTAAAAATGGACGAGTTATTTGCATCTATAACTATTAGTCTTGTTCTATAATGTAGGTAACTGACATCTAAAAGTTAATGGCCAGCAGTTTAATGAGAGCTTAATGGGACTCACAGCTTCTTCGATCAGCTATACATGACTGTTTGTAGTGGATTAATGATATAGAAAGTAGCTTATTCGGTAAGCTTCTAGAGGGGAGCTTTATGTAGAAAGCCAAGTTTTTACCAAACCTGCCCCTCACAATTAAAAAAACACGCTCCTTCCATCTATATAAAAAAACGCTCCCAAACAAAAGATCTATACAGACAGATTAATCCAGACTGCTTAATAGGGACAAATGAGGGGTTCTGGCTTGTTCCATATAGCCATTTTAGCTTAATGGCTTAATGATTAAGCCACAAAGAAACACTCATGTATGGCTGAGCAAATATGTCGCGCAGACATTAATCTCATTAAGCTCTAAGTAAACATCCCCTAAATAAAAACCAACCAAACAGCCCCTAAATCAAGCAATTCTGACATGACTGTCCTTGCCAACAGATCCATGAAATAAATGTAAATTTCATGAGGTACCGTCTGTCTAGCACTCAAAACGCGGTTGTAAGCCCCTTCCATGAACGATTGTTCGAGCTCAACTGCATGTTTGATACACGGGGTTTCAAGAGAGGTGGCGGAAAGTAGCTCTAATTCAGTATGAAACTCAGCGATTTTGTTTTGTACAAGGAGTCTTAAAAGGTTGAGACCTAAGATCGGGTACTCCTGGGGGGATTGTGGGAGACGGCCACTGTTCCAACAAAAACAAGATTAAAATTATAACCAACGTTTTATGAAGGAAATGGTACGTAAGTATACAAATGGTATCAAATCAAAAGGCTAAAAACAATGGTTCTTTAAAGCAGACGCGCTTAAAGTTTATTTCTTCCAAACCTAGACAAAAAGACCATTGTTACCCTACATCTGTGTAGTAAGGCTTCAGCTGAAAGAAATCTCTCTCAAATGCATCTTGATCTTCCATCTTTACACTAAGCACAACAGCATGCTCGTAAATATCCCCTGAAATTGTCAAAAATAGATTTTATAAGAGCCAAATGTGCATGGGAGAGTTATTTACAAACTATAATATTGGGTTTATTATGCTAAATAAGAGTCGAATGAAAAAGCCCCATACGAATTAGTTTTAAATTAGGTGTTGATTAGTTTAGTAAATTTCCTATTTCATTTGGGGTTTCTTTAGTTCCTTAGTCATGAAGGACTAACTTTGTAAAGGCTATAAAAGGTAAGCCTTGGCCGAATTTTTGAGTGAAGTTCGACGTTCCCTAAAGAGTTGTTTGCTTTTATCTGTGTTCTTGCACGAAAAAACATGCTTTAAAAAACATTCATGGATTAATCACCCTCTTTTACCTTTCAGTCAATTTAATAGTTTCCTATCACCTAAAGAATAGAGGCATCTCCTAATCCTCATTCAATTTATTCTAATTTGTTTTTATCATTCTAAGCAATCAGATTTCTACCCTTTCTTAGGGGTTGTTGCTGAATTGACTATTGGGGCTTTCAAGGTGGTGCTTTGAAGGTTCAAATACATAAAGGATTCCAAGCTTATTCTTAATGATTCCATATCAGAAGATGACAGTTACAATATGATACACTTCACCAATGAGGTTCTACCATAGAAGCTTCATCAATGTATATGAATAATATCAAAATCAAACCTATTTAGAGTTCACATGGATCATCTCCTGCAAACATTTTATTGTATGCATAAACAATAAACATTAAAGGATCGCTACACAATAAGTATGAGAGAGATGGCAATGAAATACAAGATACTGAATGCTTACTTGCTAGAGTTAACTCTTGAATTGCATTAGGAGTTTCTTCAAATAATGGAGGGAGGCTTTTAAATTCTATCAGCAGCAGGATCTGCAAGTTACGAATCAAGACGGATTATACATTGCTGATATGTAAGACCCTGTGGTCCCATCCGGTTGACATAACTTGTTTAAGTTAATACTCAATTGGCATGGAAATTCAAGCCTCATGGCATATGTTAGACCAAAATATCATGAAATCTCCAATTCAGGTAGCTAAATTTTGACCGATTAACTTTAACTAAAAAACCTGGTATGAATGATGAATCTAGTATTTACAAAGTACAAACAAATCACTTATTCTTAACTACTTCCTCAATATAATTATGCCAACCAGTCAACCACTAACACAAAGAATCTTGAAATAGACAGGACTACCTCAATGCTTTAGTCTTAACCCCACAATTGGATTTAATCTTATCTCACTATGTATCATATTGTTACAAATCTCTCATGCAGTGACTACTCAAAGTGTTATAATTGTTGATAGTGACAGAATGGTGAAGAGATGATATATATTTCCAAACAATTGCTGAACATCCCTTGGTAGAGTTATACAACTGTAGGTTCTAACAGGCCCGTTCTTAGACCTGTTAAATTTAGGATTCAGAACAGGGCACCCAAAATGTTGGAGCCCAATTTTCACATCTGTTTGGGGCTGTTTTGGCAGCGATAGCTGCTAGTCGGCAACGATTCAAAAAAATACTCCTCGATCTTCTTATTTTTTCTATTTCCGATTCAACGATTGAAATCCCCAAACTGCTCAGAATAAATTGGTGTTTAATGATTTGGTTTCAGATACCCAACAACAACGAGAGCGATTTGATTTTAGGCGATTTTTGTATAATATGTTTGGTTTAGTTCTCAGATTTCAATCTTCAAAATCTGAGAAAACTAGGTCTGGGAGATATGCTTAAATCATAATACGACTGGTTAGTGGCTTTGGTTTATCGATTATCATCAACGATTCCTCGTCCAATGATTGTAATTTCTATATCACTAGAAGTTATATGTTCGAATGTTTGTTGAGTTCTAAAACTAGAGCAGTTCAGCACGAGTGCAAGAACAAGACAGTATCCAGAAGCCAACGCCCAGGTTTTGTAAATTTCATTTTTTAGAAGTTTATTTTGTTTCTCATGTTGATTGCTATTACAGTAGCACAAGTCTTGAAATTTCAAAACTTTAACTTCTAATTGGAAGAAATGGATAGAATCTGGCTTCAACATCTCCTTTCAATTTGAAGTAATAAAGTAATCAAACATAGATGCATAAAAAAATGGAAAAGAGCTCAAAAAACGACAGGTGTAATTAGGGTTTTTGATGAATTTGGGGGTACCTTAAGTTGAGAGAGCAATCTCGAACAAGTATCGAAATCTTTACGTACTGATGCAACTTTGAATCGCTCGAAGAGCTGTGAGACCTCGGGATTCATACTTTCTCAAAAACTGATTTCGGTGTTTGCTTCTTGTTCTGCTACCCTTCTCCCCAAGAAAATATTTTGTTACATAAAAAGATGGGGTCGGATCGATAGTTTTGGATTTCAACCCATTGGCCTTGTATTGGACCAGGCACAAATAATTCCTTGGATCAGTTTCTGTTTTGAACAACTTTTAAAGGGAAGTAAATTCTTTTTTTGACCAATCAAATTAAGCCAATTATTAGTTTGAAAACCATCCCTCTAAAACCCACCTTGTCTCATCCCTGCCCTTCCCACTTTACCACTGACTTTGTCCCTGTTGCGTCCTTGTTTCCTCCCTCACCATGCAACCCATATGATAACCAAAAACCATGTACGAGATGCATATTTAAGTGGAGTTAGTGATATATTATCCTTGTTTTCTTTTCTCAATCTAGTCATGATTGTTTGACATTGTGGAAACAAGTCTTGTAGTCCCCCGTGTTTGAGAACTCCAACGACTCCAGATACGAGTGCGATTAGGTTGTGTAGAGCTGCCACCGATATCGGGTAGAAGAAGAGCGATTCGACCCCGAATTCCATCATTCCGTGCTTGTATCTTGTACTTGCTTCTTCGTCCACCACTTTGCTCGTCACGTTGAAAACAACGGAAGAGGCGAATAACTTTGTGAATGTGTACTCAATTACAGCAAACGTGTAGCTCGAGAGACTTCTAATGATCCACACTCTTTGGTTATTGTACCATCCTCGTGTTGTTCCTCCACCATGTTTGAATTCAAGAAAATCTTGACCGTAAGGTCTGACGAAAACGAATCCGTATAACAAAATCCATGGATCCGAAACCTATATAACAATTAATCTCTAATTTTAGCATATACATTCTAAGGGGTAGTTTCATTTAGGAACATAGGAACCACCTATTTTGTGAGTATTCATGATGAATATCATTTCTCATGAATATCTATCACGACATTCATCATAAATATTTTATCATGTTATTCATCAGGAATACTTAAAAGATAGTTTCTACTTTTCTAATGGAGGGGGTTGGTGATTGGTGAAACGTTAAGATTTGGGGGTTTTAATTTGTTATGTTTAAGATGGCATAAACTTTTTAGTGATATTGATTTTGTATCTTTTCTTTTTTATTGCATCGAAATCTGATTGTCCTTGATTGTGTTTATTCCAGAGAATAAAGTAAAACAAATCATGATTTTGTGTGTTTATTAGTCTAACAGTTTAAAACCCCTGTAATCGTCAATTCACCAATTACTTGATGTTGTTAGGTGCTCCCGTCACATTACACACAGAACCATGTTGGCGGAGGAGAGGCTTGTGTTTTCAAGCTCACGGATTATGATGCAGTTGTCAAGTCCTTAAAGATCAAACATATTGATTATAAGTATATTCCCTATGTAACGCGTAGAGCTGTAAGCATATTGTCACGTTCGTATGTTGAGGGGCGATGGGAACCTGTGTTAGACCTTAGATACACTTATTGAAATTCGTAACACACAATATTGAATCAAATGGAAATACTGAATTATTTATATGTGTATATATATATATCCGAAATTTACATATCAATGAAAATACATAATCAAAAGTTCAAGATAAAATACTAACTCGACTTTCTTGATCACGAAGTTGAAGAAGATCGTTATTTGGATTGAGGTCTGCCAAGCAGTGTCCTTAGACAGAAATTCGTCCCTCGTACCGTATCGATTGGACGTCTATCTAGAGGATACAACAACCCATTCAAGAATCGAACTCTTGAACCCGACGAATCAAATTATGCTTCCATGATGAAGAACAATGAAGAACTTTGAGAGAATTTAAGAGAATATGTGTTTTTGTCAATCATAATCTGTTACATATCCTTCCTATTTATACTAGATCAACCGGTGCCAATGAACCATTGTAACTGTTTGGTTATGGCGGTTGGAGGATGAAAAGTCACACCTTTTCATATGAAAAGTCACACCTTTTCATATGAAAAGTCACACTTTTTCATCTTTGCCTTATTTACATATCTAGTACTTGAGGTATGATTGAGATTATCCCAACAATACCTCACATTTTCTATTGAAACTCTAACAATACCCCACATTTGAATAGAAAATAAGATATTCTCAAAGTATTTATTGTTCTTATTCAGGAAATAAACATGAAATGCATCAGAAAAAGGTGTCTATGTGACTTGAACCGTTCTTAGTGAGTATTCATCGGACCTACTTTGTGGGTAGTGACGAAGAGTCTTGAACTAACCACGTTTTGTAGTAAGTCAAGGCAATGAATATCACACATATCATGTTTATGCATAGTTGACTCTTACCGTTGTGTTCATTTCGGTCGTGAACAATCCTTTCTTCATGAGAATTTTAGAAGACGTTGTCATATCCGTCTTCAAAGATGCTACCCCACATCAATCTCATATAGGTAATACTGATCAAGAACATTCCGTAGTGTTCCACCAATAAGCTATCAGTATTATTAAGAATAAGAATTCAACCCTTAAATCATCAACGGAAAATACACTAAATAAACATCATACGAATAGGCGTACCTGTGTATTCAGTCTTGAGTTTTCCTCAACTAGTTGTCCTATTGAACCTAGACCATGGGATCTCCAATGTTGCTAGGTTAGGTTTCCGCCGAGTAGAACTCATTGGATTGGCTTTAAGCCCATTCCCCTCGATGTATAAGAGACTTGTTCTCTATTAAGGACTTTTGTCAAAGGATCTGCGATATTTTCCTTTGACTTTACATAATCGATGGAAATTATTCCATTCTTAAGCAAGTCTCGTATTGTTTTGTGGCGACGCCTGATATGTCTCGATTTGCCGTTATAAATTTGATTCTTTGCTCTTGTAAGAGCGGCCATACTATCACAATGTATGCAAACGGCGGTAACAGGCTTAGGCCACAAGGGAATACCCTCTAGGAAGCTTTTAAGCCATTCTGCCTCTTCAGCAGCTTTATCTAGGGCTATGAATTCGGCTTCCATGGTGGACCGTGTATTCACGATTTTCTTTGAAGATTTCCAAGATATGGCTGCACCACCAAGTGTAAACACATAGCCACTTGTTGACTTACTTTCAGAATGATTGGAAATCCAGTTTGCATCACAATATCCTTCTAGTATGGGAGGATATTTGGTATAGTATAACCCATAGTTCATTGTGTATTTCAGATATCGAAGCACTCTTATAAGTGCATACCAATGATCCTTACTTGGGTTATGTGAGTATCGACTAAGTCTACTCACGGTATATGCTAGATCCGGTCTCGTACAATTCATAATGTACATCAAACTTCCAAGCACTTGAGTGTATTCCAATTGAGACACACTCTCTCCTTGATTCTTCTTAAGTTGGCTTGAAGGATCAAAAGGAGTGACTACCGGTTTATCATCATAGTGACCAAATTTCCTAAGAACTTTCTCAACATAGTGAGATTGAGTCAGAATGTAACTGTTAGGATCTCTTTGGATCTTTATCCCAAGAATTACATCTGCTACTCCAAGATCCTTCATATCAAACAACGAGTGCAACATCTTCTTGGTTTGATTGATTACATCCAAGTTGGTCCCCATGATTAGCATATCATCTACATATAGACATATTATGACACATGCGTTCTTGCTTTGTTTCACATATACGCATTTGTCACATTCATTAATTTGGAAACCATTTGATAGAAGAGTGTTATCAAACTTCTCATGCCATTGCTTTGGGGCTTGTTTAAGTCCATATAAAGACTTCACAAGTTTGCATACTTTATTCTTTTGGCCTTTTACAACAAAACCTTCCGGTTGTTGCATATAAATTTCATCATCTAATTCACCATTTAAGAAAGCAGTTTTCACATCCATTTGATGTATGTGTATGTTGTGAATTGCTGCTATAGCCATCAATGTCCTAATGGACGTGATTCGTTTTACCGGTGAATAGGTGTCAAAGAAATCTTGACCTTCCTTTTGGCGGTAACCTTTCACAACTAATCGAGCTTTATATTTCTCTATAGTACCATCAGGTCTTAGTTTCCGCTTGAAGATCCATTTATGACCAATTACCTTGTGACCCGGTGGTAAGTCTACCAATCTCCATGTGTTATTCTGAACAATGGAGTCTATCTCACCTTGAATAGCCTCTTTCCAATAAGGTGCCTCCGATGAGTCCATGGCGGCTTTATAGGATTGAGGTTCTTCATCGACAACGAATGTCATGAAGTCGGGTCCAAAGTCTTTAGCAATCTTTCCCCTTTTACTTCTTCTAGGCTCTAAGTTTTCTTCTTGAGCCTTTGATGTACCCTCTTCATTTGGTTTCTCAACACTATCGGTGTTATCTACTTCACATACTCTCTTTCTTGGATTAGAGATTTCTTTCCCTTTATCCTTGAAAGGAAATATGTGTTCAAAGAATTCAGCCTCAATTGATTCCATGATTGTGTTATTGTGGATATCTTCATTGTTTGACTTATAGACCAGAAATCTATAAGCATCACTATTACCTGCAGGACCAAGATATACACAATCAATGGTCTTCGGTCTAAGTTTTGTCTTTTTAGGTAAAGGTACTTGAACCTTTGCAAGGCAACCCCACACTTTCATCCTTTTGTAGGAAGGAAGTTTTCCTTTCCATAGTTCATAAGGAGATTTATCGCTCTTTTTATGAGGAATTCTATTAAGTATCATATTTGCAGTTAAGCATGCTTCACCCCACAAACTATGTGGTGCTCCCGAAGTAATCAACATTGAATTAATCATGTTTTTCAATGTTCTATTTTTCCTTTCGGCTACTCCATTTTGTTGTGGAGTATAGGGAGTCGTGGTTTGGTGAACTATGCCATGATGAGAACAAAATTCTGCAAAGTCCTTAGACTCATATTCTCCTCCTCTATCGGATCTCAGAATTTTTATTCTTTTATCAAGTTGGTTTTCAACTTCAGCCTTGTATGTCTTAAACATATTTAAAGCTTCATATTTGGTATGTATTAGGTATACATAACAATATTTACTGCAATCATCAATAAATGATACATAATAGTTCTTTCCTCCACGTGTGGGTGTGGCTTTGTAATCACATAAATCGTTGTGGATAAGTCCAAGTACTTGGTTAGACTTTTCAACAAATTTGTGTGGATGGCTTGAATATTTGGATTCAACACACACCTCACATTTTGTCTTGTTATCCATGGAACACTTGGGTAATAACCCAAGTTTTGTCATCCTTTGTAAGGATCGAAAGTTTACATGTCCTAGACGGGAATGCCATAAGGAAGAAGAGTCAAGCATGTACATAGAAGCGAAACTAGAGCCCGCGGTTTTATTGCTATTTACAATATTTACATTGTCATTGTTCATCACACTAAGTTTGAAGAGCCCCTCATTTAGGTAGCCCTTACATACATCCCACCCTTAGTAATCACAAATTTATCAGATTCAAACACCATCTTGAATCCTTTGTTACTAAGTGTGGGTCCAGAAATCAAGTTCTTTGTAATAGCCGGTACATGCAAGACATTGGTGAGCACAAGTTCCTTCCCCGATGTTAGCTTGAGATTCACCTTCACCTTCCCTTCAACTTTCGCGGTCGTGGCATTACCCATATACATGGGTTCTTCATTATCAACTTTTTGGTATGTAGCAAACATGCTCTTGGAGTTACAAGTATGTTTGGTGGCACCGGTATCAACCCACCAATCGCTCACGTTTGTAACCATAAAAGCCTCAATTACTCCAACGAATTGGTTTGGAGCATTTACCATGTTGGCTTGATGGGGGTTTCCACCGGCACCTCCTCCTCCGGGGCCACCATGGTTTCTCCTATGGCGGCAATCCTTCGCTCGATGCCCCGGCTTGCCGCATACCCAACAACTCATCACGGGCTTCTTGAAAGGCCTTCGTTGTATGGATAGTGGGTTTGAAGCATTGAGATTTTTCTTGAAACCCATCGCCTTTCCCTTTCCTTTTTGGAACTTTGACTTTGATGAGTTTACGGTAACCATGTTTGCATTTGGTTCCAACGAGATTGCATCCGCCTTCTCGTTCATCCGGTTGTCCTCCTTCACCCGCAATTTGAGTATCAATTGCTCAAAACTCATATCCTCGGACAAATATTTAAGATAGAGTTTAAAAATTTTCCAGGATGGAGGTAACTTGTCAATAATTGAACCAATAACAAAATTAGAGTTGATGCCCATACCTTCGACTTCCAATTCATGGACCAAGATTTGCATTTCTTCTACTTGTTTCACGACCGGTTTGGAATCCGTCATCTTAAAGTTCAGGAATTTGCCCACGATAAATCGTTTGGAACAAGCGACTTCCGTCTTGTACTTTGATTCCAACGACTCCTAAATTTCTCTTGCCGTATTGAAGGTTGAATAAATGTCATAAAGACCATCATCCAAACCATTAAGGATAAAATTCCGGCAATTATATTCGTTTGCGTTCCAAATATCCAAGGATCGTTGGAACATAGCCAATTCAATTTGGGATGGGGTGTTTTCTCCCTCTCCAACCGGTGGTGTTGGTGCTTGATCGGTAAGCACGTTAGACAATTTCAACGTCGTCAAGTAGAAGAGCATCTTTTGTTGCCACCTTCTAAAATCGGAACCCTTAAATTTTTCGGGTTTCTCCACATTTGATTTCAACAAAGAAGAGTTTTCCATCGTCAATGGAATTTCTGTCTAAGATTGTTAGACCTTAGATACACGAATTGAAATTCGTAACACACAATATTGAATCAAATGGAAATACTGAATTATTTATATGTATATATATATATATATCCGAAATTTACATATCAATGAAAATACATAATCAAAAGTTCAAGATAAAATACTAACTCGACTTTCTTGATCACGAAGTTGAAGAAGATCGTTATTTGGATTGAGGTCTGCCAAGCAGTGTCCTTAGACAGAAATTCGTCCCTCGTACCGTATCGATTGGACGTCTATCTAGAGGATACAACAACCCGTTCAAGAATCGAACTCTCGAACCCGACGAATCAAATTATGCTTCCATGATGAAGAACAATGAAGAACTTTGAGAGAATTTAAAAGAATATGTGTTTTTGTCTATCATAATCTGTTACATATCCTTCCTATTTATACTAGATCAACCGGTGCCAATGAACCATTGTAACTGTTCGGTTATGGCGGTTGGAGGATGAAAAGTCACACCTTTTCATATGAAAAGTCACACCTTTTCATATGAAAAGTCACACCTTTTTCATCTTTGCCTTATTTACATATCTAGTACTTGAGGTATGATTGAGATTATCCCAACACCCTGCAGGCCAGAACATTTATCTGATGAAAAAGTAGATGAATTAATGGGGCAACTTCCAAAGTTCCTATCGGAGGTATTGCTTCCTTTCCAAGTTGAAAGTGTGAAGTTTGGATTGCGTCGGGGTGGCCGGTGTCTCGTTGCTGATGAAATGGGCCTTGGGAAAACACTTCAGGTGAAAATCATCAGAGAATTTTTTATCCTGAATTTTTGCTGTTTAGTCATGGTATATGTACAACTTCAAGTAGGCATTACTCATTACTTCATTAGTACTTCTATTTGAGTTACCTGCAGTTAGCATTGTCAAATTATGGTTCAGATTCCCAAGACTAAAGCTGCATGATGATGATTGTCTCATACGAAATCTATATATGGTTACAACCTTTTGATATGAAACTTGCATGGTTACAACATTATTATTTGAAGCCTGCACGATTACACTCTTTTCTTACATTATGGCAACTACATGTTGTCTCAATATAATCCAGTCCTTGTATAACTTCTCTCAGATCATGGGCTATTACACTAAGGGGCTGTTTACCAAAATTTTCATTAAATGTGTCTGTCTGGTTAAATTTTTCTGTCCGAATAAAATGTTGCTGATGTTTACTATCAACAGTCTGAATAGCAGAAATGACCAATTTACCCCCACACACTCACTATTCTACCTTTTCTTTTCCCCCATTGAAACTAAAACCAATCTTTGAAACTCTGTTTATGTCTCCATTTTCCCCAATCCATTGAAAACCCTTGTCAAAGATTCTTGAGTCAACTCGAATTCAACTCATTTCTTCACAAAACAGGTTCATCTTTCTTGATTTTCTACCGCAAAAGATTGATGTTTCTTGTTTTCTGGCACATGGGCTGTGTTTGATTTTGGGGTTTTCAAGGGTTTGATGTGTTTTCGATTGAAAAAGATCGAATCTTTCATCGATTTGAAGCCCTAGATGTCAATGTTTGGTAAGAATTTCAAGAAACATGCTAATATTTATTCAGGGAGGATATACAATAGTGATAGAAAGTGGTTAATCCCCTTTTTTGTGAGCTTGCTTGTTTGGATTACTCTAATTTCAGCTGCCCTTTTTGGGGTTTATTCATCATCCTACAATCAAGATTTATCCCAATTAGATGTGGTTTCTTTAACAAAATCAGATGAAATCATCTGGTGGGTATTTTGTTGAGATGAATATGGAGAAACCTAGTGAATTCCCTAAAGAAAAAGCTCCTAGATTGGCCTACCTTATTTCGGGTACAAAGGGTGATAGCAAAAGAATGATGAGAATATTGCAAGCTGTGTATCATCCAAAAAATCAATACATTTTGCATATGGATCTTGAAGCTCCACCTCGAGAAAGAATGGAGTTAACGATGTCGGTTAAGAATGATCCTACGTTTTCTGAAGTGGAGATGATCCAATTCGATGAGAGGGGCTGGAGATGATCGCCGGAGTAGATGATCGCTGGAGAAAAAGGTGCGTCGAAGAGTGGGGCTGGAGGGAGAGACGTGAGAGTGGAGGCGATAGCAAGAGAGGGTCTTTAGGGTTTATTAAACAGGGTCTTCGGTTATTTTTTTCAAGAGTAAAATAGTCAAAAATAGCCAAAAATTCCATCTGAATGGGGACAACAGCCTTAAATGAACTGTGCGAATAAGACACTGGCTGCGCGATTAAGTCACAAGTAAACACCTAGAAACGTCTGCATGAATAAGACGTTTTTCTCATTAAGCCCAATAAGCCACAAGTAAACACACCCTAACTTAGTTGTTTGCTTGGTTTTCAGGCCATTGCAATTGCAAGTTGTTTCATGAATGAAGGTTCAATACTAGTTGTTTGCCCTGCTATTTTACGATATACATGGGCAGAAGAATTAGAGCATTGGCTTCCATCTTGTTTGCCATCTGATATTCATCTAGGTATATTTCTTGACTATGCCTTAATCTTGTTATTCCAAGTTTATTAGTCCTGTGATAAAGATGTTATGATCCTAAACATTGGCTGTGAGCTGAATTTTTTATTACTTGCGAGAATCTCGACAAATATGCATACAAGGTTGTTAAACTGTGCAGCTGGCTCTAAATATTCTCTCTCCACCCTAGATTTCCACCTGTGTTAATTGGAATGGAGTGTAATAGAATTCATATTTTATTGAAATTGTGCCATAATTTATGTGGCGCATAGGAGTATATAAGTAGCTTTCTTGATTTTGGTTGATGTCAATGCAATATTCCTCTCTTCCTGCCTCTTTTTGTTGCTTTCTTTTTTTAGTTTATTTTATACGTGTGTGTGCTAGCATGTGGGGGGTAATCTCACAATATTACTTCTCTAGGGGAATGGATATCCTTTCCAGTTTCAACATGTGCATGTTTTACCTAATGCAAATATATAGTTTTAAATTGTTTCTCAACATGTGCCAGATTGTATGATTTGAATATGCTACAATTAGTAATAATAAGAACTACTTTTAAGAAACTTTTGGTGGCTGATGCTTTGCTTCTTTATGGATTCATCTTCTAGTTTTTGGTCATCAAAACAACCCTGCAAACTTAGCAAGGTTTCCGAAAGTTGTCGTTATTTCTTACAAAATGTTGCACAATATTGGAACAAAAATTGGCTGATTTGATCGTTGATGAATCACATCATGTACGTTGTACAAAACGACTATCATCAGAAGCGGGAGAAGTACAACTTATATTATATTAGCATTCAGTTAACCTTGATTTCTAATATATTTCATGCTCGTAAGTGTGATTTATCCCCCGTTGACATTTGAGCTGTACTTCTTACTAATTGTTCATAATAGCGTAGCACCTTTAACATTTAAGTGTTTAATGCCAGAATATACCATCTTTAATATGAAGCACTGTCTAAATTTTGTTTCTTGAATTGGTCAAAAATTAGGAAAGAGCATACAAACATTAAATGGAGCCGGACTGCAGAGGGACTTGAACAAAAGGCTTTAGTCACATGCTGAAATCATTTAGTTGTAGATCATCCTTAGTACAAGGAAATTCTAGTAACTCCATTAAGTTTGCTGGTAAAGCTACTTAACATTGCTAAAGCCTAAAGGTAAGTACTGTAGAAGCTTAACAACGGAATGTTTGTCTAATATATGTAGATATGTGAAATTAGATCTTTTTTAGGTAAGGGAACACAGGTAGTCATTCAGATTTACGTAATAGCTGAAAAGGTTTTTTTGGCCAATGACAATGTTTTTAAATTTGTCTTCCCTTTATCCAGACATCTCTTTTGGGTGAAAATAGTAGGAACATTTGGTTGCGTGTCCGGGGCTGACTGCCTGCCCTAGAGGTTCTCATCTATGTGTCAACTTGTGTGCATTGAGATTCTTATTATTAGAACAGCTGAATTTGGTTGTGTATCCAGGTATTTGTATTTGTCTATCCAAAAATTTTGTAGGAAATACGTGTTGAACAAGGATTGAATTTGAAAAACAAACAAACGTTTCGGTGAATAGCAAACCACGCTAAAAATAAATTTTAAGTTCATAGAAAATCCTAAATCACTTGTACTTGTGGTACTCCGTACTCTATATTCATTGCTATTTAGGTTAGAAAAATGTTTAAGATATAAGGTTAGGAGAGGCGACCCAAGTTTGCCAAAACTCTTCAAAACCATCCAATCAAGCTATTGGTATTGCAAAACTATCAGGATTCCTAGAGTGTCTACTTATGCATCCAATCATTGCCGAATCTGATGATGATGAAAAGTTTGAATCAAGTCAAAGTTCTCATAAAATGATAATATTTGGTCACCATCATAAGGTTACTGATAGAATACAGGTGAGGAAGTCTTTCATTTCCCCTTTTGTATACCATTCATACAATAGTAAACTTGTTCATTTACGAAGCCCTCTCTTATAATTGACCTTTGGCAATGAAAAGAGAAGCTTGCAGGCAAAAATGCTAGCATATTTGTTATCTTTCTGATAACAATCAAAATTATTTTGAGCCATCTGCTTTCGTGTATTCTTTGTAATAAAAGGTTGAATGAACTAGGTTTCTCTGTATTGGAATATATTTTGCATTTCACTTTATACTTGTCCTAATATCTTTTAACTTAACAGGAATTCCTATGTGAGAAAGGGATCAAGTTTTTACGTATTGATGCACGCGATGCATCTGCCAGAGATAGACAACAAGCTATCCTTTCTTTCCAACATTCAAAAGAGGCATGTAGAGTGTCTTCTTAGTAGACTGTCTTCAATTCTGTGAGCATTTTAATGAAATTCACCACCTAGCCAGCTATTGTCCAATTCATCAACTTCATACTGGATATAATCTTTATTAAACATAGTGCATGAATCCCAATATTTGCTTTACAAAAGATCCGTTGGGTTTTCCAGTTTGCATAATAAGTTCATAAAGAACAATAGCTTTGGTGAAGTAGGCGAAGGTTCGTGTGGGAAGTTGAGGTTAACGTGAGAAGCGTGAGAAGTGGATCTGAACCGTTGGTCACTTTTAATCAAATGCCCTCCCATGAAATTGCGTCTTAGAAGAGAATTGATCTGGTGCATCTCATCCTAATGTGCGTCCATTTCTCTTCCAAACGGTTGATAACCACTTCTCATGCTTCTCACGTTAACCTCAACTTCTCACGAGAACCCAACACTGGTGAAATATGCATGAAGTTTTTCGCAGTTTGTAATAATAATAACTGTGCTACATGACTTGTCAGGTTAAAATTGCATTGGTTGGGATACTTTCTGGGGGTAGTGGACTTGACTTATCAGCTGCACAGAATGTGGTGTTTCTAGAATTGCCTGAGAAAATATCCGACTTTCAACAGGTGCAGCAATTGTGAGCATTGTATGTTTTGATGGGTGTTATCTTATCGTTACATTTTTAGAGATTATTCTCTTAAAGGTCCATAAGCTCATTCTTTAGTAACCAAAAGAAGTAGAAAGGATGTGCTTGTGTATATGTTAATGGGAACAATTTAGGCATGCAGAACATATTTACATGCATTTCTTCCCATAAAATCACCCAGGTTATAACAACCCAAACATTTTTAAATAAGCAATTCATAAGAAATAGAATATCCCAAAATCGCGTCTCAAAATTTCTTACATAACATCTAAAATTGGTTGGCGGAACAACCTACACAATTGAGAAACTAAATTGAACTCTAGTGCCACTATACTATCACGTCTCCTTGCTAACATCCCGCTCAAATGCCAGAACCTTTCATTACCTGCTTTCCTGAAAATGTTTTGATTTGAAAATGCGAGGGTTAGACCATGAGGCCTAGTGAGTCCCTCTTAATAGTTAACAAAGCATTTAAACAGTTTATCATTTTCAGAGACATATCATTCGTAAATCCATTCATATAAAATCGTTCACGGATAAAGGTCCGCCCCTCGTAAATTGACACCCTGAAGTCACCCTAAGGTGACAACGAGTCAGTCTCATGTTGCCTTACGTGGGGCCACACTACCCCTTGGGGCTACATTACCCCTTGGCATAAACAGGTCACACCTCCCAACACGAGTTGGCGGGCCACACCTCCCGACTTGGCCAATTTACAAATCAAACAATGTATGAATACATTCCATTAGAATCCTTTAAAGAACTTTCATTCAATTAAAAGCACAAGAATAAAACATGGCATTCTTCATCATGTATACGCTTTAGAAAACACATTAAAAATCGTGCATTTTGGTTAGAAAACTCACCTGATATGCTTACTTCCTTCCTACCTTGCTCTGTACTTCCAAACGATCTACCTGAGTTAAAGGATAAACACATAAGCTGACTAACCAAACTGTCCGGACACAACTTACCGGACACCCTCACTTTTCGGACGTTTCTACTTACCGGACACCACCACTGTCCGAACGGTTCTACTCTGTTTCCGGACAACGCTACTTCCCGGATAACTCTACATTCCGGGTAACTCCTACTTACCGGATACCTAAGCTTTCCGGATACTCTACCCGGTAACCTATAACATTCGAAGCTTACCGGACAAACTTCCGGACACCTGCGTCGCAAGAAGCTTTCTGGGTAAAGCGCTGTTAGATTTTTATGCTCGAAATATTGCTAAACACTCCAAAAACAGAAAGATAAAGTGACGATTAACTACATACAGTTCCAAAACCAAAACCCACAAGGTTTTACTGACTAAACACAATCCACTGGTGCTTAAATCTCCCCTAATGGTCTCAAACAACTTTTAGCAAGAAAACTCTCAAAACCACAAATCAACGAACGAATCTTAAATGGAGTTATGGATTAAGGATTACCTGATAGATTACTGCAAGAAACGAATTCCAAATCTTATTCCTTCTTCTAATTTCGAGACTTGATGATTCTTCCCTTCAAATGGCACAAAACCTTCAAAAACTCTTTTACCCTTTTCTCTCAAAGAACTCAGCCGACAAACACCAAAAATCAGAGAATTTGGAATGTTGTCTAGGGTTTTGTGCCCTTTTATACCCCATCTCTTATTTACCAACTAGCCCCTTAACTTCTGTTTTTATTTAAAACTCCACACCAAACGCAAAACATCTTGAAAACGGTCTGGGTCGTTACACAGGTTGAGTGTTTTTTTTGTTCTACTTATTTCAACTGTTTTGGTTGCTTGATGCAATTGTGTAATTTTCTAGGCTGAAAGTCGAGCTCATAGCGTGGTTAAACTAAAGCAGTCAACGTTTATATATTTTGTGCCAAGGTGCTCATAGCCTCATACTCATCTATCTAATATCTATATTGTTTGGGTCCATGTATGATTCAGTTTTTGAACTCTCTTGAGCATTGGTGATTTCTTTTCAGGACACTTCGGATGAGTCCCATTGGAGAAGATTGAATACAAGTTTGCATCGTAGTTCATCTACTGTAGATGGGAAGTATGGCTCATTGAAGGAGATCATGGTACCTCTCTATCAATTTTTGGTTAGTTGAATCTCATTGAAGGAGATCATGGTACCTCTCTATCAATTTTTGGTTAGTTGAATCTCATTCAGATGGTTCAATCTCCGCGTGCTTCGATCTCCAACATTTCTTGTAGATTTGTACATGAGATATAAGTGCTAGAAAAGCAATTCATGAAAATTACTTTTGCAGGTCGAAGATATTTCTTTACTTGAAACGGTTGATGGAAGTGACAGAAAAGAGAATTTGGTCTCTGAGGGGGGAAACAATGGTGAATCTTCTTCCGCTGAGCTAGTGAGATGCTCTCAATATTCGTGTGGTGAAGATGCAAATAGCGGTGATTCATATCTCAAAGCCAGTTACAAGAACAATGTACTCGCTCCAAACACTTCCTTTTGGTGTTCTTAGCACTAGGTTCAATTATCTGGCTTTTTTTGAAGTCACTGTCACTGAATCAAGATTTTAATTGTTCTACAGGCTTTTATCGTTCCTGATATACATAGTGAAGAGCTTATGGCTTCCAATGGAACAATAGAAGAATATACTCGTGAAAGTAGTCGGGAAAATAGAGTTCTTCCACACACTGCACATGAGAGTCTGACAAGTCTAATCTGATGGAAATACCACGGGATAGGCTACCTATTGACCAGGTTGAAGCTGACACAGATTGCATCCAAGCACATTCTCTCCGCTTTGAGGTAGAGAACTGAACCTAGTTGATAATAATGTAAAATGACCTTTAAGGACATATTGAAAAATTAATTGTTTTACCAATGTAACTTTTTTCAGGTCAGCAAATACACCGGAAGAATCCACTTGTATTCATGTATCCTGGGAGTAGAAGCAAGGCCTACCCCATTATTTAAAAATTTCCGACCAGAGGAACTTGAGACAAAAGATCCTGCGATTCATGACAGCAAGAAACTGGGTCGTAAATGTATCAAGGATGATTTGATATACATGCCTGCTCTTGTGTATTTTGTTAAAGAATGGAACAGTCTCAGACCTATTCAGCAAAGTAAACTATACAACAAGCCTCTGCAACTTCCTTTGGCTGTTGAGTTGTGTCTGAATGAAAGCCAAAACCATGACAAAGAGGTTTGTTTGAAAACTCTTCATTCACACATGCACCTATAGATACATAGGGTCAGGTTCACGGAAAACCTAAAAAAACGGAAAACTGAGGAACACCTTGATAGCCCTTCATCTAGACGGTATGCATTTGTGCATACACGTGATTTGTAACATGCACACATGCATAAAAACCATAAAACAACTTAATTTACTTGTATGCACAAGAGCATACCGTCCAAACGAAGGGCAACCAGGGTGTTCCTTAGTTTTCCATTTTTTTGAGGTTTTTCCCTGAACCTCCCTCTAGATACATATATAAACATTTATTATCGTATATAAATCTATGTATGTAAATATTTTAATAGTCCAACCATTTATAGGGATTGCTAAAAGGAGGAAGTAAGAAGCGTGGTACATCGCTGGATGAAATAAGCCACCCCCTACCCCCAGATGCTGTATGGAAGAGTGTTTCTCTCTTTCACCAAAAAAAAGAGAGATACTACCTGCAGGGTTGGACAGATGAGCCACTCTGTAAACTGTGTCAAAAAGTTTGCAAGTAAGCCGAGTTACAGTTAACGTAAAAAAAATTACATTAGAATATCGCTTAAGAACTAAGTCTAATCACATTTCCAGGAAGAAGAGTGCCTGATACGAGGTTTTCACACCCCGAGAATCTACCGCAAGTGTACGGGTCGAATCAAGTAATAACGTACGGTAAGTACGAGTATCGAACCAAAGGAACCAGGTGTCAAGTACCACAATGATTGTATAGATTATTAACTAGACTATCGCAAATTGATTTGGGTTGTTGAAAATCGGAACACGATTAAAAACTTTAAGTAATTCAAATAAGAGAAAGAGTTGGAGGGTCGGATTCCTCAGGTAGACAATTACTTAACTCACAGATTTGACACGATTGACATAACTCCAGGATGACTGGTATAATTACAATCCATCACTATACTCTATCAAGCTATAGCAACATTCATTCAACATTTTGTATCATCATTCGATCTCAACAAATGTAATTGAACAGACAATGATTAAAAACCCACAAAGTACGAATTATCATATTTCTATCTCAAATTCAACTAAGACATGAAGGATTAGATAAACCTCAAAACTTTTCTCAAACGTTAAAAGATTCATTGAATCAAATAATAGTTGATCGGACTATTACAAGCATTAAGAACAATCCCACATGTTTCATCCATAAGAATCAAATCGATCGTATCTACTGTAAAGCTAAATAATCATCCAACCATGATTCAAACCAACCCCCCAACAGGAACGGATTAGTTCATATTGGGGGTTTCACAACTCAGAAAAGAAATAATAAAAACGAAAGTAAACATATTGGTTCTAAAAGAAAATGAAATCTAAAACTCCCTGAAAAGCTTAATCCTTCGATGAATGAACTTGATTTGCCTTTTGATTCTCGTATCTTGATGTTTCTAGCCCTCTTCTTCTCTTCAAAAATTGTCTTCTATCTCCCAAAATCGCCCCGAAAGAGTCTACGGCCGTAACTGATCGATTCCCCTTCAACCCTAGCAGAAAAAGGCTTTAAAAACGTATCAGGGCTTCTGCGCATTTGTGGGCGCGTTTGGAGGCGCGCACAGAGGCGCGCAGAGCACTGGAATGTTTGCAAAAATTAATCCTGCGCGTTTGTGGGCGACTTTGGAGGCGCGCGCAGAGGCGCGCAGAGCACTGTTTGGTCCAAAAATCTGATTTTTTCTCTTTTTTGCACTGGACTGTTGTAGACTTGCTCCGATTGCTCCAAAACTCTTCCAACATCAATTATTCAAGTTGGTCCCTAAAGGGATATACTAATTTGTAGAAGGGGGGTTGAATACAAATACACGAGTTTTTACTTTCTAAATTGTTTATTGATAAATCATTAACAATTTACAGCTTGTTACGGAACAAGATTAAGGATAAATCCTAAATCTAAACAAGTTGGAACACACAGATTCTTGCACTAAGAAAGATAAGGAAATCACTAATAAAATCATATCTTATAAGACTTCTTGGCCAGAGTTAACAAGAGTACTTCAAAAATGAAGTGGGAAGTCTTCTTATATACTGCATGCATTTATGGCATGGCAGAATATACTTTACACGTGTCACATGCTGATTTGTCGTAGACTCTGAATGAGTAGACAACCTTAGTAGAGCATGTATGAACAGTGTAGAATCAGAGTGGTTTGTACGGCTTCAGACAATAAGAATGTTCTTTTCTGACAGTTCGTACGGAGTCGTGCAAGGGGGATTAAGACAAAAGTACTTTGTACGGAGGACTTCATGATCAGCTTATCGTTGAATCAGAGACTTATCAGCGAGTGATAAGTTCAGCGATGGCTTGAAGTCTTGTACTGAATACTTCACGTAGAGTGGACAAATCTGAGTCTTCGCTGATCCGCATCAGTTCATTAGGAGACTTGTCGCTGGTTCTTGGGCTTGATCTTCGACTTCAGCGTAGAACCTATGTTGACGTGAATCTTGTCTTCAGGGATTATAAGTAAACAGATTGTATTGTCAGCGATCACCAAAAGGTCTGAACAGACTCAGAGCTAATGTTCCTGAGAACACATGGATGGTGAAACAGTTACGCTGAACAATATATGAAGAACCTCAGCGATCATTCTCAAGACTGAACAGGCTCAGAGCTTGGGAAATGAACATTGTTCGCTGAGTGTTTAAACTTAAGAACTGAAGTTTCTATCAGCGGTACCGAATTGAGTCTTGGTACATATCAGCGATAGTGAAACTTTAATACATAGTTTACTTACAATATTCACTAAGTAGAATATAGAGAGGGTCATTATCAAATTACTGAGGGTTTGGATCAACAATCTCCCCCTATTTGATTATGACATAGCAACAGAGAGAATTGCTATTCAGTGAAAACATAAGGATAAAAAGAACTAATAACATATTTGTCCCTTTTACTGTTTTCTGGGATCTTTTCTGTACTGGGTGGAGTAAAGTACATTCGCTGAAATCTTTCATTAAATTTGCATTATATTACAAGGAAAGCTGAAAGATTACAAGTACAAACGAAATAATTTACAAGTACAAAAGGATAACTGATAACATAGATGAAAAGGCGATCTTATCAGCTTACATTGGTTCTTCCTTGATGAGAAGTTCTTCAAGGGTCTTTCCAGTAGGAATCATCCAATCAGGGACCGTTTCACCCTTTTTCTTTTTGATCAGCGCTGCTTCGAAGATCAAGGGTTTAAGGTGTTGATCCTGAATGTCCTTCTTGAAGTCGCGCCACCAGATAAGATCTTTGAGATGTTGGATCGGAGCATCTTTCAGCTCACCCATTCTTTGAAAGCACTTTCGTCCGTCGTAGTCAAAAAAGAATATTCCATAAGGATTGCTGACTACTTTTCCAGCGACGAAGTCTTCAGCTGGTGGTAGAGTTAGATCAAGGGCAGAGAGATCAGGTTCAGGACCAAGCACTTCAGCTCGTGAGAAACCGATGCCAGTTTCATTTCGGATAACAGGTCCTGAATCCGAGTCTTGAAGTTTCTTCCTTGAGGTAGCTCTTTTTCTTTTAGGCTTAAGATCAGGAGGAGGAGGTATATCTATGCATGAGGATACAAGGTCGATCTGCCGATTAATCAGCTTTTCGAAGTGATCCTTGTACTGTGATTTGGACGATTGTATAGCTAACCTCATTTCCAGCCATTCAGAGAGACCATATCTTGTGATGGCTTCAGCACCAAAATTTTCAGTTGTAGTATCCTCTCTGATTACACGAACATTAACAAAAGGTACTCCGATAGTTGTTCTTCCGGAGACGAATACCTTGTTAATCTTCGCTGGATGAAATCTGAAATACACTCTCTCTTTGCTCCATTCACGGGTGCGCTGAGAGACATGTACCTTTTTCTCCTTGATCTTCTGGTGAGCCCCTTCCCAGAGCTTACGTTGAACCTAAAGAGGCACACGTTTCCGCTTGGGGTCTTTGACTGCTTCTTGAGCAAGCTGAATGGCGAGAGCCTTGTCTTTTTCTTCGGCTTTCTTCCTGTCAGCTATTTAACGTTCAGCTCTGAAGTGATCAGCGTACTCTTGCTTGGAAAGTTTGAACTTTGGAGGCGGCGGCAAGATGATTCGCTGATCTTCAAGTCTTTTGATCAGTTCTTCTCTTCTTCTCTGTTCGTCTTCACTTGGTTGCTGAGGGGCCAAGGAAGGTCTTTTTGCGTGAGAGAGAGTCTGTTCTTCAGCATCATCAGTCTCGGTGATTAAATCCAAGACTGGGATTATATCCACAGCTTTATCAGCAGCTGGTTCGTTGGGATCCTCATGCAGGGGAGAGGACTAGCTGAAACACAGCGATCTTTCTTTTAAGAACTATGGAATGAACTGTGAAGGGTTGTGTATAGGCTTTTGGAGTGTAGAGCTGATAAGTGTATAGTGGGATGCAGACATAAAGTTAAATACCTGACGAGCTGGCTTTTGAAGCAAGATCATCAGATTTTCGTCTTCAGAGACGCCTTTGCCTTTGCCAGTCGGTTCAGACGCTGAGGTCTTTGTCCGCTCCCCTGTAGGTTCGTTCAGCACAATCCCTTTAAGCGCTGGAGTCTTTTTAACAAAGAAGAAACCATCATCATCTTCATCAAAATCATCATCATCATTATCATTTGATGATGGTTCATCGTCAGCGATGTCGACGGCTTCATCGTCCTCTTCTTCAGATTCTGACTCGTCAGCAGCTTCTTCGATTTGCTCCCCCTCAAATGCAGAGGCAAGCTTATCGGTTCCCTCAAGGTGATCAGTTCCCTGAGGTGCAGCATCTCCAAGAGGTTGGAGTTCAGCAGCTGCATCTTCCTCATTTGTCTTCTTCCCCTCAGAATCATGGGGAAGGTCTTCAATCTTCTCCCCCCCTTCCTCATGACGTGAGGGAGAATGGGAGGAGGCACCCTTGGCTTCAGCAGCTTCGGGTTCAGCAGCTTTGGCTTCAGCAGGAGGAGTTGGTTCTCTGTCTTCTGGGCCAAAGAAACCAACACATGCAAGGACCTCACCTAAACTGGTTTCCAGACCAGTTAGGGTGGTAGGCATGTTGAGAAGGACATCGCGATCATCTTTGGAGAACGGAGACGGAGCAGGAGCAGTTTCAGGTAGACGTTGAAGGATTTCCTGCATCAGCTGCTTCATCGATTCAACATCAGTCTTTATCGTGCCTATATCGCCCTGCACAGATGAGACCGATGTCTTCAGCGTAGTAACATCGCTGGACATCTCGGATACCTTGGTTTTCAGCGTTGCATAATCCAGATAGACGTCTGCTTGGATCTTCGCAAAAGAGCCGATTGCTTCATCAACTTTATCCAGTGCAGCTTTGGAGGCTTTGGCATCAACCACTTTAGTCAGCGACGTGATAGACTCTCCAGCGTTTGATACAGCTGTTGAGTTATCAGAAATAGTTGTGATCAGACCCTCGACCTTTGTATCCAAGCTTTTCAGGGATGCGTTGATGTCGCCCAAAGTAAGACCTGTAACATTTAAGGACTTGTGAACAAAGGAAAGCTCAGAAGTATCAGGTTTAGTCACAGTGTTTATGGGTTTTGGTGTACCTGCAGGAGGGTGGCTGAAGTCCCTGAAATCGCCGTAGCCAGAGAAATGCTCCATATCATCAGCAAGATTCCCCTGGTGTATAGCGAAACCTGTAGGTCTTACACCCATTCCTCCTAGTGATGCAGCTTTAGCATCCGGAAGAATGGTCGTTGGTGGAATAGAGAACAAAGGAATAGATGGAGAAGCGGAGACTGAGAATTGAGGTTGTGTAGCAGGTTCAGTGTGGACAGCACTGAGAATCGGTCCTAGAGTCTGTTGAGAGACAAAAGGAGGTGGGGTAGTGTCCAAGTTCTGAACTTCAGCGTGTAGAGACGCTGAGGTTCGGATAAGAGGGATGGTTTGACCAGCTGCGGCAGAGCGTACCGCGAAATCTTCCAGCGACTCATGTGAAGGTTGAGTCGGGGAATCTTCAGCAAGAAGTTGCTGGGAGGGTTGCCCCTTGGTTTTCTTGGCTCTTTTGGAGTCAAGAGAGGCTCGAGAGGGTTTCCTTTTCTTAGGAGTGGTTGTTGTGGCCTGGGTATCAGCGAGGGGTATTGTCGCTGAAAGAGCCACAGAAGTAGAAGAAGGAGGTCTTAGAAGAGTTAAGAGAGCAGGAAGACGTACCTCGGATTCCAGCGGCTTGAAGTCAAGAACCTTCAGCCCTACTTGAGGGAGCTTCAGGTCCCCAACTTGAGGATAGGCATCTCCTAATGCCTGTTGCAGCCACACGCTGATGAACCTTGGATATGCAACCCATGTTGGACGAGGCTCAGCGGTGACACGCAGCAACATGTCTTCAAAGATTATCTTCGCCCAGTCTATGTGGAGTCCCTTCAGCAAGGAATACCCCATAGCTTGTTGAGGCTGGGAGGCTTGGTCAGATGATCCGGACTTGGCGGTCAGACAGCTGATGAGATGAGCAAAGATGAAGTTCATCTCGCTGGGCATCTTTGACTTCTTGATAATTGTCAGCTTCTTGTCTGGAAGACCATCGCGTCCTAAATCCCATTCGTACTTCATCGCATCGAAGAAGGCTATGATTGCCTCCTTATCAGCGGAGCTCTTCTTGGGGTCAGGGAGGGAAACGAATGGTTTTTCTTTGGATCCGGTGGGAAGGTTCAGGGCTTGCCTCAGATTGCCAAGTGTCATTTTAAAAGTTCCATGGTCAGTGTCAAAGGCTATGGCACTGATGGTCTTGTTAGGGTTCTTGGTAGAGGCAAACTGAGCCGTTCTTGCAGAGTACCAGAACTGGCGGAGAAGGTGTTTATCAGCTAGAGGACAAAGGGTAAGGGCTGAGAAGATGGGACAATGAGTGAGGAAGTTCACAGCGTCGTCCAGATGACTGACGCGTCTTTTCTCGGGAAATTCCAGAAGGGCATAAGGATTGTTGTTCTGAAAATGAATCTAATCCAGAGTGAACCTGACCTGTGATGCCTTTGGGATTCCAGTTTCAGTGACCTGAGTATCAGCCACAGCCATATCCTGAGACATATCTGCTATAAACACATGAATAAGATGAATACAAGAATTTATTAAGACTTGTTCATTTCATTTAGCATTTTACCATTTCATTAAGCCAAAATGTCTTAATGAAGCATATATGTTTTCCATTGACAAAAATCTGGAAAAACATATGAAAACAAGTTTAAATATGAAATGTAAACTTGAAGAACAACCATGAAAGGTTGTGTTCATAAAATCATGAAAAAGAATGATTTCACTTTAAACAGTTTCTTTTGTTTTGATCCATATAAACAAAGAATAGATCAAAAACAAGCATAAACAATAATATTACAAGAATATTAACCTTGAGTTTCTGAGGAAGAAGAAGATGAACAGTTTCTGGTTTGCAAATGCTACAGTTGATCTTCAAAAATTCGAGAGAAGTTTAGGAATTTTGTTCGCGTAAAGAGGAAAAAGAAATACTCGAGGAGTATTTATAGAATGAGAGGAGAGAGAAAAACTATGAGCGGGAAAAGTTTTTCATCATGACACGGACACGTGTTAGCATTTGATTGGACGATAAAACGAACGTGCAAACGTGTGTCAGAGAAACGTGCCAGGGTTTATCCTGTAAGGATGACGTAAGAAACGTCCTTTCACATTTTAAAATGTCTCTGAGGTTTTAGAAAGCTCAGGGATGTTTTGAAAAAAAATGAAGCGCTGAATAGAAAAAAAATATCAGCGAGGTTTTTAAGAAATATCAAAAGTGTCACTGAGGAAGTAAAGAGTTCAGCGACATGAGTTGTTTTGAAATCTTGCATTTACATGCGAGTGTCAGAGAGAGAATAACATACCTGGATATCAGCGAATCAGATTGTCCAGAGTTGATGATAGGATGGGTTATAAAAGTTCATTTTTATCACTGAATCACTTGTCATTTTACAAAAACACTGAGGTTTATCAACAAGTAATTAACTGATCAAATGTGAATCGCTGAAGATTTTACTCTTCAAAGTTCAGCATTCCAAGCTCGCTGATAAGAAAGTTGAATCTTGTCTCATCAAGAGGTTTGGTAAACAGATCAGCTAACTGAAAATCAGTTGATATAAAATGAAGTTCGATATCACCATTCATCACGTGGTCTCTGATAAAATGATACCTGATTTCAATATGTTTTGTCTTTGAATGTAGCACTGGATTGTTGGCTATAGCGATGGCACTTGTGCTGTCGCAATAGATTGGAATTTTGGAGAGCTGAAGGTCATAGTCCAATAGTTGATTTCTCATCCATAGGACTTGAGAACAACAGCTTCCAGCGGCTACATACTCAGCTTCAGCAGTTGAGGTGGACACTGAGGTTTGCTTTTTACTTGTCCAACTCACCAGCTTTCCACCCAGGAGCTGACAACCTCCTGTGGTGCTTTTCCTATTCATTTTGCATCCTGCAAAATCACTATCTGAATAGGCGGTTAAATCGAATCCTGAGTCCTTGGGATACCAAAGACCAAGATTCGTTGTACCTTTGAGGTAACGAAAGATTCGCTTTACAGCGATCATATGAGATACCTTAGGTTCAGCTTGATATCTTGCACACAAACACGTGGCAAACATGATATCGGGTTGGCTCGCTGTGAGATACAGTAGAGATCCGATCATCCCACGGTACAGCGTGACATTGACGGTTTCTCCTTTAGAATCCTTGTCAAGTGTCAGCGGTGGTGCCATAGGGGTTTTCATAGTTGAACTCTGAGTTAAATCATATTTTTTCAGCATATCTTTAACATACTTTCCTTTATTAATAAAGGTTCCTTTATCACTTTGCTTTATCTGTAAACCAAGGAAATACGTTAGTTCACCCATCATGCTCATTTTGTACTCAGCTTGCATTCTTTCAGAGAATCGAGTACAAAGATCAGGGTTAGTGGAACCAAATATAATATCATCAACATATATTTGAACCAGAATAATATGACCTCTCACTTTCTTGAAAAACAAAGTTTTATCAATCTTACCTCGCTCAAAATCTTCATTTAAGAGATAAGATGAAAGAGTGTCATACCATGCACGAGGAGCTTGCTTTAGCCCATAGAGTGCCTTATCCAGCTTATTAACATAACCTGGATGTTTAGGATCTGAGAATCCTGGTGGTTGTTCTACGTAGACTTCTTCATTCAGCTTTCCATTTAGGAATGCTGACTTGACATCCATCTGATATACCTTGAAGTCTCTGTGTACAGCATAAGCTAAGAAAAGACGAATTGCTTCTAGTCTTGCTACTGGAGCAAAAGTTTCATCATAGTCTATGCCTTCCTCTTGTCTGTATCCCTGAGCAACTAGTCTAGCTTTGTCGCGGGTTACAGTTCCATGTTCGTCCAACTTGTTGCGATAGACCCATTTAGTGCCTATCACTGACTTGTCTGTTGGTCTACGAACAAGTTTCTAAACCTTGTTTCTTTTGAATTCAGTCAGCTCTTCTTGCATAGCGCTGACCCAGTTTGGATCTTTGAGGGCATCATCTACCTTCTTTGGTTCAATCAGTGAAATAAAGTTAACAAATAAACAAATGTTACCTAAACCTCGTCGTGTCTGAACACCAGCGTTGGGATCACCAAGAATCTGATCGATTGGGTGATTTACAGTCCATCGCTGAGCAGGAGCATTGGCTGAAACGTTTTGAACAGGAACAGCTGAAGATGAGAGTTCAGCAATCTCTGGATAATCAGCTAAGACAGGAATAGGTGCAGTTGGCATTTCGTTCACTGATTGCTGAGAAGTAGATTGGAAACCTGAAGTAGTACATGGTTCAGCGAATATTGTATTAATAGGAACAGCTGAGACCCATGACGCTTCAGCTTCACTCGTCTGTATGCCGGGCATAATGATAGGATCATTATCTTCAGCTGGAGGAGAATTTGGAGGACGAGTGGGAACATCTTCTGAGTCACCAAGATGAGAAAACATCCATTGATTCAGTTCTTCCGTGTCAGCAGATGGCTTCGAGTTCGCTGAACGAGATTCGTCAAACGTGACGTGAATAGTTTCTTCTACAGTTTGTCTTCTACGGTTGAAGACTCTGAAGGCTTTGGATACTGAGGAGTATCCAAGAAAGATTCCACCATCAGCCTTAGGATCAAACTTTCCAAAGGCATCTCTGTTGTTCAGTATGAAACACTGACAACCGAAGATGTGAAAAAAGCTAATTGAAGGCTTTCTCCCATGGAACAGTTCATAGGCTGTCTTTTTGAATCTTTTAACTATCAGTGGCCTGCTTCTGCCCAAAACTGAGTAGGCAGGTGAGAATCGCTGAGCATTGATCTAGCAGCTTCAATGATCGTACGGTTTCTTCTTTCAGCGACTCCATTTTGTTGCGGTGTTCTCACTGAAGAGAAATTGTGAGAAATACCCTTGCTCTCAAAGAATGAATCAAGAGAACTATTTTTGAATTCAGTCCCGTGATCACTTCTTATTGAGCGAACGGTCAAGTTGTTCAGGGTTTCCATCTTCCTGACAAATGTGATGAGTTCTTCAGAGGTATCACTCTTGTTACGGAGAAACATTACCCATGTGAAGCGAGAGAATTCATCAACTATGACCAGTGTATATTTCTTTCCAGCGATGGATTGTTTGTTAACAGGGCCAAACAAATCCATATGGAGTAATTGTAGAGGAGATGACACTGGGGAAACTTGCTTAGACTTAAAGCTTGCTTTGGTCTGCTTCCCTTTCTCACACGCTGAACATAAGGACTCTTTGGCGTATGAGTGTTGAGGTAGACCAGTGACTAACTCTTTAGATGAAAGAGTATTCAGTGTCTTGAAATTCAGATGAGAGAGCCTCTTATGCCAAAGCCAGTTGACATCAGATGAGGCCTTCGAGAAGAAACAGGAGTTCTCAGTGGAGGTTGAGTCCATGTTTATTACATAAACATTTTCCAAACGGTATCCTCTGAGAGCTATCTTCTCCTTTTTGTCAGTGACAAAGCAGGATTCCTTGGTGAAAATCACTTTGTTATCCATGTCGCAAAGCTGACTGATGCTTAACAGATTATGCTTCAGTCCTTCAACGTATGCGACTCTTCGAAAAGAAGTTGTACCATTTGATAGTACACCGAACCCTCGGGTGTGTCCTTTCCCATTTCCACCAAAAGTCACAGAGGGACCCTTCTCTTCCTTGTATTCAGCGAGCAGGTTCTTTTTACCAGTCATGTGTCTAGAGCATCCGCTATCGAGATACCAGATACCCTTCTTAACCTGCAATACAGAGAAAGATTAGTTTTTCTTGGGCACCCACTGAACCATGTGTACGCGTTTGTCAGTGGAAGTCGTTGGAATGGGAGGTTCAGCAGTCTTCTTCACAGCAGTTGAAGATTCAGCTTTGTCATTCTTCACTTTGGTTAATTGCTTAACCTCAGTGGTCTTCTTTGCCTTGGGGGCAATCTTCACCTTAGCTATCTTTTCAGCTTTGGTGGCTGTGGGGCACTTACTAGCAATGTGATCGTTAAGTCCACAGTGATAACATTTCCTATAACTAAAAGTAGTTTTAGGATCCTTTGCATGCTGGATGGGTTTTCTAACATTGGAAGGACCAGCATCAAGTATACCTTTGGCATTGGAAATACGAGGAACTTTCAGTTCAGCAGATTTCTTACCAATAACATCCACTTTGAGTCTAGGAGTAGATCGCTGAATAGATCCACGTTGAGTAGATCCAGCGACCGGAGTCCTTGAGTCAGAGGAATGAATTACTAAAGCTTTTGAAGCATTCAGCTTAGGTATCAAGATACCCTTCTGAGGTTTTTGATAAATAGCAATTCCTTTTCCTTTGTCTTTAGAGACTAAGGAAGGTTTTTCAACAGCAATACCTTTACCTTTGTCTAAGACTCGGGTAGGTATTTCCTCAGGAATAGGAGTTATGGACGAGGAACACTGAGAGGATGAAGTATCAGCGACTGAAGAGACGAAGGTTCCAAATAAGAGCATGGAACGATCAGTGGTTGGTGTTGGAGTTTTATAATCGTAACCCAAACCACGTTTGTCACTCAGTGGAATCTGAGACTTGATTATCTCAGTGATCTTTGTTGAAGAATTACACCATCCTTCAACAGTAGCTTTTTCAGCTTTTAACGCAGCTATAGCCTCAGCTCGTTCGATTTTGACTAATTGATTTAGCTGAACTTGATCTTTAAAATTTTCTTCAATATTAGAAAGCCTTTCTATTTGAAGATGAAATTTTCTTAGTTGTTCAGCGAGATCAAGGTTTTGATTTTCAGCAATCATTTTGCCATTCATGGCATCATATAAGTTCGTAGTCAATAAATCGATCTTGCGTAGACTATCAGCTTCTTCAATATTTAGAATATTGGTAAAGAAAGAGGTAGATACCTGAGAGGTAGAGGCCGAAGTAGACGCTGAAGTAGAGCGAATGTTTGACTGGTCTTCCTCTTCTTCAATCTTGGCCATGAGACACAGATTGGCTATTTCTTCATCTTCAGAGTCCGATGAAGATGATGATTCTTCAGAATCAGCCCAATCAAAATCAGCTATCAGGCCTTTTCCTTTCTTAAAGCTTTTCAGCTTTGCATAGCGTTCCTTCAGCTTTGCATATTTGTCTTCTCTGGACCTATGGTTAGAGAATTTCATTGGGAACGCTGAATTCTTGATGGCTTTCTTTGACCTGCACTCGTTTGCAAAATGTCCTATCTTTTCGCAGTTGAAACAAGTAGCAGTAGCCTTATCAACAGGTGTTGATGATCTAGGCTTGTCAGTTAGAGAAAAAGGTTTATTCTTTTTAAACATTTTCTTCTTGGCAAATCTCCTGAACTTCTTAGTTAGGAGGGCCAAGGACTCATCGAGATCTGAGCTATCAGAATCCGATGATCTTTCAGAGTTGCTTTCCAACTCAGTGATGGTAACAGCCGCTCGCTGAGTTGTAGGCTCCTCTGAGATTAAAGCAACTTGAGTGCTTTTAAAATCTTTTGCAAGATTCTTCTTAAGCTGACACGATTGCTCATGATTAAGCATAGTGCCATATAAGGTAGAAAGATTCATTAATTTTAGATCTTTCGACAGCTTGAGACACATTGAAAAATTGTCCCAGCTTTCAGGTAAACATTCTAAGAACTTTGTCAGAATCTCAAAGTTATAATATTCCTTACCAACCATTTTAAGATCTATAATTAAGCAGTTAAAACGTTGATGAGTTTCAGAAAGAGATTCATTCTTACCAGCGATGAAGCTCTCGTACTGTCTTACCAGGTTTATCTTCCTTGAGTCCTGGACTACAGACGTACCTTCGTACTGAACACATATAGTGTCCCACATGGCTTTTGCACTTTTCAGGTTCATGACGGAGTGGAAAACTTCGTCAGGGAGTGCCATGGATAGTACGGATCTGGCTTTTGTGTCCAGAGCCACTTTCTTCTTGTCTTCGTCAGACCACAGATGGATTGCTTTTGGAACCAGCCTTTCAGGGATTGCAGCTGTAGTAGCAGAGGCTGGAACAGCAGCATCAATAGTCACTGGAACGTATGGGCCATTTTCGACGTAGTGAGGTACAGTAGGATCTACACCTTCCAGGAAGAGAATCATCCTATTTTTCCACAGATTAAAGTTATCTCTGGAAAATCTAGGGGGTTTGGCAAGAGAACCGTTGTCAATATAGTTGGTGTTTGTATTGGTGGTCATTTCTACAAGAGTAAAGATTAGTATAGAAAAAGATCTTGTTTATGGGATTAAACAAATCTGCTCTGATACCACTTGTTGGTCCCTAAAGGGATATACTAATTTATAGAAGGGGGGTTGAATACAAAAACACGAGTTTTTACTTTCTAAATTGTTTATTGATAAATCATTAACAATTTACAGCTTGTTACGGAACAAGATTAAGGATAAATCCTAAATCTAAACAAGTTGGAACACACAGATTCTTGCACTAAGAAAGATAAGGAAATCACTAATAAAATCATATCTTATAAGACTTCTTGGCCAGAGTTAACAAGAGTACTTCAAAAATGAAGTGGGAAGTCTTCTTATATACTGCATGCATTTATGGCATGGCAGAATATACTTTACACGTGTCACATGTTGATTTGTCGTAGACTCTGAATGAGTAGACAACCTTAGTAGAGCATGTATGAACAGTGTAGAATCATAGTGGTTTGTACGGCTTCAGACAATAAGAAGGTTCTTTTTTGACAGTTCGTACGGAGTCGTGCAAGGGGTATTAAGACAAAAGTACTTTGTACGGAGGACTTCATGATCAGCTTATCGTTGAATCAGAGACTTATCAGCGAGTGATAAGTTCAGCGATGGCTTGAAGTCTTGTACTGAATACTTCACGTAGAGTGGACAAATCTGAGTCTTCGCTGATCTGCATCAGTTCATTAGGAGACTTGTCGCTGGTTCTTGGGCTTGATCTTCGACTTCAGCGTAGAACCTATGTTGACGTGAATCTTGTCTTCAGGGATTATAAGTAAACAGATTGTATTGTCAGCGATCACCAAAAGGTCTGAACAGACTCAGAGCTAATGTTCCTGAGAACACATGGATGGTGAAACAGTTACGCTGAACAATATATGAAAAACCTCAGCGATCATTCTCAAGACTGAACAGGCTCAGAGCTTGGGAAATGAACATTGTTCGCTGAGTGTTTAAACTTAAGAACTGAAGTTTCTATCAGCGGTACCGAATTGAGTCTTGGTACATATCAGCGATAGTGAAACTTTAATACATAGTTTACTTACAATATTCACTAAGTAGAATATAGAGAGGGTCATTATCAAATTACTGAGGGTTTGGATCAACAATCTCCCCCTATTTGATTATGACATAGCAACAGAGAGAATTGCTATTCAGTGAAAACATAAGGATAAAAAGAACTAATAACATATTTGTCCCTTTTACTGTTTTCTGGGATCTTTTCTGTACTGAGTGGAGTAAAGTACATTTGCTGAAATCTTTCTTTAAATTTGCATTATATTACAAGGAAAGCTGAAAGATTACAAGTACAAACGAAATAATTTACAAGTACAAAAGGATAACTGATAACATAGATGAAAAGGCGATCTTATCATCTTACATTGGTTCTTCCTTGATGAGAAGTTCTTCAAGGGTCTTTCCAGTAGGAATCATCCAGTCAGGGACCGTTTCACCCTTTTTCTTTTTGATCAGCGCTGCTTCGAAGATCAAGGGTTTAAGGTGTTGAGCCTGAATGTCCTTCTTGAAGTCGCACCACCAGATGAGATCTTTGAGATGTTGGATCGGAGCATCTTTCAGCTCACCCATTCTTTGAAAGCACTTTCGTCCGTCGTAGTCAAAAAAGAATATTCCATAAGGATTGCTGACTACTTTTCCAGCGACGAAGTCTTCAGCTGGTGGTAGAGTTAGATCAAGGGCGGAGAGATCAGGTTCAGGACCAAGCACTTCAGCTCGTGAGAAACCGATGCCAGTTTCATTTCGGATAACAGGTCCTGAATCCGAGTCTTGAAGTTTCTTCCCTGAGGTAGCTCTTTTTATTTTAGGCTTAAGATCAGGAGGAGGAGGTATATCTATGCATGAGGATACAAGGTCGATCTGCCGATTAATCAGCTTTTCGAAGTGATCCTTGTACTGTGATTTGGACGATTGTATAGCTAACCTCATTAGAGATGGCCATTCTGGCCCGGCCCGACTAGACCCGGGACCGGAACTTGGCCATCTTGTCGCCATATAAACAAATTAATAGGACACTTTCCTAAAAAGCTTGTCAAGCCCTTGTAATCTTATTTTAACACTTTTAATAGGACCAAATTACAAATTTATCCATACAGGACTTAATGGAAAATTTGGTAAACAACCCCCAAGTCCTTTATGGATAAAGCTATATGTATGGATTAATTTGTCTGTATAGATTGAAAAGGTTTTTGTTTAGGATGATCTTTTCATAGACGGAAGGAGTGTATTTTTGAATTGGGAGGGGTAGGTTTGGAAAAGGTTTTCTTACAACATAAAACTCCCCCTAAAAGCTTACCGAATAAGCTACTGTCTATGTCATTAAGCCACTATCAAACAGTAGTCATGTTGACCGAATAAGTTGTGAGCCCCACTAGGCTCATTAGACTGCTAACTAACAGGCCCTTGGACAGTTTTTACTTCCAATAAACTCGATTTTGATGTAGTGATACTAATAATGAAAATGCACGATATTATGATTAATGAAAACACATGATATTCAACGATATCCATGATTATTTAGGGTTATTCATCGTGAATAATACATGAAATAGTTGGTTCTCGATTCTCAAAATACTTACGGTTCTAATGTGAAATTTTCCTATTTAATAAGGAAAATTACCTCAAACCGGATGTTTCCGTCTTCACTTTTTCTGCTTTAATGGCTTCCAAAAAGCGTCCATCTATGTTGATAAAAGCTCGTTATAATCGGTTTTTGCCACTATGTTAAAACGGTTATCAATAGTCTCTACAACGATCACTTAAATTGTGTTTTGAAACATGTATTTTCACCAATCAAGACACATCTAAAGCGCATGTATTAAAACACAATTCAGATCAAGATTTTCTTATAATGACAAACGACCTTAGAGATAATACTGCTTTTGGTACTTGGGTATATGTATCACCGAAGGCCCTCGTGGTATTTGTATTGGATTTGTGCACAAAAGTTCCTTTCAAAATTGATTTTTATTCAAACATTAAAAAAGGAAGCACATCATATTTAAAATCATCATCAATTTCACAGGTTTCCAACATATTTATTAAAAAATTGTCAAACAAAGATTTTAATATCCAAAACATCAATTTCACGGATGACAGGTTTCCTTCCTCTTCAACACATTTGAGGAAGCACATATCATTTCATGGACCAAACATCAATTTCACAAACCAAAACTCCACTTCATAAAGGAATCCATGATCTCACGGAAATTTTAGGTATTTTTGTTAAATTGGAGAGAGTTTGGGCATTTCAGTGATTAAACTTTGAACTTGGGACATTTTAATTAATTTCCCTAATGTTTATTCTTAATAATATAACCAAATACATTATTTAATTTTATAAAAAATTGAAATCAGGTGGGTAGTTGAAACTTGAGAATTCATTTGGTTAAAACCACGTGAAGACATTAAAGAATTCAGACACGGCTTCAATTGACCAAATGCAAATGAGGTTCACGCATTTCCAGTGAGAATCAATAATAAAAATACAAAACCAGAAGCAGGACAAGTTTTCTTAGTTTTTCTTCTTGAGGTGATGAAATGAGATCAAACGATGCGCTCTAACTCCCTTGCGCAACTGAGAGTCTGGTTTATAAGTTGGAGAGATGGAATCTCCTTGCATGGTGCAAAATCTTTGGCCTTCTGGAACACCACTGATCCATTCTTTACCTCCCATTCTGGATGCTCCTGCAATTTCCATTTCAACATATCATATTCGTATTCGTATTCATATTCAGACTTGAGAAATATTATTAAAAAATCCACATGAAAATTTGATATGAGTGAGTTCTAGATGGTGTGTACCTCTTTGATGTATTCGAAAAGTTCTTGGTCGGAGGAAAGCAATAGCATTTGTCGGGCATCTTTAACAGTAAGAGAATCGTATGCCTTCTCACTGCACCCGACAATCCCATCCCTGCACCAAATCAATTTATTAACGACTGAAAATTGTAAAAAAGGACGAGTTATTTGCATCTATAACTATTAATCTTGTTTTATAATGTAGGCAACTGACATCTAAAAGTTACTGGCTAGCAGTTTAATGAGAGCTTAATGGGACTCACAGCTTCTTCGATCAGCTATACATGACTGTTTGTAGTGGATTAATGATATAGAAAGTAGCTTATTCGGTAAGCTTCTAGAGGGGAGCTTTATGTAGAAAGCCAAGTTTTTACCAAAGCTGCCCCTCACAATTAAAAAAACACGCTCCTTCCATCTATATAAAAAAACGGTCCCAAACAAAAGATCTATACAAACAGATTAATCCAGACTGCTTTATCCATATAGGGCTTAGGGGTGGGTTTGTTTACTTTTTTTACTTAGACAAAAAGACCCGGTTGGATTATTTCTGGTATTAAATTGTTTGAGGTGACTTAATGGGGACAAATGAGGGGTATTGGCTTGTTCCATAAAGCCATTTTAGCTTAATGGCTTAATGATTAATCCACAAAGAAACACTCATTGTTAGTCCCAGATGGCTTAACAAGTATTGTTGAAGGGGGGGTTGAATACAATACTCAAAAATTTCACAATTTTAATTCTTATATTGAAAATCTTTCAACTAGAATTACACACAGAAAACTAAAGACTGTTGCGGAAAAGAACAGATAAACTATTCTAACAATCTTACACAAAGTATACTAACAAAACAACCAAGAAACACAGAGAACAAAGCTATTAAGTTTTCAAGCAAAATAGAGATTTCATGCACTGAGAGAATTCCAAAAAGCGTGGTTTGCATGGGGATGTCTTCTTCCTTATATAGTGGCAAGGAGTGTACAAGCATTGAATGCTTGGGACACTTGTCATCTTCATATTTGATGAGGATGTTGACTTCTGAAAAGCTGAGATGTCCTTATCACCTTTTACTAGGTACAGAAAATAGAGCCCATGCAGAAGAAAATGACTTTAACTGATAACGGATAAAACGACAAACAGTCACTTTTATCTGCTAAAGGATATTGTCGCATAATGACTGATCTTCTTGAAGTGTAGTATGCACCGAAGGTGTATTACCGAAGTTCGTCATTGGACTTTGAAGTTGTCTGCAAGAAAACCATTTACACGAAGATCTCACCGATTTGAATAACCTCATCGGTGGGAGGTGTCCACCGATTTGAGTGTCTTCATCGGTGGGATGCTATCCACCGATTTGACTGACTTCATCGGTGGGAAGAAGTCCACCGATTTGAGTGTCTTCATCGGTGGGAAGATATCCACCGATTTGAGTACATAAATCGGTGGACATTGACTTGTATATATCTTGAGGAGTCTTCTTGATTCCTCAAAGAGAACTTCTCCAAGCTTGGTTTCGGTTGATCTTCGACTTCACCGAACATTTGCTATTTTGTACAAGTCAAATAAAGAACCATACCAAAAATATTCTAAGTAGGATTTCAGGAAGAGTATTGGTGAGTCAATTCAAATCTTTGGTGACCCAACAATCTCCCCCTATTTGAATTTGAGCTCCTTCCTAAGAATATTTAAGAGTAATAGAAAGTAAAGTACATTTTGACCCCTTTTACTCTTTTTGGGTTCTTTTCACGTAGACCATTCTTTTTGTTCTTTTTGATCTATTTTTCTTTTGTATGAGTATGTATACTATTTACACTATTTGCAAAAAATTAAAGCTATGTACCGAAAAGAAATTCAAATAGAGATACTTGTATTATAAAATTTCTCGTACAAGGGACAAAAGGAGAAACCTATATTTACAAGTACCACTGAAGAAAAGATTACTTCTTGGAGGTTTGTCGGCGCTTGATTCCATCCATCAGATTTTGGTAGAAAGGTTGAGCTTTAGGGATGTTTGGAAAGAGGTTGTGAATGCCTTCGAGAAACAAGGTATCGGCCATGGGAATCGGAGCGAATCTGAAGAAGGCCCGACGACCGAACCCATCATTGAAGAACAACCCAGGAATCGGTGAGAGACTTAAGGTGGTAGTGGGATATGACACCGAAGTGGGGATGGAAAGGTTTAAGTTACTTACATTTGGGATTTTTCCTTCCTTTGCCATTTCCTTTAAGTTTCTTCTTTCATCGATTGAAGTTTTACCCTTTCATCGGTGGAAAGAATGATGTTGTGTTTTCTTTTGATTTTCTTCATCTTTTTCATCAATCCTTCAATGCATTTGATAAAAGTGTCTTTCTTCGGGTTTGTACTTTTGACCAGATGCTGAGAGATCTCATACCATTCGGTGAGGCCAAGATTTTTGAGATGAACGTCTGTTAAACTTTTCAGCGAACCATCATCTTTGTTGATGATCAGCCTGATATCCTTCGGGTTGACTCTGGAAGTAGCAATTTTAATATTTGAGATTTGGGCTCTGCTACGTCGGTGGTGCATGGTCTTCTTATACCAACTTAATTCGTCATTCTTTTCTTCTTCAATGGCACTCAGTACCGATTTCTGGATTTCGATGACATCGGTGGATTTCACTTTTACGGCTTCTTCTTCGGCAGCTTTCAGAGAGAGGGCTTTAGATTTATCTAAAGCAATTTGAGCAAGTTTAGCTTCCTCAAATTCCTGAGGAGAAAGTCCGAGATCGGTGGTGGTTGCTTGGGATGGAGGTTTGAGTTTAAGAGTTTCAGCACCTTCAGGTCGGGCCCCACACTTAGCCAAATCCTTCTTCTTCTTTTCTTCTTTTGCCAATTCTTCGGCCGAAATGACTTCCTTGCCTTTGACTTTGGGAGCTTTGCTGGATTGCTCCCCCTCAGTTGATGCATTAGGTTCCACGGCGGATGGAGACTTGATCGGTGTAGAGATTGATTCGGTGGTACCTGTATGTTCCGGTGGTGGGGAGGTTTTCGGTGAAGGCTTGTTGCTGATAGATTTCTTGAGGGATGGAAGTTTTGGTGGAGCAACGGTTTTCTCCCCCTCAGCAGCAGCCGGGACTTTAAAACCCAACTGTGTAAACACACTGTCAAACTTTGAGTGAAGAAAAGCCATGCTTGTAGTGGTGGCATCGGGGATTAGAGAGAAATCACCCAAGTCCATTTCCCATTCGGATTTCATCGGCATGTCTTCGGTGGTAGAAGCAGTGGATAAGGAGTCCACTTTCTTAGACAGGGAAACAAGGGCATTATTTATGGGCCGAAGCGCATCGGCAAGGGCAGCAGCAAGTAATTGTAGCAACTGAGACTCTAGCACCGAGATTCTAGAGTTGGCCTGAGAAATTAAGGAAATGGTGGATTGTAGAAAAGCAGATTGTCGACCAATGCTCGTAGAGGAGTGACCACCGATTTCTGGGAAAGAGTAGTGTAGGCGAAGTGGATCTATGTCCGTGGTGAGAGTGGGAAGGTAAGCTGACAACTCATCGAAATAGAGAATTCTTGGTGGAGGAGAAGCTTTTCTATTTGGTGTTGGCGATCGTTGTGGGGCAGGCGATCGATGTGGAGTAGGAGACCGTCGGGGAGATACTTGAGTTCTCGGGGAGGGAGGCTCGATGGGATTTTCCTCGGTGGATGGGATGGTTCGGGGAGAACCAGTGTCCATCAAAAGAAAATCGAAGAAATCACTTGGGGGGGATGTAATGGGGGGAACCCTGATTGGGTGGTGCATCTTCTTCAATCAGAAACTGATTGGTGAAAGGCCGTGTAGTGTCAAGTCAACTCCTTCGGGGGGAGAGACCCCGAAGTCATCTCTTTTACCCGAAGAAGTAGGTGAAGAGGCAAAAGATGGGAGCTCCATTTCTACAACTGTGGTCTGTTGAGAGACCGCAGAGGAGTCGGTTGTGGGTTTAACAGAGTCCAGATGATGGGATGGTTCGGCTAAAGGTACCCGAGATCTTTTTAGAGAAGACCTCGGGGGGGGGGGGTGAAGAGTGCCTCCGCTTAGAAGGTTTGCGGACCGGGGAAGCCACCGATGGTTTTATCGGTGACGTAGTCCTAAAATCGGTGGCGGAGGTGTCGGGGGGCCTTGATTGTTTCTTTAGTGCGCCCCCCGACTTAACTCGGGATTTGGGAGAAGGGGCCACTACAGTTGGAGTGATTTCAGAAATTTCCGGGTGTTTAAATCCGGGAATTTCCGTATCACCCCAGTGTAGATCGGGAGAGTGAGCGAATGAAATCATACCTTGTCGTAGAGGGCGATCGGTGGCGAGAGGTCCGACATTTAAAGTTTTGAGACCAACGACCGGGGAAAACCAATCATAAGTGAATCGGGGTGATTGAGATTTTTGATCGTTCTCCAACGCCTTGTTAAGTTTGTGTTGAATGATCATCGAGATGAAACGCGGATAGGCAACATGGCATTTCTTGGGGTGCTTAATCACTTCGGTGAGTTCAGTAAAGAAGTATTGGGCAAAGTCGACTTGTCTTTGAAAGATGAGAGCATGGGCGAGTTTTGTGATGTCTGACGGGGATTGATCGTGCCCACTGGTTTTACGAGAGAGGCAGTGAATGACATGGGCGAAGAAGAAATTCCACACTCCTCCCATTTTGCTGCGAATGAGAGTACCAGGACCGTTGGAGCTTTTGGATGAATCCTCAAGAATGTAGCCAATCGTTTGAATAACGTCTTCATGCATGTTGTCCACATATAAATCATCATAATGAGAAAAGGCTTGGATCTTGAGAGCTAGGCGAACATCATCGACCCCAAAAGTAAGGTCGTGATCATCTTCGTCGTCAGTGAGAATGGAGGCATGTATAGCGTTGTTTGATGGGTCGTAAACACAAGTTAACCAAAACTTCCCAATGAGCATCTTGCTCATCTTTGGGTTACAGGTAAAAGCATGGAGGAGAGGGGATCGAGTGAGAAATTTAGTTACCGTAGAGAACTCGGGATGAGATGGATCAAATTCGAAACGAGCAATGTGATTGCATAAGTTGAACTTGAGATCTTCAAATCGTGTGGGCACTGTAGTTCTTGAAGATGCCATCGTGAGTGATTGATGAGTTTTGGAGAGAAAAGAAAGGGAGAGTTTTTAGAGGAGTTGCAGGTTTGTGAAAAGAAAATGAAAGATGAGGAAGATGGGTATTTATAGATTTGAAAGAGAGAGGTTTAGGGTTTCAAAAAGGAGAGGGAACGGTTAAAAGAAAAATAAAGTATTATGGAAAAAGAAATGATGGGGTTTTGGGATGTGTGGTGGAATACGGCTTGGACTGTCAAAAGTCACATCATCCTGACACTCTAGGGTTTTTAGGCGCATCGGTGGCATAGATAATCGCACTGGATAAGCATAAAGGAAATCGGTAAGATTTTGGTGGAATCTGTACCGATGTGCCACCGATAAGAGAGAATTGTTGTTTTGGTGGAAGCAACTAGATTTGTGGTGTCGGTGTGAAGATTATAGAAGATGATGCCACCAAAATGTTGTTTCGGTGGAGGGGAAAGAAAGTGCGTTGGTGGATATAATGTGAAAGCTTTCGGTGGTGGGATGAGAACCCCGAAAAAGAATGGAGCATCGGGGTAGAGAAACTTCGGTAGAAAATGCAACCAATATTTTGGTAGGAAGGAAATCGGTGTAAAATGAAAAAGAAGTTTGTCCACTGGTGAGAGATCGGTGAAGATTTGGGTGAGAATAAAAGATTGTCCACCGATGTGGTTTCGGTGGACAATGAGACTGGCCACCGACGTAATTTCGGTGTATGAGGAAGAGAGTACCCGCTAATGATATGTCGATGTGAGATCGGTGGATTCTGAGATCGGTGGAAGTTGTGTCCACCGATGTGAGATCGGTGGAGGAATAGAGACTAAGAGAGTGTCCACCGATGAGAGATCAGTGGAAAAGAGAAACGAAGAGAGTGTCCACCGATGTGAGATCGGTGGAAAGAGAATCCAAGAGAGTGTCCACCGATGTGAGATCGGTGGAAAGTGAAGACACAGTTATTGAAAGTTATACATGCCAAGTTCACTTATTAGGAAGTTGAACCTGGCTTCATCTAGGGGTTTGGTGAACAGATCAGCAAGCTGTAGATTGGTGGGAATGAAATGTAACTCAATGTCACCTTTGGATATGTGGTCACTAATGAAATGATATCTGATGTCTATGTGCTTTGATCTGGAATGAAGAACTGGGTTGTTTGCAATGGCTATTGCACTTGAGTTATCACACAGAATTGGGACTTTGGAGTAGATTTGAGCATAGTCCTTGAGTTGATTTCTCATCCACGGGATATGAGCACAGCAGCTTCCAGCAGCTACATATTCAGCTTCAGCAGTAGAGGTTGACACAGAGTTTTGTTTCTTGCTGGACCAACTTACCAATTTGCCACCAAGAAGCTGGCAGCTTCCTGTAGTACTTTTTCTATCAATCTGAAACCTGCATAATCTGAGTCTGAATACCCAATTAGTTCAAAACCTGTAACACCCCGGTTTTTGGAAGGTGTCGGTCTTTTGCGATAAATAAGAAAAATAGAATTTTGGATTGAATCCTAGATTATATGGTCTTGTTGGATGGGGAATTCAAATACGAATCCAACGGTTCTTTCTGGAGCAAAAACGGAGCTATAACGAAGAAGTTATGGCCAAAACAGTTTCGGTACCGCGGGGCTACAATGACCAGCGACAATGACCATGGCATTGTCGCGTGTCATTGTCGCGTGTCATTGTCGCGGTCAGGTACCTGGAGCATAAATACGAGATTTTTAGCCCTAAACTTCATTTCTTCATATCTCTCTCATTTCAACTCCGATTTTCGCGATTCAAGTGGCTATGGTTCCGATTTTGAGAGCTCTTCAAGAATCTAGAAATAGTTTTGAAGTTCATAGGAAGATTCAAGGGTGTTGGTTGGTGGATTCACTTGTTGGTTGAGGTTTTTGGAAGTTTTGGCTTGAGGATGCAAACTTCATCAAAGGAGCATACGTTTGGGGGAAAATCTAGATTTAGCTAAATCTAGCAAAGGTGAGTTCAAGTTACTTTGCAAAAACTTTGTACATGCCAAAATGTTATTTCCATGTATTTATGTGTTTACTTGAAAATTATCTAATGTTGGGTTATTTGGTGGGTTTCAACCCTTGAAATGTTTAAGTTGGTAAATGTGGAGAAATGCCCATATTTGGGATTTTTGAGGAAACTGAATAGTAAATCATAAACGAAAAGGTTTTGATGTTTTAATTCATAAATGGAGTTCATTTGGTGAAAATGCACTTCTAGTGCTTGCTTGGAAATATGCATAGTTTATGATATGACACGTTTTGAAAATACGAACGTGTGAGATTTTGAGCTTTGAATAAATGAGATAGGCATGAAGGCATTTAAATGTTTTGTCCTATAGATGAAGATTTATATAAATGCCCTTTTTACGCATGTTATGGAAATATGCATAAGTTATGTTATGGGACGGTTTGAAAGTGTAAACGATATAAGTTCCTTTGGAAAATGGGATGTCCTACCTAATGTTGTGTATTGGGTTATTCATGAATTTAAGACGGGTATTCGCTTAAACGTGTGTTGTTTACGTTTAATTCATTTTATGACTTTCACTAATGGTCATTTAATTTATGAGAGCCCATGGCTCGGTTTTGACTCCGTTGGGTCTTGGGGACATTTGTCCGATTTTGATAGCTCGATGTGGGGCGTTTGATTTTGTTTTGCATTTAATGCATTCTATTTGATAGTTACATGTTTTGAATGCGCTAGTTCATTCGTTTGAGGTCATGTAATGTTATATTTTCAATGTAACGGATCCATAAGCATTATAGTCTTTATGCCGATGTTGGGACGCTAGTTTTCCACATCGAGGCATGGTTAGGCATCGACGGTATGGTGTAAGACCTGCGTGCTAATACGTTTTTATGTCCAATGATGGAACGCTAGTTTTCCACATTGAGGCAGGGTTCAGGCATCGACGGTATGGTGTAAGTCATGCGTGCTAGTACGTTGTATCATTGTCTAGGCATCGACGGTATGGTGTAAGTCCTACGTACGGATACATGAAATCTAGATAACATTGATAAGTGACCTAACTTTGTGTGCCCGTCACTTTCGATGGAACCGGGTCTCCCCCGTCACCGAGAGGTGTTGTTTTGGGTATTTATGTTTATCCATGTTTTCGGTGACGTGTTATATTTATGAGAATTACTTTCCACGTTATATGAGTTGTGGATTATGTTTCATCCATATTTTGGGATGTTTTAGGATAATGGCAAATAATTATAAGTTTAATCGTTTTGAGTGTCAAATGCTATTTCACCTTTTCGTTGACCTTGTGAATAAGTCTATTTTTGAGAAATCATGTTATAATAAAGATTTTAACATGGGAATTGTGTGAGTTGGAAAAATGGGTGATTTGTAATTGAAGTAACTCTTTTGAAGTCATGACTAAAAACTACACTCCTCTTGATTTATGAATTTATATAGTCATGATAAAATGTTTGAACTCACTAGGCGTTAGCCTAACCCTTTTTATTTGCCGGCATGTGCAACAGGCTCAGGTTGGGAGTAGCTTTAGCTACACTGTGAAGTGGCGGGTGCTAGTAGAGTGCACGAGAGATGATTTTGATTAAGTGATTCTTCCGCATTTATTGGGACTAGCAACTTGTGGTGTATTAAGTAACGCCCGTCTTAAGTTTAAATATGAAAATTAAAAAGTTTAAATTCCGAGGTATTTTCAGGAATGAATTGTAGAGACGATTTATCTACTTTTGGTTATTTTATCGAAATTAAAGTTAGTTGCTCGTTCCAGATTTGAGGGTGTTACAAGTTGGTATCAGAGCATAAGTTTGAGAGATTTAGGTGTTGAATTTTAGATACCTAGACTCAAACTAGCGTTTGTTTAAGTAAATGAGAGTGAAAGTCACCATTAGGCACTTTAAGATAGGATGTTTCGAAGTTGATGGATGTTGTTAGAAATGAGAATCACGTCGAGAGTAACAAGGATAATCATGTACGGTGCGTTCATAGTGACATCTGGCCAGTGTCATGATGAACCTACTAGTACATGTGCGTACTTGAATTACTTTAATGTGATGATCGTTGGGGTAGTGAAGAAGGTTCTAAGCTAGTAGTCGTTGGAATAGATGGACGATTCTAGTATTAGTCACTTGGAGTGACAATAAGCATGATATTTGCTTTAAGTAGACCGTTTCGGATCAAGATTGATGGTTGGACTAGAACCATAGGCTTATTGGGCCGACTTTGATTTGAGGAAAACTGTAAGGTTAATCGATGTGATTTCTGACTTAGCCTTAAGAGTTTTGAACGTCTGGATGACAATAGTGGACCGGAGGATTTTGGAGGAGTATGAGTTGAGACGTTGCGTGCCGACTAAGTTATGCACAAATTTTATTTTGAAAATAAATTGCATCAACCATTTCTTGTGTTTCCAATCCTTATATGGATTGTGTTATGAATTTTGAGAAACGTTTAGCACACACACAAGATTTCAAATCATGGTTTTGAACGTGCATGAAACCTTTTTATTGCGGGAGTTGCAAACTCCGCCGGAATTTGTTTTGCTTTATTTCATTGTTGTTCAACATTGTTTTGGATATAATGATAATCATAAATTTATGATGTTTAAGTTGTTGGGAAAGTAACTACGGCTTGTGACTTTAACATTGGATCTCCTCCACATATGTTAGAGTTGGGACGGAAAGTTATCTTCCATGATGTATGTGTAAATTATTTGGAGAATTTGTTTAATATGAGTTTGTTAAACAATGTTGTTTATATGGTATTATCCTAGAAGGGGATTTGGGGATTTTGGCGTCTCATTTATGATTTTGCTTATAACAATTTGGCTTTAAAAGCATAATGTTTAGCACCGTTTTATTGACTTGGAGTCATTGAGTCCATTGAGGTTCATGGAGTTTTGTTTTATGACATGTTGAGTCGTGTGAGTATGATTTCACAATGTGCATGCTTTAACTACTTATGTGAAAAGTTTATAAGTTATGTGGGTATTTTGTCCCACTCGAGTTTTGTTAAGAAAAGTTAATTTTATGTCATAAGGCGACTAAAAAGAGACGAGTTTGGAACTCTAGTGTCGCGTAGCTTTTCTTTCAAAAGGTGTGTGTTACTAAGTATTTCGTTGCATATAGTTCAGTGTATGGATTGATTTATACGTGGCTTAAGTGATGCATGAAGGAACATTTTGTTGACATTTCATAATGACTTGCTTGGTGCGCTTTTGGTCAGTTAAATGTTTTATTATCATTTTATGTAAATGAGTTATATCGACTTAGGGGTATGCATAGCTTGGTAACCATTGTTTCTCGACACTTTGATAAACGGGTCGTGCATGAAAATGTTTTAGTAAACTCCTGGTTTAAATGAGAGACCATTTGGTCAAAGCATGTTTTTAGTGGTGTGGGGATCACGAATGGTTTATGATGCATGATATAAAAAAACACTAATGTATGAGTTCTTGACATTGGTCAATTTTGAATTGTCGAATATTTTGGGGAAAAAATAATTTGAAAGCTTTTTGGTTTTGGAGGAAATGTGTGTTTTGAGTATTTTTGACAAATACATTTTTAGCAATGACGTTTTATGTTCCAAGTATGAAATTTTGAGGAAAATGCTTCGTGATAAAGATTTTAGAAAAATGGTTTGTATAAAACTACGGTGCGTGGAATTCTTATGTTTTGAACATTGATGTGCACCGTTGGTGCAATTTGAGATTTGAAAATAGGTTTGAACCCTCTTTGGTGTCAACAAATTATTAACGCTTATTTCCTTATATGTCTTGGAAAAACGCATTGTTGTGTGCAAGTTTGCCAAAAACGTTTCGTTCAAATGTCATTATAGGACCGGATGAGAAATTTTGAGAACTAGATTTAAAGAAGTTTTCTCTTTTGAAATTTGGTCGTGAACCGTTTGATACATGTTATTTCGTTTCAAGAAAATTTCTAAGGAAGTGTTACAAGCTTGCATGCCTACCCCCAATTTGAGGTTTTATGATGTTTTAGTCGATATTTCCAAATGCTGGAAACTAATTGGTTTTGTCTTAAAGGTGAAAATTGCACAAGTGATTTTGTGTTTTGACTAAAGTGTATTTGTAAACCGTTTCATCATTCTGTATAAGGAACTGACGCGCATAAAATTTTGTTGGTGAACCTTGTTCCACGCCATTTTATGGTAAAAAGGAAACCTTTGGAGTCAAATGTCGTTGGACTTCTTTTGAAATACGTGCACACCTTTTGTTGCACCCTGTTTAAAGTCGGGTAGTTACTTTACATGCATGTCATGAGTCAATCCATGCTAGAACCGTGGCGGTTCATTTTAAAGAAGTTGTTTATTACGCTTTTGTGTTTTGTGGATAAACTGAACTGCAATGAAATAATTTTCAACATGATTTTCATATGTGGGACGAGCGTGTCCGTTTTGCGTAACTACCAATTGGATGATATTAGTTTTCTATACATACCATTTATTTGATATGAAAATCCTTGCGTTGAAAATTTATGTGAAAAGTTTTGTTGATTGGCATAATTGTTAAAATATTCGCTTGAAAACCTTGAACTCGTTAGGACCTTGAAAAGGGTAAGTAACCCGGTTAAGGGTAAGTGCGTGTAGCGCTTCGACGGTAGAAGGTTAGGAATTCTACGCATGATATTACTGTAGGCCGAATGGTATCGGTTGAAGGGATGATGCCCTTGTAATTAAGAGAATAAATTCGCAGTAACCTGTTATGAGGTAGGTGGTATAACTAGGTGTCAACCTTTATGGGCTTGAGGTTGGAAATCGTTGGTGTAATCGCAGGATTATAGTCCGACTTTAAATGAAATAATGATAATAATAGTAGTAACTTTAAGATGCTCAAATGTGATGAGCGGTTTTGGGGGTATAACCTTCGTGTGTGGTTAATGAACCTGTCGGTTTGATGATTAATGTTGAGGGGGATTTTGGGTCTATTAGAACTCATTGGAGTTAATCGACAGTTAATGGTAGGAATGATCGGAATTGGAGATTCTGTTAAATGCGTTAGTGAACAAACCTTGGATTGGCTTAGAGTCTGAAACCGAAATTGGGATGTATGGAACATCTAAGGTTGGGAGACAACCGAAGTTGTCTGACTAAGAGTTATTCCAGCGGTTGGGGTGTTCTCCCGGACATTAGTACAGTGTACGTGAAGGGGCTTTGTTGATAAGCAATTGTTCGAGGATTTGACTTTATAGACTGTGTGGAGGGAATTTAGATTCCAGTTAGGAACTGATAAATTATAGTCGGCGTTGAGTCGATTAGCCTCGAGTTGTAAAGGATGTAGATTTCGAGGATGAAATCATCCTAAGGTTGGGAGGATTGTAACACCCCGGTTTTTGGAAGGTATCGGTCTTTTGCGATAAATAAGAAAAATAGAATTTTTGATTGAATCCTAGATTTTATGGTCTTGTTGGATGTGGAATTCAAATACGAATCCAACGGTTCTTTCTGGAGCGAAAACGGAGCTATAACGAAGAAGTTATGGCCAAAACAGTTTCGGTACCGCGGGGCTACAATGACCAGCGACAATGACCATGTCATTGTCGCGTGTCATTGTCGCGCCAAGGGTACAACCTACGGTACACCTTGTGCGACTATGACCAGCAACAATGACCATGTCATTGTCGCGGTCGAGTACCTGGAGCATAAATACGAGATTTTTAGCTCTAAACTTCATTTCTTCGTATCTCTCTCATTTCAACTCCGATTTTGGCGATTCAAGTGGCTATGGTTCAGATTTTGAGAGCTCTTCAAGGATATATAAATGGTTTTGAAGTTCATAGGAAGATTCAAGGGTGTTGGTTGGTGGATTCACTTGTTGGTTGAGGTTTTTGGAAGTTTTGGCTTGAGGATGCAAACTTTATCAAAGGAGCATACGTTTGGGGGAAAATCTAGATTTAGCTAAATCTAGCAAAGGTGGGTTCAAGTTACTTTGCGAAAACTTTGTACATGCCAAAATGTTATTTCCAAGTATTTATGTGTTTACTTGAAAATTATCTAATGTTGGGTTATTTGGTGGGTTTCAACCCTTGAAATGTTTAAGTTGGTAAATGTGGAGAAATGCCTATATTTGGGATTTTTGAGGAAACTGAATAGTAAATCATAAACGAAAAGGTTTTGATGTTTTAATTCATAAATGGAGTTCATTTGGTGAAAATGCACTTCTAGTGCTTGCTTGGAAATATGCATAGTTTATGATATGACACGTTTTGAAAATACGAACGTGTGAGATTTTGAGCTTTGAATAAATAAGATATGCATGAAGGCATTTAAATGTTTTGTCCTATAGATGGAGATTTATATAAATGCCCTTTTTACGCATGTTATGGAAATATGCATAAGTTATGTTATGGGACGGTTTGAAAGTGTAAATGTAACGCCCCTTACTCCCAACATACAATTTACATATAATACACCACGAACTAACATATCATAATCCAAATACGGTCCCTTAAATACTACAATAAGGTCTTTTCAGTACAAACTTTTTAAGATCAAAGTGAAATACATAACAACTACTAATTATAACTGAAATCTTCATAAACGTTCAACATCCATAGAAGCTAACATGAGAAACCCTATCATTGTCTTTTGTTTGCTCCCTGACCTGGAATACATATTTTAAAACAAAATGAGGGTTAGACCTTGAGGTCTAGTGAGAAAATCCCCGTTAGTTAAAGAAAAACATTTGCACATAATCCTCATAAGAAATACCAAATACGACTCATACATCATGTATCTTTCCATCTCTGTCTCTTTTCTTTTTCTTGGCCATATTAATTGGTAGCAAGCCAATTAATTAATTTACACCGCTGTACTAAATACAGCCAACACCACTGTCCCTGTGTACAGCCAACTTTCACCGGTCCTAAGCCCGGCCAACTAGTACTCATTCAATGTAATATTCATATAAACACTATATGCACCATATTACATCTAATCACATATATGTATTCCATTTGAAAACATTTCAAATAAAAACTCACCTCGTGTGTTTATCTCAAAAACTCTTCCAAGAGAATTCACGTAAGTCGATCTTTCACAGAATCTGAAATCAGATAAAATACCAAGTATCTCTTTTAATACTTAAACTTACAAAATTCCCAACTGAAATCGCAATGAACAGTACCAAGTCGAAATCTCCTATTGCGATTTTACCCTGAAGTCGCAACCCCTTATTGCGATTCCACCCTGGAGTCGCAACCCACTATTGCGATTCCACCCTGGAGTCGCAATCAACTACTGCGATTCCACCCTGGAGTCGCAATCAACTATTGCGATCCCAAACTCGAATCGCAATCAACTACTGCGATTTCAAGCCAAGTCGCAAACGACCATTGCAACTTCAATGCCAAGTCGCAACCAACTGTTGCGACTTTGTTGAATGTCGCAGTCGTCTATTGCGACTTCGATGAATGTCTCAGTCTACTGTTTCATCCTAAAACCCAGATTTTTGCAGTTTTATTCTATGCATGTTTATGTAACTTTGCAGATATGTTTTATACTACCATTAGAACACTATTCCAAACCCAAAATTATCATATCTTTCTAAAATCATCAAAACCCACTTCTAAAACTCATAGCAAAACTTTAGAAACTAACATACATAAAAAGAAGAGTTTGCAAGGATTATTACCTTTGTCTTTCTGAATTTGAATCCTAATTCCAGCTGTAGTAAAATAGAATTTACTTCTCCTTCTTGATCTTCCTATGCCTCTTTCTTTCTCTCGTTTTCTCTCAACCAAGAAACACACACTCACATAGATTTAAGATATTTTTATTTTATCCAAATGAAGACATCATTCCTTAATTGTCATACTAAAGTCGGTTATGGTATCAAGTTTGGTTAAATTGACCAATTAAACCCCAAGTTTCTCTCAATTGGCAAAACTTACCCCTAAACTTCCAAGTAACAATTAAAACTCATCCCTTAACTCCTAACTCCATAAAAACATTAACATAAAGACTTATAAAATTCCAAATTTAACTTAGATAAAATACCTGGTTATTACAACATCTCCCCCTTAAAAGAATTCCGTCCCGGAATTCAGTTAAGAGAACAGATGAGGGTATTTGGATCTCATCTCCGATTCAGATTCCCATGTTGCATCCTGACCTCGATGATGTTTCCACTGTACTTTCACTTGTCTGATTTCTTTATTTCGCAAAACTTTGACTTTTCGGTCAACAATAGCTTCCGGTTCCTCCACATAGTTCAACTTTTCATCCACTTGTATATCTGGTAGAGACACCGCCTAATCTGGTGATACTAAACACTTTCGAAAATTTGACACATGAAAAGCGTTGTGGATTCTGCTTAACTCTGGAGGTAAATCTAGTCGGTAAGCCACTTCTCCAATCCTTTCCGTAATTGCAAACGGTCCAATATACCTCGGGCTAAGCTTACCTTACTTCCCAAATCGAATAACTCCTTTCCAAGGTGAAATCTTTAGCATTACATAATCTCCGACTTGGAACTCCAATGGTTTCCGGCGTCGGTCGGCATAGCTTTTCTGTCTATCTTGAGCCACCTTCAATCTTTCTCGAATCTGGGTAATCTTATTTGCTGTTAACTGTACTATTTATGGCCCTGCTAACTGTTTCTCTCCTACTTCATTCCAACACAGAGGCGTTCGACATTTCCTACCATACAAAACTTCAAACGGTGCCGCTTGAATGCTGGAATGATAACTGTTGTTGTAGGCAAATTCTATCAAAGGCAAATGTTTATCCCACGATCCCCCAAAATCAACTATGCAAGCCCGGAGCATATCCTCTAAAGTTTGGATCGTTCTTTCACTCTGGCCATCAGTTTGAGGATGGTATGTTGTACTTAACTTTATCTGCGTCCCCATTTCCTTCTGAAAACTTCTCCAAAATCTTGAAGTAAAACGACTATCTCGATCAGAAATTATCGAAATTGGAACCCCATGTCGAGTTACTATTTCGTCTATATATAACTTGGCTAATCGTTCCATCGAATCAGTTTCCTTTATTGGTAAGAAGTGTGCAGACTTTGTCAATCTGTCAACTATCACCCAAATAGAGTCAAATCCTTTCGGAGTTCTTGGTAGCTTTGTGATGAAATCAGTAGTAATCTGATCCCATTTCCACATCGGTATTTCTAATCGCTGCAGTTGACCAAACGGTTTTTGATGTTCAATCTTCACCTTTTTGCAAGTAGTACATTCTTCCACATACTTTGCAATGCTTCTTTTTATTCCCGGCCACCAGTAGAATTGCTTCAGATCTCTATACATTTGGTTCGTACCTGGATGGATAGAGAAACGAGATTGATGAGCTTCTTGTAACACACGATCACGTAATCCACCCAAACGAGGCACCCAAATTCTATTTTCCAGACACAACAGCCCACGGTCATCTTTCACAAGCAATGCGGATATTCCCACTAACCGTTCTGATTTCAAATGTTCTTTCTGACAAGCTTCTATCTGACACTTCAACAGTTCGTCAAAGATGTTGGGTAACAGCTCAGCCCTTAGTGAAATAGCTTTTATGGTTCCACTCCTTTCTTGACGACTCAGTGCATCGGCTACCACATTCGCCTTTCCCGGATGATAAAGAATTTCACAGTCGTAATCATTTACTAGTTCTAACCATCTCTTTTGCCTCATATTTAGTTCCTTTTGATCAAAAAGATGCTGGAGACTCTTATGATCAGTAAAAATTTGACATTTGGAACCATACAGATAATGTCTCCAAATCTTCAATGCAAAGACGACTGCTGCAAGTTCCATATCGTGCGTAGGATACTGTCTCTCATGGTCTTTTAATTGACGAGAGGCGTAAGCAATAACCTTTCCCCGCTGCATTAACACACAACCCAATCCTAATTTAGAAGCATCACTATAAACTACGAAGTCTTCGGAACCTTCGGGTAATGCTAGAATCGGCGCGCTGCACAATTTTTCTTTCAGTATCCGAAATGCTTCATCCTGTTCTGCCTTCCATTCGAACTTCAGATTCTTTCGAGTCAGCTTCGTCAAAGGTGTGGCAATACAAGAGAAATCTTTTATAAATTTCCGGTAGTAGCCAGCCAAACCCAGAAAACTCCGTACTTCTGTTGCTGTCTTCGGCGGTTCCCATTTTTCAACTGCTTCCACTTTCATTGGATCGACTTGTATACCCTTTTCAGAAACTATATGCCCCAGAAACTGAACTTCCCGTAACCAGAATTCACATTTTAAAAATTTAGCATACAACTTTTCTTTCTTCAATAGTTCTAAAATCAAACGAAGGTGTTGCGCGTGCTCTTCCTTGGATCGGGAATAGATAAGTATATCGTCAATAAATACAATAACGAATTTATCAAGATATGGCTTACATACCCGATTCATTAAATCCATAAAGGCGGCTGGAGCGTTCGTCAATCCAAATGGCATCACTAGAAACTCATAGTGACCGTACCTGGTGCGAAAAGCAGTTTTCAACACGTCTTCTTCTTTGACCTTCAACTGATGATAACCGGATCTTAAATCAATCTTGGAGAAACAACAAGCTCCGACTAATTGATCGAAGAGGTCATCAATTCTAGGTAAGGGATACTTGTTTTTGATCGTGCGCTTATTCAATTCTCTGTAGTCGATACACATTCTCATCGAACCATTCTTCTTTTTCACAAACAAAACTGGTGCTCCCCATGGCGAAGAACTTGGTCTGATGAAACCCTTATCGGATAGATCTTGCAGTTGTGCCATCATTTCTTTCATTTCCGGAGGCACCAAATGATACGGTGCACGGGCTACAGGGGTGGCTCCAGGAATTAGATCTATACCGAACTCTACCTGTCTAACGGGCGGAAGACTGTTCAAGTCTTCAGGAAACACTTCTGGAAAATCACTAACAATTGGGATGTCTTCCAACTTACTCTTCTCTAGCTTAGTATCTATTACATAAGCTAAGTAACTCTGGCAACCTTTATTAACACACTTACGGGCTTTATCATAGAAATAAGATTATACTGATGATTCCTGCGATCACCATAAATCACTACCGGCCCTTTTTCAGGTAACACAACGTTTATTAACTTCTTATCACAATTTATATTAGCTTGGTTCTCGGCTAACCAGTCCATTCCTACTACCACATCAAACTCAACCAGGGCTATTGGAAATAACTGGATCGGTACTCCGCACCCCTCTATATCTATCATGCAACTATCAAATACTTCATTAACCGACACTTGATTTTCATTTGCCGTATCTACCATTAAAGCATGATCTAACACTTTCGGCTTTAAATGCATATAAGCAGCAAATGAAGGAGACACAAACGATCGGTTTGCACCAGAATCAAATAACACCTTAGCACGTGTAGAATTTATCAAGAATGTACCTGTAACCACGTCCGGAGTTTCCTCCGCTTCTTTTGCTGTCATCTGAAATGAACGGCCTCTTGCTCTTGCTGGCTCTGACCTCGGTACTGTTGGTCTAACACCCGTTGCTCTTGTCGACGTGCCACCCGTTGGTATTCTTCCCAGTGGACAATCCGATTGAAGATGATCTGGAGAATTGCATGAATAACAAAATCTAACCACCCGACAATCTTTAGCAATGTGACCAAACTTCCCACATTTATAACAGTTTCTAGGATCTACTTGACAGCTTCCTTGGTGGAAACGGTGGCACTTCGGGCAAGGTCTTTCCGCTGTTCGAAAAGGTGGACGACTATCAAAACGCTGAAACCCCGACTTCTTCATATCGTGTGGTGGTCCTTCCCACTTTCTCTTTCCCGCACTCTTATCCCCAATATCCCTCTTATTGTCTCGCTCCACATTTTCCGCAGCATTTACGGCTTCTGAAAAGGTATTAGGTCCCGCTGCAGTCACTAACTTTCTAATCTCTGAGTTCAACCCGAACACATACCTTTCCATCTTCATCTTTTCTGTGGCAACATAATACTCCCCAAAACGCGACTTTTCCAAGAAACGAGCAGTGTAATCTCTTACTGACAAATTTCCTTGTTGTAGGCTGAGGAATTCCTCTTCCAACTGTCTAACTGCGGCTTGCGGACAAAACTGTTCCTTAAATGCTCTCGAGAATTCGCCCCAAGTAAAAGTTGAATACACATCAGGTCCTTCAGAGTCAATAAGGGCCTCCCACCAATACAAGGCATCCGCTTTCAACATTGTTGTTCCATATAACACTTTGTCTTCTTCCGCGCATTTGCTTGTTTTAAATACAGCTTCAACCTCCTTCAGCCATCGCATTGCTTTTACTGGATCTCTGTCCCCTCCATAAGTGGGTGGTTTACAGCGTAAAAACATTTTATAATCACACTTTCTTGGTACTGATGGAACAATAGGTGCGATGGGTGCTTCGTTTTCAAAGGTAGGACCTGGTATTGCTGTTTCCGTATGGTGAGCCTGGTTAAACATAGCTTGGATATTTGCCTGAAGTCTTCCCATTTCAACTGCTAGGTCGTCTCTTGTAACAAACTCTGTGCCTCGCCCCTGTACTCTGCCCCCTGTCCTACCTCTGCCTCTTTCTCCCCCTCTTCCCCTTCCTCCGGCTGTTGGATTAGATCTATTAGGATTTCCTTCCCCTTCTCGGTTTGTTTGTCTCGTTCCACTTGCCATTCTGTTGATTCAAACAAGGTCAATATACACATAAGCACATACCCCATATAATAAAGTATTCTGGTTCAACATGTACCTGTAAGATCACAATTACACTGGCCAGGTGTAATCTGAAATTACCTTACATGATGTTCCTTCTACCTTTTTATATTTAACATCCCAAGGTTCTAAAATAACAAGGACATCCTACTTCGCATGCAGTTTAAGTCTAGGTACAGATACTAATACCTAAATCTCTTAAACTAAGGCTCTGATACCATCTGTAACGCCCCTTACTCCCAACATACAATTTACATATAATACACCATGAACTAACATATCATAATCCAAATACGGTCCCCTAAATACTACAATAAGGTCTTTTCAGTACAAACTTTTTAAGATCAAAGTGAAATACACAACAACTACTAATTATAACTGAAATCTTCATAAACGTTCAACATCCATAGAAGCTAACATGAGAAACCCTATCATTGTCTTTTGTTTGCTCCCTGACCTGGAATACATATTTTAAAACAAAATGAGGGTTAGACCTTGAGGTCTAGTGAGAAAATCCCCGTTAGTTAAAGAAAAACATTTGTACATAATCCACATAAGAAATACCAAATACGACTCATACATCATGTATCTTTCCATCTCTGTCTCTTTTCTTTTTCTTGGCCATATTAATTGGTAGCAAGCCAATTAATTAATTTACACCGCTGTACTAAATACAGCCAACACCATTGTCCCTGTGTACAGCCAACTTTCACCGGTCCTAAGCCCGGCCAACTAGTACTCATTCAATGTAATATTCATATAAACACTATATGCACCATATTACATTTAATCACATATATGTATTCCATTTGAAAACATTTCAAATAAAAACTCACCTCGTGTGTTTATCTCAAAAACTCTTCCAAGAGAATTCACGTAAGTCGATCTTTCACAGAATCTGAAATCAGATAAAATACCAAATATCTCTTTTAATACTTAAACTTACAAAATTCCCAACTGAAATCGCAATGAACAGTACCAAGTCGCAATCTCCTATTGCGATTTTACCCTGAAGTCGCAACCCCTTATTGCGATTCCACCCTAGAGTCGCAATCAACTACTGCGATTCCACCCTGGAGTCGCAATCAACTATTGCGATCCCAAACTCGAATCGCAATCAACTACTGCGATTTCAAGCCAAGTCACAAACGACCATTGCGACTTCAATGCCAAGTCGCAACCAACTGTTGCGACTTTGTTGAATGTCGCAGTCGTCTATTGCGACTTCGATGAATGTCTTAGTCTACTGTTTCATCCTAAAACCCAGATTTTTGCAGTTTTATTCTATGCATGTTTATGTAACTTTGCAGATATGTTTTATACTACCATTAGAACACTATTCCAAACCCAAAATTATCATATCTTTCTAAAATCATCAAAACCCACTTCTAAAACTCATAGCAAAACTTTAGAAACTAACATACATAAAAAGAAGAGTTTGCAAGGATTATTACCTTTGTCTTTCTGAATTTGAATCCTAATTCCAGTTGTAGTAAAATAGAATTTACTTCTCCTTCTTGATCTTCCTATGCCTCTTTCTTTCTCTCGTTTTCTCTCAACCAAGAAACACACACTCACATAGATTTAAGATATTTTTATTTTATCCAAATGAAGACATCATTCCTTAATTGTCATACTAAAGTCGGTTATGGTATCAAGTTTGGTTAAATTGACCAATTAAACCCCAAGTTTCTCTCAATTGGCAAAACTTACCCCTAAACTTCCAAGTAACAATTAAAACTTATCCCTTAACTCCTAACTCCATAAAAACATTAACATAAAGACTTATAAAATTCCAAATTTAACTTAGATAAAATACCTGGTTATTACAGTAAACGATATAAGTTCCTTTGGAAAATGGGATGTCCTACCCAATGTTGTGTTTTGGGTTATTCATGAATTTAAGACGGGTATTCGCTTAAACGTGTGTTGTTTACGTTTAATTCATTTTATGACTTTCACTAATGGTCATTTAATTTATGAGATCCCATGGCTCGGTTTTGACTCCGTTGGGTCTTGGGGACATTTGTCCGATTTTGATAGCTCGATGTTGGGCGTTTGATTTTGTTTTGCATTTAATGCATTCTATTTGATAGTTACATGTTTTGAATGCGCTAGTTCATTCGTTTGAGGTCATGTAATGTTATATTTGCAATGTAACTGATCCATAAGCATTATAGTCTTTATGCCGATGTTGGGACGCTAGTTTTCCACATCGAGGCATGGTTAGGCATCGACGGTATGGTGTAAGACCTGCGTGCTAATACGTTTTTATGTCCAATGATGGAACGCTAGTTTTCCACATTGAGGCACGGTTCAGGCATCGACGGTATGGTGTAAGTCATGCGTGCTAGTACGTTGTATCATTGTCTAGGCATCGACGGTATGGTGTAAGTCCTACGTACGAATACATGAAATCTAGATAACATTGATAAGTGACCTAACTTTGTGTGCCCGTCACTTTCGATGGAACCGGGTCTCCCCCGTCACCGAGAGGTGTTGTTTTGGGTATTTATGTTTATCCATGTTTTCGGTGACGTGTTATATTTATGAGAATTACTTTCCACGTTATATGAGTTGTGGATTATGTTTCATCCATATTTTGGGATGTTTTAGGATAATGGCAAATAATTATAAGTTTAATCGTTTTGAGTGTCAAATGCTATTTCACCTTTTCGTTGACCTTGTGAATAAGTCTATTTTTGAGAAATCATGTTATAATAAAGATTTTAACATGGGAATTGTGTGAGTTGGAAAAATGGGTGATTTGTAATTGAAGTAACTCTTTTGAAGTCATGACTAAAAACTACACTCCTCTTGATTTATGAATTTATATAGTCATGATAAAATGTTTGAACTCACTAGGCGTTAGCCTAACCCTTTTTATTTGTCGGCATGTGCAACAGGCTCAGGTTGGGAGTAGCTTTAGCTACACTGTGAAGTGGCGGGTGCTAGTAGAGTGCACGAGAGATGATTTTGATTAAGTGATTCTTCCGCATTTATTGGTACTAGCAACTTGTGGTGTATTAAGTAACGCCCGTCTTAAGTTTTTAGATATGAAAATTAAAAAGTTTAAATTCCGATGTATTTTCAGGAATGAATTGTAGAGACGATTTATCTACTTTTGGTTATTTTATCAAAATTAAAGTTAGTTGCTCGTTCCAGATTTGAGGGTGTTACAAAACCTGAGTCTTTGGGATACCAAAGACCCAAGTGCAATGTACCCTTGAGATACCGAAAAATCCGTTTTACAGCCTTTAAATGTGATTCTTTAGGATTGGCCTGATAGCGGGCACATAAACACGTAGCAAACATAATATCCGGTCTGCTGGCAGTTAAGTATAGAAGAGAACCAATCATACCTCGATAGAGGGTAACATCCACAGATTCACCCTTAAGATCAGCATTGAGTTTCAAAGGAGGAGTCAATGGAGTTTTCATAGGAGAGCTATCTAAAAAAATAAATTTCTTCAGAAGGTCACGAATATATTTACTTTGATTTATAAAAATCCCTTCTGAAGATTGTTTGACCTGAAGGCCTAAAAAGAATGTAAGTTCTCCCATCATGCTCATCTCATATTCACTCATCATTAGAGAAGCAAACTCATCACATAGCGACTCATCAGTGGCACCAAAGATGATGTCATCAACATAGATCTGCACAAGAATAAGATTACCTGAGGTTTCCTTGATGAAGAGAGTATTGTCAATTTTACCTCTGGAATATCCATGCTTTAGAAGGAAGTTGGCAAGAGTGTCATACCAAGCACGTGGAGCTTGCTTGAGACCATAAAGTGCCTTGTCAAGTTTGTACACATAGTATGGATGAGCTGAATCTTCAAAGCCAGGAGGTTGTTTCACATAGACTTCTTCTGCAAGTTCTCCATTGAGGAAGGCACTTTTGACATCCATTTGAAATACTCTGAAATTTCGGTAGGCAGCATGAGCCAGAAAGATTCTTATAGCTTCAAGTCTTGCAACAGGGGCAAAAGTTTCATCATAGTCAATGCCTTCTTCCTGTCGGTATCCTTGAGCAACCAGTCTGGCTTTATTTCTGATGACCGTACCATCTTCATCCATTTTGTTTCTGAAGATCCATTTGGTTCCAATGATTGTTTTCTGTCGAGGTCTGGGAACCAATCTCCAAACTTTGTTTCTCTGAAATTGAGAAAGCTCTTCTTGCATGGCAGTGATCCAACAGGGATCTACAAGAGCTTCATCAATCTTCTTGGGTTCAGAAAGAGATAGAAAATTCACATAGAGACAAATGTTTCCAACTCCTCTACGCGTTTGGACACCTGCTTGTTGATCACCGATGATTTGATCTATGGGGTGATCTTTGGTCCATTTTGTTGCAGAAGGTAAAGGTGGTGGAATATGTTGTGTTATTGGTGAAGACTGAGTGGGATCAGAGGTTTAGTGGCTAGCAAGAATTTCGGTGGAAGAAATTGGATCGGTGGAAGGTACTCCGTCGGTGGAGGGATGCACGTCGGTGGGAGAGAGTATATCGGTGGAAATATGGTCAGTTTCGGTGGGAATTATAGAGGGTGACCCGACTTGGTTATATGAAGGAGATGGATTGGAGGGTGTGAGATGAGAATCGGTGGTGTTTGAGAGAGGAGCATCACCGATGCATGACGAGATCCATCTGTGTAATTCATCATCATCATTTGACAGAGATGATGATCTAAGATCATCAAATTTGACATGAATGGACTCATCAATGCAATTTCTCCTGAGGTTGAACACACGACATGCTTTGGAGGATAAAGAGTATCCAACAAATATTCCTTCATCAGCTTTTGGATCAAACTTCCCAAGATTGTCACGATCATTTAGAATAAAGCACACACAACCAAAGACATGAAGAAAGCCAATATTTGGTTTTCTGCCATGGAAAACTTCATATGGGGTTTTATCATGTCTTTTGGATATCACAGATCTATTTTGGGTAAAGCAGGCAGTATTTACAGCTTCAGCCCAAAAATAGGTGGGAAGATTGGATTCACTTAGCATTGATCTAGCAGCCTCACAAAGCGTCCTGTTTTTCCTTTCTACCACTCCATTTTGCTGAGGAGTTCGGACTGCAGAGAAGTTTTGAGAAATTCCTTTCTCAGTGAAGAAGTCTTCAAGAGCATTGTTTCTGAATTCAGTGTCGTTGTCACTTCTTACTGAACGAACAATTTGACCATTGAGAACTTCATTTTTCTTGACAAAATTGATGATTTCTTCAGTTGCATCACTTTTATACCTGAGAAAAGACACCCAAGTATATCTAGTAAATTCATCAACAATTACAAGAATGTACCTTTTGCCTCCTAGACTTGGAGTGATGACTGGTCCACATAGATCCATGTGCAACATCTGGAGAGGAAGAGTGATGGAAGAGCATTGCTTGGTCTTGAAAGAAGTTTTGGTCAGCTTCCCTTTTTCACATGCATCACACAGCTTCTCTTTGACAAAGTTCAACTTTGGCATACCAGTCACCGGCTCTTTGTTGGAGATTTTATGAAGGGTTTTGAAATTTAGATGAGAAAGACGTTTATGCCACAACCAGTTCCTTTTGGATGCGTCATCTGACACAAAGCAGACATTGGATGAAATGTTGTTTTGTCCCATATCAATGATATAGACATTTTCCATCCTTTTTCCTGATAACACCACATTGAAATTCTTGTCTACCACCGTACAGACACAAAGTTCAAAGATGACTTTATATCCACGATCACACAGTTGGCTGATGCTGAGGAGATTATGCATGAGGCCGTCAACAAAGGCCACTTTATTGAAGGTTACAGATCCATTAGAGAGAGTTCCATATCCTTTAGTGTAACCTTTGGAGTTATCACCAAAAGTTACAGATGGACCTTTTCCAGGCACATAGTTGATAAGGAGAGACTTGTTTCCCGTCATGTGTCGTGAGCACCCGCTATCTAGATACCATATTTGATGGTGCTCAAAAGCCTGCATGCAAAAATAGATTAGTTCTTTGGTACCCATTTGGTGATGAGTCCAGTTGGGTTAGAAGAAGATGGGTCCTTAGGTTTAGTTCTATCTATTCTTTCCTTGGGACAATCCTTAGCCATGTGAAAAGTGTCACCACAGTTATAACATTTTCTATAGATAAAAATCTTTTTATACTTGTGACCACTTTCCTTGAAGTTACTTTTACCATTAGTCTTTATTGTCTTGGCAGAAGAGGATGAGACAAGAGGTTTGGGTCCAAGGATCCCTTTGTCAGAGTTATGAAAAGAAGATTTCTTGAGATTTGACTTTTTCAAAAGCACAGATCTGGGAATGGGAAGAGCAGAAGAGTTGTCAGAAGATATCTTTAGAGCATCACTTTTGGAATGGAGATCAACAACATATTTCCTTTTGTCGGAAGAAGAGAATTTTTTTAAAAGAGGTTGATGTTCTCTCTTAGGAATCTTTGAGGGTTTATGATCAGAAGAGGGGTATTCATCTATGTGAATAGATTTCAACAGCTCATGAAGAGGTATGGGAAGGTCATCGGTGGGGAAATCGGTGGGGAAACGGTGGGTTTTGAGGGTTGCTCATCGGTGTAGAAATCGGTGGGATTTGCTCTTTGAAAATGTTTAGCTTTTGAGGAGTTAGAGGAAGAGGCTTCATCCATGACTGAATCTTTGAAAAAATCATGGATGGGTTTTGAAACTTCATTGGAATCTTGCTTCTCAAGGTTTTGAAATGAAGAAGATTCTTTTGCCTTTAAAAACATTCCATATTTTAAGGCTTCACCGAGATCTAAAGAATTTAAGGAAATGGAATCACACGAACTAGATTATGAGGCATCATCACATGCATTAGAGGAAGGGATGAGAGCAAGAGAAGAGTTATGAGCGACAGTTTTCCCAAATCCTAGACCGAATTTATCACTACCACAGATTTGGCCTTGAAAGATTTGTTCAAGATTTTTGGAAGAGTTTGACCATTTTTTAATAACCTCTTGTTCCCTTTTTAGTTTCTTAAAAAGGTGACTTTTCTCTTTTGAAATCACGTGATTTATGGTTTTCACATTTTCAAGCTCAGCTTTAATTTCCTCAAAATTTTCAAGTTTAGCCATGCAGACTTCAAGTTGAGAGGTGAGAGTTTTAACTTGAATGGATTTTCTTTTCTTACTGTCCTTGACAGCATAAAAGTCTTGAGTTAATGATTCGTATGCATCAATCTTTTCACTATCAGTCATGTTATTAAAAGGATGTACCTGAGCGAAAGCTGTCGAGCACCCAGTTGCCACAAGAGCCATTGGAGAGGTAGCTTTTTCAGAAACTTCCATTTCTTCAGAAATGGCCATGAAGCACAGATTTTGAGAGTCGCTGTCAGAAGTTTCTTCATCATCCCAGTCATGAGTTTCTATCATTAGACCTTTTCCTTTCCTTTCAAGACCCTCACTCCTTTCTTTCTCCTTCTTGTATTTGGCTTTATATTTCTCAGCACGCTCCTGATGATCTAAGAAAGAGGATTGGGACTCCTTTTTGGAAACGGTTGATTTGAAAGGATTATTTTTGGGTTTCTCATTCTTTGAAGAATATTTGTTAGAGGATGGGTTCCTAGACTTAGCAATACGCTTGCTCCTACACTCAGATGCAAAGTGTCCTTTCTTGCCACAGTTATAACACTCTTCATTAGACTTATCAGATGAAGTCTTGGAAGATGAAGATTTTCTAAAATTTATGGATTTGTTGAAAGGACGAAACTTGTTCTTAGAACCAGCCATCATTGCCATTTCATCTGACAATTGTTCAACCATAATATCCTCACCTTCATCATCAGTATCACTAAGATATGCCTCCGTTTGGTGGGTAGAGTTATTTTGGCTGTCATTGTCAGAGTCTGATGAAGGATAGGTGATTCTAGGGAGATTTTGAGATTTCTTGGAACTTTCACTAACAAGGGCTATAGAAGAGTTATTTCTTTGATGAAAGATTTCCTTTGTAACTTGGTTTGCTCAAAATTAAAGAGAGTTCCATATAGAACAGTTAAGGGCATGAACTCAAGGTCCTTGGTAGTTTTAATGCAAGTACATATATTCTCCCAAAATTCTAGAAGACAATCCATGAACTTGCACAAGACTTCCTCATTATCATAGACTCTGCCCAATAACTTTAGATCATTTAAAAGAGAGTTGAAACGATTGTAGTAGCTAGGAAGAGATTCTCCTTTTTCAAAAGCAAAGAGTTCATACTTTCTAATAAGACCAATCTTTTTACATTTCTTTACTTCCGATGTACCTTCGTACAAAACACACAGAGTGGTGCACATCTCTTTAGCAGTTTCAAAGTTAACCAAAGAGTGGTACACCTCATCAGGAAGAGAGAGTGCAATAATTGCTCTTACTTTGTAGTCAAGAGATACCAAGTGTTTTTCCTCATTAGTATACTTCTTAGGATTTTTGAGGATGTAACGACCAGTAGCACTCAAGTTTTCTTCATCAGAATCACTAGAGATTTCTTTTTCCACGGTTTCTTTGCCAGGCCTCTGCGTTTCATAGCAAGCCCAAACTCTGGGGATGATGGGTCCCTCTTTGAGAATGGTTGGATATCTAGTATCCACTCCTTCCATGAATAGCTTCATGCGGCTTTTCCACAAAGAAAAGTTGTTAGCATTAAACTTAGGCGGTTTTGATATGGACCCATTTTCAGAAAAGTTGTTTTGAAAAGAGTTTTCAATTGTTGAAGAGGAAGAGGCAGCCATCGCAGATCAAGTTTATGGAGTTAAACTTCCTGCTCTGATACCACTTGTTAGTCCCAGATGGCTTAACAAGTATTGTTGAAGGGGGGGTTGAATACAATACTCAAAAATTTCACAATTTTAATTCTTATATTGAAAATCTTTCAACTAGAATTACACACAAAAAACTAAAGACTGTTGCGGAAAAGAACAGATAAACTATTCTAACAATCTTACACAAAGTATACTAACAAAACAACCAAGAAACACTGAGAACAAAGCTATTAAGTTTTCAAGAAAAATGGAGATTTCATGCACTGAGAGAATTCCAAAAAGCGTGGTTTGCATGGGGATGTCTTCTTCCTTTTATAGTGACAAGGAGTGTACAAGCATTGAATGCTTGGGACACTTGTCATCTTCATATTTGCTGAGGATGTTGACTTCTGAAAAGCTGAGATGTCCTTATCACCTTTTACTAGGTACAGAAAATAGAGCCCATGCAGAAGAAAAGGACTTTAACTGATAACGGATAAAACGACAAACAGTCACTTTTATCTGCTAAAGGATATTGTCCCATAATGACTGATCTTCTTGAAGTGTAGTATGCACCGAAGGTGTATTACCGAAGTTCGTCATTGGACTTTGAAGTTGTCTGCAAGAAAACCATTTACACGAAGATCCCACCGATTTGAATAACCTCATCGATGGGAGGTGTCCACCGATTTGAGTGTCTTCATCGGTGGGATGCTATCCACCGATTTGACTGACTTCATCCGTGGGAAGAAGTCCACCGATTTGAGTGTCTTCATCGGTGGGAAGATATCCACCGATTTGAGTACATAAATCGGTGGACATTGACTTGTATATATCTTGAGGATTCTTCTTGATTCCGCAAAGAGAACCTCTTCAAGCTTGGTTTCGGTTGATCTACGACTTCACCGAACATTTGCTATTTTGTACAAGTCAAATAAAGAACCATACCAAAAATATTCTAAGTAGGATTTCAGGAAGAGTATTGGTGAGTCAAGTTCAAATCTTTGGTGACCCAACACTCATGTATGGCTGAGCGAATATGTCGCGCAGACATTAAGCTCATTAAGCTCTAAGTAAACATCCCCTTAATAAAAACCAACCAAACAGCCCCTAAATCAAGCAATTCTGACCTGACTGCCCTTGCCAACAGATCCATGAAATAAACGTAAGTTTCATGAGGTACTGTCTGTCTAGCACTCAAAACGCGGTTGTAAGCTCCTTCCATGAACGATTGTTCGAGCTCAACTGCATGTTTGATACACGGGTTTTCAAGAGCGGTGGCGGAAAGCAACTCTAATTCAGTGTGAAACTCAGCGATTTTGTTTTGTACAAGGAGTCTTAAAAGGTTGAGACCTAAGATCGGGTACTCCTGGGGGGATTATGGCAGACGGCCACTGTTCCAACAAAAACAAGATTAAAATTATAACCAACGTTTTATGAAGGAAATGGTACGTAAGTATACAAATGGTATCAAATCAAAAAGCTAAAAACAATGGTTCTTTAAAGCAGACGCGCTTAAAGTTTATTTCTTCCAAACCCAGACAAAAAGACCATTGTTACCCTGCATCTGTGTAGTAAGGCTTCAGCTTAAAGAAATCTCTCTCAAATGCATCTTGATCTTCCATCTTTACACCAGGCACAACAGCATGCTCGTAAATATCCCCTGAAATTGTCAAAAATAGATTTTATAAGAGCCAAATGTGCATGGGAGAGTTATTTACAAACTATAATATTGGGTTTATTATGCTAAATAGGAGTCGAATGAAAAAGCCCCATACGAATTAGTTTTAAATTAGGTGTTGATTAGTTTAATAAATTTCCTATTTCATTTGGAGTTTCTTTAGTTCCTTAGTCATGAAGGACTAATTTTGTAAAGGCTATAAAAGCTAAGCCTTGGCCGAATTTTTGAGTGAAGTTCGACGTTCCCTAAAGAGTTGTTTGCTTTTATCTGTGTTCTTGCACGAAAAAGCATGCTTTAAAAAACATTCATGGATTAATCACCCTCTTTTACCTTTCAGTCAATTTAATAGTTTCTATCACCTAAAGAATAGAGGCATCTCCTAATCCTCATTCAATTTATTCTAATTTTTTTATCATTCTAAGCAATCAGATTTCTACCCTTTCTTAGGGGTTGTTGCTGAATTGACTATTGGGGGTTTCAAGGTGGTGCTTTGAAGGTTCAAATACATAAAGGATTCCAAGCTTATTCTTAAGGATTCCATATGAGAAGGTGACAGTTACAATATGATACACTTCACCAATGAGCTTCTACCATAGAAGCTTCATAAATGTATATGAATAACATCAAAATCAAACCTATTTAGAGTTCACATGGATCATCTCCTGCAAACATTTTATTGTATGCATAAACAATAAACATTAAAGGATCGCTACACAATAAGTATGAGGGAGATGGCAATGAAATACAAGATACTGAATACTTACTTGCTAGAGTTAACTCTTGAATTGCATTAGGAGTTTCTTCAAATAATGGAGGGAGGCTTTTAAATTCTATCAGCAGGATCTGCAAGTTACGAATCAAGACGGATTATACACTGCTGATATGTAAGACCCTGTGGTCCCATCCAGTTGACATAACTTGTTTAAGTTAATACTCAATTGGCAAGGAAATTCAAGCCTCATGGCATATGTTAGACCAAAATATCATGAAATCTCCAATTCAAGTAGCTAAATTTTGACCGATTAGCTTTAACTAAAAAACCTGGTATGAATGATGAATCTAGTATTTACAAAGTACAAACAAATCACTTATTCATAACTACTTCCTCAATATAATTATGCCAACCAGTCAACCACTAACACAAAGAATCTTGAAATAGACAGGACTACCTCAATGCTTTAGTCTTAACCCCACAATTGGATTTAATCTTATCTCACTATGTATCATATTGTTACAAATCTCTCATGCAGTGACTACTCAAAGTGTTATAATTGTTGATAGTGACAGAATGGTGAAGAGATAATATATATTTCCAAACAATTGTTGAGCATCCCTTGGTAGAGTTATCCAACTATAGGTTCTAACAGGCACGTTCTTTGACCTGTTAAATTTGGGCTTCAGAACAGGGCCCCCAAAATGTTGGAGCCCAATTTTCACATCTGTTTGGGGCTGTTTTGGCAGCGATAGCTGCTAGTCGGCAACGATTCAAAAAATACTCCTCGATCTTCTTATTATTTCAACTAGTGTTCGACATCGCGCGTTGCGCGATGATCAAAACACATGTCAAGTAAGATATAAAAGAATTACACTATTACAAATCAACTCAAAACCTGAGAATGCTAAATTCTCATTATACATTGGTTAATACCCTTCTAATATTCAAAGACATCTCTCCTCCTTTCATATACTCAATTATCTCTTTCAATATTTCAGTTTATCGTTAATGTGTCATAAATAAAACTCAACTATAATTTATTATTTGAGAAAATACTAAATCTCATTGTATCATTCGATACCTTATAGCCAACACTTCTTTCACATTCATTTCTATATATTTATATTTATATTCATGATTGTATTGATTTGATTCTAATGAACATTTAATCAATGAAAAGTGAAATGTGTTACTTTTTAATAAAATATTTTTATCACATAGCTTCAAAATTAACATTTAATCCCAATTTTTGATGGCAACTGTCGCATTTTTAGCCAACCAACTTTTTTTTTAATTTTGAAGGCATTCCTCCTCCTTTACCTACCTATCTCTTTCCAATATTTGTATCATTTGTTGATGTCATGTGAAATACTAAATATGTGAAGTGTGTGGCTAACCCAGTATGAAAAGTTTCGTATGATTTCTATATACATTTATACTGAAATCTATATTCAAGTCATCTCCCTCCTTTTATATATTCAACTATATTTTCTAATATTTCTCATTCTCATCAATATGTGATAACCAAATTCAACCATAATTTGAGAATACTAAATTCCCATTTGCCATGTTAATACTTTATAGCCTTCATTTGCATATTTATATTTCTCGTACTTATCAATGTTGGATAACCCAAAACTCAACGATAATTCATGATTTGAGATTGCTAGATTCTCATTGTGGCATTTTAATATCTCATAGTCTTTCTTTACATTTTTACATTGATACCGGTTTTAAAGCATCGCCCTCATTTTGTATACACAACTACATTTTTTAATATTTTTTCTTTCTTATCAACGTGGGATAACCCAAACTTAACTACAATCATGATTTGAGCATGTTATGTTTTCATTATGTCATGTTAATATCTTATCGCATTCATTTATATATTTGTGTTGGACGGTAGCGAAAATTTATTGTTAGAAGATCCATACTAAGTTAATATAAAATGCAATTTGATGATTGACAACTAATTAGATCGAATATAAGACAATACATTTATTGGGCTTGTATACATGTGAATTATTGGGGTTATGCACAAATTTGTGTTTCCAATTTTTCCTTTTAGTTTATAATATTTGTTTTGCAACATAATTATTAAAACATTCTGAAATAGGTTGCACATATAAAAATTACAATTAACAATCTTATAAATGTACTTATGTAAAGAGAAAAAATGATTTCATACATAAAAATTTGAGGACATATCCAACTTGGAAAATTTTGTTATCATTGTGGAGCAAAAAAACAATCATGTCTATTGTCATCCTACTTAATTAGCTTTTGAGATATCAATAGATGGAGAGATGAATTAATTAAAATGAATGCAAATAGGAAGTTGGATGGTTTGAGGTTAAAGTTAATTAAATTGGGAATAAAATTACCAAATAACCTTTCTTATGATGAAATACAAAATTTTCATTTAAGGGTAGAAAAGTCATTAACTTATTAGTATTTTAAAAAATTCAAAACAATGAGAAAAATTCTTTAGAAGAATACTACTCTATCATTGTGCCACATCATCATTTGTGGGTTTTCCTTTAATATATATATATATATAGATTTCTGATTCAACGATTGAAATCCCCAAACTGCTCAGAATAAATTGGTGTTTAATGATTTGGTTTCAGATACCCAACAACAACGAGAGCGATTTGATTTTAGGCGATTTTTGTATAATATGTTTGGTTTAGTTCTCAGATTTCAATCTTCAAATCTGAGAAAACTAGGTCTGGGAGATATGCTTAAATCATAATACGACTGGTTAGTGGCTTTGGTTTATCGATTATCATCAACGATTCCTCGTCCAATGATTGTAATTTCTATATCACTAGAAGTTATATGTTCGACTGTTTGTTGAGTTCTAAAACTAGAGCAGTTCAGCAGGAGTGCAAGAACAAGACAGTATCCAGAAGCCAACGCCCAGGTTTTGTAAATTTCATTTTTTTAGAAGTTTTTTTTGTTTCTCATGTTGATTGCTATTACAATAGCACAAGTCTTGAAATTTCAAAACTTTAACTTCTAATTGGAAGCAATGGATAGAATCTGGCTTCAACATCTCCTTTCAATTTTAAGTAATAAAGTAATCAAACATAGATGCATAATAAAAATGGAAAAGAGCTCAAAAAACGATAGGTGTAATTAGGGTTTATGATGAATTTGGGGGTACCTTAAGTTGAGAGAGCAATCTCGAACAAGTATCGAAATCTTTACGTACTAATGCAGCTTTGAATCGCTCGAAGAGCTGTGAGACCTCGTGATTCATACCTTCTCCAAAACCGATCGGTGTTTGTTTGTTGTTCTGCTACCCTTCTCCCCAAGAAACTATTTTGCTATATAAAAAGCTGGGGTCGGATCGATAGTTTTGAATTTCAACCCATGGGCCTTATATTAGACCAGGCCAAACAATTCCTTGGATCAGTTTCTCTTTTGAACAACTTTTAAAGACCAAATTAATTAAGCCAATTATTAGTTTGAAAACCATCCCTCTAAAACCCACCTTGTCTCATCCCTGCCCTTCCCACTTTACCACTGACTTTGTCCCTGTTGCGTCTTTGTTTCCTCCCTCACCATGCAACCCATATGATAACCAAAAACCATGTACGAGATGCATATTTAAGTGGAGTTAGTGAGATATTGTCCCTGTTTTCTTTTCTCAATCTAGTGATGATTGACATTGTGGAAACAAGTCTTGTAGTCCCCCGTGTTTGAGAACTCCAACGACTCCAGATACGAGTGCGATTAGGTTGTGTAGAGCTGCCACCGATATCGGGTAGAAGAAGAGCGATTCGACCCCGAATTCCATCATTTCGTGCTTGCATCTTGTACTTTCTTCTTCGTCCACCACTTTGCTCGTCACGTTGAAAACAACGGAAGAGACGAATAACTTTGTGAATGTGTACTCAATTACAACAAACGTGTAGCTCGAGAGACTTCTAATGATCCACGCTCTTTGGTTATTGTACCATCCTCGTGTTGTTCCGCCACCATGTTTGAATTCAAGAAAATCTTGACTGTAAGCTCCGACGAAAACGAATCCGTATAACAAAATCCATGGATCCGAAACCTATATAACAATTAATCTCTAATTTTAGCATTTACATTCTAAGGGGTAGTTTCATTTAGGAACATAGGAACCACCTATTTTGTGAGTATTCATGATGAATATCATTTCTCATGAATATCTATCACGACATTCATCATAAATATTTTATCACGTTATTCATCAGGAATACTTAAAAGATAGTTTCTACTTTTCTAATGGAGGGGGTTGGTGATTGGTGAAACGTTAAGATTTGGGGTTTTTAATTTGTTATGTTTAAGATGGCATAAACTTTTTAGTGATATTGATTTTGTATCTTTTCTTTTTTATTGCATCGAAATCTGATTGTCCTTGATTGTGTTTATTCCAGAGAATAAAGTAAAACAAATCATGATTTTGTGTGTTTATTAGTCTAACAGTTTAAAACCCTGTAATCGTCAATTCACCAATTACTTGATGTTGTTAGGTGCTCCCGTCACATTACACACAGAACCATGTTGGCGGAGGAGAGGCTTGTGTTTTCAAGCTCACGGATTATGATGCAGTTGTCAAGTCCTTAAAGATCGAACATATTGATTATAATGATATTCCCTATGTAACGCGTAGAGCTGTAAGCATACTGTCACATCCGTATGTTGAGGGGCGATGGGAACCCTGCAGGCCAGAACATTTATCTGATGAAAAAGTAGATGAATATGGAGAAACCTAGTGAATTTCCTAAAGAAAAAGCTCCTAGATTGGCCTACCTTATTTCGGGTACAAAGGGTGATAGCAAAAGAATGATGAGAACATTGCAAGCTGTGTATCATCCAAGAAATCAATACATTTTTCATATGGATCTTGAAGCTCCACCTCGAGAAAGAATGGAGTTAACGATGGCGGTTAAGAATGATCCTACGTTTTCTGAAGTGGAGATGATCCAACTCGATGAGAGGGGCTGGAGATGATCGCCGGAGTAGATGATCGCTGGAGAAAAAGGTGCGTCGATGAGAGGGGCTGGAGGGAGAGACGTGAGAGTGGAGGCGATAGCAAGAGAGGGTCTTTAGGGTTTATTAAACAGTGTCTTCAGTTATTTTTTTCAAGGGTAAAATAGTCAAAAATAGCCAAAAATTCCATCTGAATGGGGACAACAGCCTTAAATGAACTGTGCGAATAAGACACTGGCTGCACGATTAAGTCACAAGTAAACACCTAGAAACGTTTGCGCGAATAAGCCATTTTCTCATTAAGCCCAATAAGCCACAAGTAAACGCACCGTAACTTAGTTGCTTGCTTGGTTTTCAGGCCATTGCAATTGCAAGTTGTTTCATGAATGAAGGTTCAATACTAGTTGTTTGCCCTGCTATTTTACGATATACATGGGCAGAAGAATTAGAGCATTGGCTTCCATCTTGTTTGCCATCTGATATTCATCTAGGTTTATTTCTTGACTATGCCTTAATCTTGTTATTCCAAGTTTATTAGTCCAGTGATAAAGATGTTATGATCCTAAACATTGGTTGTGAGCTGAATTTTTTATTACTTGCGAGAATCTCGACAAATATGCATACAGGGCTGTTAAACTGTGCAGCTGGCTCTAAATATTCTCTCTCCAACCTAGATTTCCACCTGTGTTAATTGGAATGGAGTGTAATAGAATTCATATTTTATTGAAATTGTGCCATAATTTATGTGGAGCATGGGAGTATATAAGTAGTTTTCTTGATTTTGGTTGATGTCAATGCAATATTCCTCTCTTCCTGCCTCTTTTTGTTGCTTTCTTTTTTCGGTGTATTTTATACGTGTGTGTGCTAGCATGTGGGGGGTAATCTCACAATATTGCTTCTCTAGGGGAATGGATATCCTTACCAGTTTCAACATGTGCATGTTTTACCTAATGCAAATATATAGTTTTAAATTGTTTCTCAGCATGTGCCAGATTGTATGATTTGAATATGCTACAATTAGTAATAATAAGAACTACTTTTAAGAAACTTTTGGTGGCTGATGCTTTGCTTCTTTATGGATTCATCTTCTAGTTTTTGGTCATCAAAACAACCCTGCAATAGCCTAAAGCCTAAAGGTAAGTACTGTAGAAGCTTAACAACGGAATGTTTGCCTAATATATGTAGATATGTGAAATTAGATCTTTTTTAGGTAAGGGAACACGGGTAGTCATTCAGATTTACGTAATAGCTGAAAAGGTTTTTTTGCCAATGACAATGTTTTTAAATTTGTCTTCCCTTTATCCAGACATCTCTTTTGGGTGAAAATAGTAGGAACATTTGGTTGCGTGTCCGGGGCTGACTGCCTGCCCTAGAGGTTCTCATCTATGTGTCAACTTGTGTGCATTGAGATTCTTATTATTAGAACAGCTGAATTTGGTTGTGTATCCTGGTATTTGTATTTGTCTATCCAATAATTTTGTAGGAAATACGTGTTGAACAAAAATTGAATTTGAAAAACAAACAAACGTTTCGGTGAATAGCAAACCACGCTAAAAATAAATTTTATGTTCATAGAAAATCCTAAATCACGTGTACTTGTGGTACTCCGTACTCTATATTCATTGCTATTTAGGTTAGAAAAATGTTTAAGATATAAGGTTAGGAGAGGCGACCCAAGTTTGCCAAATGTCTCAATTCTCAAAGGCCACTCAACTATTAAATTGGCGCCATCTATACCAAATATAGCAAAACTGATGAAAACACCCCTGATTAAAAAAGTATTTGGCTGTCAACAAAAAAAGCAAATTACTAGTGGTTAAAGCATACAATAGAACTTTGAATTGAGAAAAAATAGGAAGGATTGGGTCTCGTTCGCTGGTGACTCAAAAAAGAGGAAGGTGGCGGTGATGTCACAGGGAGAAGTAGGGATCGCTAGGTTGTTGGTTGTCATTTGTTTATGTTTTAAACTTTACAAGAGTTATTGCATTATTTTAAAATCTAAAATACACTTTAGTCAAGTTTTGATTTTTTGCAAAAAACCCCGTAAAAATTGTATCTTTTCTTTTTGTGTAATATTTTTCAAGTTTAAAACTGAATTCGAGGGTATAAGAGTCAATGAGTCAATTTACTATGATTTTGGTATAAAAGACACCAATCTAAAAGTTAGTTGGCCTTCTTTGACGTTTTTACAATTGGGCGGTCTTTTTGAGACTTTTAGCCAACTTATGTGGCCCCTTATATATTGAACCTTAGAGAATTTAAAATAATCAAGTATCAATCAGATTGTAGGTGGTAAATATTTTTATACCTATCGAATATGTGTAGTGGCTAATCGAATACGTAAATGGATATACCAACAGGTATATATCCAGAACATATTAAGGGGGTTGAAAGCATGATTACCATATTCTGTATACAAGAATAGTTATGTGCACGGTATTTCAAACTTTTGAATATCCATTATTATTCCCATTGATTTGAGATCCCCCTTTTACTTGTTTGCTTACTAAAGTCAGTTAAAACTTTACCCAATTGGTTCATCACTGTAGCACACAGTTTACATCTTGTGGCTCCCACTTACTGTATCATTCATAAGAATCAGATGACACTGGCAAACTTTTGATTTTCTTTTTCTTGAGAAGAATTATCATTTACCCTGTATAAAGTTTAAAGTTGAGGCCTTGGTGTGACATTTACCCTGTATAAAGTTTAAAGTTGAGGCCTTGGTGTGACTTTGCTCAACTTAAAGTTGTGGCCATAGATTTTAACTACAGGATGCCTCCTCTAACAGGTTCAACTTTTACATATATAGACCCTGAAATCTTATGTTTCATTTTTCTATCTACTGAATTTCCTAATATGCTATGCACTTGGATGGTCAAACCAAGTCAACGGAAGTGTCTCCTTTCCCTATTGGTTTTCATTTTTCTGTTGTATTGATTTCCTTATTCTCTTCCTGCTGTTTACAGACACAAGCTGTAATTGATGTTTCATCAAAGATCAATCGTATAGTTCTACTCTCAGGGACTCCTTCTTTGTCAAGGTTGTGGCATAACAGATGCTTTATATTTCTGGATGATATAGCTTTATGCTTATCAGTGATCTAGTAATTATGTAATGGCAAAGGATTGTGTGAGAAGTTGAAGTTAACGTGAGAAGCGAGAGAAGTGGATATGAATCGTTGATCACTTTTACTCAAATGCCCTCCTATGAATTGCGGCTTAGAAGGGAATTGATCTGGTGCATCTTATCTCGGTGCATCTCATCCTAATGTGCGTCCATTTCTCATCTGATGATTGATAACCACTTCTCACGCAGTCAAACTTCTCACGTTAACCTCAACTTCTCACCGGAACCCAACCCTTATGGAATGTACAGTCATTTAGTGCTTCAATGCATGGATCCTAATTTCTTTGGTCTCATATTTCTCCTAGGTGCTCATAGGCCATTCGACATTTTTCATCAAATAAATATTTTATGGTAACTTTTGCTTCTCCCTTCCGTTGTATTATGCTTGATGCTCTGGGTGATTGTTATTTTCTTGACAAAAAACTGTCTTTTTCTAGCCTGGACTGCTTGGAAAGGACAAGATTGCATTTGCAAAAACCTAATGTTCTATGAGCAATTCCCGAACTTCTCAAGGAATTGTTTATCAGGTAACATTTGTTTGTCCATACTATGCATCTCCTTTGCTGGCATATTCAGCTTTAAACAAATTCGCACATTTCACATGTATATGTTTTTCTAGGATTTTTCAAAGGGTATTCGCTTGGAGGGAGCTAAATGTGTTGCTGAAGCAGACTGTTATGGTCAGTTCTTGTTATTTGTGGACTCTTATCATTTGTTGAACTTCTCAAAGAAAAAAAAAGAAGAAATAGATGGATCTTTTCAAATCTGCAAGGATTGGATACAATTATACACATGCCAAAAAAGTAAAGAGCGTCTTACAACATCGGATTTATTATACGGTTAAATCTAGAAAGAGGACTCTTTTTTTCGGGACAAAGAAAAATTGTGAAGTGGACCCCCTTCTGGGATGGAGGGAGTCGTTTATAAATGGGTTTGACCCATGAAGCTGGGAGTCAATTTCAAGCTCTATTATTGTTTGCTTAATCATCTGTTCCATTTATATCTTGAAGGTTTTCTTCAGAATTGCTGTTTGTTTATGTTATGTAGATAAGACGCTTGAAGGAGCATGTCTTGATGCAATTACCACCCATACGACGACAAATCATAAACTTGGTTTTGAAGAAATCATCTTTCAGAAGATGATGCTGGTAGAAACTCTTCAAAACCATCCAATCAAGCTATTGGTATTGCAAAACTATCAGGATTCCTAGAGTGGCTACTTATGCATCCAATCATTGCCGAATCTGATGATGATGAAAAGTTTGAATCAAGTCAAAGTTCTCATAAAATGATAATATTTGCTCACCATCATAAGGTTACTGATAGAATACAGGTGAGGAAGTCTTTCCTTTCCCTTTTTGTATACCATTCATACAATAGTAAACTTGTTAATTTACGAAGCCCTCTCTTATAATTGACCTTTGGCAATGAAGAGAGAAGTTTGCAGGCAAAAATGCTAGCATATTTGTTATCTTTATGATAACAATCAAAATTATTTTGAGCCATCTGCTTTCGTGTATTCTTTGTAATAAAAGGTTGAATGAACTAGGTTTCTCTGTATTGGAATATATTTTGCATTTCACTTTGTACTTGTCCTAATATCTTTTAACTTAACAGGAATTCCTATGTGAGAAAGGGATCAAGTTTGTACGTATTGATGCACGCGATGCATCTGCCAGAGATAGACAACAAGCTATCCATTCTTTCCAACATTCAAAAGAGGCATGTAGAGTGTCTTCTTAGTAGACTGTCTTCAATTCTGTGAGCATTTTAATGAAATTCACCACCTAGCCAGCTATTGTCCAATTCATCAACTTCATACCGGATATAATCTTTATTAAACATAGTGCATGAATCCCAATATTTGCTTTACAAAAGATCCGTTGGGTTTTTCCAGTTTGCATAATAAGTTCATAAAGAACAATAGCTTTGGTGAAGTAGGTGAAGGTTCGTGTGAGAAGTTGAGGTTAACGTGAGAAGCGTGAGAAGTGGATCTGATCCGTTGGTCACTTTTAATCAAATGCCCTCCCATGAAATTGCGTCTTAGAAGAGAATTGATCTGATGCATCTCATCATAATGTGCGTCCATTTCTCATCCAAACGGTTGATAACCGATTCTCACGCTTCTCACGTTAACCTCAACTTCTCACCAGAACCCAACCCCCAACCCCAACCCTGGTGAAATATGCATGAAGTTTTTTGCAGTTTGTAATAATAATAACTGTGCTACATGACTTGTCAGGTTAAAATTGCATTGGTTGGGATACTTGCTGGGAGTAGTGGACTTGACTTATCAGCTGCATAGAATGTGGTGTTCCTAGAATTGCGTGAGAAAATATCCGACTTTCAACAGGTGCAACAATTGTGAGCATTGTATGTTTTGATGGGTGTGTTGGTGCAAGTGTACCCAGCTTTAATATTAAGATATATTTTTGGTACACATAAAATCACATCTCCATATTTATTTTGATGATTACAAAACACACCGCATTATTTGTTATCTAATATTTTATCTGAGTGTGCAGTTATTAAATGATCTCGATAATTTTTTAATCTGAAGAATCCAAGTCTGAAGAGTTTCGTCATTTTATTTTAAAATGATAAACACCCTAAAATATTTTATCACTTGGATATTTCGTATCTATATAAATATATTTGAATCAAATATATATATAATATATATATTTTTTTTATTAAATATATATATAAATCGCATGATATATATATATATATATGTTATTTTATTAAAATCAAATCTCTGCTACTGTTCATCATTAAATGCAAAGAGTGTTCAGCCGAAAGAAGTCTTCCAGCGCAACTGCCCTTTTGTACGACTGTCAGGCGGTATACCGCCAAGGTCCACGCGGTATACCGCGATACTGTTCACCCATCAGTTCTTCTGCATATGAAGCTTCTCTTGTCAGGAACCTTTTCAGGCGGTATACCGCCGTGTGCAACGCGGTATACCGCGGGTACCATATACCGTTTGTTTTTGCAGGGTTGACCCTCTCCTCTGCAGTGTACTTTTTCTGACGCAGGTATACCGCGATGGAAAGCCGGTATACCGCGAAAGCTTCTGCCCTGTTGCTCATCCAGTATAAATATCATGCAACCACCAGCCTTCAATGATACACCAACTTCAGCAATAAATTCTCCCTCAGCATTTGATTATTATTCTGCTGCCTTCTTACTCACACTAAATCACTTAAACTGATAAAATTAATTTTTGAGTAAGAAATCTTGAGTTGATAGCAGATTAAAATCTCTCGATTAGTTGAATCAGCAACACAACTCAAGTGATCAAACTCTCTAAAAATATCCAAGTGATAAACCTTATTCAAGAGTGATTATTCATATTAAAATTATACCCTCTTGTAAGTGTTTGAATAAGAGTGAGTGATCCACATTAATCTCTCAAAGTAGAGTGATTCGCGTTTGTTGTATTAAGGTTTGTGTTTCTACCGTAAAGAACACGTTTCGTATTGGATCTCCGAGAAGTGTTATTTTCTCGAGGTGGACTAGCCAACTTTGTGTTTGGTGAACCACTTTAAAAATTCCGTTGTCAAGTATTCTCTTTCCCTTATCTATTTACATTTCCGCTGTGCATTTAAATTATATCTGTTTATATAATTGTTGTATACTTATTTATTTATACTCTGCTTTATTTATTCTGTATTTATTTGTAAAAAGAATTTTTGAAAGTAAAAGATTTAAAATACAACCTCTCCCCCCCCTTAGGTTGTCTAACATTTGGTATCAGAGCAGGTCTTTCAAAAATATTCTGCATAAATTTCTCTTATTCTTCTAAATGGCTCAACAAACTAATATCGTGTTTTCAAAACCTCCTTTGATAGATACTGAAAAGTTTGGCATTTGGGCCGAGCTATTTGAATGTCACGTGCGTGGCAAAAATCAAAAGATTTGGAATATTATAGAAAAAGGGAATTTTAAACCCACCATTGTGAAAGATGATGTTTATATTGATAAACCTATAGATGAATGGACTACTTCTGATGAAACTCATTTTTGTTTAAACTTTGAAGCTAAGAATATATTATATGCTGCTTTAACAACTGATGAAATTGAAAGAGTATATACATATAAAACTGCAAATCAAATATGGGAAAGTTTAAATAATACTCATCGTGGAAACACGGAGGTTAAATCTAGTAAAGTGAATATTTTAGTTCACGATTATGAACTATTCGAAATGAAACAAGATGAGTCAATTGACTCAATGTTTAAAAGATTTAACCTTATTGTGACTACTTTGAAAGGTTTGGATCGCACTTATCCTAACGAGGACTATATAAGGAAAATCCTACGAGCCCTTCCTTCGGAGTGGATGCAAAAGATAACATCTTTAGAAGACTCCCATGACCTTTCCATAATGAAGATAGATGACTTGATCGGTAATCTTAAAGTGCATGAAATTGCACTTAAAAGAAACAAAGATCGGGAGCAAGTTAAAAAGAAGTCAATCGCTCTCAATGTCTCAACACCAAAAGTTGAGAAGAAAAAGGAGAAAGCTAGCTCCTCGAAAGATCCATCCGAAACTCTCGATGAAGTCGCCATGTTGGTAAGAAACTTTTCCAAATTTCTTAATAATAATAATAAATTTTCTAACAATGGCAGATTTCAAAGAAACGGTAACTACCGTCGTGGTGGTGAAAATCGAAGTCGTAAGTTCCATAAACGAGACGAAAAAGTTAAGAAAAATGGCGACTCGAGTGAAGACGATAAAGCTAAGCCAAAGAGAGGCTTTTGCTACTCATGTGGTGACAAAGACCACTACGCCAATGAATGTCCGAAAAAGAACAAGTTCCAAAAGAAGAAGGAGAAAGCCTTCATTGGAGGCGCGTGGAGCGAGAGTGAAGAAGAAGATGACTATCAAGCCATTTGTCTTATGGCCGAAAGCGACGACGAGGTAAAATCTTCTTACTCGGATTACGATAGTGATTATGAAAGTGATAATGAAAATAATCTTGAAGAATTATATGAATCTTTTCATAAAATGGCCGCTCTTGCAAATCGTTACCAAGATGAGAATGCTATGTTAAAAGAAACTGTAAATGCATGTAAAAAGGAAATAAATAATGTTAAACAAAAATCTGAAAATGATATGGATATAATTGCTAAATTAGAAACTAAATTAGGAGAAAAAGATTTTTGTAAATCTTGTGATACTTTAAATAAAGAAATTGCATGCTTAAATAAAAAATCACATGAAAATATTATTTGTACAAAATGTGATATTCTTGAGAATGAGATTGCATGTTTAAAAGCAAAATGTGATGCGTATGAAAAGGATGATTTATTAGCAAAAGCTTTTCAAAGTAGTAATGAGAAAGTCCTTAACATGCTAAATATGCCTAACCGTATAAAATGTAGAAAAGGCATTGGTTCCAATACTTGTGTTGATAAATGTTCATGTAAACCCATCAAAAGATTTTATGAATCACCTAAAGTAAATACAAGAAATCAATATGTGCAAAAACCTCCGTATGTGCGTAAAATAAATAATGTAAATTATAATACGAGAAAACCGTATGCTCGCATGTACCATGATAAATATTCTAAACCTAATAATAATGCGAATGTAAATGCTTGTTTTTATGTGTATGATAAATATAATCGCAAAATTAAAATGGTAAATAAATGGATTCCAAAAGGAATGTTTAGTAATGATAATCCCGGTGGTATGCGTTTATGGTTTTAAATGTGTTATGTATATATGTTATATATATATATAGTTTAAATATAATTTGTTGTATATATTATATATATAAGTAATATATATTACTATGTACTGTTTGTTTATATATATATACGTATTACATATATATATATATGGTGTTTGTTTAATATGTTATATATATATATATTTGTGTTTGATGTATTATATATTAAAGTTGTTTAATATATTGTATATATTTTGTCTTACTTGATATGTGTTATATATATATATTAATATGGTTTGATGTATTATATATATATATTAATATTGTGTAATGTATTATATATATATATATTCTGTTTGACTTTATATATATGCATGTTGGTTGACATTGAAACTAATTGTCAAGGACCCACGAGAAATGGGGACCATAAAAGTTACATCTTCATTATTGTAGATTGACCTTGATATGGACTGGATACTCGATAGTGGTTGCACACGTCACATGACCGGAAACAATAATCTCTTTTCATCATATAAGTCATGTGATGGTGGACAGGTAATTTTTGGAGGAAACTCCAAAGGAAATATAATTGGTAGAGGTACAGTTTCTTGCAATAATGTTCAATTTCTTAATGTTAATCATGTTGACAATCTACATTTTAATTTGTTAAGTGTTCGCCAATTGTGTAAAAATGGTATAACTGTTGTCTTCGAAGAAGATTCTTGTAAAATCATAAAAAATGGTAAAGTTCTTTTAAATGGTTTTGTAAAAGGAAATTTATATATTTGTAAAACTGTTGTATCTGAAAATGTATGCTTATCTTCTATTAATGATGTTTCTACTTTATGGCATAGGCGTTTAGGTCACGCTAATCTAAGATTAATGCAAAACTTAAAAAATAAGGAGCTTGTGAGTGACCTGCCAAAATTAAAGTTTGATAATCATTTTTGTGATGCTTGTCGTGTCGGCAAACAACATCACGTTTCTCATAAATCAAAAAATGTTATTTCTACTCAAAGAGTTTTAGAACTTTTACATATGGATCTTTTTGGCCCGATGGCTATTCAAAGTTTTGGAGGAAATTTTTATACTTTGGTTATTGTGGATGATTATTCCCGTTATACTTGGACTTTATTTTTGAGACATAAAAATGAGGCTTTTGAAAAGTTTAAAATTTTAGGAAAACGAATTCAAAACCAACAAGGTTGTACGATTGTTTCCATACGTACGGACCATGGACGAGAATTCGATAATGATGTACAATTTGGTGTCTTTTGTGATAAACATGGTATAACTCATAACTTTTCGGCTCCTCGAACTCCTCAGTCAAACGGGGTTGTTGAAAGGAAAAATCGAACGTTGCAAGAAATGAGTAGAACCATGCTAAACGAACATCAAGTTCCCCAAAAGTTTTGGTGTGATGCCGTTGCTACCGCGACCTATGTGCTTAACCGTGTCCTAATTAGAGGTATCCTAAATAAGACACCCTATGAACTTTACCGTGGTAGAAAACCTTCCCTAGCTCACCTGAAAGTTTTTGGTTGTAAATGTTTCATTTTAAACACCAAATCCTACTTAACCAAATTTGACCCTAAAGCCTATGAAGGAGTGTTCCTAGGTTACTCTTGGAATAGCAAAGCCTATAGAATCCTAAATAAGGAGACCATGGTAGTAGAAGAATCCTTAAATGTTAGCTTTGACGAGAGTCCTCCCAAACCGAGTGCACCCTTAGCAAATGACAATGTTTGTGAAGGAAATGTCTTAGCCCAACAACTTAGTACCTTGGATTTAGGTACCCAACCTTCCACAAATAATATCGAAACTAGTGATGCCCCTCCTTGTTTTATTCCACAAGGTGTAGATGATCCTAACCTTAGAACCGCTCGAGGCCATCCCGTAGATCAAATTATAGGTGACCTAAACCAAAGGACAACTAGATCACAAATCCATACCCATTGTGCTTTCCATGCCTTTATCTCAACCATAGAACCTAAAACCATAGATGAAGCTTTAGGTGATGAGGATTGGATATTGGCCATGCAAGAAGAGTTAAACCAATTTACTAGGAATGATGTGTGGGACTTAGTGCCTAGCCCTAGTAGTCAAACCATTATTGGCACAAGATGGGTCTTCCGTAACAAGGTAGACGAGAACGGTGGAGTCACACGGAACAAGGCACGTTTAGTTGCCAAGGGGTACAGTCAACAAGAAGGTATAGATTATGACGAAACCTTTGCACCAGTTGCAAGGTTGGAGTCTATTCGAATGCTTCTCGCTTTTGCAAATGCTAAAGATTTTAAATTATTTCAAATGGATGTTAAAAGTGCTTTCTTAAATGGTATTATAAATGAGGAGGTATACGTTTCTCAACCTCCCGGTTTTGAAAGTTTTGAAAACCCGACACATGTTTATAAATTGAAAAAGGCGCTTTATGGTTTAAAGCAGGCTCCGCGTGCGTGGTATGATAGATTAAAAACCTTTTTAATTTCTAGTGGTTATATTATGGGTAAAATAGATAATACTTTATTTGTGAAATATGTTCAAAATGATATTGTGGTTGTGCAAGTATATGTTGATGATATTATTTTTGGTTCCACTAATGAAAAACTGTGTAATGAATTTTCTGCGAAAATGACAAGCGAGTTTGAAATGAGCATGATGGGAGAGTTAAAATACTTCTTAGGATTGCAAATAAAACAATGTGAAACTGGTATTTTTATTAGTCAATCTAAATATTGTAAAGATATGTTGAAAAAGTTTAACTTTGAAAATGTCAAATCCGTTGAAACTCCAATGACCACAAACTTACAATTATCTCGTGACGAGGAGGGAAACGATTTTAATGAAAAGATTTATCGTGGTATGATTGGTAGTTTATTATATTTAACTGCTAGTAGACCTGATATTATGTTTAGTGTATGTTTATGTGCTCGCTTTCAATCTTCACCTAAACAAACTCACTATGAAGCTGTCAAGCGTATTTTTCGATATTTACGAGGTACTACTAATCTTGGCTTATGGTACGCAAAGAAACCCGAGTTAGAAGTAACGTGTTTCGCCGATTCCGATCTTGGTGGATCTATTGTTGACCGAAAGAGTACTAGTGGGGTATGTGCCTTTATAGGTCTCTCACTTGTGTCTTGGTTCTCTAAGAAACAACAATCCGTAGCTTTGTCTACAACCGAAGCGGAATATGTAGCCGCCGCAAGAGCGTGTGCTCAAGTCCTTTGGATGAAACACACACTTACCGATTTTGAGGTACTTCTAACCAAAATTCCAATTATGTGTGATAACTCAAGTGCTATAAACTTAAGCAAAAATCCCGTTTTACACTCTCGTACAAAACATATTGAATTGAGACATCTTTTTTTACGAGATAATGTTCAAAAAGGCAAAATCGTGCTTGAAAAGGTTGATTCGGAAGATAATTTGGCCGATATTTTCACTAAAGCTCTAAACAAGAAGGCGTTCTTTAAATTAAGACTTGGTTTAGGCATGCTTGAGTATAACCCTTGATAAATACTAACTCTCAAATATTTCATATTTTGAGGGGGAGCATCTTTTGAGGGGGAGCATAAGCGACTTTCTTAAACCCTTTTTGCTTCGACAAAAGGGGGAGAGAAACCGAGTATGCTCTCGTGTTTAGCGTTGTGTTTGTCATCATCAAAAAGGGGGAGATTGTTGGTGCAAGTGTACCCAGCTTTAATATTAAGATATATTTTTGGTACACATAAAATCACATCTCCATATTTATTTTGATGATTACAAAACACACCGCATTATTTGTTATCTAATATTTTATCTGAGTGTGCAGTTATTAAATGATCTCGATAATTTTTTAATCTGAAGAATCCAAGTCTGAAGAGTTTCGTCATTTTATTTTAAAATGATAAACACCCTAAAATATTTTATCACTTGGATATTTCGTATCTATATAAATATATTTGAATCAAATATATATATAATATATATATTTTTTTTATTAAATATATATATAAATCGCATGATATATATATATATATATATATGTTATTTTATTAAAATCAAATCTCTGCTACTGTTCATCATTAAATGCAAAGAGTGTTCAGCCGAAAGAAGTCTTCCAGCGCAACTGCCCTTTTGTACGACTGTCAGGCGGTATACCGCCAAGGTCCACGCGGTATACCGCGATACTGTTCACCCATCAGTTCTTCTGCATATGAAGCTTCTCTTGTCAGGAACCTTTTCAGGCGGTATACCGCCGTGTGCAACGCGGTATACCGCGGGTACCATATACCGTTTGTTTTTGCAGGGTTGACCCTCTCCTCTGCAGTGTACTTTTTCTGACGCAGGTATACCGCGATGGAAAGCCGGTATACCGCGAAAGCTTCTGCCCTGTTGCTCATCCAGTATAAATATCATGCAACCACCAGCCTTCAATGATACACCAACTTCAGCAATAAATTCTCCCTCAGCATTTGATTATTATTCTGCTGCCTTCTTACTCACACTAAATCACTTAAACTGATAAAATTAATTTTTGAGTAAGAAATCTTGAGTTGATAGCAGATTAAAATCTCTCGATTAGTTGAATCAGCAACACAACTCAAGTGATCAAACTCTCTAAAAATATCCAAGTGATAAACCTTATTCAAGAGTGATTATTCATATTAAAATTATACCCTCTTGTAAGTGTTTGAATAAGAGTGAGTGATCCACATTAATCTCTCAAAGTAGAGTGATTCGCGTTTGTTGTATTAAGGTTTGTGTTTCTACCGTAAAGAACACGTTTCGTATTGGATCTCCGAGAAGTGTTATTTTCTCGAGGTGGACTAGCCAACTTTGTGTTTGGTGAACCACTTTAAAAATTCCGTTGTCAAGTATTCTCTTTCCCTTATCTATTTACATTTCCGCTGTGCATTTAAATTATATCTGTTTATATAATTGTTGTATACTTATTTATTTATACTCTGCTTTATTTATTCTGTATTTATTTGTAAAAAGAATTTTTGAAAGTAAAAGATTTAAAATACAACCTCTCCCCCCCCTTAGGTTGTCTAACAGGGTGTTATCTTATCGTTACATTTTTAGAGATTATGCTCTTAAAGGTCCATAAGCTCATTCTTTTGTAACCAAAAGAAGTAGAAAGGATGTGCTTGTGTATATGTTAAAGGGAACAATTTAGGCATGCATAACATATTTACATGCATTTCTTCCCATAAAATCACCCAGGTTGAGTGTTTTTCTTGTTCTACTTATTTCAACTGTTGTGGTTGCTTGATGCAATTGTGTAATTTTCTAGGCTGAAAGTCGAGCTCATAGGCGTGGTCAAACTAAAGTAGTCAACGTTTATATATTTTGTGACAAGGTGCTCATAGCCTCATACTCATCTATCAATTTTTGGAATTTATTTTTGGTTAGTTGAATCTCATTCAGATGGTTCAATCTCCACGTGCTTCGATCTCCAACATTTCTTGTAGATTTGTACATGAGATATAAGTGCTAGAAAAGCAATTCATGAAAATTACTTTTGCAGGTCGAAGATATTTCTTTACTTGAAACGGTTGATGGAAGTCACAGAAAAGAGAATTTATTATCGCATATAAATCTATGTATGTAAATATTTTAATAGTCCAACCATTTATAGGGATTGCTAAAAGGAGGAAGTAAAAAGCTTGGTACATCGCTCGATGAAATAAGCCACCCCCTACCCCCAGATGCTGTATGGAAGAGTGTTTCTCTCTTTCACCGAAAAAAAGAGAGATACTACCTGCAGGGGTGTGGACAGATGAGCCACTCTGTAAACTGTGTCAAAAAGTTTGCAAGTAAGCCGAGTTACAGTTAACGTAAAAAAAATTACATTAGAATATCGCTTAAGAACCAAGTCTAATCACATTTCCAGGAAGAAGAGTGCCAAGGAACCAACTATTCATGTTCTTTTTTTATGATGAATGTCGTTGATAACGTTCTCGAATGGAAGCAAGCGATAACGTTGCTTAAATATGTATTCGGTATCAAATGAGAATCGAATTTTGAGAACGTAGGAACCAACTATTCATGTTTTTTTTATGATGAATGTCGTGAACTCGTGATGAAAGTTACTCATCATGAAAATGCATGAAATTCATGATGAAAATGCACGATACACTGCAACAAAATCCGGTTTACAAGACGCCAAAAATGTCTAAGTGTCATTTAAACAAATTAATAGGACACTTTCTTAAAAAACTTGTCAAGCCCTTGTAATCTTATTTTAACACTTTTAATAGGCCGCACAAATGAGTCTATTTTTATCTAAAAAGACAAATTTATCCATACAGGACTTAATGAAAAATCTGGTAAACAGCCCCCAAGTCCTTTATGGATAAAGCTATATGCATGGATTTATTTGTCTGTATAGATTGAAAAGGTTTTTGTTTAGGAGGATCTTTTCATAGACGGAAGGAGTGTATTTTTGAATCGGGAGGGGTAGGTTTGGAAAAGATTTTCTTACAACATAAAACTCCTCCTAAAAGCTTACCTAATAAGCTACTGTCTATGTCATTAAGCCACTATCAAACAGTAGTCATGTTGACCGAATAAGTTGCGAGTCCCACTAGGCTCATTAAACTGCTAACTAACAGGCCCTTAGACAGTTTTTACTTCCAATAAACTCGATTTTGATGTAGTGATACTAATAATGAAAATGCACGATATTATGATTAATGAAAACACATGATATTCAACGATATCTATGATTATTTAGGGTTATTCACGTGAAAGCAATAATAAAAATACAAAACCAGAAGCAGTCGTCGATAAAAGTCGAGAAAGCAAACGACAAGTTTTCTTAGTTTTTCTTCTTGAGGTGATGAAATGAGATCAAACGATGCGCTCTAACTCCCTTGCGTAACTGAGAGTCTGGTTTATAAGTTGGAGAGATGGAATCTCCTTGCATGGTGCAGAATCTTTGGCCTTCTGGAACACCACTGATCCATTCTTTACCTCCCATTCTCGATGCTCCTGCAGTTTCCATTTCAACATATCATATTCGAATTCATATTCAGACTTGAGAAATATTATTAAAAAATCCACATGAAAATTTGATGAGTGAGTTCTAGATGGTGTGTACCTCTTTGATGTATTCGAAAAGTTCTTGGTCGGTGGAAAGCAATAGCATTTGTCGGGCATCTTTAACAGTAAGAGAATCGTATGCCTTCTCACTGCACCCGGCAATCTCATCCCTGCACCAAATCAATTTATTAACGACTAATAATTGTAAAAATGGAGTTATTTGCATCTATAACTATTAATCTTGTTCTATAATGTAGGCAACTGACATAAAGTTACTGGCCAGCAGTTTAATGAGAGCTTAATGGGACTCACAACTTCTTCGATCAGCTATACATGACTGTTTGTAGTGGATTAATGATATAGAAAGTAGCTTATTCGGTAAGCTTCTAGAGAGAAGCTTTATGTAGAAAGCCAAGTTTTTACCAAACCTACCCCTCACAATTAAAAAAACACGCTCCTTCCATCTATATAAATAAAACGCTCCCAAACAAAAGATCTATACAGACAGATTAATCCAGACTACTTTATCCATATAGGACTTAGAGGTGGGTTTGTTTACTTTTTTTACTTAGGCAAAAAGACCCGGTTGGATTATTTTTGGTATTAAATTGTTTGAGGTGACTTAATGGGGACAAATGAGGGGTTCTGGCTTGTTCCATAAAGCCATTTTAGCCCCTAAATCAAGCAATTCTAACCTGACTGTCCTTGCCAACAGATCCATGAAGTAAACGTAAGTTTCATGAGGTACTGTTTGTCTAGCACTCAAAACGCGGTTGTAAGCCCCTTCCATGAACGATTGTTCGAGCTCAACTGCATGTTTGATACACGGGTTTTCAAGAGCGATGGCGGAAAGCAGCTCTAATTCAGTGTGAAACTCAGCAATTCTGTTTTGTACAAGGAGTCTTAAAAGGTTGAGACCTAAGATCGGGTACTCCTGGGGGGATTGTGGGAGACGGCCACTGTTCCAACAAAAACAAGATTAAAATTATAACCAACGTTTTATGAAGGAAATGGTACGTAAGTATACAAATGGTATCAAATCAAAAGGCTAAAACAATGGTTCTTTAAAGCAGACGCGCTTAAAGTTTATTTCTTCCAAACCCAGACAAAAAGACCATTCTTACCCTGCATCTGTGTAGTAAGGCTTCAGCTGAAAAAAATCTCTCTCAAATGCATCTTGATCTTCCATCTTTACACTAAGCACAACAGCATGCTCGTAAATATCCCCTGAAATTGTCAAAAATAGATTTTATAAGCGGCAAATGTGCATGGGAGAGTTATTTACAAACTATAATATTGGGTTTATTATGCTAAATAAGAGTCGAATGAAAAAGCCCCATACGAATTAGTTTTAAATTAGGTGTTGATTAGTTTAATAAATTTCCTATTTCATTTGGGGTTTCTTTAGTTCCTTAGTCATGAAGGACTAATTTTGTAAAGGCTATAAAAGCTAAGCCTTGGCCGAATTTTTGAGTGAAGTTCGACGTTCCCTAAAGAGTTGTTTGCTTTTATCTGTGTTCTTGCACGAAAAAACATGCTTTAAAAAACATTCATGGATTAATCACCCTCTTTTACCTTTCAGTCAATTTAATAGTTTCCTATCACCTAAAGAATAGAGGCATCTCCTAATCCTCATTCAATTTATTCTAATTTTTTTATCATTCTAAGCAATCAGATTTCTACCCTTTCTTAGGGGTTGTTGCTGAATTTACTATTGGGGGTTTCAAGGTGGTGCTTTGAAGGTTCAAATACATAAAGGATTCCAAGCTTATTCTTAATGATTCCATATCAGAAGGTGACAGTTACAATATGATACACTTCACCAATGAGCTTCTACTATACAAGCTTCATCAATGTATATGAATAACATCAAAATCAAACCTACTTAGAGTTCACATGGATCATCTCCTGCAAACATTTTATTGTATGCATAAACAATAAACATTAAAGGATCGCTACATAATAAGTATGAGAGAAATGGCAATGAAATACAAGATACTGAATACTTACTTGCTAGAGTTAACTCTTGAATTGCATTAGGAGTTTCTTCAAATAATGGAGGGAGGCTTTTAAATTCTATCAGCAGGATCTGCAAGTTACGAATCAAGACGGATTATACACTGCTGATATGTAAGACCCTGTGGTCCCATCCAGTTGACATAACTTGTTTAAGTTAATACTCAATTGGCAAGGAAATTCAAGCCTCATGGCATATGTTAGACCAAAATATCATGAAATCTCCAATTCAGGTAGCTAAATTTTGACCGATTAGCTTTAACTAAAAAACCTGGTATGAATGATGAATCTAGTATTTACAAAGTACAAACAAATCACTTATTCATAACTACTTCCTCAATATAATTATGCCAACCAGTCAACCACTAACACAAAGAATCTTGAAATAGACAGGACTACCTCAATGCTTTAGTCTTAACCCCACAATTGGATTTAATCTTATCTCACTATGTATCATATTGTTACAAATCTCTCATGCAGTGACTACTCAAAGTGTTATAATTGTTGATAGTGACAGAATGGTGAAGAGATGATATATATTTCCAAACAATTGTTGAACATCCCTTGGTAGAGTTATCCAACTATAGGTTCTAACAGGCCCGTTCTTTGACATGTTAAATTTGGGCTTCAGAACAGGCCCCCAAAATGTTGGAGCCCAATTTTCACATCTGTTTGGGGCTGTTTTGGAAGCGATAGCGGCTAGTCGGCAACGATTCAAAAAAATACTCCTCGATCTTCTTATTATTTCGATTTCCGATTCAACGATTGAAATCCCCAAACTGCTCAGAATAAATTGGTGTTTAATGATTTGGTTTCAGATACCCAACAACAACGAGAGCGATTGGATTTTAGGCGATTTTTGTATAATATGTTTGGTTTAGTTCTCAGATTTCAATCTTCGAAATCTGAGAAAACTAGGTCTGGGAGATATGCTTAAATCATAATACGACTGGTTAGTGGCTTTGGTTTATCGATTATCATCAAAGATTCCTCGTCCAATGATTGTAATTTCTATATCACTAGAAGTTATATGTTCGACTGTTTGTTGAGTTCTAAAACTAGAGCAGTTCAGCAGGAGTGCAAGAACAAGACAGTATCCAGAACGCCCAGGTTTTGTAAATTTCATTTTTTTTAGAAGTCTTTTTGTTTCTCATGTTGATTGCTATTACAGTAGCACAAGTCTTGAAATTTCAAAACTTTAACTTCTAATCGGAAGCAATGGATAGAATCTGGCTTCAACATCTCCTTTCAATTTTAAGTAATAAAGTAATCAAGATTGTGATGACTGATAAGAACATTGGTTTCAATTGACAATTTTTATCCAAGCAATTGAGTTTTACAAGACTTTTCAGAAGTCAGAATATAACAGTTTTAAGGTTTATGCCATTTACGAAACGCTTACTTGGGTAAGCGCTGACCGAGAATCTTACCCCGTAAGAGCCAAGGCAAGGACCAAGAGTTTACTCGGTAAGTGAGGGAGAAGACTCTTACCACCGTTAGCACTTACCGAGAAAATTGTTGCATACGATACCATTTTGGTGGACTAAAATCTTACACGAGTAAGCGTATGGTAAACAGCCCCTAATTGTTTCATATTGTTTATTAATTGTTCGAATTGTGTTCAAATTGTTTAGGTTTGGTTTAAATTGTCGAAATCTTAGAATTAGGTTCATTTGTTCAAATTGTTAATTGTTTAAATTATGTGCATACTTCATATCTTTTAGGTTCGAACTCATAATATATATATTCATATATATATATATATGTGTGTGTGTGTGTGTGTGTGTGTGTTATCTCTTACAGTGTAATCAAAATCTTATGGGACTTGGAGGAACAAACATAAATAACGCTCTTATGCAATAGTAGTACTTGTTTAGGTTCAAAATATATACTTTTATCTATTATATTTTTGTCGTCCAATCGACTTATATTTTATACAGATATAACAGGCCTCCAAAAAGATTGGAACGGCCCTGGGTTCTAACACTTTTTGACAATAAAACATTCACATGTCATGATTTTTGAGTATCAACTTGTTATAAGTATAACATGTCATAGACTATCCTAATTCACGTCAATCGTTCTAGGTTTTCTTTCACTGAAACAACCAAGGAAATAACCTGATCCATATTCATAAAATTGATTTCTGGGTGTTCGATAGCAAGCAAATTTGCATAAGAAAAACTTTCACCATTCATCATTGTCCTCAAAACTTAGCTCAAATAACTCCTTACAATCTGCAATAGCACCTTAAGTATATGACATGCATCTAAATTATAAAAGAATAATACCACAGCTTAGATCTCAATTCTGGATTTTTTTTTTCTTTGTCCAGGTAACATCAACATCAGCTGAATATAAATCTCAATTTGGGCTAATGAATTTACTTAACTTGTAATTTAAATCAAACATAGATGCATAATAAAAATGGAAAAGAGCTCAAAAAACGACTAGTGTAATTAGGGTTTATGATGGATTTGGGGGTACCTTAAGTTGAGAGAGCAATCTCGAACAAGTATCGAAATCTTTGCGTACTAATGCAGCTTTGAATCGCTCGAAGAGCTGTGAGACCTCGGTTAACTTAGGATTCATACCTTCTCCAAAACTGATCTCTCTCCCTTTTCTCTTTCGGTGTTTGCTTCTTGTTCTGCTACCCTTCTTCCCAAGAAAGCTATATATATATATATAAAAGCAAGATGAGGAGTTGCTTATGTGGCATCATGAGAAGCATGCATTCACATTTCTCTATTTTCTCATAATTTTGATTTTTTTACATAAAAAGCTTCTCACAAATGACCATTCTACCCTTAAATAAAAATTATGTATTTCATTGTATGAAGGTTTCTTTGGTAATTTCATTTTCAATTAAATTAGCTTTAATTTCCAAACTATCTCAATTATTAGAGACATTAATTTTAGTCTCTTCATCTTTCCATTTATTAATTAGAGAAACTACAACAGACTAATATATAAACTACAACCTAATGCTCCATAACATGAAATTAACAACTCTTATGTTCTATACTATATTCTACTAGGTTTGTATGACTTTTTATTTTCCTTTCTTTATGTTACCAACCATTCATTTTCCTTTCTTTATTTTAATTAGTCATTCATTTCCCATATTTAAACATAAGTGTTTTCTTTTGTTATGTTATTGGTGTTTTAACCATTTGTTATTCAACAAACTACCTTTCACTTTCTCCCTCTAACACATTTCTCTCCTAAATTTGCAATGTTAAAAGATTAATCTTTGTTATCGATATTTGTTCATTGTTGAGTTATTTGTTACTGTATTGACTTCAAGTGTCCTTTATGTTGTCTTTTTTGTAGTAAGTGACAAGGGAAACAAGCTATCTACGTATGTCAAAGAACATCAAAGTTTTATCATCAAATCACATATATTATTATTACATGTAAGTATTTCATTTGAGTACTACTTCAAGTACAATGTATTATTGATTTCTTCTGATTTGTAGTTTCGTGATTTATTGCTACCTTAATTCTCATTTTTATGTCACTTTTCCGGAATGTAACCCACAATGCTAAAAAACATTTGAGTATTGATTATTTTGATATTACATTATTACTCGCATGGGACAACAAATCTTCGTTTTTATATTCGTTTCTTGATTTGATTCGAGTGTTCATTTGAAAAATCCATGTTCGAACTGACTAACATTCTTCGAATTTGTTTTCTTGGCCTCCAATTATTTTGAATTATGTTAAAAGTTAGATCGATTTCATTTTGTGAATTTTTTTGCTTCATTAACTTGTAAGTTTCAACATCAACTTTTTGCTACAATTTAACGAGATTGATACCATTATTAACGATGTATCCAAGACGATCAATTTAGAAAATGAAGTTGATGAATCACATTTAAAAAACGGATTGACAATGCTATGTAAACGTGTTCACGTGACTCATGCATCAATACAAACTTTGACCCAAACTATTAAAAAATTAAGGAATTGATCATAAAAGAGAAAAAAATATTGGAAGAAAATCAATGACTAAATAAAAAAATGTGGATTCTTGATAAAAAGATCTCTTAGAATCTAAAGAATTCTACGTTTTTTGTTATAACAATTTAATAATATTGATAAATATAAACACTTTATTACACTTTTCACGTATTGTCATATTTTTTTAAAAGATGATTACAATTGTTGAAATAATCATATTATTTGTTTTTTTATATAAAGATTCTTTAAATTACCTATTTTAATGATAATACAAAAATTTAATAATGTAATTTTATTTGGTAATTGTTGAAACAATTTGTATGTGTGTTGTTTCCGTTTAAATAAGTATAGAAGATCTATTCTAAATCTAAATGTTTTTAATTTTTATTTATTGTAGTCTCGAGCCTTGGTTATCTGATATCTTCTACTACTTTGTATTTTGTTTTATTTTTCAATTTATGTTATTTTTTGTAATGATTTATTTTAAACGACCTTCATTAATGTTATATATATATATTTAAATTTTAGTTATTACTAATAATTTATCTCACACATCCAACATATTTCATAATTCTATTAACTAAATAATTTTAAAGCATCAATATTTAAAATAAATCATTGTATATGTATTTGCAACATATCCCATATCTATGAAAATAATAACAACAATTTTCATAGTTTTGTTAACATAAAAGTTAAGTTGTATGTCTCGATAAATAAGTATGTTTGAGGGGTGTTAGGGATAAAATCAGGTTGATATGGATTTTATTTCCCTCTTGGCTGCTGTTATTGTGGAGTAGTTTTTGGGTGTTGGTTTCAAATCCTTGGGATCAGTTTTTTTGGAATTTGTTTGGAAGGTAAAAGGATGGTTCTATTTGGGTGCAGCTGATTTGGGTCTTTGGAATCAAGCTTTAATTTTTCGGTGGTTTCTACAACAGATTTGTGATTGGTTGGTCTGGATCAGATCCTTGTTTAGAGTTGCTGTTGATTCTAAACCCCTTAACCAATTTTGTTTTATGTTGATGTTCATGTTTAGCTACTGTGTAGTATTTGCTTGGAATCAATTTAAAAGATGCTTGGTTGGACCGAGGATTGATGAGTTAATGTTGGAATTATGGAGTTTTGGAAGTATCGTCGATCTTTGGATAAGGCTTTGTGAAGTTTGGTTAGAGCTTTGGATAAGCTATGTTTATTGTGGGTTAGAGCTTTGGATAAGGCTTTTATGGAGTTAGGAGTTTTTTTGGATTTGCCTGGACAAATAGTAGGTCCCTGGTATACATTCTGTTATGTATTAAACTTACGGTTATCCCTTCCCACACCTGTTAGTATCGGATATCGGTGATATATCGATCCAAGAATATCGGTTCATATAATATTTCTTAGAAATATATATATATATATATATATATATATATATATATATATATACGCATCCATAAACATATGATATGCATTAATTAAAATTTAAAAACATAATTCGACATCAAAACATCAACGTAAATAAGGTGTTAAGGTTTCACAAAACAAAAGAGGACAAGTGTTCATGAATGAAACGAGCTAAGAAGCAACTCAGCAAGAAGGCAAGAATCAAGATAGACCTGTGGCTTGGTTCGTGAACAGAAGAAAGAATCTGATGTGGCTTTGATCGTGATCGTGGCTGGAAGAACAACAACAGTGATTTGTTGGCTTGGTTCATGAACAGCAGAGAAGAAAGAATCTGCTGGGCTGCTGTCTTCGTTCGTGAAAAGAAGAAGTGAAGAACAGAAGAGGTGCTTTTACGAACCGGAAGAAAAGAGGAAGAGCATTGATCTAAAAAAGACTAAAAGAGGAAGAGGAAAAGGAGCATTAAAAACCTAATTTACTGAATCAGTAAAAAATTAAAAAAATAAAAGAAGCCTTCATTAATAAGCCCACAACGTTAGTAAAGCCCAAAAAAAGTCTAAAAACCCGATATATCGGCCGATATATTGACCAATATCGGTCAATATCGTCGATATATCCGTCAATATCGCCGATATATCGGCCAGCGATATAATCTCCGATATTTTGCACCGATATTTCCTCTTAGGTCCGATATCTCGCCTATAAATCGCCGATATATCGCGATATTAACAGCATAGCTCATCATACTTCCACACTCAAATTAATGCTTCGACTCAGATTTTTTTGTTGCCTTGCATCAGATTGGGAGCAAAAAAGTTTAGTCTCTTCTGGAGTTATAAGGAAGAATCAGATTATCTTAATAAGTTCGGGTCAGGTAGACAGGTATACATTATGTGGATGTTGTTCATTTTGTTTTGGAGCGATGATATGAGCTAAAAGAACCCAGAATTGATTATGTAGATTCAAAATACACCAGAAGAGTTCGCTTCTTTACTCCAAATAAAGAGATGCTTTCTAAGCACAATTTAACCAGAGAGAGAAGTTATGATCACATGCCATTGCTGACCATTCTTTTTAACTATACACAATCAATTTTAGATTATTTTAACTCACATCATCGCAGCAGAATGCAAACAAAAAAAAAAATCTTATAATCCTGTTTAGAGTTGGAATGATGGAATCAACTTTGTAATTTCTTTCTTCTCACAGAGTTATATTGAGATTGGTAAAACTTGCAAAACAACACAACATCATCAGTTTCACAACTCCAGGGGCTTCATATATACTAAAATTTACAAAGCAATAAAGAAAACAATGAAGATTCGTTTCAAAGCTTTCTATTATCTCTTCAGTATTGTTTTTTTATCCTCCAAAAGATCCACTTCATTTGAAGTAAGCTAACCATCTGACTACCATCAAACACTTAATTTAACACAAAAAATCGCAATAAACGTGTTTCAGATCCGATGAACCAGACATAATCCATGTAACAATTGCAGTAAACCGAAGAAACCAAACATAAACGCAATCATTTCCAAACAACGCATATCAATCAATAGACTAAATAACCATCGTAAAGATCAAAAGCAGTTATGAATCAAAGAGCAACTACTTCTTAATAATCGATCGGAATGCAGAAAGTTATAGGGAGAAAAGAAGCTCACAATTGCGGTAGAAATTGACGTGAACGCCTTTGAGAAAGCAGAATGAAGTCGAAGTAGCAAGAAATCCGCTTGATTTGCTTCTTTGGCTATACAGGGTAGTAGAAAGCCCCCTACATCTAGAAACCCTAATTCCGAGTATTCAGTTTTCTCTTGTTTTTGAGGAGAACTATGGGCCCAAATGAAGGATAAATGTAGGTTGGGCCTTTTTGATAAAGATAGTACCCGAGCCCAAGTAATTTAATTGATATATTTGTATGAAAATTTTTAAAAGTAATTTTTTTTGTTATTTTGTGGTTTGCTCGGTTTTGTTTCTAAAATAAACTAGAATGAGAACCGTGCTATGTGCGGTAGTGTAAGTATGTTGGGTATTAATGTATAAACTGCACATATAAAAAAACTAAATGTTAAATAATACAATCAATAAACTTTTTACATCCCGGAAGATAAATAATGGAAGTGTCATGCATATTGCAAAAGACACGATCATAATCGTTCTTATCATTTTCAGAGTTAAGAAATTCATCGGCACACGTCTTTCTCATAGTGGGTGTTGAAGGCATACTGAAAATGAGAGAACTTCGTGTTCTTGATCCTGCAACATCAAAATATGATTACCAAATTAAAGTTTGGAAAAATATAAAACAATAAATTTGTAGAAAATCGTAATTACATATGCAAGTGGAATGGGTATGTAGGTATGACCGACTTCGGGGTAATTCAAATCTCATCCATGATTATGTAATTCATTAGGTATAAGTGTATAATCTTTCCTTTTAGTCCAAATTTGGGATAAATATAATGTAAAATTCATTGCATAAAAGATAATAAAATGTCATAATTGCATACTACCATCTATAGGAAACATAATTGTGATCATGAAATTAATGAAATACCAAATGAGATGAATCAATCGTTTTCTTTTATAATTGTAAATCATAATTGCATACTACCATCCTGAAATAACCCTAACTTCTCTTCTTTCTTTTATAACAAAAAATAAAATGATTTAGTATCAAATATCAATTATGAAGTTAAGAGATTAGTTCGTTCTACAATTAAGATGAACTGATAATGGTGGTCTGAATTGGTTACTTAACATGCTTCTCAGCTTTGGAAACCATGGAAGGTGAAAGAATGGCTCCTTCCTTGGACAGGTCAAAGAGGCATCCGGTGCCACACCCAGCATCACACACACGAACGCCTCGAAACGGATGTCCCTGTTAATAAGTTATGCCACAAAAACATGAAAGATGAAATGAGTCTTGAGTTTTGGTTTTGCCCCCAAAATAATACTTCTCATGCAATTGTTGTCATTCTGTTAATCTTTAAGAAACCAACAAACCAGTAAATCCCACCCAAAGTAGGGTCTAAATTCTAGAGGGGCAGATGTATGTAGACTTGACGTCTACCCAAAACGGGAGCGACTTTTTATGTGAAGACCTTGGTGTTTGTAAGAGTGTGAGCAAACAGATACATTTCTAAAAATTACTCCCGATAATCATAAAATATGTTTAACAAACTATTAATGTTAGAAAAAAAAGTGTTACATTAAATCTTAAACATAACTTCATTCTTTTCTATGAATTATTTCAGACACCTAATGAGGTCTTAATCTCATATACGTGTAGTAGATAGTTAATCAGATGGTGTTCCCTTCCCAGGCTCCCATCAGGATTTAGTGAGATGCATGCCAAGGTTATACAAACTCTTTCCAATATTAGATAAATATATCTATGTCTGCAGTTGTGTTCAATACTTTTCCATGAAGCAGTCCTGATGAATTTGAATGTGGAAGATGGTCTTGTAAAAAAACAGACAACTACAATATTATAAATAACAATACATGTGTGTGTGTGTGTATATATATATGTGGAGCGAGAGATATAACAATATGTGTGTGTGGAGCGAGAGATATGGATATAGCAGTAAGACCTTGGTAGAACCCATATCATTCCTCTTGGCAGCCTCTCGGGTTGCTTTCGGAACATTCTTCTCCTGTATGTATATCTAAAAAACAATCAATATCAATATGCTAATCGAGTCTACAATTTTACAACTTTAAAAAACTACAAATTTCTACAAACGTGAAAAGGGAAATTAAATTACCACACGTAATAGTTGTTGCAGATTAGGTTTCGGCATGAACATGTTCCTCACTTTCTACAACAAAGATAGAGAATTATAAACCATCATTATGTTCAGCTTGATTAAAGAGTTCTCTAAAATATATGAGAAATTATGCACCATAACATTTTCCTTCTACTATTCATTATAACTTTCTCAAGAAAAGGATTATGGTAATTTTTTTTACAATGATACATCAATCCAAATGGCCCACCAATTTTACACAAAAAAGTAAATAAAGGGCAACAAATGAAAAATAACAATGATGTAGATGAACGTACTCTTCACATCTTACAACACTTGTTGTTTACATTTGTTGATGTGTAGTGAACTAAGATTCAAGTTAGCTGCTTTGTCACCTATTTGATCTTATTTCCATCAACTATTGTTAGCTAGGCTTCATTAGAAATCCATTTACACTAATTTTTGTCACCAACAATTTTGATCATCTCCGAATAAGTTCAGTTAGCTATCCTTCACTATTCCATGTTAGGAATTTAGCTCCACATTCTATACCAAAAGATATGAATTTAGCTATGAATTTAGAACATAACTCCAATTTATATTTCAAAAAAATGATCCCTGAATTATGTTTCCTTGACTATATCAACTGCATTTCCACATTACAGAAAAATGAAATACCATAGGAACAACATGAAGATATGTTTAGTTGAAAAAATGCTTGCTGAACTTCATAAAAGTATATCCCAAACATGTGCATTTTATCTAGAGGTCACTATTACTTTGAATCATTAAGATAGAATTATACCTGATGAAAGGGTTGAGACTGGTAATCCCATATGCAGATTGTCCCTGAATACAAACTTGTGAGGATTATATGAGAAGACAAAAGTACCCATGTCCTTAAATAAGCAAATTGTAAGCCAAATGTATCATCTATATTTTAGCATATAAATTCCTAACTGCTATTAATGCTCTTGTCTTCCCCATCAGAAATGGAGTGTCAGTGTGTCATACAGTATACAACATGGCATACATGCGATCTTCACTATATCGATTCAACTTACCAGATCTCCCAGTGAATTATTAGGATTATTGCCTGGTTCTTGGACCAATGACCTAATATTCCACTCTTTTGCAAGAGTAACAACAGTAATACAAACTTGTGAGGATTATATGAGAAGACAAAAGTACCCATATCCTTAAATAAGCAAATTGTAAGCCAAATGTATCATCTATATTTTAGCATATAAATTCCTAACTGCTATTAATGCTCTTGTCTTCCCCATCAGAAATAGAGTGTCAGTGTGTCGTACAGTATACAACATGGCATACATGCGATCTTCACTATATCGATGCAACTTACCAGATCTCCCAGTGAATTATTAGGATTATTGCCTGGTTCTTGGACCAATGACCTAATATTCCACTCTTTTGCAAGAGTAACAACAGTATAAACTAGACAACTTACTAAATGAAGCTGACTGTGCCATATGTTGAATAGATTGAACCCAGAAAATGAACCATAAAATTCGCAAAGGGAATGAGGAAAAGGGTACTACTTGCATATGCTTGTGAATATACATAGTGTAGCTCAGGTCGCAGGAATTTACGCTCATAAGACTGTTGAATACATACAGATTTGGGTTGATTTTATGAGCACTTAACCCCTGCACCAAATCCACAGAAACAACACAGTATAAGGGGAGAGAACTTTACTAAAATCATACAGTCAAGACATAATCCTCAACAATTTTCTATCAATAAAATGAAGAGGACGACGAACCTCAATCGAATTAGAACCCTAGTGGATTATGAGGAGAATAGACGATGATGACCTTACAGGTTTTTGCTGGTTGAGTCGACCCAGTTTTTTAGATCTTTTTGGCCTTCTTCCTGTTTTTTCTGGTCGGAGGACCCAAAGATGCTAGCGCAATCCGTCTTCTCTGCATTCTCCATTGTTGACGTTCACCAAAAGGAGACCAAAGATTATTAGGCGTATTGTGGAAAGTGAAGAGATAACCCTAGTCGGTTTTTTGGAGGAGGAGACGAACGGGTGTTAGGAGGGGAATGAATTGAGAGAGAGAGAGAGAGAGTAAAGGAGAAAAAAGAAAATAGGGGGTTCTGCCCTGAGAAGGTCCCACGTCACGGCCCTTGTTTTTGTTTTTATAAATGTATTGATTGATTGACTAGCCTTTGGTTTGTCCGTTGTGTGACGATTAAATTTGTGTTTTAAGTTAATTATTTTATATTTAATAGTTGTTGAATAACTTTGTGACACATATAATAATTGATAAAAAGAAAACAAAATTTTCACAAATAGGGAATATTATCTTGAAGTTAAAAATATGTCTATTAAGTTTGATATCTATTATAAATGTCGTTACTAAATGAATTTATCAAACGAATACACAATAATTGCATATTTATATTTTTGAAAAATGTTCGAACTCATAATCCAAAAGTCAGTTGATAAGTGATATCTTCTTTTTTCCAAATAATTAAATCTCTTATGATAATTATAAGGATGTTTCGTTGACAGAATAGAATTTGATAGAATCGTAATTCGTCAAATGAATTCGACTTTGAAGTAAAAATTGATATGAAATTGCAAAAAGAAAATCACGACAATTTAATGATTATTTGTATCAAATTTCATACTAATTTCAACAAATTTTATATTAATCACGACACGTTAATTAAATCTCATATACACATTAATTCGTATATATTTATGATATTTAATAATATAATAAATTCAAAAATATTCAATATTGAGCTCATTTCGAATGTATTAACGAAGCGATTACAATGGTATAATTTGTAAAAAAATAGAAATGTTTTTTTAATGCATTTTAGTTCACATACATTATTTATGTTTATATGATAATAATATAAAATTAAATATAAAAAGGTAAGAGATTAAAAGTAAACTACCTACATAATTATAAGGGTACTAAATGTAATTTATAAATTAAAAAAATTGAATTAATGAAAGATTTAAGGAGGAGTGAATGTGAGTGTGCTAATTGAATTTATAATGTAAATTGTGTCCAGATACATGTTTAGGCGGGAAAATACTGAAGTCGACTCACCAGAAGACGACACGTGGCATGCTAGTTACTTATTTATTATATGTATAGATTATCTATGTTATAATATATCAACTGGTTGAGAGGAGAAAGAATACATTTCGTGATGAATACTTTCAATTTTTATTTACATAACAATCAATATGAATAATCTTTTTATTCTCTTTTATTTTATTAGTTTAACATTAATATGTATTTACCATTATTTTTTATTTACAAAACAATCAATATAATATAATTAAAAAAAGTTTTTGTTTACGTTTCATTTTTTTATTTTATACGAGTCTATTTATATAAATTTTATAGTATTAGTTTGACAATTAATTTAATTAAAATATTTTAGCTTTATTTAATATATATTCATTTTCTATTTATATAACAATCAGCAAATTAATATCAATATGCTACTATGAAAAAAGTTAAGGAATGTGTGTAGACATTTTGAGAATGATTGAATTATCGTTTTTTATTATTTATCGAGTTTTTAGTTTTTTAAATTTATACATATATATATATATATATATATATATATATATCATTAAATGATCAAATATTCATGTATTTTCGTATTTAATATATATTAATACACCTCATTATTAATCTAACATTTCATATTCTTTTTCTGATTACCATAAATCAATACATACAAACGAAATAGTTATGACAATTTAATATATTTCAGTATGATATGTACTATTTATTTTTTTATTTACACAACAATCAATACATCAATATCGATATATTATTATAAAAGAAATGCAAAAAAATGTATGTTGAAATTTTGTGAATGCTTGAATTATTGTTTTCTATTATTTATTTTTTTAGTTTTTGTGTAAAGCCCGTGTCCCGGTACGTTTATTAATTAATTTTAATAATTTAAAATGTCTACCTTTATTTGTTTTTGGTTAGTAGTTTGGTGTCAAAAAGGACCAAAAATGTTAGCCTTCGTGCCTTTCGTTATAGATTGTGAAATGAAGTGTAGTTGAGGGGCTAAAGGGGCAATTGTTGGAACTTATGCATGGGTCACGGCCCATGACCGTAATCCCATTCTCGTTTTCCTTTTCTTTTTTTCTTTCCTTATGAATCAAGCAAACCCAAAGCAACTCCAACCCTACGACCCTTCTTCTCGTTTTGCTTGTGTGGTGCGGCCGGAGAAATAGAAGCGAAGAGAGAGTGTTATCGCGAGAAAGAGAGAGAGTCGAGAAGAAGGAATACAGCAGCAGCCTCGCCGCCGCTACTGCCGTCGCCGGAGACCGCCACCACCCGCTGTCGTCGGAGTGATCGAGAGGGAGCGGTTTGGTTGTGGTGGTGAGACGCCGTCGTGAGGTATGTGGTTCTCGTTAGTCTCGTTCTTTTCTTTTCCTTTTCGTTTTTCCGGCGAGACCACCACCGCCGCACGCCGCCGCTGCGGTGGCTATGGGTGGAGGGCGGTGGCAGTGGGTCACACTCTTAGCGTAAACCCCGAATCGTTGGAGCCGCGAACCGTTTATAAAGTTATCTTTTATGAAAATTTTAGTGTGCTGTCCAGTTTTCGCGCGACCATAACTTTTCCGTTGTAACTCCGTTTGAGCCGAAACTGGCGCCCACGGTTCAAGTTCAGGGTCGAGCACGTTTTCCGTGTTTTAGCGGAAAACTGGTTCGGTCTCTAGCTGGGCGAAAAAGTGGTCGCAAGTTCGGTGTTTCGTCATTTTATGTGAAAATTAGTTTTCTGTCCAGTTCGTATTTCGGCCATAACTTTCTCGTCGTAACTCGGTTTGAGGCGATTCTGGTGTCCACGGTTCACATTCTGTGTCGGGCACGTTTTTCGTGTTTTAGCGAAAGGCTGGTTCGGCCCCTAGCTAGGCGGAAAACTTCTGTTTTTACAGCAGGTCGGTAAACCGACAGTGTTGTAATCTGCCACTGTTTTGTCATGGTCATAACTTTCTGCTCGTAACTCGGTTTGGGGTGAAATCGGTGTCAAAAGTTCCCTTTTTGAGTCTAGAAACGTTTCTGTGTTTCGTGCAAAACCCAGTTCGGGACGTAGCATGGGTCGATTTGTCGTTTTATACTGAAAGGTGCTGAATTTCGCTGTTTCATAAACTGTTTTTGTAAAATCCGTAGTAAATTGTAGAAAAATCGTTAGGAGGCGTATAATATGTCCTTGGAACCCTAACTCAGAGTATTTTCTGGTCATGAAATAATATTGGGAATTTTCTGGGTTTAAAGGGGTCGAAACAGGTCCCGAACAGACCTGTTTTGGGTGAACGGAATTTAGTTTTAGTGACGGTTTAAGCGTGTGTCGTGTCATAGGGTCCGGGTCTCGTATTGACACGTTTTAACATGCGTTTAGGTGCTGGGAAGTGACCGTATTTGTGAAGCTTGAATTGTGTTATTAAGCTGGGCGCATTCGAGGTGAGTTCTCTCACTGTGTAGTTATGGGTTGTATGCATGTCATAATAGTTTGTATGTACTATTGTCTTTGTGGTGTGTAATATTTGATTGGTTTGAATGCTTGGTATAAATGTGTTACATTACAATTCGGTGGGACCGAGGCCTCGATGGTACTGAGGTGTTGGTTACATTACAATTCGGTGGGACCGATGCCTCGATGGTACTGAGGTGTTGGATACATTACAATTCGGTGGGACCGAGGCCTCGATGGTACTGAGGTGTTGGATACATTACAATTCGGTGGGACCGAGGCCTCGATGGTACTGAGGTGTTGGATACATAATTACTTGTAGATGTTTACTCGTTTTATGTAACTGTGATGTTGTTTCTTATGTGCGGATAGGGGAGATGTGTATATAATTCCTATTTGCGCATGTGTTGGAATTCACTAAGCTTCGTGCTTACCCTTTCCCAATAAACTGTGGTTTCAGGTACGGGCGGCTCCAAGGCGTAACGAGTACACACTGGCGTGCGAGAAGAGCTGGTCGCTTTATGATTTTAATAATTAAACGTTTATTCCGCTGGTTTTATTTTATAAAGACATTAATTATGTGTTTGCAAACGAAACGTTGGGATCATTTATTGAGTTGTTATCAATGAATTGTTTATTTAAAAATTTAAATTTGCTTGTAATTTTTGGGACGTTACATTTTGAAACCTGTATATTTATATCGGATTAATTGATTAGTTAATTCATGTATTTTTGTTACTATAATATATCAATATACCTCATTAATTGATCTAACTTTTCATATTCTTCTTTTAATTATTATGAATATATATACATAAATAAAATACTTATGATAATTTAATACATTTCAATATAAATGATAAAAAAATTAATGATATATTTGTTTTGTCATTTTGATTTATTTTTAATCTAAACTCGACACATTAATTTCTAAACATTTCATTTTCATTTTTTATTACATAACAATCAATATATAAAAAAGCCAATTTTATTACCCTTTATTTCAGTGACAATATATAATAAAAAAAACTATTAATGTTGTGATAAAACACATTTGAGATTATTTCTCTCATCAATTGAAGAAACCTATCATTAGTTCAATAAAACATTGTGTTGATAATTTATCTATCTTTTTTATAAGGTGTAAGATTAGTTTTGATATGGTTATAATTCACGAAAATGTATTTTTTTATATTACTTTATTCTTATGGTCATACCATCTATTAACAAAATTTGTTATGCTTATTATTTGATTGTTTTTTTTTGTTGTTGTTTAGGCACCGATGATACTCTGGTTCGAAAAAACTTGGCCACTAAGTTTCACCATTTTGTTACAAGAAGGAAATGTATATATTTTGCAAAATTTCAAGGTTGTAGAGAATTTTAGACCATTATTTCAACAATTTGTTTGTTTAGCTGTTTGAATTAGTGTAATCCATGACAACTTTTAGGTCCTCTACCATTTGAAGAGTAGGCATACGTTTGGTTGGAAGTTATCGTATCATCTAAGTGTGTATTTGTTCATTTTTAACAAATTGTCAGAGCTAAAGAAATGTGGTGAAAGGCATTTGTGTCAAATTATGTTATTTCATTCTAAAGGTGTCTTTATTTCGATGACCCTGCTCTTGCAAAAGAAATTTGTAGCTTGATCTAAAGAATTGTCTTATATATATATATATATATCTAAGCAGCAAACAATGAAAGTGGAGGTGACACCATGAGAATCGAGTATTTTCAAAAGCTATATCTTTATATCTATAAAAGAAAAAACATTGGGGTATTGAGGTGGCACCATGAGAATTGAGTATTCTCCAATGGTGAATTGTTGTTGATTTGGAGTTGTCCCACATTGGTAAAAGGTTGAAAAATTGGAGCAATGCGGTGTGTATAAGAAATGTAAATGCATGAGATGCATTTGTGTCTATTTATGAGTTTTACTTATAGGGTTGTCTATTTTAGATGACTCTCTTTTAGATTTTTTTTTATATGTATAAAAGGAGAAACCTTAGGGTATTGAGCTGACACCATGAGAATTGAGTATTCTCCAATGGTGAATTGTGGTTGATTTGGAGTTGTCCCACATTGGTAAAAGATTGAAAATTTGGAACAATTTGGTGTGCATAAGAAAGGTGGATGCATGAGATGCATTTGTGTCAATACATGAGTTTGGCTTATAGGGTTGACTATTTTAGATGACCCTCTTTAAAAAAACAAATAAAATAATTGCCTTAAAAGGTATCTTATATTGAATAATTTTCCTTTGCAAAGAAATCATAGTAATCAATATATATATATTAAAAGAAGCAATGTGTATTAAACCGGTGTCATTAGAATTGAGTACTCTTAAAGGGTAAATTATGGTTGATTTGTAGGTGTGCCACATTGATAGAAAGTTGAAATATTGGAACAAAGTGATGTGCATAAAGAAATGTGGTTGCAAGGCATTTATGTCAAATCATAGCATTTGACTCTAAGAGTGTCTTATTTTCGATGACCCTCCTTTTGCAAAAGAAATTTGTAGCTTGACTTAAAGAACTGTCTTATATATCAATATATAAATAAAGAGCAAACAATGAAAATTAAGGTGACACTATGAGAATCGAGAATTTTCAAATGTTATATTGTTGTTAAATATTGAGTATCCCACATTGATAAAAAAAAGTGATACATTAATAGAATAGTTGAGTATATAAATTATGAGAAGAAACCTTTGAAAGCTAAAAAGTTCATTCGCTACTCATGTCATTTTTAACCCTCATCTTTTAATAAAAATTAGTTATTTTTAGTCTACATGTTGAAACAACAATATATCAATAGACATTGATGAGAAAAGCGATATATCAATAAAAGAGTATGGGTATATAAAAGATGAGGAGAAACCTTTAAAAACTAAAAGGGTCATTTGATTACTAACCTTCAAATGCCCTCCCATGAATCACAACTTAGAAGAAATTTATTCGGTGCATCTTATCTCGTTACATCTCATTCTAATGTGCATCTATTTCTCATCCAACGGTTGATAACCACTTCTCTCGCTTCTCACGTTAAGATCAATTTCTCAATGGAACCCGACCCATATAGACGTATAGTCTATCTTGCATATTAATTAACTAATTTGCACATATATACTATTTTTAATAAAAGTGATATTGTTGAGGGATATGTTTTTTGGATGGTAATAACATAAAAGTATAACCATTATTGATGCATCTTAAACTTTTCGTAACAAAAAACTATTATTGATATATGTAAAATTAATCACATTTGAAAATACATTATTATTTTATATTGCGTTCATTTAAAAACAAAAATCGCCACCGCGCAACTATGTCAAAGACTTCCGAGCAAGCGTGGGCAAAATGCGCTTCAATACAAAGGCAGAGGTCCATAACCTTCTTGGCATCTGCGATGACTTGTGCGCTAAAATGATAGCCGCAGGTGCCACTCCACCTAAGAAGCCAGAAACGACTTGTAGAGCAGAGGGTTCCAAAGACAGGGGTCAAGATGACTCTGATGATGACTCTGATGGTCCATCAGATCATCCTAAGGAGGAGAAAGGGAGACAAGGTAAAGCTGCGAGCAGAGGTCTACCAGCACCACCAATATCAGCAGAACCCATACCCAAAGCACCCCCAACTGAAACCCAAGAACAAACCCAAAAGGAGACCACAGAGGCAACACCCACCTCTGTGGAAACAACCTCTATAACCATAGAAGATCTACCATCTCCAACCCCCAAACAAACTGAACAGTTCCAAATCCTGACATCTTCTGAAGAAGACCAACCTACCCCTACACCCAATCCAACAGAAGACAAACCATATTCCCCAACACCAAAAACACCAGAAAAACCCAAAATACCATCACCTACACCAGAAGCTGAGAAGACAAAATCTTCATCTCCCACGCCCCAAATCAGTGAAGCTCAACCCAAAACCAATTCAAGAACCAAGACCTTAGCTCACAAAAGGAAATATCTGAGCAAATCTGCAGAAGCCTCACCAACCAAACCCATATCACCACCCAAGTCCTCTGTAAAACCAACAGAGGGAACCCCTACAAAAACTGTAGAAGCACCTTCATCAGTCAAGCCCTCTGAAGCACAAGTGTCAAAACCTACAGAGGCAACCCCATCTCAACAAGCAGAAGAGCCTAAGGCCAAGGACAAGGGAAAGTCTATCATGACAGGAACCTAAGAAGAAGAAGCCAAAACATCAACCAACAGAGAAATTGATGAAAAGCGCTTTCGATACCTTTGTCACCCCAAAGCCTGAAGAAGAAGACTCGGCCTTCAACATTCCCCCTCTGTCAACCACAACGGTCTTGGATCCAAAGGCAAAAATCACAGAGGACAGAGTCGCCCAGATAAAAGGACTAATGGATGATCTGCGCATCCCATGCCTCCACCTGATGCACCTCCACGACAAATGGAAGAAGTGGTGTACATGTACCTATACAACAGAACTATCAGAGATCCTCTGCCACCATCAATTCAAGACCCCGACTTCCGTGTTGAGCTTGATCATATCTTCAACACAACGACACCCAATCCCGTTAAGCAAGTCTACTCAATCTCTAAAATCGACAAAGTCATATATTGTAAGTTCTCTCACACCAGAGGCACTAAGATCTACTACAGCATCTATAAAGTCAAAAGAATGGACATAACCGAGAACCAATTCTCAGATGCTGATCTTAGGAACTTAAGCCCCTATGACCTACCCGATCTTCTGAACTGGACAAAAAGGAACTTCACAATTGGAGATGCAGTTCAGAGGGCATACAGGGTGATCAAGAAGGCCATGCGTGAGAAACTTCTGCTATATAGTCTAATAGATTTCCATGTAGGACGAGATCTTGGAGTGAGAAACCTAAGTCTCAGACCACCAGAAGATGACTGCCCATCCCCTGCCATACCCAACTCAGTCATCACATTCCCAAAGGTTGGGTACATCTATCAAGATCCTGTTGGGAAGTCGAGGCTTTTCCTAGAGATTGATTGTCAAAAATATGCAACAAGTACTTTGACAGAGTTCAGAGCCAACCTCATGGAGCACAGAGGAACGGAGTTCATGGATCAAGCCCTTGCAGATAGTTGCAATCTTTATATATATAAAAGCGAAAACCATGAAAAATGACATGACACAATGTGGAATGAGATTTCTCAAATATTGAATTGTGGTTTACTTTGGCTATCCCACATTGATAAAAAATTGAAATGTTGGAACATGAAGTTGATTATAAAAGGAAAATAATGTCAACTTTTTTTACGTGACTTATGATTTATTTTAATCTCTTTTGGATTAAAGAGTTAATTTTAGTTTCTTCATGTTGAATATATAGTATATATATTGCATTACAATTAAGAGCATCTCCAATGGAGGTTCTTATAAGAACCTTCTTTTTGTACTTTTTGGTGTCACCTCATTTCCAACTCAAAATTTATTTTAATCCCTTTTGGATTAAAGAGTTGATTTTAGTTGCAATCTTTATATATAAAAAAGCAAAAACCATGAAAAATAACATGGCACAATGTGAAATGAGATTTCTCAAATATTGAATTGTGGTTTACTTTGGCTATCCCACATTGATAAAAAATTGAAATGTTGGAACATGAAGTTGATTATAAAAGGAAAATAATGTCAACTTTTTTTACGGGACTTATGATTTATTTTAATCCCTTTTAGATTAAAGAGTTAATTTTAATTTCTTCATGTTGAATATATAGTATATATATATTGCATTACAAATTACAATTAAAAGCATCTCCAATGGAGGTTCTTATAAGAACCTTCTTTTTGTACTTTTTGGTGTCACCTCATTTCCATCTCAGTCTTTATATATATAAAAGCAAAAACCATGAAAAATGACATGGCACAATGTGGATTGAGATTTCTCAAATATTGAATTGTGGTTTATTTTGGCTATCCCACATTGATAAAAAGTTGAAATGTTGGAACATGAAGTTGATTATAAAAGGAGAGAATAATGCCAACTTTTATTACATGACTTATGATTTATTTTAATCCCTTTTGGATTAAAGAGTTAATTTTAGTTGCAAATTTTCTTCATCTTGAATATATAGTATATATTGCATTACAATCAAATAGGAATAACACCCAACCGACTTTTCTTTTCTTTCTAAACAAAATCAACAACGGTACAACCCTAACTTCCCAAATTCTCTAATCAAATTAGCAAGTGATGAGAGAAAAGGGATTACCTCAAATGGAGCTGAAATCCACACCCAAAGCCTTCAATCTCAACTTCTTCTTGAGAAGATTCAATTTCTTCCTTTCTTTGTTCTCTCTCTTCTAGCCGCCACACACACAAACAATCGGTGAAAAAAAATAAGAGACCTAGGGATTTGGGTCCTTAAGTATCTATCATTAATTGCAAATAGCCCCTTTTTCAATAACTTTTCTGTGTTGGACATTGGCCACTAAACTTCCGATTCTAACGAAAAACCTGATTGTTACATCACTCCCTCCTTAAAAGAATTCCTTATTGGAAAAGATGTGGGTACTTCGTCCTCATCTCCGATTCCAATTCCCACGTCACTTCTGGACCTTTACTAGCCGGACCTCTTTGTTTCCTCGCTTTGCGACTCTTATTGTTCACGATTTCTATCGGTTCTTTGACATAAGTCAACTTCTCATCGTTAGTATTTCTTGCAAGGTCGCCACCATCTCAACTTCCAACATTTATTCTCCAAAATAGAGACGTGCATCGCACTATGAATTCTTCTCATATCTCGTCGGGTACCACAAGATCGAACACTACCTACTCAACTTCCATAACTTCAGCGGTTCCCAAACACGTAGTTCACTTCGCTTTTATCCCAAATCATCATGTTGTAAACATAGCTGTACTCCATACTTCGGAACCGCCTCGGTGAAACATCACTTGCTATGCCGTGCAATCTCGCACCATATACTTGTAACCTCTCTGAACACTATACTCGCTTAAGATCTACTTGATAAACCCAAGGCCAGTCGCACCTCAATTTGCTCGCTTCCGCCCACACCGGGACTCACGGTTATAAAACACGTATAAAATAAGGTCTCTCATACATCCTTACTTCCTTAAAAGAAAGAACTTGGCGAAAATCCCTCGCAACAAGAACAAGAATCTTTGACCACGGTTATTCATCATCTTTTGTTTCTCTTTTAAATTTACGCCACACTTTTTACTATTTGGTTGATTTTGATTACTATCATGTTTATAAATTTCAAAACCTTTCATTCCTCTTTTTTATATCCATCATCTTCTTTCAAACTATCATATTCCCACCAGTGTGGGATGATAAAAATCAACCTTATTTCTAGATTTGAGGGATACTCAAATCTCATATTGTGAAATTATCATCATTGGTCTTCCTCTAATCTCGCACTCTGATTTTTACCATTTAGTTGTATTTGATTTCAACCAAGGTTATAGATTTCACAACCTTTCATCCATCTCTTTATATCCATAATTTTCTTCCAAACTATCATATTACCACCAATTTGAGATGATAAACTTAACCTTAATTTAAGATTTGAGGATTACTCAAGCCTCATGGTCCCAAATAATAATCATTGGTTTCTCTTTAATTTTTTACTTTTATTTTTACTATTTGGTTGGTTTTGATTACAACCATAGTTAGATTTCAAGCCATTCATACCTCTTTTAATACCTATCATCTTCTTTCAAACTATTATATCACCACTAATGTGGGACGATGAAACTTAATCTTATTTCAAAATTTGAGTAATACCTAAACCTAATAGTCCAATGTCATCATCCTTGGTTTCTCTTTTAATTTTGCCTAATAATTTTTACCATTTGGTTAGTTTTGATCAAGCCATAGTTATATATATATATTGATGTCGATATTGAATGGTTTGATATATTGATTGATTGGATATTGTAAAATGAGTCAACTTTATTTGTTATATAAATAAATATTTTTTTGCAAAAATAAGGTAAACTAAATTGAGTCAACCATAGGAGTTGACACAAAAACATTCATCCCTCATTTCTTATACTCACTTCATACTTCAAAACTTGCGTCTTCTCACCAATGTGGATAATGCAAAAGTAAGGTAAGCTAAATTGAGCCGACCACATGAATTAACACAAAAACATACATCCTTTTTTTCTTATAGTCATTCCTACTTCAAAACTTTTATCTTTTCACCAATGTGGGATGATGAAACTCAACCACATAAAAACATTCAGCCCTCCTTTTTTTATACTCATCTCATACTTCAAACTTGCATCTTCTCAGCAATGTGGGATGATGCAAAAATAGGATAAACTAAATTAAGTCAACCACATAAATTGACACAAAAGCATTCATCCCTAATTTCTTATAGCCACTTCCTACTCCAAAACTTTCATGTTTTCACCAATGTTGGATGATCAAACTCAACCACATTTCAATGTTTGTGGAAACTCAACTCTCATGATGTCAAGTCATTCTTGGTGGTTTCTCATTGGGTTCTCTTTAAATTTTGCCTAATTTTTTTACTATTAGGTTAGTTTTGATCCAACCATGGTTATATATATTGATGTCGATATTGATTGATATTGATATATTGATTGATTGGGTATTGTAAAATGAGTCAACTTTATTTGTTGTATAAATATAGATTTTTTTTTTGCAAAAATAAGGTACGCTAAATTGAGTCAATCATAGAAGCTGACACAAAAACATTCATCCCTCATTTCTTATACTCACTTCATACTTCAAAACTTGCATCTTCTCACCAATGTGGGATGATGCAAAAATAGGGTAAGCTAAATTAAATTGACCACATGAATTAACACAAAAGCATTCATCCTCTTTTTCTTATAGCCATTCCTACTTCAAAACTTTTATCTTTTCACCAATGTAGGATTATGAAACTAAGCCACACAAAAACATTCATCCCTCCTTTTTTATACTCATCTCATACTTCAAACTTGCATCTTCTCACCAATGTGGGATGATACAAAAATAGGGTAAGCTAAATTAAGCCAACCACAAGAATTGACACAAAAGCATTCATCCCTTCTTTCTTATAGTCACTTCCTACTTCAAAACTTTCATGTTTTCATCAATGTGGGATGATAAAACTCAACCACACAAAAACTTTCATCCCTCTTTTTTTATACTATTCTCATAATTCAAACTTGCATCTTATCACCAATGTGGGATGATGCAAAAATAGGGTAAGCTAAATTAAGCCAACCATATGAATTTACACAAAAACATCCATCCCTCGTTTCTTATAACCACTTCCTACTTCAAAACTTTCATGTTTTCACCAATGTGGGATGATAAAACTCAACCACATTTCAATGTTTGTGGAATACTCAACTCTAATGATGCCATGTCATTCTCCTTGGTTTCTCCTTGGTTTCTCTTTTAATTTTGCCTAATAAATTTTTCCATTTGGTTAGTTTTGATCCAACCATGGTTATATATATTAATGTCGATATTGATATATTGATTGATTGGGTATTGTAAAATGAGTCAACTTTATTTTTATATATAATATATATATATATCGATTTTTTTTGTTGCAAAAATAAGGTAGGCTAAATTGAGTCAACCGTGGTTGTAATAACCGGGTCCTTTGTGAATAAATAATTAAGTTTGGGGCGCAAAGTGTGAAAGAATAAGAGTTTGGTGTTTCTTTGGCAAAGGGTATTAAATGAATGAAAACCCTAAATAGCCCTAAATTTCATCAAGGTCAATGCGTGTGTGCGGCTGGGAGGCGATTTGTGGGTGTCAAATTCATCTAGGAGCCAAGCAAGTGAGATTTCTCCAAGATTGTGCGTGATCAACATCTTTGCAAGGTAATCATCATCTCCTACTATTTAGTAATCTAATTAGAAGTTTGGGAGAGTTAGGGTTTGAGCTTTTGTTTATCTTGAGAAAGAGGAGATGGAGTCTGTAAGATTCTTCTATTTTGAGCTATGTAGAAATCGTGCCTTGGCTTATGTTATTGGTTGGTGATGTTATTTCTTTAATTTATGTGGATTATCACCATTTGGAGAGGTGCGAAATCATTGTATGGGGTATCAGTAAGTATTTCGGTTCGCGAATAAAACCCTAGAGTCTGGGACTCGCCAAACTCCGGAAGTGTTTTGGGATCCGGAATGGTCCGGGACTGAAAGGAGTCCGGACCAATTGTGTTCCGGAATCCGGATAGTACCAGATAGTGATCAGAATCCGGATGTGGATACCGGAACCCGGTATGATTCCGGATGTGGATACCGGAACCCGGTATGATTCCGGATGTGGGTACCGGAACTGGTATGATTCCGAAAGTTACCGAAAACCGGCACGGAGACCGGGAACCGAGTCCGGATTATCTTCTGTGTGGGACTTACGTTTAGCAGTAGACGTCAGAGTGCGTAGAGGGTCTTATCGGCTCTTTTAATTGAATGCAAATGTAGGTGCGGGTAGAGAGTAGCGGTTTGTTTTCACGGGACATCGGATCAGGTGAGTATTTTTAAACCCAAATCTTATACAAGTGTGATAATTTGTACATGTATTAAATTCATGTTTATCAACTGCTTTAATTACAAAGTGAAAAGTGTGTGTAACTAAATGATCGATTTAAATGTGGATAGACCTGCTATGGCAATGGTGTGAAATGGAGGTGTGTCCCATAATATTTATATATATGAATTCGTTTCATATATGGGCGGTGTGTGCCCTGTTACGCTGTTATGGTATGTGTGACCATATCGTGTGCCATTAGCATATGTCTTGGTGTGCTTATCAAGTAAGTGTGCTTCATTATGAACTTGTACAAAATCTTTCGTAACTATTTTATAAATTGTGATATTTATGGTGTGGCCTTGTGTTGAGGGAACTCACTCTACCTTATGGTCTAACCCTCGCTTTCAAAACTAAAACCCCTTTCAGGTAAGCAGGTAGCCGAGAGCTCGTTTAGAGGATTGGCAAGACGTGAGTCGGAGCTTGCGTATAGAAGGAATAGAAGACTTTCCCTTTTTATTTTGTAGTTATGTTCTCAGCTGTAGTTAGGGTTTTTTCCACGAACCCAGTTTTGTAATTTTGTTAGTGTGACTATGTTGGACCATTTTGGCGTTTTGAATTAAAAGAGTAGTTTTTGGCGTGCTTGTTTGGAGTGGGTTGTTACAGTAGTAGTTGACACAAAAACATTTATCCCTCCTTTTTATACAAACATCATACTTCAAAACTTGTATCTTCTCAATAATGTGGGACGATGCAAAAATAAGGTAACTTAAATTGAGCTGACCAAATAAATTAACACGAAAGCATACATCCTCTTTTTCTTATAGCCATTCCTGTTTCAAAACTTTTATATTTTCACCAATGTAGGAAGATAAAACTCAATCACATTTCAATGTTTGTTAAATACTGAACTCTCATCATGCCACCTCATTCACCTTGGTTGTTCCTTTAATATATATATATATATAGGGTCATTATCCGTTGCAAACCAATCAGTTTGTGCAAACCCATCTCCACCAATCACGTAATCTCTTTTTTTCTTTTTTATAACCATGAGGGTATTTTAGGGATTTTACCATATTTTATTTTTTTTAAATATATTATTTCCTGTGTAACCAATCGTCCAAAAATGTTATTCATTGGATTCATCGGAGATCTGAATATCCGGTTATGAACAGAAATCGTGAACCAGAAAATCATGAATCACATAAAAGTCATGAACATAAATCATGAACCAGAAGAATCATCAACCCAGATAAAAATCATGAATCTGATATAATTATGAATCCATAAAATCATGAACCCAAATAAATCATGAACCGGTTATAAAAAATCATGAACCCGAAAATCATGAACCAGTTAAAAATCATGAACCCGAAAATCATGAACCAGAAAATAGATGAAGCAGTTGTTGTTAAAACTTCTGGTTCAAGAGTTTGAGTTAAAAGTGGAGTGTCAGAAGAGTCAGGAGAGAGAGAATAGTGTTTGATTATTAGGGTTTCCAGCCGCCAAGGCCGGCAGCAGCCGGTGTCGAGCCCGTCGCCAGCTCCACCGGTGGGTGTTCTTCTCCCTCTCACTCTCGCCTTCTCACCTGTCGTTCTCCTCCATATCTCAGTCGCCATCTCACCGTCGTTCTCCTACATCTCACAACTGCCATCCAACCATCGTCATCGTCGTCACCTTAGTCGCTGGCGCCGACCATAACAGTTTTTTCCATCTATTGCGGTGACTACCAACACCCCCCCCCCGTGACGCCATCTCCTTCAAATCAACTACCTTCCCCACTGCCCTCCTTCGAAATCGTCCAGGTCATTTAGGAACGACGTTGGAAGACGACGGTGCCCTCCTTCAAAATCGTCCAGGTCATTTAGGAACGGCGATGGAAGACGACGGTGGTGGAAGACATCGGTGGTGGTGGCGGCTGAGAGGTGTGGCTCTTGCGTGAGGAAGAAGGAAAAAAACCTTGAAACCCTAATATACAGGAGGCATGGAATAGAGTGTAATTTACCTAATTTTTAATACAAACATAGACATCTCAACCTCCTTTCATATACCTAACATCAATTGTCAATTTTCCATCTCTCCATCAATGTGAGATAGACATGACTTGCTAGAAAAAAATGACTCCTCCCTTTCATATACACATTTTCATCTTTCAATTCTTTTTTATCTCACCAATGTGGGATAAATTAACTTAACCACATTTCAAGATTTAAAGAAAGTATTTTGTAAAAAAAAAAGAGTGTTTACTCATTTAAGCCAACAATATGATTTGCTACAAAAGAATGTATTCCTCCTTTATTCACCTTTCATTCTTCAAACCAATATGGGATAAGCAAACACAACCACATTTCGATGTTTGAGGAATACTCAAAATCTTATGAAGCCAAGTCATTTTTCTTGGTTTTTCTTTTAATATAAAATATTGATATTTTTTCTTTATATATTAACTTTTTTCAAAAAGAGGGTTGACAAAAATAAACCAACCCCGTGATTTAGAGGGTTAGCCAACATGAACCAACAACATAAGTCTGATTACAGGTGTCCCAAGCATTTAATGCTCACCTCACTATAAAAGGAAGTAGAAGACTCCCATGCAAACCACGCTTTCTGGAAATCTCTCTCAGTGCAAGAATTCTCCATATTGCTAAAAAACTTTATAGCTTTGTTCTAAGTGTTCTAAGTTGTTTTGTTTAGTATACTTTGTGAAAGATTATTAGAATAGTTTATCAGTTCTTTTCTGCAAACGTCTTTAGTTTTTATGTGTAATTCTTGTTGAAGGGTTTTCAATAATAGAATTAAAATTGTGAAAATTTTGAGTATTGTATTCAACCCCCCCTTCTACAATACTTGTTATAGCCATCTCGGACTAACAAGTGGTATCAGAGCGGAAAGTTTAACTCATAAACTTGATCTGTGATGGTTGCTTCTTCATCTTCAACTGTTGAAAATGCTTCTCAAAACAACTTTTCTGAAAATGGTTCCATTACCAAACCTCCTAAGTTTAACCCTAACAACTTTTCTCTTTGGAAAAGCCGAATGATGCTATTCATGGAATGAGTGGATACTAGATATCCAACCATTCACAAATAGGGGCCTATCATGCTATGAAACGCAGAGGCCTGGTAAAGAAACTGCTGATAAGGAGGACTCTAGTGACTCCGATGATTCTGATGAGCATTCTGACAAAGAGAGATCAAAGGCTACTGGTCGTTATATCCTAAACAATCCTAAGAAATATACTGATGAGGAAAAACGATCGGTTACCCTTGATTCTAAGCTAAGAGCAATCATTGCTCTCTCACTTCCTGATGAAGTACCCGATAGTTTTGGATTTCAACCCATGGGCCTTATATTGGACCAGGCCAAACAATTCCTTGGACCAGTTTCTCTTTTGAACAACTTTTAAAGGGAAATAATTTTTTTTGCATTAAGTTTAGTATTTAATTATTTATCAAGTTGACCAAATAAATTAAGCCAATTATTAGTTTGTTCCTGTTTCGTCCGCACTGCGACTTCCCTTGAAAACCATCGTCGACATCCTCCTCTAAAACCCACCTTGTCTCATCCCTGCCCTTCCCACTTTACCACTGACTTTGTCCCTGTTGCGTCCTTGTTTCCTCCCTCACCATGCAACCCATATGATAACCAAAAACCATGTACGAGATGCATATTTAAGTGGAGTTAGTGAGATATTGTCCCTATTTTCTTTTCTCAATCTGGTGATGATTGTTTGACATTAACTTACGTTTTTATGCTGAGATTTGGTGATTAGGGTTAGGGTTTGGTCGTTTGGGTTTGATTTTGGTGATTAGAGTTAGGGTTTGGGTTTGATTTTTGGTATCAAGGTTTGGATTTTGGTTGATTATGGTATTGAGGTTTGGATTTGGATTCGATTTTAAGCTTTTGGTATATGTGTGTTATGGTGTGTGGTGGCTAGAGTAGATGATCGGAAAAAAAAAATTAGACGGAGATGAGGAAGGTGGGTGGTGGTGGTTCTGGCATCTAGTTCCAATACAAAAGTGGGCCACTGGGGGAGACGAATATTTTCTTTTAATCTTCTCAAATGAAAAAGAAGCAAAATTGATGTCCCTCATTTAATGGATGCGAGTTAAAGTTGTTAATAATAGGGATCGATGTATTCCAAACATACAAATTTTGGAGACTATCTCGAAACAAACAAACTATAAGGACCAAATTTAAAACCACATTAACCAAATTCATAATTTACTCTGTAATTAAAAAAAATATTCTAAAAAATGGGGCCACACTAGCCTTAAAATTCTATAAAGGGAAAATAATCGGCCTCTGTCAATACGTCTAGGCCTCTAGGGCCAGGACGGACACGAACCCGAGCCCAATTTAACCATCTTTATCGGCACCCGACACTGTGGCTCATGGGCCATATCCACTCTTAGAGCATCTACAATGGTGCCTACATGGAAGTCCATGAAAATCCATGGACCACTTCATCCATTTCTTTCCCATTGAGAAGGAGAGGTCCATTCCACATGGAGTAGCAGAGGTTCATGAAGATGGACCGGTTCATCATTTTTTTTATCCCCAAAATACATTAAAATAATCAATAAACCATAAAACTTAAATTAAAATGTTTTTAATATATATTAATCATAAAATGAATTAGTTTGATTACTTTTAAATTTATAAACTTTTGATACATAATCTTTTTATTTTAATATTTTTTAGTTTTCAATTAATTGACTTTTAATTATAATAAGTGTTTTTAATGATTTTTTTTCAATTATAATGTCATCCCTAATTATTTTATTTTATTTGTTAATAAAATTGTAAGCTTGTATTTTTATTATAATTAAAAAATTAATTATTTTTATAAGTATATTTTAGTTATTGTCTTTTAATAATAGTAAATTTTATTATTATATAGTTTTATTATATAAACTATGAATCGGTTCATGATTGAAAGTGAAAGGTTTATAAAATGTGCAGGAGAGAGAAAACTGATGTGGCTAAACCATGAACCTCTAAAAGTCCATGATTGTGGATGCTCTTAACATCCCTTCCTGGCTTCTGCGTGTACAACGTAGCCATCTGTTCACCTCAACGGCTCAACCAAGTATGATGGCTTCGTGTTCTTCTTTACTCGCATCACGTCCTCTGCTTCAAACCCTAGTCCCTTTCCCCAACAACAAATTCGCATCTTTTGTCTACAATCATCAAAATAAAAGAAACCCCTTTCAAGGTTTTTCGATTAAGGCCTAAACCCTTGATTTCTCAAGTTCATTCTTCGAAGGAGGAGTTGGAGGTGAAGATGAACCCAACACCCCACCCATCACTGTCGTTGAAGAAAAAGAGGGTTTAAGACAATACGAAACCATTGTTGTTTTAAGACCCGATATGTCTCAAGATGAACGCCTCACGCTAACCCACAAGTACGAAGAGGTATGTATCATCACTTTTATTACGATTTTGAAATCATTTCTTTATGACCACCAATCATATGAAGTTTCACAATAATTATCTTAAACTTGTTAGGATCAGTATTTGCCTTTTATAAATCCCAATTAGAGGATTGGTGATGATAGCAATTTATATGATTTCTATTTCATTTGTTTGAAAAGTAGAACTTCAATTTTAGAATTAGAAGATCGTATCACATCATGTTCATCAGCAATCCCACATGATTTATGACCCTTTTCCCCTGTAAATCTGTAATGAGTGAACTCAACAAAGAAAAACATGGTCGATTAGGGGTTTCATTGCAAATTAAGTTACTTTACTTGCTCTGTTTGTCAAGAAGAATCACAATTGTAAAATTCTTGAAGAACATTCTAGAAAAGAACATTTTACAATCGAAAAATTATACGACTGTGGAGTCTGTTTACATAGAGTTACTAGGAGGCGAAGATCGTGTGCGAAGTTGAGGTTAACGTTAGAAGCGTGAGAAGTGGATCTGAACCACTTTTAATCAAATGTCCTCCCTTGAATTGCGGCTTAGAAGGGAATTGGTCTGGTGCATCTCATCCTAATGTGCATCGATTTCTCATCCTAATGTGCATCAATTTCTCATCCAACGGTTGATAACCACTTCTCACGCTTATCACGTTAACCTCAACTTCTCACTAGGACCCAACCCAATAGTATAAGTAATGAGCTCAATTTCCATCATTTGTATGGTTGTTTCAGTTGCTGGAGGTGGCATGTACGTAGAGGTATTCAACCGAGGAGTCATTCCGCTAGCTTACAATATCAAAAAGAAAAACAAAGCTGGCGAAACCAACACCTACTTAGATGGCATCTATCTTTTGTTTGCGTATTTCACAAAACCCGAGTCCTTGGATGTGCTGGAGTCGACGTTGAAGATGGATGATGACGTGATCAGATCATCCACCTTCAAGATAAGGAAGAGGAAGTATTAATCATGAATAAAAACCAAACAAACTGAGTATTACCCATGCGGGGTTTGTAGTAAGATGTATACAGACCTGACCTCTTAGTTTATGTAGAATTAAATACCAGTAGGCTTGTGATGTTTAATGTAAAGCAACACGGATCTTGGGAAATTATGATACGAACCCTAATACAATCTAAAACGCGAAAAGGGCAACAAGATAAAGCATGGAAGCAATAGCAAGCAACGTTTACGTTATTTTTAATGGCATTTTTCCGAGGTCACTCTTGAAGACCATGGCTTGATAAACTTGATAAACTGGCCAACTATTTACCACTCCAAAACCAACCAACAAGAATTGTCGAAACAAGTCTTGTAGTCCCCCGTGTTTGAGAACTCCAACGACTCCGGATACGAGTGCGATTAGGTTGTGTAGGGCTGCCACCGATATCGGGTAGAAGAAGAGCGATTCGACCCCGAATTCCATCATTTCGTGCTTGTATCTTGTACTTGCTTCTTCGTCCACCACTTTGCTCGTCACATTGAAAACAACAGAAGGGGCGAATAACTTTGTGAATGTGTACTCAATTACAACAAACGTGTAGCTCGAGAGACTTCTAATAATCCACGCTCTTTGGTTATTATACCATCCTCGTGTTGTTCTGCATCCATGTTTGAATTCAAGAAAATCTTGACCGTAAGCTCCAACGAAAAGGAATCCGTATAACAAAATCCATGGATCCGAAACCTATATAACAATTAATATCTGATTTTAGCATATACATTCTAAGGGGTAGTTTCATTTAGGAACATAGGAACCACCTGTTTTGTGAGTATTCATGATGAATATCATTTCTCATAAATATCTATCACGACATTCATCATAAATATTTTATCACGTTATTCATCAAGAATACTTAAAAGATAGTTTCTACTTTTCTAAAATACTCAAGGTTACAAAATGAGTAGTAGACACTAGACAATAATACATTTGGAAAAACTGGAAGAGAGTGGATAAGGGCCAGTTGGGGTAAAACGGAATAAATAACAAGTGGGATGCGCCAAATTGGCCAAGAGATGTAATGAATGTAACACATAGTTTGAAAAAGGGGCAAGTGTCTGAGGCCATGGTTAAATGGGTTGTACCGGGAAAAGTTCATATCTAAAAGACCCATGGACCACCGTTGGGTTTGAATTAGCAAGTCATGAAGGTTCATCGGTGCGGTCCCAAGGAAAGCTGGTCGGTTTGGTAAACAAAAAACGAACCTCCATCCTTTGCAGTGAAGATGATAGCCCGTGTTGAAGTCTTCTACCATCGATCCATATCGATACCCTAACTGAACAAATCATGCCAACTTAGATGAATGTACGATAATTACAAAGCTTATACGTACTACAACAAATTGAATTTATACAACATCAAATATATCTAAATGTACTAATAGAAAATTTTACAAGTTTTTAGGATCAAACAATTGTGCTTCTTAGAGCATCTCCAAAGGCTATGATATAATTTTTCTAAAGTGGAGTATTGTAACACCCTCGAATTTGGAAAGAGCAACTAAATAAAATTTCGATAAAATAACCACTTAAGAAATAAAATTCATTCTACAAACCATTCCTGGAATTGCTTCAAGATAAACATAATAACTCTCACAATTTAAAACCCAAATCATACTATGAACCACTTAAAGTCGGATGTTACTTAACACCAGTACAAGTTGCTAATCCCAAAATAAATGCGGAAGACTTCACTAAAATAAATCACCTCTCGTGCACTCTACTAGCACTCGCCACTTCACAGTGTAGCTAAAACTACTCTCAACCTGAGCCTGTTGCACATGCCGAAAAATAAAAAAGGTTAGGCTAACGCCTAGTGAGTTCAAGCATTTTATCATGACTATATAAATTCATAAATCGAGAGGGGTGTAGTTTTAGTCATGATTTCAAAAGAGTTTATTTTAAATATAAATCACTCATTTTCCAACTCACATAAAATCTATGAGAGAAGCTCCCAAATTGTAATAAACGTTTTCCAAAATGGATTCCAACTCCAACTCACTCAAAATGTGTTTTGACGTTAAATAACCCAAGTATTCATAACCGTGAATAGAACTCCAATATTCAAGACATCCAATAAAGACGAGGCGTAGAACTCCGCCAATAACCATGAAAACATTTCACATAAATAAAGTACGTCGCCGAATATATGGATAAAAGTAACTACCCAAATACAACACCTTTCGGTGACGGGGGAGACCCGATTCCATCGAAAGTGACGAGCACACAAAGTTATGTCACTCGTGATGTTACTGGATTACACCTCAAGTCCCGACCTTAGTTTCCATGCCATAAAGATATATCAACCTCAAGCCATAAATATATTGCCTTTATTGCATACCCTGTAGAGTTACACCTCAAGGACTTACAGGGGACTATAGTGCATATCCATCCTAGACGAGTTACACCTCAAGTCCCGCACATGCATGCCTACTGATACCAGCCTTCCAGCACCCTGTGACAGTCCCTTATTGCATACTCGCTAGTGGCCCACGGCCAAACGCATATAACCATGTGTCCCAATAGTCCATTCCTCGTGCACAAGGAGATAGACCATCAAATAAAGACTGACTTACATGCCAATGGATCTAATGCAACACAGTATACAAAACATGCTCAACCCGGAATGACAAAAACACCCAAGCATGTAAATACCGAAAATGTGCAATAAAATACATCAAGTTGCAATAAATGCAAACCATAAATAAGACTCCACATCGAGCCATTTAAGCCGGGCAAATGCCCCCAAAGTGTTCTCAAAGTCAAAACCGAGAAAAGTGCTCAAAGCTCGCTAGACCCATAAATAACGGTCATCATCGCATAAAATATGTTTAAACATTGTTTAGGTAATCAGGTACCACAAACTCATTATTAACCCCAAAACTCGACACGGTTAAACAAAAGAGTTTTCCCCAAAGAACTCACGCCCTTATAATTCTCAAAATGACTCTTGACACTAAATCGTGTATTTCTCAAATGGTGAATAAAATCATTTATATAAATATGATTAAACCATCAAATAGACTCCATTTTGAGTAATAAATCTTTTAGGGATATATTTATGATTTCTACACATTAAATATCCAAAAATCCCCAAACATGTGTGTTTTACAACATTTATGAAGATACATACTTCAAAACAATTAAACTAACCAAATAACTCAATAATAGACATTTTCAAGTACAACACACAAATATTTGGAAAATACTATTTTTGGCATGTACAAAGTTTTCACAAATCACTTGAACTCTCCTTGCTAGATTTAGGCTAAATCTAGAATTTCTCCAAACGTAAGCTCCTTTGAAGAAGTTTGCATCCTCAAGCCAAAACCTTCAAAAACCTAAATTCATAACTTTCAACCATGAATATTCATATTCAACCACTTTAAAACCATTCCCCAAACATCTTATATCAAAATCTCCATTTTGACCAAAACCCCAATATTAACCTAACTTCTCCAAAATCATCCAAACCAAAATTGAATAAAAAAAACACTAGGAGATCATCAATGAAACATTTATAACTCATATGAAAGTATAGAAGCTAGGAGGATGAACTCACCACTTAGGTTTTGATGAAAACCTAGAAAACCCCAAAAATCTCTAGTGTTGTGGATGAATCTTGCTCTTGCATCAATAAATGAAATCAATAGCATAAAGTGGATAAGGAACACATTAATCTCCAAGAAAAAGCCACAAAATCAGTTAGGGTTTGTGAGAGAAAGAGGGGAAACGATTTGAGAGACTTACCACCACCAAACACCCTTGAATCTTCCTATGAACTTCAAAACTCTTTCTAAATCCTTGAAGAGCTCTCAAAATCGAAACCATAGCCACTTGAATTGACAAAATCGGAGTTGAAATGAGAGAGATATGAAGAAATGAAGTTTGTGGTGTGAATTTCGTATTTGACAGCAACCAGGTATCCGTCCGCGACAATGACATGCGACAATGACACGGTCATAGTCGCTGGTCACAGTCGCACAAGGTGTACCGTAGGCTGTACCCTTGGCGCGACAATGACACGCGACAATCACATGGTCATATAGTCGCTGGTAGAGATGGCCAAAAAATCGGGCCAGACCGGGCCTTCGGAAGGACCGGGCCGAAACACTATAAGGCCCGGGCTTTGGTCGGGCCCAGACCGGGCCGGGCTTGAGCACAAATATCCGAGCCCTCTTAGGCTTTTTATAAGCCCGGGCTTTCGGGCCGGGCCGTAACCGGGCCTTAAATCGGGCCTTCAAGATTTTTTTTTAATTTTTAAATGTTATTCTTCGAGGTTATCAACATTGATTCGTTCGTCTTCGTCGTATGTAACACCATACACCAACTATGTTATTTATAGTGTAATAAATGCTTAAATTTGTGAAAAAAAAACGTCTACAAAATGAAGAAAAACGGTCATATGACCGTTACCTAACGGTTGGAATTTGAATAAAGGCAGTGAAGAAAGAATACATAAATAAAAGAAGGTAAAATTAACAAATCTGAGGCTTTGGCGTGGTGGCAAACGCATGCCTTCTATGTAGAGAGGGTCATGTGTTCTATTCTTGGTGAGAGCAAGTATGCCATTTTTTGAATTTTGAATTAAAGGCACTGGAAAGAGGGTAAATAAATAAAAGGAAGTGAAATTAACAAATCTGAGGCTTTGGCATGGTGGGAAACGCATGCCTTTTATGGAGAGAGTGTCAAGTGTTTGAACCCTGTAAGGTGGGCTCTGATGGCTATCTCTAGTCGTTGTTCATAGTAGCTCCGCGGTACCGAAACTGTTTTGGCCATAACTTCTTCGTTATAGCTCCGTTTTCGCTTCGGAAAGAACCGTTGGACTCGTATTCGAATTCCTCATCCAACAAGACCATAAAATCTAAGATTTAACCCAAAATATTACTTTTCATATTTTTTTCTTAAAAGATCGGTTTCTCACTTATTCGAAATTATGCTTATCCGAAAATTATGGGTGTTACAATCCTCCCAAGGCTTGTGATGTACTGGTTAAGGCCTTGGGGGGTGTGGCTTAGAAACCCATCTACCCCAGGTTCGAATCCAGGCGTTGGCAACTTGTGGCTACTGAGGAATTATCTGAGAGCTGCATCAACATGCTTAACAGTCAATCAGTGCCATGGATTAGTCTAGCCAAAGCCTAGGATACCCTTTCAAAAAAACTTGCATGGAATCCTGGAAACACCTCAAAGTTTGTTTCTCTCTTTCAAACATCTTCAGTTTTTTTGTGTATTGCAGAAATATTACATGGATATGCGTATAGGCGAAGGATCCTATGAGAAGTTGAGGTTAACGTGAGAAGCGTGAGAAATGGATCTGAACCGTTGATCACTTTTAATCAAATGCCCTTCCATGAATTGCGGTTTAGAAGGGAAATGATATGGTGCATCTCATCCTAATATCCGTGCATTTCTTATCTAATGGTTGATTACCACTTCTCACGTTAACCTCAACTTCTTACCGGAACCAATCGAATAGAGAAAATAATGTTCTTTTGAGTTTGTTTAACAATGTTATCAAAAAAGACTGCTGGCAAACTAATTAGAACCCAAAAGAGCAAGGTGAAGGCTTTGGTGGGTGATATCGAGCACGTGATCACGAAAAGGATGGTGAAATTGTAGACGACTACACCATAAGCTCAATCGTCCTGCTTGTTATCTCGAGAGCGGTCAATGTGCTTAAATTAGTCGATGCCCAAATCGCCATTGTTATTTCTTGAATCATATTCGAGCGTAAGATGTTTAAATTAGCTGATGTCCAAATCGCCATTGTTATTCCTGGAAGGCTGGATCATAATCGAGTGGAAGAAGTGTGATAGGTGGGTTTAGACCCCCCTAAATCTACCGCAAGTGTACGGGTCGAATCAAGTAATAGTACTTTGAAAGTGCGAGTATCGAACCAAAGGAACCAGGTGTCAAGTACCACAATGACTGTATAGATTATTAACTAGACGAATGCAAATTGATTTGGTTTTGTTGCTTATCGGAACACGAATTAAAACTTTATTTAATTCAGAAAAGAGAGAGAGTTGGAGGGTTGGTTTTCTCATGAAAACAATCCATTAGCTAAACAGGTTGACATGATTGAAATAACTTTAGGATGAAAAGCATAATCACATTCCATTACTATACTCTATCAAGCTATAGCAAAAATCATTCAAAACATTGTATCATTTTTCGATCTAAACAATTATAATTGAACAATCAGTGATTAAATGCCACAGAGAACGGCATATCATATTTCTATCTTAAAATCGTTCAAGACATAAAGGGTTAATCAAATCTCAAAACTTTTCTCAAACGTTAAAAGATTCATAAAATCAAATAATAGTTGATCGGACTATTACAAGCATTAAGAACAATCCCAAATGTTTCATCCATCTAAATCAAACCAATCACATCTATTTGTAAATCTAAACGATTATCAAACCATGATTCAAACCAACCCCCCAACATGAACGGATTAGTTCATGTTGGGGGTTTCAAAACTCAGAAATGAAAAGATGGAAATGAAAGTAAACATATTTGTTCTACAAGAAATGAAAACTAAAGACTCCCTGAAAAGCTTAAGCCGCCGATGAACGTGCTCGATTCGCCTTGTGATTCTCGTTACTTGTTGTTTCTAGCCTCCTACTTGCCTTCAAAAATCGTTCCTTAGCTCCCAAAATCGCCCAAAAAGAGTCCCAAGCCGTTACTGATTGATAATGCCTTAACCCTTGCTGATAAAATAGAATAAAAACGCTCAGGGGATTGGCGCGTCTGGTGGCGCGTCTGGAGGCGCGCAGAGCACTGTTTGTCCCGAAAATCAGAATTTCTCTTTTTCGCTCCGGAATGCTGTAAACTTGCTCCGACTGATCCAAAAACTCTTCCATCTTTAGTCATTCATAAAGACCTGTACTTTCTCACAAAAGCCATTAAATTCTACTATTTTTACTCGGGAATTTACAACAAACAGAACGAATTCGGGATCAAAATAATGTCAGAAAACGACATTATCAAAGTGCTTAGATTATCTAATGCCCAGATTGCCATTGTTGTTTTTTGAATAATCAAGTGGAAATTGGTTTACTTTTCCGGTTTCTAGTAAATTAGACAAAGAAATTATTCTATTTGATCAGTTTGAAACAGAAAATCATGCAAAAATTTTATTAGACTACTAACACCCAATGCTCGAGGCTCCCTAAAAATCGATTCCTTTGGAATTGAATATTTGCGTTTGATCCGGCTTTTCCTCGAGTCTGGACCGACTCAGCTTCAGCTACCACAATCAAGAAGCAAGCTAGAAGGTGATGCTTAGATCAGTTTATGTTATAAGGGTGTGTTTGGTACGTTGAACAGGACACAACAGAACATGGATCACTGTCCCATATTTGGCTGGACTTTATGTGGAACGGACAGAAACAGGGTGGAACAAAGTGGAACAAGCCTGTTCCACCCCCACCCCATGGAACTAGTTGGAACAAGGTGGAACAGACTTGTGTTTTACCAATATAATCTAAAAATAAAATATAATTTTCTTCTAAAACATCAAATACACGTTCTATTTTATATTTTATTCATTCTTTAAGTTTTATTTTTTGTATTTTATCTAATGTTATCAATTTTGTCTAGACAAAATTTACCAAACACTGAATAACTATTATGTCTTGTTCTGTTTTGTCCTGTTTTATTTTGTCTGTGTACCAACGCACTCTAAAAAAACATAGAAAAAAGTAATTATTCTAATAGTCTTTCCGGTAGAGGCTTTCTTAGCAAAAAGAAGAGCTCTATGTTAGCCGAAAGAAGTCCAATCAATTTTTTTTTGAATTTGACTTTGTTTATTATATGTATATTTTTTGAATAAAAATGTCGAAGTATGTGTTTAATTAACAATTTGGTCTCTATAATCTTAAATTTTGATGTTGAAATGAACAAACCAATTACATATTTTCTGTAATACCCTACTTTTAATTTTGTTAAAATTTAATGTTTTAAGCTTTAAATACAAGAGTTATGATTCTATTAAAAACACTAAAATTTTCCTGTAGCCTTCATTAAATACACATATTATCACTAATAAGAAGCTTACAAGTGTCCTACAAACCAAAGCATGAGGAAGCACAACTATATTGAAGTAGAAGATCAAGGAAGAAAAACTTAATCAATGTAAGTATGTTATACTTGTAACGCCCCAATTTCTATATTCGAATGACATTACTTTATTTATCTAAAACTTACAATAACCAAATCTTTATTTATTTCATACTTAATTTATTAAATCAAGAGTTAAAACATAGCGGAAACGTAACTAAAAGCTTGTAATACAATAAGCACTTTTTATTGAACTTGTTAGTACTATTTCATGGGCTCCTTCTTTACTCCTTCCTTGAGATGCATACATGAAGTATATAAGTTTTAAGCTAGAGTTATTCATGGGCGGCACAACCCGCTATACCCGACCCACTCGGTCTGTCATAAAAGTGGGCTAGGACAACCATTTTAAAAAATATGGACGGGCTTAGACGAGACTATTCAAATTAATGGGCAGGCTCGGGTGATAAAAAACAAATTTGGACAAGCCCACTCGGCCCGTTATGTAATTATAATAAATTTTTTATATAATTAATATTTCATTTACAAAGTTTAGTAGTGGTTTCGGTTGAACTCCATCTACTTAATACCAACCACCTCCCAAATATATATTATATGTGCTATGTCATATAATACGTCTCAAATTTTAAAAATTTGTTGTTGAATAATCGAACTTCGAAGGGTGATAATCCTTGGAGAGAAAAAGTTCATGCTCCATATTTTGTGAAAATTGTCTTTTGCTTACATTGTGTACATTAGTATATTTTACGTTTTTTAGTTGCAAAAAAATTATGTATTTTGGATAATTTTACATAACTTACCATTTTATATAAGTATTTTTAAGTGTAAATTTTTAGGCTCGTTAGCCCGTTGGCAAGCACGATCCGCTTATAGGACAGGTATGGGTATGTTCTCAAGCCCGCAAAAACGGGCTTGGGTTTGCTATATTAGACCCGTTGGGCAAGAAAATTATGTTAGGCCCAGCCTATGGCCCGCCTAAACCCATAAATGATCACCTCTACTTTAAGCTTAGTAAGTAGTCATGGTTTCATAAATATATAATTTTCATAATGCTTGCCAATAATTTATGAAAATACTTGTCATGCTCATGTATAAAACATTCTTTTGAGATCTCATTTCTCACATGTAAGTATGCCATACTTTCCTTGAGGTTCAATAACCCCGGGGTCCATAAAAGGCTACCCCATAAGGTCCGTTTTGCAAGACGTCCCTTCATTCTATATCCCGTACGTTGGATATTATGGTCATACATAACATGTATAAAAACTTTTCATGCCTTGAATGCAAAAATGCATATACTTGTATCATAACATGCCATCATATGTCTTGATCATAAAAATGTATCATAATCTCATGTACAATAATCACAAAAAAATATCTTATCAAAACTATCATAGTGCATAAAATAGTTTCATATAGCATGTATGTATCTCAGTAATTCTCATAACATACTTACATTGATTAAGCTTAACTTCTTCACTGATTTTCTACTTCAAGCTTTGTAGTATTTTAAGAGAGAGAGAGAGAGAAATTGTACAAATATGTAATCAAAACATTTTATTAAACAATTAATACTTACAATCAGAAAACTCACTACATAAAATCACTCACACTCATGAAACCTTCAAGAGATTTGAAGGTATAAACGAGACCTAAACTAAAACATTTTATGAAACCCTAAAACTAGGCTGAGAGAGTTTTAGAGAGACGAAAAGGAAAATCGTATGTGAGAAAAATGACTGAAACCCTAAATCTCATTCTTTATATATAGCTTGTTATTTGCAACCAGGTCCTTGCACAAAACTCCTTCCAACTTTCTGTATTAGCTCCGCTACCCTTTTCTCTCTTTCCTCTATCAGCGCAGTCCTCAACTTCCACATTTCGTCACAATTAACCCTCATAAAATCAAGACATTAAAAATAAAATAAGTTAGAATATTACAATGACAAGATTGGTACTTAAAGATATTATATTTTAACACCCGCCCTCAATCTTGGCATTGAAAAGATCAAACATATTCAACTTTGCAGTAAGATAATTATGTTGATTCTAACGATGTTGATTCACACCAAGTGACCTTGTAAAAATATCTGCTGGGTTTTCTAAACAGTTTTCAACATTCCAGCAGTTAACATGTTTCTCACTTGATGTACATCAATTTCTATATGTGTGGGTTTTTTTTTCCTTTTTTTCATGAAATACAGAATTTGTATAGCAGATTTAAATCAACGAAAAGAGGATTTACTAAATTTAAATCTGCAAAAAAATGATAAGAACCCAAATTATCTCACACAGAGCCATAGCCCTATACTCTGACTCAGTAGAAGAATATGAAACAGTTGGCTCTATCCATCCATACTTCTCAGTTTGAAGCACAAATAACCATGACGATATATACCAAGAGATTTTAGAAAATATATCAGCAGTTTGAAATTTGTTCCAAAGAATCAATGTTACAATCTTAATAACACCTGAAGAAACCTTATTGACTCAACTGAAGATCTAGTAGAGACAGAATTCTGTTTTATTAAAAAATTGTTTTAATACTTTTCTAAGAAACCATTGATTTACCCAAAAATAAACAGTACAAAGAAACAAAGAAGGTCTAGAAGAAAGACACTTACCTCAGATTGTATCTACAAGAACACCTAAACCAGTTGAATGTGACCTGATAAAACTTATCAGAGAGGACTTGAAGTACCTAAGTACTTTCAAAAACCAATTTAGGATACATAAATTGACTCAACCAGAGAACAATATTAGCTATGTCATGAAGATTAGCAAACAGAAAATTTATTAAAGATGAATCAATATATACAAACCAAATTGAGTCTATTACAATTAAGACCATAACCTTTCAATATATATAGACTTACAACCCAAATAACCTAAAGACAATAAAGTCAAAATCCGCGTTTAGGAGCCCCCTTAGGATCTAAGATAGTCGATAGAATGAGTGATGAAGAGTGGGCAGCGGCCTTTGCTAAGCATGAGCAAGTATAACACAACTTCCATCTTCTATGCAGCACCATTACCTCTACTTCAACGAGCAAACCCTCTGCCACTCCCCCCAAAACGAAGAAGGCCCACAACGCAAAGAAAACTACAGAGGGCACCTCTACCAGTGCTGCACAAACCCAACAATCACCACCACATGCAACAGTGGTTGAATCCTCTACACCTCCCCCTCCTCCTAAAGATAAAAAGAAGAGGAAACACAAGTCTTCTGAGGAGGGTGCCCCCAAACCAAAAAGAAAGAAGAGCAAGAAGAAAACCAAGAAGCCTCACACACCTCTGCAGACAATAGCAGAAGAGGCAGAAATAGGAGAAGAAACCCGTGAACAACCTCTGCAATCCCCAATTCCTATCAACTATGCAGATCAGGGTGACTTCTCTACTTTTCTCCAACGCCCGGACATTGCTGACTCTCTAGATACTTCAGGGTGGACCGCAGAAGCCATCACTGACTATGACACCACAAACCCAACGATCACAGTCTCAGAGGTTGACTCTGACCTAGAGGAAGATGACAGAACCCCCGAGGGCATTCAGGCTAATACTCCAGAAGGATTTCTACATCCAGACCTGCAACACTTACAAGACTTTCATCCCTGCTATGATGTACTACGAAAAAGTCCAAAGGAAGTGCTAGAAGGTGAAGGCAATCAGCTCGAAGTGATGTTAGGGTGTATGACAGAAGAAGAGGCAAGAAAAGATGTCGTAGATAGTAGAGGCACACAACCCCAACTATCTCCCAGTCCAACCTACATTACTAACACCGCCAGTCTAGTGGCAGAAGGTGTTATTGAAAAAGAGCCACACAGCCCGAGTCCAACCCCTGCAAACCAGACAGAGGAACTTCTTTCCTCCTCTATGCCACTAGAAACCGGGGAAACCATTCCAAGGGAGTCCTCTCCAAAGGACTCACCTTTAGTTCGTGATCCCTCGCCCCGGATCACATCTGACATCCCTGCAGAGGAATTTGTTTCCTCTGCTACACTCACACACTCAGGACCGATCGGCTCTTCAGAGGAGCCTAGAGAGCACAAAGACGAAGGGACTCTAGACAATTCCCCAAGTCAACCTAAGGATATTCATGTACCTATCTCTGGAGTGGATCAGGACAATGTTCTTACCAGAACTTCTGTAGAGCATGAGGCCTCAAAAACCTCTGCTCAAGGATCAGAAGGAAATCCTTCCGTCCTCAACCTCAAAACAGGGACGAAAGAAGGTGTCCAGGGAACAAGGACAAACTCTGGGGATGAATGTGTTCCCCCAGAGGTTACACTTAGTCCACATGTCTCAAAGTATGAGTTCCAAACCCTTGTCACCTCTGTGGACAACACGTTGAAAGAGTTGAAAAGATCTTTTGACTCTTTTGCAGACTCTACAAAAAGGGCAATATCCGAACTGACCACCAAAGTGGATAACCTGTCCACATAGGTGCAAAATGCTTGTGCTCAAATGAAAACAACTGCAACAACCTCTGCCACATCTGCTGCCGCTGAATTCGAGAAGGCAACAACCTCTGCCTTCTAAACCTCTGTCAAAGATCTACTTGAAACGTTGAAGCAAGCTCAATCCCCAACCTCTACGGTCCTTACACCAGAAGATCTAAAGAAGGCCCTACAGCATGTCCAGGAACAAACTACAAGAGAAACTCTAGCCATGAAGCCCTCCGACTACATGACCAGAGCATAGATCACAGAGCTTAGACAAGGGATACTCAACCAAATTACAGAGTTCATTAAAGCCTTCACTGCTGCCAACGCCAACTATGTCAAAGACTTTCGCACCAGCGTAGGCAAAATGCGCTTCAACACAGAGGCAGAGGTCCATTATCTTCTAGGCGTCTGCGATGACTTGTGTGCTAAGATGATAGCCGCAGGTGCCTCACAACCCAAAAAGCCAGAAGAAACGTGCAGAGCAGAGGGTACAAGAGACAAGGGTCATGATGACTCTGATGATGATTCTAATGGATCATCAGATCATCCTGAGGGGGAGAAAAGGAGACAAGACAAAGCTACGAGCAGAGGTCTACCAGCTCTACTAATATCAGCAGAACCAATATCCCAAGCACCCCAACTGAAACCTAAGGAGGAACGTAACAGAAGACCACAGAGGCAACACCCACCTCTGTGGAAACAACCCTCATAACTGAAGAAATCCAAACCCAAATACCTTCAACCCCTGAAGCTCAACAACAGACACAAACCACAGAGGAAATACCCACCTCTGTGGCAACTACTCAAGAGGAGAATCTCCCAAAGACTACAGCTGAGCATGTTCAAATCCTTACATCTTCTAAAGAAGACCGACCATCCCAATCACCAAAACCACCAGAAGACAAACTACCTTCCCCAACACCAAAAACACCAGAAGAACCCAAGTTACCATCCCCTACACCAGAAGCTGAAAAGACAAAACCTCCATCTCCCACACCCAAAACCAGAACCAAGTCTATTGCTCACAAACAAAGGAAATATCTGAGCAAAACCACAGATGCCTCACCAACCAAACCCATATCACCAAATAAGTCCCCTGTAAAACCAACAGAGGCAACCCCTACAAAAACAGCAGAAGCACCCCCATCCAAGCCCTCAGAAACTCCAAAGCAAAACCCAACAGAGGCAACCCAACTAGCAGAAGTACAACAGCCTAAGGCAAAAGACAAAGGAAAGGGAATAATGACAGAGGAACCGAAAAAGAAGAAGCCAAAGCATAAACCCACAGAGAAACTGATGAAAAGCGCCTTCGACGCCTCTGTCACCCCGGAGCCTGAAGAAGAAGACTGGGCTTTCGATTTCGACACCCTATCAAACAAGCCAATACTAGACCCAAAGGCTAAGCCAACAGAAGATTGAGTGGCCCAAGTAATCAAAAATCTTGATGCTCTGTGGAAACCTATGCCACCACCTCCTGTTCAGCAAAGGAAAATGGAAGAGGTGGTGCACAAATACTTATACAGCAGAGCAGTCAACGATCCTCTGCCACCATCTAAACTGCACCTTAACTTTCTTAAAGAGCTATGAGATCAATTCTATAGAAAGAAAGCCAAACCCGTCAACCAAGACTTCTCGAACTCCAAGATAGACAAGGTCATCTATTGCAAGTTGTCCCATACCCACGGAAGAGAGGTTTATTACAACCTCTACAGAGTCAAGAGGGTAGACAGATCAGAAACCACATTCTCATATGCAGATCTGAGAAATCTAAACCTATATGTTGATCCAAACCCTCAGTGATTTGATAATGACCCTACCTTTTATACTTAGTGAAAGTTATAAGTAAACAATATGTATCAGAGTTTCACTATCGCTGATAAGTACTAAGATCTTACAGTACCGCTGATAGGAACTCTTGCTCTTTAGATTAAACATTCAACGAACACTGTTCATCATAAATGTCCTGAGTCTGTTCAGACATTATGGTGATCGCTGATAAGTTAGTTGTTTACTTATGATCCCTGAAGACAAGTTTCACGTCAACATAGGTTCTACGCTGAAGTCGAAGATCAAGCTCAAGAACCAGCGACAAGTCTCCTAATGAACTGACGCGGATCAGCGAAGACTCAGATTTGTCCACTCAACGTGAAGTGTCAAGTACAAGACTTCAGCTATCGCTGAACTTTATCATTCGCTGAATAGAAATGATGAAGAGATGAATCAACGAAAAGCTGATCATGAAGTCCTCCGTACAAAATACTTTTGTCTTAACCTCCCTTGCACGACTCCGTACGAATTGTCAGAAAAGAACCTCCGACTGTCTGAAATCGTACAACCAATCTGATACTACACTGTTCATTCCATGCGGCTACTAAGGTTGTCAACAAAGGTCAATGACATGCAACCAATCCGCTGATGACATGTGTAAAGTGTATACTGACTTGCATTAAATACATGCAGTATATATAGAGATGAACTCAATTTTTTTGAAGTAACTTGCTAACTCTGGACAAGTTCAAATCTCTCAAGATAGGTTATTATTAGTAATTTCCTTATCTTTCTTAGTGCAAGAATCCTTAGTGTTCCAACTTGTTTAGATTTACGTTTATCCTTAATCTTGTCTCCGCAACAAGCTGTAAATTGTTAATGATTTATCAATAAACTATTTAGAAAAAGTAAATTCGTGTGTTTGTATTCAACCCCCCCTTCTACAAACTTGTATAGGCCTTCGGGACCAACAAGTGGTATCAGAGCAGATTTGTTTAATCCAATAAACAAGATCTAATCTAAGATATTTCTCTTCCTTGCTATTATCTGAAAATGGCCTCCAACACAAACACAAATTATATAGACAATGGTTCTATTGCAAAACCCCCTAGATTTTCCAGAGATAACTTCAACTTATGGAAAAATAGGATGATTCTCTTCCTAGAAGGTGTAGACCCTACTATGCCTTACTATCTCGATAATGGTCCATTTATCCCTGTAAGAATTGATGCTGCAGTTCCAGCCGCTGAGAATAGAGCTGCTATTCCTGAAAGGCTGGTCTCTAAAGAAATCTTTCAGTGGACCGACGAAGATAAGAAGAAAGTGGCTATAGATACAAAAGCCAGATCCATACTGTCCATGGCCCTTCCTGACGAAGTCTACCATTCCGTCATGAATCTGAAAACATCAAAAGCCATGTGGGACACAATATGTGTTCAGTATGAAGGAACGTCTGAAGTCCAGGACTCAAGAAAGATAAACCTGGTAAGACAATACGAAAGCTTCATTTCTGGTAAGAATGAAACTCTCTCTGAAGTTCACCAACGTTTTAACTGTTTAATTATAGATCTGAAAACTGTTGGTAAGGAATATTCTAACTTTGAAGTGCTGACAAAGTTTCTAGAATGTTTACCTGAAAGCTGGGATAATTATTCTATGTGTCTCAAGCTGTCAAAGGATCTAAAATCAATGACCCTTTCAACCTTATATGGTACATTGCTGAATCATGAGCAATCAAGCCATCTTAAGAAGAATCTTGTGAAAGATTCCAAAAGCACCCCTGTTGCTTTAATCTCAAGGGAACCTTCTACTCAGCGACCCTCGGTCACTATCACTGAGTTAGAGAGTAACTCTGAAAGGTCATCAGATTCTGATTCTTCAGATGATGATGAATCTTTGGCTCTCCTAACTAAAAAGTTCAGGAGATTCGCGAAAAAGAAGATGTTTAGAAAGAACAAACCTCTTTCCATAACTGACAAGCCTAAATCATCAGCTTTTGTTGATAAAGGTAAAGGCTTTATGGCCAACTACGATTGGGTTGCTTCTGATGAAGAAGAATCATCATCTGACTCTGAAGATGATGAAGCCAATCTCTGCCTTATGGCTAAGATTGAAGATGAGGAAGAAAGTTCAGATATTCCTTCCACTTCAACCTCTGCTATTCAGGTATCGCCTTCTTTCTTTACCAATATTGCAAATATTGATGAAGCTAATAGTCTCCGTAAGATCGATCTCTTGACTAGAAGTTTATACGAAGCCATGAACGGCAAAACTGTGGTTGAAAACCAAAACCTTGATCTCGCTGAACAACTTAAAAGCTGTCACCTTCAAATAGAAAAGCTTTCTAAAATTGAAGAATATTTTAAAGATCAAGTATATTTAAATCAGCTAGTCAAAATCGAACGAGCAGAAGCTATCGCTGCATTAAAAGCTGAAAAAGCTACTGTTGAAGGATGGTGTAATTCTTCAACAAAGATCACTGAGATAATTAAGTCTCAGATTCCCCTGAGTGATAAACGTGGTATGGGTTACAAATATGATACTCCAAAACCAACCACTGAGCGTTCAATGCTTAAATTTGGAACGTTCGTATCCTCAGTCACTGACACTTCATCTTCTCAGTGCTCCTCGTCCATTACACCAATCCCTGAGGGAACTCCTACCTCCTCAAAAGGCAAGGAGAAAATGGTTTATCCAAGACCTACCTTTGTCTCTAAAGACAAAGGAAAAGGAATTGTTATTTACCAAAATCCTCAGAAGGGTACTTTGGTACCTAAGCTGAATGCTTCCAAAGCTTCAGTGACCTACCCCTCTAGTTCTAGAAATCAGATCTCTGGATATATTCAGCGATCTACTCCTAGACTCAGAGTGGATGTCCTTGGTAAGAAATCTGTAGAACTGAATGTTCATCCCATTTCTAAAACCAATAGTTTACTTGATGCTGGCACTTCTAATTCGAAATTAAAAGCTCAGCATTCAAGTGGTCCTAGAACTACTTTTAGTTATAGGAAATGTTATCACTGTGGACTTACCGATCATATTGCTAGTAAGTGCCCCACAGCCACCAAAGCTGAAAAGATAGCTAAGGTGAAGATTGCCCCCAAGGCAAAGAAGACCAACCCTGATGAAAATCGGGTCAAGGTGACTCCTACCACTGAGGTTAAGAAATTGACCAAAGTGAAGAAAGACAAAGCTGAATCTTCAAATGCTGCAAAGACCGCTGAACCTTCCATTCCAACCACTTCTACTGACAAACGTGTATACATGGTTAAGTGGGTACCCAAGCAAAACTAATCTTCATTTGTAAATGCAGGTTAAGAAGGGTATCTGGTATCTCGATAGTGGATGCTCTAGACATATGACTGGAAAGAAAAACCTGTTCGCTGAATACAAGGAAGAGAAGGGTCCCTCTGTGACTTTCGGTGGAAATGGAAAAGGACATACCCGAGGGTATGGTGTACTTTCAAATGGTACAACCTCCTTCAGAAGAGTCGCATATGTTGAAGGGCTGAAGCATAATCTTCTAAGCATCAGTCAGCTTTGCGACATGGATAACAAAGTGATTTTCACTAAGGAATCCTGCTTTGTCACTGACAAAAAGGAAAAGATAGCTCTCAGCGGTTATCGTTTGGAAAATGTTTATGTAATAAACATGGACTCAACAACCACTGAGAACTCCTGTTTCTTCTCAAAGGCCTCATCTGATGTCAACTGGCTATGGCATAAGAGGCTCTCTCATCTCAACTTCAAGACACTGAATACTCTTTCTTCAAAAGAGTTAGTCACTGGTCTACCTCAACATTCATACGCCAAAGAGTCTTTATGTTCAGCATGTGAAAAAGGGAAGCAGACCAAGGCAAGCTTTAAGTCTAAACAAGTCTCCTCAGTGTCATCTCCTCTACAATTACTCCATATGGATTTGTTTGGCCCTGTTAACAAACAATCCATCGCTGGAAAGAAATATACGCTGGTCATAGTTGATGAATTCTCTCGTTACACATGGGTAATGTTTCTCCGTTCAAAGAGTGACACCCCTGAAGAACTCATCACCTTTGTTCGGAAGATGGAAACCCTGAACAATTTGACCGTTCGCTCAATAAGGAGTGATCATGGAACTAAATTCAAAAATATTTCTCTTGATTCCTTCTTTGAGAGTAAGGGTATTTCTCACAACTTTTCTTTAGTGAGAACACCGCAAAATGGAGTCGCTGAAAGAAGAAATAGAACAATTATTGAAGCTGCACGTTCAATGCTCAGCGATTCTCACCTGCCTACTCAGTTTTGGGCAGAAGCTGTCAACACTGCTTGTTTTACGCAAAACAGGTCGCTGATAGTTAAAAGATTCAATAAGACAGCCTATGAACTCTTTCATGGGAGAAAGCCTTCAATTAGCTTTCTTCACATCTTTGGATGTCAGTGTTTCATACTGAACAACAGAGATGCCCTTGGAAAGTTTGATCCAAAGGCTGATGATGGAATCTTTCTTGGATACTCTTCATTATCCAAAGCCTTCAGAGTCTTCAATCGTAGAAGACAAACTGTAGAAGAAACTATTCACGTCACGTTTGACGAATCCCGTTCAGCGAACTCTAAACCGTCCGCTGATACTGAAGAACTGAATCAATGGATGTTTTCTCATCTTGGTGATTCAGAAGATATTCCCACTACTCGTGCTCATACAGTTGAAAATGATGGTCCTACTATCATTCCAAACATGCAGAATAGTGAAGCTGAAACATCATGGGTCTCAGTTGTTCCTATAAACACTATGCCTGCTGCTGAACCAAATACCTCAGACATTCCATCTATTTCTCAGCAATCAGTGAATGAAATGACAAATGAAAGCATTCCTCTCTTAGTTGATACTCCAGAAGTAGCTAAAGCCTCATCTTCAGTTTCTCCAGTTCAGACTGAGTCAGCGACGTATGCTCCTGCTCAGCGATGGACTGTAAATCACCCAATCGATCAAATTCTTGGTGATCCAAATGCTGGTATTCAGACTCGACGAAGTGCAGGTAATATTTGTTTATTTGTTAACTTCATTTCTCTAACTGAACCAAAGAAAATAGATGATGCCCTCATAGATCCAAACTGGGTCAGCGCTATGCAAGAAGAGCTGACTGAATTTGAAAGAAACAAAGTTTGGAAACTTGTTCGAAGACCAACTGATAAAACGGTGATAGGCACTAAATGGGTCTATCAAAACAAGTTGGACGAACATGGTACTGTAACTCGCAACAAAGCTCGTCTTGTTGCTCAGGGATACAGACAAGAGGAAGGTATAGATTATGACGAAACATTTGCTCCTATAGCAAGACTTGAATCTATTCGTCTATTCTTAGCTTATGTTGTACACAAAAACTTCAAAGTACATCAGATGGATGTTAAGTCAGCGTTTCTGAATGGAAAGCTGAATGAAGAAGTTTATGTGGAACAACCTCCAGGATTCTCAAATCCTAAGCGTCCAGGTCATGTTTATAAACTGGATAAGGCACTTTATGGCTTGAAGCAAGCTCCTTGTGCATGGTATGACACTCTCTCTACTTATCTCCATATTGAAAAATTTCAGCGAGGTAAGATTGACAAAACTCTATTTTTTAGAATAGTAAATGGTCATATCATTCTAGTTCAAATATATGTTGATGACATTATATTTGGTTCTACTAACCCTGAGCTTTGTACTCGTTTCGCTGATAGAATGAAAGATGCGTATAAAATGAGTATGATGGGTGAACTAACATATTTCCTTGGTCTTCAGATTAAGCAAACTGAAAAAGGAACTTTTATCAATCAGGGAAAATATGTTAAAGATATGCTGAAGAAATTCGACTTAACTCAAAGTTCAGCTATGAAAACCCCTATGGCACCACCGCTGACACTTGACAAGGATTCAAAGGGAATACCTGTTAATGTCACGCTGTACCGTGGGATGATCGGCTCTCTCCTGTATCTTACAGCTAGCCGACCCGATATTATGTATGCAACATGTTTGTGTGCACGATATCAAGCTGAACCTATGCTATCTCATATGAAAGCTGTAAAGCGAATTTTTCGATACCTTAAGGGTACAGCGAACCTAGGCCTTTGGTATCCCAAAGACTCACGATTCGATCTAACCGCCTATTCAGATAGTGATTTTGCAGGTTGCAAAATGGATAGGAAAAGCACCACAGGAGGATGTCAGCTCCTGGGTGGAAAACTGGTAAGCTGGACAAGTAAAAAGCAAAATTCAGTGTCCACTTCCACAGCTGAAGCTGAATATGTAGTTGCTGGAAGCTGTTGTTCTCAGGTCTTGTGGATGAGAAATCAGCTACTAGACTATGATCTTCAGCTCTCCAAAATTCCAATCTATTGTGACAGCACTAGTGCCATCGCTATAGCAAACAACCCAGTGCTACACTCAAAGACGAAACACATAGAAATCAGATATCATTTTATCAGAGATCATGTGATGAATGGTGATATAGAACTTCATTTTATCCCAACTGATTATCAGTTAGCTGATTTATTTACCAAACCTCTTGATGAGACAAGATTCAACTTTCTCATCAGCGAGCTTGGAATGTTGAACTTTGAAGGGTAAAATCTTCAGCGGTTCACATTTGATCAGCGATAGGATAAAATCAACTCGTATAACCTATTCAATCATCTTCTCTCTGAACAAAATTGATTCGCTGATATCAAGGTATGTTTTTTCTCTCTGACAAACGCATGAAAATGCAAGATTTCAAAAGTTTTACATCGCTGAATATCTCTTCCTTAACAGCGATACTTCGAAATTTCTAAAACCTTCACTGATATTTCTAATTCAGTGCCTCATGTTTTTCAAAAGAGTCCCTGAGCTTTCAAAACCTCAGAGACATCCAAAGAATATGAAAGGACAATTGTGACGTCATTGCAACGGATAAACCCTTGCACGCTCTTTTTCTGACACACGTTTGCACGTTTCGTTCTTCATCCAATCAAATGCAAACACGTGTCCGTGTCATGATGAAAAACTTTCCCGCTCAAGTTTTTCTCTCTCTAATCTCTTCCTATATAAACAATCTCTTTGTTTATATTTGTCTTTTACGCGAAAAATCTTCCTCCGCAAGAAAGAATCATTGTTGCATTTGTGCTCAAAATCTTCAAAAACTGTTCATCATCTTCTTCATCAAACATCAAGGTTAATATGTTCTTATTTTTCAAATGCGTATAACTTGTTTCTGATCTTCTCTTTGTTTTAACAAGATCAAACAAAAGAACTTCTTAAAAATGAAATCATCTCTTTCATGGTTTTATGAACACAACCATTTCATGGTTGTTCTTCAAGTTTTAAATATAAATCTTAAACTTGTTCTTCATTCGTATCCAGAATTTTCTTTAAGAAACTGGAATACAAGACTAAATGGGTGTACATTTCGTTTTTCAAAAACAAGAAAAACCCTAATCTTCATTAAGACTTTATGTCTGAATGAAATGGACAAAATTCGAACCATCTTAATGGAAAATCTTTCCACATTAAGATTATTCTTATTTGTTAACATATTTGGTTGAACTGATAATATAGAGAAATGGCAACTTCAAAGATTCATGTTACCACTGAGAACATCCCCGCTGACTCTGAGGAAGTGGAAATCATCAAGGCTCCTCAGGTTAAGTTCACGTTGGAACAACTAGACTGGACCAAATCGAACAACCTCTCTGCGCTTCTCGAGTTTCCTCCTCGAAAGCAAGTCACACATCTGAATGATGCTGTGAATTTCCTTAAGAATTGCTGCATTTCAACAGCCCTGACCATCACACCTCCTGCAAATCAGCTACTACTATCCTAGTTCTGGTACTCTGCCAGACACACTCAGCTACCAACCGCCAAAGATCCATCCAAAACTATTGACTGCATACTCAGCGATACTGAGTATGGCACAATAAAGATCACACCCGCAATCATTCGCAAAGCTCTGATCTTTCCCAATGCTACAAAAGAAAAACCTTTTGTTCCTCTCCCTGACCATAAAAAGCAAGCTGACAGAGATGCCATCATTGCTTTCTTCGACACAATGGGGTACATCTGGGAAACTGGAAGGGACAAGAAGCCCGAGAAGAAGCTGACACTGATAAAAAAGTCAAAAATGCCCAGCGAGATGAATTTCATCTTCGCTCACTTAATCAGTTGTATGACTGCGAAGACCGGTTCCTCCGATCAAGCCGCTCAACCTCAGCAAGCTATGGGATACGCTCTGCTGAAAGGTCTGCATATTGACTGGGCATCTATCATCTATGATGACTTGGTGCAAAGAGTAGATTCGGCCGCTGACAGACCTGCATGGGTTCCATACCCACGATTCATCAGCGCCATCTTCCAATATGGCCTAAAGGACAGCTACCCACAAGAGGGTGACCTGAAACTCTCTCAGGTTGGCCCTAAGGTACTCGACTTCAAACCTGTTGAAAATGAGGTACGTCTGTAAAGCCCGTACCCCGGTATGTAATTTCTTTTATTAATTCTTTTCTTTTAAGTTGGATTTAATGTGGTTTCCATTAGCGGGGTTAGTCGAATCGGACCAAAAAGTTAAACGAGTCAACCTTTTTGGGTTTTTTGCAAGGAAAGGAAAGTTGAGGGGCTAATTGGGGCATTTCACCAAAGTTTGGCAAGGGATCAGCCAAGAGACCCTCCCTTCCTCTTCCCCTTCGGTTTCATTCTAGTAACCCCCCCAAAAGACTTTTAGTCATCCCCCTCCCCCTTCTTGTTGTATTCGGCCGAGAAAGGAAAAGAGAGAAAGAGAGGAATCGGAAGAGAGAGGGAGGAAGAGAAAAACCGAGAGAGAGAAAGGGGTTGCTGCCGGCGACGAGGAGAGAGGAGGAAGAAGGCGATCGCCGGGAAAAAATGTTGCGTTGAGGTAAGCTTTCCGTCTTGTGTAAAGTTGAGGTGTCACCGTCGGAAACGCCGTAAACCGCCACTACCACCGCCGCAGCCATGGCTGCCGGCGGTGGGGGGGGGGGGGGCGCCGCCGCTGTGGTGGCTGGCCATGGCAGTGCTGGTACGGTTGTGTGTGCGAGTAGGTGCATGTTAGGGCGATCGAGAGAGAGGAGGACGGTGGTGCGAGAGGGTAGTGTGGGTTGCGTGCGTGTGTGTGTGATCACCATCGGAAAACACCGCCGCCGCCGCCGTTCCCCACTGCCGGAGGTGGCAGAGGGTGGGGCCCACGGCCTAAACCCTAAAACCACCGGGCGGAACCCCAAAACCGCCGTGGACTGACCCTAAACCGTTAATCGCATGTCGGAGGACAGTGTTATGATTTTATGTGAACTGCAGTTTCTGTCCCTGTTTTTGTATCGAGCATAACTTCGGCTAGGAATGTCGGATTGGGATGAAACTGATGCCAAAAGTTTTGTTTACGAGTCTAGTAAGTTTCTTATGTTTTGCGGAAAAACCAGTTCGGACCATAGCTAGTGTCAAACTGCTGTTTTGTACTGAAAGGTACTGTTTTTCGCTGTGCAGCAGGTTGGTTTTGTAAAATCCGTAATAAATTGTAGAAAAATCGTTAGACCGCGTTCTATACGTCCCTGGAACCGTAAGACATGGAACTTCCTGAATATAGAATTAGGTTTCTGGATTGATCAGTTTAACAGGGGTAAAATGGGTCTCGAACAGACCTGCGTTTTAGTGTAAAAACTGGAATTTTAGTCTTTGTTAAACTAATAAACGTGTCGTGAGTTGGGACTTCCCGTTGACGTTTTAGTGCGTATTTAGGTGGGAAAAAGTGAGGGAAGTTGACGTATCGGTGTTGCGGCTCGTGGGCGCGTCGCGTTGTTTTGAGGTGAGTTCTCTCACCGCGTAGTTAGGAATTTCATGCATATCGTTATTTTGTGTTACGTGTTATTATGTGTTATTACGTGTTTACGTGAATTAGTTGGGATGTGATATCTAGTTGTGATCTGTTGAATGTGTATGTGAATTATGTATGCTTGTGTACACCTCAGTGGGACTGGGGGGCTCGGTGGGACCGAGGGCTCGGTGGGACTGAGCTAGTACAATTGTATTATCTTTACTCGGTGGGACCGAGGGCTCGGTGGGACTGAGCTGGTATCAATGTATTTACTCGGTGGGACTGAGCTTGTGTCGATATATTTTTGGTGTACTCGGTGGGATCGAGGTTCGTTTTTATGCATTAATCATTATGTGGTTTTACATTCGTGGTGGTGGTGATGTTGCCTACTTGCGAGTAGGGGCGATATACGTGAGGTTGCTAGCTACGTGTGTGGTAGGACTCACTAAGCGTTTAGCTTACCTTTTCCCAATATGTTGTGATTTCAGGTGCGAGCGGCAGTCGGGCTTGACGGTACACACACTAGGCGCGGAGTGTCGAGAATTGTTAAAGTTTCACTTTCAAACCTTTGGATTTTATTTTATGAAATTTCCGCTGCATAAACTTTATTGACTATCTGAGTTAACGACGTTAACTTCATTTGAGTTACGAATTATTAAATTGTGATTGTTTTATAATTAAATGCAAGTTTTAAAATTTTAAATTCCTTGTAATTTTTGGGACGTTACAGGTCCTAATTTGGGAGACATCAACGCCTCTCTAAAGTCCGTGGAAACAAAGCTGACAAGTCTCACCACCACTCTATCCAACAACTCTACAGTTGTAACAAACGCTGGAGAGAATCTGACAACGGTGGTGGAGAAGAAGGCTTCCACATATGACATTAAGGAAGTTGATAAGACTCTCAGCGACTTCACCAAGGTGCTCGCTGACATCTACACTGACTACACCAGCCTCAAAAATTCAGTTTCCTCCATGTCCAGCGAAGTAACAACGCTGAAGACATCGGTTGGAAAACTCGAGGGGGATATGTCAGCTGTAAAGACTGACTTAGGTTCTGTAAAGACCAATGTTGGTTCAATGAAGACGGTGATCAAGGAGCTGCTCAACAAGGCAAATACTCCTGCTCCTGCTCCAGCCCCTGTATTGGAAACTTTCACAGCGGCGGATCGCACTGAGCTCAAGAAGATCAATCCTGCTATTTCTGGCCTTGAAGACAGATTAGCAAATATTGAAGGCTGTATAGGATTCTCTGGCCTAGAAGACAGAGAAGACACAGCTGCTGAGTCGTCCCATTCCTCCCCCAATCATGAGAAAGAGGGGGAGAAGAGCGTTGAAGATCTTGAAAAGAGCGCTGAAGACCTTTCCCATGATGAATCTATAAGGGGAGAGAAGACTGAAGATCTCACCGCTGGACCTCAGGGAGCTGAAAACCCTGAGGGAACCGAGAAGCTCGCCTCTGTATCTGAGGGGGAGCAACTCGAAGAAGAAGCTGAGGAATCCGAAGCAGAAGATGATGAAGCCGTCGACATCCCTGAAGATGAACCATCCTCCTCTCCAATGAATGATGATGATGATGATGACGAAGATGACGATGACTTCTTTATCATCAAACCTGCCCCAAGGATCAAAGCTCTTAAGGGAATCACGATAAATGAACCTTCAAGGGAGCGAACAAAGACAAAGCCCTCAGCCTCTGGAGCTGAGAAAGGCAAAGGCAAAGTCGTCGCTGAAGATGAAAATCTGGCGATCTTGCTTGAAAAGCCGGTTTGTCAGGTACACTAAACTTCTCTCACTCCATCCCTCCTCTATAAGTTCTACTACCCTAGCCTATACACCTGAACAATTTTCTCTTTCTTTTCTACCCAAGTTCTTCTACCCAAGTTCTTACCTGTAAGATCGTTGTGTTTCAGCTAGTCCTCTCCCCTGTTTGAGGATATCACTGAAGGTTCCACTACTGCGACTTCACCAATAATACCAGCTGCTGCTGAAGAAATAATCCCAGTCTTAGATTTGATCTCTGAGACTGATGAACCAGAAGAACAGATACTCTCGCACAGACACAGACCTTCCTTAGCACCTCAAAAGCTAAGTGAAGAGGATCAGAAAAGAAGAGAGGAGATGATAAAGCAATTCGAGGATCAGCGAATCATTCTGAAGCGTAATCAACTTCCTCCAAAATTCAAATTTTCCAAAGCTGAATACGAGGAACACCTCAGAGCTAAACGCCTCATCGCTGAAAGAAAGGAAGCTGAAGAAAAAGACAGAGAATACGCCATCAAGCTTACTCAACGATCAATAAAAGACCCCAAGCTGAAAAGAGTTCCCATTGATGTTCAACGTCAGCTATGGGATGAGGCTCAAGAAATCGTTAGAGAAAAGACGAAGGTCTCTGATACGACTTTGGAATGGGCTAAACAAATGCTGACCTGTCGATCTAGACCATCCAAAATAGTCAAGGCAAACATCAGAGGAAAAATGTACGCTGATGTTCCTGTTGTTGAAGTGGATGTCTACAGAGATGACAAAACCAAGCAAACCTTCTATGCTGCTACCTTAGAAAAGTTTGGTCTCTCTGAATGGTTAGAAACAAAATTAGCCATTCAGGGATCGCACTCAAAGTTCAAAAGCCATGTCGAGAAGATCTTAAACAATCAGATTGACCTGCTTTCGTCTGCTGTGGATATTCCTCCTACTCTTCCTCAACCGAAGAAAGTCTCTGCTAAGAAAAAGAAAGTCTCTGATTCAGGTCCTCCTATTCAAAATGAAACAGGTATTGGTTTTTCTCGTGCTGAAGTTCTTGGTCCTGATGCCGATCTCTCAGCGCTTGACACCTCCCTACCACCTGGAGAGACATTCATTCCTGGCACAGTTGTAAGTGATCCCTATGGTATATTCTTTTTAGACTACTATGGAAATCATCACTTTCAACGTATCTCTGAGCTCCACATCGCTCCCATCGAACAACTCAGAGATCTCGTTTACTGGTGTGAAGTCAGACGCGACATCAAAGCTAGACACCTGAAGCCCTTGATTTTTGAAGCAGCTCTGAAGAAAAAGAATCAAGGAGAAAATGTCCCTGACTGGATGATACCCACATCAAAGACCCTTGATGAACTTCTCATTAAGGAAGAACCTCTTGACGGATAGGATCGCCTTGTAATTCTTTCTATCCTTATCTGTCTACAACTTCTGTACTTGTAAATTTGTTCGCTGTACTTGTAGTTTTTCCACTTCCATCTGTAATCTTTACAAAGTTTAAAGAAAAATTTCAGCGAACGTACTTTACTCCATCAGTACTGAAAAGATCCCAGAAAACAGTAAAAGGGACAAATATTTTATGAGTTCTTTTTATCCTTATGTTTTCATTAAATAGCAATTTTCTTTGTTGCTATGTCATAATCAAATAGGGGGAGATTGTTGATCCAAACCCTCAGTGATTTGATAATGACCCTACCTTTTATACTTAGTGAAAGTTATAAGTAAACAATATGTATCAGAGTTTTACTATCGCTAATAAGTACTAAGATCTTACAGTACCGCTGATAGGAACTCTCGCTCTTTAGATTAAACATTCAGCGAACATTGTTCATCATAAATGTCCTGAGTCTGTTCAGACATTATGGTGATCGCTGATAAGTTAGTTGTTTACTTATGATCCCTGAAGACAAGTTTCACGTCAACATAGGTTCTACGCTGAAGTCGAAGATCAAGCTCAAGAACCAGCGATAAGTCTCCTAATGAACTAATGCGGATCAGCGAAGACTCAGATTTATCCACTCAACGTGAAGTATCAAGTACAGGACTTCAGCTATCGCTGAACTTTATCATTCGCTGAATAGAAATGATGAAGCGCTGAATCAACGAAAAGCTGATCATGAAGTCCTCCGTACAAAATACTTTTGTCTTAACCTCCCTTGCACGACTCCGTACGAATTGTCAGAAAAGAACCTCCGACTGTCTGAAATCGTACAACCAATCTGATACTACACTGTTCATTCCATGCGGCTACTAAGGTTGTCAACAAAGGTCAATGACATGCAACCAATCCGCTGATGACACGTGTAAAGTGTATACTGACTTGCATTAAATACATGCAGTATATATAGAGATGAACTCACTTCTTTTGAAGTAACTTGCTAACTCTGGACAAGTTCAAATCTCTCAAGATAGGTTATTATTAGTAATTTCCTTATCTTTCTTAGTGCAAGAATCCTTAGTGTTCCAACTTGTTTAGATTTAGGTTTATCCTTAATCTTGTCTCCGCAACAAGCTGTAAATTGTTAATGATTTATCAATAAACAAATTAGAAAAGTAAATTCGTGTGTTTGTATTCAACCCCCCCCCCCCCCCTTCTACAAACTTGTATAGGCCTTCGAGGCCAACACTATATGATCTACCTGATCTTCTGAGTTGGGCAAGGCATAACTACAGCCACAGACTAGAAGTCCAAGGAGCTTACCGTGAAATCAGGATGGCCATGCGCGAAAGACTTCTGATGTATAGCATGATTGACTTCCAACTAGGACTCGATCTTGGAGTAAGAGGTTTGAGTATCCCACCACCAGAAGATGAATGCCCCTCCTCTGCCAGACCAAACTCTATCATCACTTTTCCAAGGATTGGGTATGTCTATCAAGATCCAGCTGGAAAGTCGAAGTTGTTCCTAGAGGTTGATTGCCAAAAATATGCAACAAGTACTCTAGTGGAGTTCAGAGCCAACCTCTTGGAGCACAGAGGAACTGAGTTCATGGATCAAGCTCTCGCAGACAGATTGATAGAGGTCATTGACTCCGTCATCAACTTTAGAAACCTTTGCATCCAAATATACCGTGAGCTCAAAGGTGGAGGAATCGGAGGACACAAAGTCGACGACTTCCCAAATGCCAGAATTTGACTCCCTCAACCTTCCTATGTTTACTTTTTGTATCATAATGTAATCGAATGTAAGTGCCTCTGGCATAACTATATGAAAAAGTAAACTTTCAACAGAGGTCAAATACCTTTTGTCGTGTCCTTAGCCTAGAAAACCATGCAATTTTTCAATTTTTATTTTTCAAAATTAAGGGGGAGATTGTTAGCTCCAACTTCTATGTAAATAAGTATTGAAAAATAGGCTAAGTATAAAAACCTCGACAGAGCCTCTGCTAAGACACCGAACCAAGACACCAAGTGAAGATCCATAGAAGACGTTCTCAGAAGACAAGGCCACAGAGCCTCTGTGGTATGAAGACTAAAGACTTGGAAGATAGTCTGAAGATCAAAACAAAGACGATCGTGCTTCTCACGTTCTCTACTGTACGAAGATCCTGAAGATCATTCGTACAAGGCATGCCCTGCACATTCCACGTGTCAACCTCTGATGGGTTACAGCCTTTGCAGATTGCGGCGCCCACATTAACGTTGTACGTGTAGCAGTCCCACGATTGTGTCTTGTACCCTTAGTACTTATTGTCTAAAGCTTGTCCCCTGATGAACAATATAAATAGAAGGCTCATGTTGAGCTCTTTTATTAACTTTGCACAAACACACATACCTTTAGAGCAGAATTTTTGTTATACCTTCGGTGTTCTTGGTGTTCTTGGATAATCAATATACAGTGATTTATTGAGTTAATCTTTTGTGTTATTATTATATCACGTATTTGATTGTGTGTTATTTTCTACCTAGAATATATCTTTAGTTCGCTAAAACGCTTTCGCATACTCTATTTATTTGAACTAATAGATATTTATATCATTGTTGAGTAAAATCGGGATCAACAACAAGAATTATTTATATAGTGAGAGTATAGAGAGATGTGATGAGCGGGAAAAAGTTTCTCATCATGACACGGACGCGTCCCACGAAACGTATTGGTCAAGAATTCAAACAGACGAACGTGTCAGAGAAAAGGCGTGTCATAGGTTATCCGTTTGTATGACATCACAACTGTCCTTTTACATTTCTAAGTTGTCTCTGAAGGTTTTGAAAGTCTCAGGGATAATTTAAAAACAAATCACTAATGAGAAATATCAGTAAGCATAGTTATTTTAAAAAGAATCACTGAAGGAAGAGATATTCAGCGATGCAAAATATTTTGAAAATCTGCATGCTGAAGTAAACTTCAGTGATTGGAGAGAGAGAACATACCTTGTTATCAGCGAATCATTTTTGTTCAGAGATTAGATGAGGAATGAGTAAATAGAATTTTCCTTATTACTAATCTAATGCATTACCGCTGAAGATTTAATCTTCAAGGTTCAGCATTCCAAGCTCGCTGATGAAAAGTTGAATCTTATCTCATCAAGAGGTTTGGTAAAAAGATCAGCTAACTGAAAGTCAGTTGGGATAAAGTGAAGTTCTCTATCACCATTCATCACATGATCTCTGATAAAGTGATACCTGATCTCGATGTGTTTGGTCTTTGAGCGTAGCACTGGATTGTTTGCTATAGCGATGGCACTACTGCTGTCGCAATAGATTGGAATTTTGGAGAGCTGAAGATCATAGTCCAATATTGATTTCTCATCCATAAGACCTGGACACTGAACTTTGTTTCTTGCTTGTCCAACTTACCAGCTTTCCACCCAGGAGCTGACAGCCTCATGTGGTGCTTTTTCTATCCAGCGTGCAACCTGCAAAGTCACTATCTAAATAGGCAGTTAGATCAAACCCTGAGTCTTTAGGATACCAAAGACCTATGTTGGGAGTACCCTTCAGATATCTGAAAATTCGCTTAACAGCGATCAGATGTGATTCTTTAGGTTCAGATTGATATCGTGCACATAGACAACTACCATACATGATATCAGGATGGTTAGTTGTAAGATAAAGAAGAGAGCCGATCATCCCACGGTATGCAGTGACATTAACAGGTTTCCCTGGAGGATCTTTGTTAAGTGTCAGCGGCGGTGCCATAGATATTTTTAAATGAGCAGGGCCAGCACCAAGAAAACATTTGACATTGGAAATTGGAGGAACTATCAGTTCTTCAGACTTCTTACCAGTAACATCCACTCTTATTTTAGGAGTAGATCGCTGAACGAATTCAGGGATCTTAGTCCTAGAAGTAGAGGAATGGCTCGTTGAAGGTTTTGAAACTTTCAGCTTAGGTACATTGGTACCCTTCTGAGGTTTTTGAACAACTTTTTATTTACCTTTAGGAATCAAGGTAGGTTTGTCCTCAGGGATGGGAGTTTTAGAAGAAGAAAAGCACTGAGGTAATGAGGTGTCAGGGACAGAAGACACGTACATTCCAAAATTAAGCATGGAATGGTCAGTGGTTGGTTCCTCAGCGTCAGCTTTGTAACCAATACCACTTCTGTCTTTGGCAGGGATCTGAGCACCGATTATTTCAGTGATCTTTGTTGAGGATTTATCCCATCCTTCAACAGTAGTCTTTTTAGCTTTCAGTTCAGCGATAGCTTGTTCTCGCTCGATACTGATGACTTGATTTACATAGACCTGGTCTTTCAGATTATTTTCAATATTTGAAAACTCTTGAATTTTCAGATGACAATTTTTAAGTTGTTCAGTTAAATCTAAATTCATTTGTTCAACATTGGTCTTGCCATTCATGGCATCGTATAAATCGACGGTCAGCATATCGATAGCTTGAAGTCTATCAGCTTTAGTGATAGCTGAAGTAGAAGTAGTAGAGATTGATACCTAAGAGGTAGAAGTAGAGGGAATTTCAGCTTGTTCTTCCTCTTCTTCTATTTCGGCCATGAGGCAGAGATTGGCCTCATCTTCTTCATCTGAATCTGATTCTTCATCAGACTCAGCCCAGTCATGATCTTCAGTGATCAGAACTTTTCCTTTCTTTTTGTATGCTTTCAACTTAACATACTTTTCTTTCAGCATTTGGTATTTGTCATCTCTAGCCCTTGGGTTAGAGGATTTCTTGAAGGAAGAAGAAGGTTTGAAAACTTTCTTTGACCTGCATTCACTTGGAAAGTGTCCTACTTTTTCACAGTTAAAGCAGGTAGCAGTAGCCTTATCAACAGGAGTAGATTTAGGCTTGTCAGTGATAATGAGAGGTTTATTTCTTTTGAAGTTACTCTTTCTAGCAAACCTCCTGAAAGAATTTGTCAGAAGTGCCAAAGATTCATCAAGTTCTGAAGGATCAGCGTCTGATGAATCATTAGAGTTAGGTTCCATTTCAGTGATCGTGACAGTTGATCGCTGAGCCGATACTGACTCTGAAGAGAGTAAAGCAACAGGTGTGCTTTTCGAATCTTTGACAAGATTCTTCTTAAGTTGACATGACTGCTCATGATTGAGCATAGTTCCAAATAAGGTAGAGAGGGTCATAAATTTCAGATCCTTAGATAGCTTAAGACACATGGTATAATTGTCCCAGCTTTCAGGAAGACATTCCAAGAATTTTGTCAGAATCTTGGAGTTAGAGTATGTCTTATCAACAGTTTTTAAATCAATAATTAAACAGTTAAAACGTTGGTGAATTTCAGAAAGAGTTTCATTCTTACCACAAATGAAACTTTCGTATTGCCTTACCAAGTTTATTCTTCTAGAGTCATGGACTTCAGCAGTACCATCATATTGAACACATATAGTGTCCCACATGGCTTTGGAACTTTTTAGGTTCATAATGGAATGGTACACTTCATCAGGAAGTGCCATAGAGATGATAGATCTGGCATTTGTGTCGATGGCCACTTTCTTCTTGTCTTCGTCAGTCTACTGGGAATCTTCTCTGGTGATTAGTCTTTCAGGGATGGCAGGAGTATTTGTTGTGGCTGGAACAGAAGCCTGGATCATATGTGGAACATAGGGTCCATTTTCTATGTAATAAGGTATAGTAGGATCTACACCTTCCAAGAAGAGCATCATTCGATTCTTCCAGAGATTGAAGTTGTCTTTGCTAAATCGATGTGGTTTGGCAAGAGAGCCATTATCTATGTAGTTAGTGTTTGTAGAATTTTCCATATTGAAGAAATAGCCAGGAAGAGAGTATAAGCAAGATCTTCTTTATGAAATCAACAATCTGCTCTGATACAACTTGTTGGTCCCGAAGGGGTTATACAAGTTTGTAGAAGGGGGGGGGGGGGGGGGTTGAATACAAACACAAAATTTTATCTTTCTAAATTGTTTATTGATATATATCAAACAATTTACAGTTTGTTGCGGAATAAGATTAAGTTAAAAACCTAATCTAAACAAACTATGAGAACACACAGATTTCTTGCACTAAGAAATAGAGAGAAAAGAAGAAAGAAAACTAAGGAGAGTTTTCTAACACTAAGTAGTTCAGCGGTGGAAGAAGCCGAGCACTTCAAAAATGAAGTAGGGTTTTCTTTATATACTTCATGCATTTAATGCAAGTCAGTATACCTTTACACATGACAGCCTCTGATTGGATGCATGAATTTGACTTTGTAGAACATCCTCTTGGCCGCATGATGTAGAGTGTAGTTGGCAGAGTTGGTTGTACGATTTCAGACAAAGGATGTCTTTTTTGACAGATCGTACAAAAGGCGTGCAAGGAGATAAGACAAAAGTTGCTTGTAGAACATGCTTCATGATCAACGCTCACTGAATGAATCTTTATCATTGAATGATAAAGTTCAGCGTTCGCTTAAGTCTTCTACTTGAAACTTCGCGTGAAATGGATAAGTCTTTTCTTCGTTGATGTCCGCATCAGGTCACTAGTAGACTTAGTCACTTGTTCTTCATCTTGGTCTTCGATTTCAGCATTTGAACATGGTTGTCGCGGATCTTGTCTTCAGGGATCATAGGCAAACAATTACAGATGAATGTTTTCAACGATCATCAGTGAGATTGAACAGGCTCAGGGCTCGCTGATGTACATGTATCGTTGAACCATATAATAAAGAAAGCAGTTTCCCATCAGCGATAATAAACAGACTTAGTATATTTTCATAGATGGTGAAACTCTAATACATATTGTTTACTTACAATATTCACTAAGTGTTTCTCAGGGTCATTATCAAATCACTGAGGGTTTGGATCAACAATTTTGTACCATAGAAATAGTGTCGCAACAACTTCAAAGTGAATACTACCGCCGCTATTTCAAGGTCATGGGTTGGGTAATTCTTCTCATGTTCCTTAAGTTGCCTTGAGGCATAGCTATCACCTTGCCCCTTTACATCAAGACACAACCCAAACGCATCTTAGAAGCATTATTATAGACTATGAAGTCTTCCGTTCCCTCGGGTAAGGATAATGTTGGAGCTTCACAAAGTTTCCTTTGTAAGGTCCGGAATAATTTCGCTTGTGCGTCGATCCACACGAACTTCACATTTTTCTGAGTTAAGGTCGTCAATGAATAAGAAATCTTGGAAAAGTCTTGGATAAATATCCGATAGTATCCAGCTAAACCCAAGAAACTTCAAAATTCGTTTGGGCTCTTTGGAGGCTCCCGATTCATCATAGCTTCGGTCTTTGAAGGGTCCACCTTTACTCCTTCTCGAGTCACCACATGTCCTAAGAATTGGACTTCCTGTAACCAAAACTCACATTTAGAGAAATTATCATACACTTTCTCTTCCCTTAGTGTTTCTAATACTTCTGTGTTGCTCGTGTTCTACTTCAGCCTTAGAATACACTAAAACGTCAAGAATAAACACAATGACCGACTCATTCAAGATGGTCAGCAAACCCGATTCATCAAATCCATAAACACGACCGACGCATTAGTCAAACCAATGGCATAACTTGGAATTCGTAGTGTCCATACCGAGTCCTAAATGTTGTTTTTGAGACATCCTCCTCTCTAACTTTCACTTGATGATAACCCGAGCGAAGATCGATCCAGGAAAAACATCTGGCTCCTTGAAGTTGATCGAAGAGGACATCTTTTCGAGGAAGTGTATATTTGTTCTTCATGGTCACCTTGTTCAACTCTCGGTAGTCGATGTACATACGCATTGACCCGTCTTTCTTCTTGACGAAAAGCACTGAGGCTCCCTAAGGTGATGAACTCGGTCTCACAAACCTTTTTTCTAGCAATTGTAGTTGTGTCATCATTTCTTGCATTTCGGTCGATGCAAGACGGTAAGGTGCATGGGCTATCGGTGCCACTCCCGGAACTAAGTCAATTCTAAACTCCACTTGACGATTAGGTGGCAAACCCGGTAGATCATCGGGGGAAACGTCTAGATACCCATTGACAATTCTTGCATCTTCTACCTTCTTCTTCTTCGCCTTGGCATCTAATACATAGGCTAGGAACGAGCGGTATTTCTTCATTAAACATTTTCTCGCCTTAATGGAAGAAATGATACCCACTTCGCCCTTTCGTTTCTCCCCATAAACAAGGATAAATCATTCGTTTGGTAATGATATCCTTATGAGCTTATAACACAAGATTTCTGCTTGTTGTCTTGCTAATCAATCCATTCCAACAACAACATCAAAACTCCCGATTTCCATTGGGAGTAGGTTCACCTCAAAGCAATTTCCACCAATTTCTAGGCGATATTTCTCTAAAACTTCCCGCAAGACCACTTGCTCCCCATTCGCTACCTCTAAGACTAAGGCATCACTAAGAGTACTAGTAGGCACATTAAAAGATTTGCAAAAAACTTTCGACACAAAAGAGCAATTTGCATCGGAATCAAACAATACTCTAGCGGGTATGGAGTTGAGTACAAACGTACCCGACATCACATCGACGTCCTTCTTTGCCTCCTCGGTCATCATCTTAAAGGATCTTCCTTGAACTCATGGAGTAGCCTCTTTCCTTGGTTGGCTCCCCGTGTTGGCTCCCTTAGTGTTTCCCTTCAACTTGGGACACTCTATTCCCACTCTCTTCTCATGTGCCGCAATTCTCTACATTCAAAACAGAATGTCCCCCTAATTAAGCAATCTTGGCTAGTGTGCCCCGGTTTTCTGCCCTTGAAACATGAGATCGGATTGGGGTTGCAAGGCCTGAATTTTTTGCTTCTACACTTGGGACACCACTTTTCCTCCCGTCGAGTGTCCATCCCCCTTCCACTAGGATTGAACTTTGGCTTCGTAAATGAATTTTGTGGGCTCTCCCACTTCCTTTTCTCTCTGAGTCATGCATTCTCTTCTTTACCCCTAGCATACACAGTTTCCATGACCTTGGCTTCCTCAATCGCCTCTCCTAGGGTAGAGGCCTTGGAATTTTGGACCATCAACATCATGTCTATGGGACAACCCTTAAGGCATGCCTTCATCTTCTCTTTCTCTGTTGGGGGCACACGCCCCACTAAGTTCAGCTTCTCCATAAAGAGTTGAGTGTATTCTCTTACTGTCAGGTTCCCTTTCTTTATCGATCGGAACTCTTCTTCAGTTCGGTTCATCTCTTGTTCATTAAAGTACTCTTCCAATACCTTATTCTTGAACGTGGCCCAGTTCATCTTGGCCAACATCGGGGCCTCTAGAGTCGCGGTGAAAACGTTCCACCACGTGAGGGCTGACTCTAAGCATCTGAGAGCCAAACTTTACCTTTTTGACCTTCATCACAGTCACAAAGCTCTAAAAGCTTCCTTGATCTCTCAGATCTAATTCATGCAAGCCACCGGGTCATCTGAACGGGCGAACTCCGGTGGTTTTCAACATAGAAAGGTTTTGTAGGAACAAGTTCTTCCTGCTTGCCTCGTTTCGATGGTCCCTAGCCTGTTAGTTGGGATTTCATTTCCAGTACCCCCGGACCCCGCTATGATCATATTCTCCGCAATCGTTTCAGGCCTATGGTTGTTTGGTGTCTCTATCCTCCGATAGTTTCGTGAAGAGTTCTTGTTGTTGGCCTATGGCCGTATTCATAGCCCGCATCATCTTGTCCATCATTCTTGTCTCCGATGTTACCTCTTCCATAACCAGGTCGGATGTAGCTATATTGTTCCTTGGTATGTGCTCGACCCCTCTGCCCAACACATTCTTTAAAGGTTGGGCCACCACTCACTCTCGGTTGGTCGGTCGTAGATGTCGTCGCGTCATGACCATCCGGTGGGGTTCCGGTCTATCACGGGTGTTAACCATCTCAGCCTATCACACATACGAGAATGTAGGTAAGAAATAGGCTCTAAGAATTAAGACATAAGGAAACGTAATAATACATTCATCAAGCATCATAATAAAATTAATTCAAGCATGCTCACGTAACAATATATCCATAATAGCAGTAGCTAATTAAAATTATGAGCATACTATAGATAAGAATTCTTGTTACGACCATCACAATTCTCAACGTGTGTAATTCCGTCAACTTTAAGACCATCCCATCGTAGGAGTTCTACCCTAAATCTCACAATTCATAACTTAATTATCTCATTTTAAGTCTAGGAATCTTACATTCATACCTAGTTCCCTTAAACTAGAGCTTTGACACCAACTTGTAACACCCTAAAATCTACAACAATAATAGGGAAAATTCCAGAAACTGGGTAGAAATAAAACTTCCAAATATCACAACTATAACCCTCAAAGGGGAAGTTTCTATAACCAAAGTAATAATTGTATCGAGACATAATCATAACAACCTACTTAATCTAGACATGATTTAAACTAGATTAATAGGGGTGTCAATATATCTCCAAAAATCTCTCTTCCACAAAAGCCAAAAAATTCGGTTCCTCGAGTGCTCCTAACCGCACCAACCGATAACTCATCCCTTCCTAGATCTACCGCTAGCGGGACCCGTGAACCAACAAACACCACAACAAGTGTTAGGCTAAAAGCCTAGTGAGATTTTATAAAGTTAAACAGTTTGAAAGTATGATAATAATATTATAAATTAAATGTTACCGATCCACTTGGTTTGATAATTGCCAACCTCAATGTTGCCAAGATGATCCACACCCGAACATAAATACACAAGAGACATCTCTTGAAAATACGGCGGAGACCCGTTTCCATCAATGTGACGAGAACACGTGAATGGGGTCACCTATGATGTTATTAGGTTACATCTCAAGTCCCGGTGTAGTTCTCATGCCATCAAGACATCACAACCTCAAACCTAATGGTGCCTTTATTGCCTACTCCGTAGAGTTACACCTCAATGTCTTATGAGACTTTATTGCCTACCCAATCTAGACAAGTTCCACCTCAAGGACATCGATATCCTTTATTGTATACTCGCTAGTGGCCCATATGGTCTACCAAATATAGACATACAATCCATAATCTAAATCCTCATGCATAAGGAGATAGATACCAACATTTCTACATGTAAGACCATATACACATTATAAGGAATGCAACAATTATACCATACCATTTATTACGCATAATCAATAACATGTCTTACCGAGGACTTAACTAATACTTCTATATCAAGATCAAAATATATTCAAATCATAAGGTTTCCCATTTTTGGTCAAACACCCAAGTGACATCACCATTAAGCCCTTCAAGCATTATCACCTTTATACATTTAGAATAAGGAAAAGTAATCACAAAATCTCATGTTTAGGTTAAACCCACAAATCACCATTTCTTTGATTTTAACCCATAATGTAGTATTAAATGTTAGTGTAAGTGTGTACAAACTCAGTTTGACCAAAATCCATAAAACGCTAGGTTTAGGTCAAAATCCAAAACTGTAACGCCCCAAAATCCGGGCCAATTTAAACCTCGAGTTACAACAGGTTATGATAACATAAACTTCAACTTATATAAATAGCAAAGGAATTAACTATCAAGAGTATAATTACATTACAAGATACTTCAAATAACCTATCAATCTAATCATGTCAAACTAAACAGATTAATTGAGTTATCTAAGCTATCCTTCAAAATCTCCTCTTTGTTAACTGCCACTTCTGCTATTCCAAAAACACTCGTCCCACAACCATTTATCTGCCTGAGCCTGAACCTGGTAAGAAAACATCATATGAAACGATTAGGCTAACGCCTAGTGAGAACATTCGTTTCAATAATAACATTTGCAAAAATAAGGTAAACAAGTTATAGCAAACCTGGTTACTCCTTTTCTTACAGCCTAGAGCCGCACTACGAATCATTACTGATTCTAGGTCAATGTCCCTTTACCTATAAATGGCAATTACACTTGCACATTTATTACCACAAGACTATTCCTTGGTTTCCCACACACACTGGGATAACGATTTATACCACTCGTCTATCCCATGTGGTTACCAAACACTAATGCCTATGGATCCATTACACTCAATATAATCCTGTCTAGCATCTCACTAGCACAGTTTATACACCTAACATACTATACATGAATGTACGTATGCCCAAACTGCATAAGTTATATGACAATGCCTAATCGTATCTTTTCACGATTTACCGAAATGTAGACTCAAAACAATCAGAAGAGTACAAGTAATCCAAGACGTCAGGATGTTTTAACTATTTCAGCATACTGCCAACTCCCGGTATCCACCAACTCCCGGTATGTGTACTGGGACTCCCCTGTACCGGGACTCCCAACTACCGGAACTCTCGACTACCGGGACATGAGTACCGGGACTTTGAGTATCGGGACTTTGAGTACCGGGACTTTGAGTACCGGGACTTTGAGTACCGGGACTTTAAGTACCAGGACTTATCCACTACCGGGACTTATCAACTACCGGTTCATTCCATTTGCCCAGAATTCCTTCTAATTCATCAATTAGCTTATTTCAAGCCATTCTATTCAGCCATAGTCAATTTATACAGTTACATCAAGGTTTATAACAACTTAAGAACATTGATTTGTACCAGAACATCGAATGAACTCACCTTAATTGTAGAAACCCTTCTTTCTGCACAGTATGAACCCTAAACTGCTGCTATTGATTCTAGAAATCAATTCCACACACAAAATCGATTTACTAACATGAATCAGCAACAATGTTTACCAGAAACGAGAGTAAAATTCTTACCAAATGGAGAACTGAACTTCTTGTCCTTCCTGATTCTTCCTCTCTACTTTCTTTAGCCGACCTAACAACAAGAATGAGATATCCTTTTGATATCTCAGTTCTTTTATTCAATTACCCCTTTAGCTAAATACTCAATACACCCTCAAGTTTCATTATTTCCAAAAATAACACCAAACATCAAACTTTTGTATTTTAACCCTACGAATTATCACTTACATCATCATTCAAGGTTTTAAACCAAAATACAAGTAAATCCCAATTCTCATTAAAATATTAATAACGAAAATTCAGGATGTTACAATACTCCCCAACTTGAAAATAATTTCGTCCTCGAAATCAAGATCAGGTAAACAGACGAGGATACTTATCTTTCATACTCTCTTCCGACTCTAAGGTCACATTGGTACCTCTGTGGTGCTTCCACTGTACTTTCAACATAGCCATTTCCTTGCCACTACGTAGCTTTCTAACCGATCTCTCCAAAATTGCCTTTGGTTCTTCCACACAGCGGCTCTTCTCATCTATTCTCACATCAGAGAGTGGTATCACATTTTCTTCTTCGGCTAGACACTTCCGAAGATAACAAACATGAAAGGTATTATGAACCCCTTCCAACTCTGGTGGAAGATCCAACTGATATGCTTGTAAGCCAATCCTCTGAGTAATAGTAAAAGGTCCTAGAAAACGAGGACTTAACTTTCCACGTTTACCAAATCTTATTACACCTTTCCATGGGGATACCTTAAGCATCACGCGCTCCCCAACTTGGAATTCCTTAGGTCTTCTCTTCGGGTCAGCATAACTCTTCTGTCGATCCTGAGCTGCCTTCATATGCTGCCGAATTTCTTTCACTTTATCCGCCGTTTGTTGTACCAATTCTGGTCCAGCAAACTATTTCTCCCCGGCTTCTAACCAACATACCGGGGTCCTACACTTCCTACCATACAAAGCTTCGAAAGGTGCCCTTCCAATACTCGAATGATAACTGTTGTTATACGCAAATTCTACTAACGGTAGATGCGTATCCCAGTTACCACCGAAATCCAAGACACACGATCTGAGCATATCTTCCAAAGTTTGTATAGTTCTTTCACTCTGGCCATCAGTCTGTGGATGAAAAACAGTACTCAAATTAACTTTAGTACCCAATTCTTCTTGTAGTGATCGCCAAAACCTCGAGGTAAACCGACTATCACGATCTGACACTATCGACACCGGTATACCATGCCTTGACACCACTTCATCGATATATAACTTCGCCAATTTCTCAATTGGTGACGCTTCTTTCATAGCCAGAAAATGAGCACTCTTAGTTAATCTGTCCACGATTACCCATATTGTGTCGTTACCCTTTTGTGTCTTTGGTAACTTCGTTACAAAATCCATGGTAATCTTCTCCCACTTCCATTCCGGAATTTCCAAGGATTGGAAACTTCCGTAAGGTTTCTGATGCTCTGCCTTCACCAACGAACATGTTCTACATGTTTCCACCTTTCGGGCCACATCTACTTTCATAGCCGGCCACCAATAAAGCAGCTTCAAATCTCGGTACATCTTCGTACTCCCGGGATGTATGGAATACTTAGATCTATGGGCATCTTCGAGAATCAACTCTCGATTTCCTCCAATTTTAGGCACCCAAACTCTACCTTGGAACAATTTGATCCCACGGCCATCTTCAGTCAACTGAAGATGTTGTTTGCTCATCACTTCATCTTTCAAGTTTTCTTCTCGCAAAGCCACCAATTGTGCTTCTTTTATCTTTTCCATCAAACTTGACGTCACATCTATTCTAGCATTGGTCGTCTTCAAACATCCACTATACTCCTTTCTACTTAAAGCATCGGCTACGACATTTGCCTTACCAGGATGGTAATGTAACTCACAATCGTAATCTTTAAGCAATTCTAACCATCTTCGCTGCCTCATGTTTAACTCTTTCTGGTCAAAAATATGTTGCAAGCTTTTATGGTCAGTAAAAAGAGTACACTTAGTTCCATACAGATAATGCCTCCATAGCTTCAAGGCAAAAACGACCGCTGCTAACTCCAAATCATGAGTAGGGTAGTTCTTCTCGTGCTCTTTTAATTGTCTCGACGCATAAGCTATCACTTTGCCTCGTTGCATCAAAACACATCCTAACCCCATTTTTGAAGCATCACTGTACACTACCAGATCTTCCGTTCCTTCTGGTAAAGCAAGAACCGGAGCCTCACATAACTTTTGACGCAAAGTTCTGAAAGCCGATTCCTGTTTCTCCGTCCAAACAAAAGTCACATTCTTTTTAGTCAAAACAGTCAAAGCTGATGCAATCTTAGAGAAGTCTTTAATAAATCTTCTATAATACCCAGCTAATCCCAAGAAACTTCTTATTTCCGACGCACTTCTAGGTGTCTCCCAATTTGCCATAGCTTCTATCTTAGCTGGGTCTACTTTGACTCCTTCTGAAGTTATTACATGACCAAGAAATTGCACTTCTTTCAACCAAAACTCACATTTTGAAAACTTCGTGTACAGTTTCTCTTTTCTTAATACTTCTAAGACCTCACGTAAGTGTTGTTCATGATCTGCTTCAGTTTTCGAATACACGAGTATGTCATCGATAAAGACGATAACAAACTTGTCCAAGAAAGGTCGACACACTCTATTCATCATGTCCATGAATATAGCTGGGGCATTCGTCAGACCAAATGGCATTACTAAAAACTCATAATGCCCGTATCTGGTTCTAAAAGCTGTCTTAGGAACATCTTCATCTCTTACCCGAACTTGATGATACCCTGATCTCAAATCAATCTTAGAAAAACATCCTGCCCCTTGAAGTTGATCGAACAAGTCATCAATTCTTGGAAGCGGATATTTATTTTTAACAGTTACCTTATTCAGCTCTCGATAATCTATACACATTCTCATGGTACTATCCTTCTTCTTAACAAACAAAACCGGAGCTCCCCAAGGTGAAGAACTCGGTTTGACAAAACCTTTATCTAATAACTCCTGGAGTTGAGTCATCATTTCTTTCATTTCGGCCGACGCTAAGTGATACGGTGCCCGCGCAATCGGTGCCGAACCTGGAATGAGATCAATTCTAAACTCTACCTGCCGCTCAGTCGGTAGACCAGGAAGATCATCAGGGAATACGTCAGGAAACTCACGTACCACTTTGATATCTTCCAGTTGTTTCTTTTCTGACTTTCCATCTAAGACATAAGCCAAATAGGATACACATCCTTTCATTAAACACTTTCGCGCTTTTACGACAGAAATTAACGGAATTTCCCCTTTTTGCTTCTCTCCGAAGATGAATTTATCACCCTTATCGGTCATCGGAATCCTGATTAATTTCTTTGCGCAAAATATCTCTGCCTGATTGGCCGTCAGCCAATCCATACCCACAATTATATCAAACCCACCAATCTCCATCAATAACAAGTTGATCGGAAATTTTGTCTCTTCTATAAGAATAATACAACCATCAAGCCTTTCTCGAACCAAAGCTTGACCCCCATTAGCTACCTCTACTACCAAAGCATCCTCCAAAGTAGTAACAGGCGTAACTAATTTATGAAAGAATGACTTGGACACAAATGACAAATTTGCACCACAGTCAAATAATACGCGTGAAGGACAAGAATTAACAAGGAAAGTACCCGAAACAACATCCTTTGACTCCTTAGCTTCCTCAGTAGTCATCTGAAAAGCACGGCCCACTGGCTTCGGAATAACTGGCTTTTTACTCTGATCGCCGCTCTTTTTCAGTCTTGGGCACTCCCGACGAAAGTGACCCGGTTGCTTACACTCAAAACACAGATTTCCTGTACTGGGCAGTTATTCATAGAGTGTCCACTTTTCCCACATTTGTAACATTCCGAAGCTATCACCCGACACTGCCCAAAATGTTTGCTTTTGCATTTCGGACACCAATTTGGTTCACGTCGTGAATCATAACGAGCACTTTTATCAACCGGCTTAGGTTTCTGTGAAGAGTCCGATCGACTATCCCACTTTCGTTTCTCACCAACTTGGGTCTTTTCTTCTTTATCTCACGAGTACACTTCCTCCGTCACATTCGCTTCTTCAATAGCTTCCCTCAGTGTTGAAACCTTTGCACTCCTTACTCGGGACATCATATCCGCGGGCAGCCCTTTCAAATAAGCCTTTATCCTTTCCTTCTCGTTAGGAGCCGCATGTCCCACCAAATTTAACTTTTCCATGAACAGTTCTGTATACTTTCTTACCGACATTTGTCATTTCTTGAGATTTCGGAACTCTTCCTCGATTCTATCCATTTCGTTCTCGTTACAATATTCTTCCAAAACTTTCCTTTTGAATGATTCCCAATTCATAGCAGCTAGCATCGAAGCCGAAATCGTCGCCGTAAACACGTTCCACCAAGTCAGTGCATTCCCTTTCAACATCTGAGAAGCAAACCTGACCTTTGACTTATCATCGCATTCACATGCTCGAAATACTTGCTCCATTTCTCTTAACCAATTCATGCAGACCACTGGATTATCAGCTCCAGCAAACTCCGGTGGTTTACAACTTAAGAACGTTTTGTACGAACAAACTCTTTCTGTCCTCCTTTCTATTTCTGTTACTGGAGTAGGAAATGGAGTAATTACTCTAGTATCTGTTCCGGTTCGCCTTAAATCTGAGCTTCGATCATTCAAAGCTTTCATAAACATTTCTGTTTGCTGAGCCATAGCAGTAGTCATCATTCGTGTCATGTTTTCCATCATTCGAGTCTCCATAGTTACTTCCGGCGTTTCTTGGCCAACAGTACTGGTACCTGTTCCATGTACCTGACTTGATGTTCCTCCAAAAGAATGAAACCCCGGCGGAGTCTTGTGAATCCCGCCACTTCCAGGTTGCTCTTCCTCTGTCCAATTTATCTCAGTTCTATCCATCTCACGAATAGGGGATAAAGGCGGCGTGTTTACCATTGCTCTGGTTAAAACACAAAAGAATAACTATAAGAAATGGTTACACCAAACTAGACATACAAAACGTACTTTACTGATCATTAGTCACTATAGCAATTTAGTAACAAGCATGCTTATGTAACTATATATTCATAATAACAGTAGCGAATTGGAATTATGAACATATCATACAGGAGAATCCTCGTTACCATCATCACAGTACTAAATTCTCGTATTTTCGTTGACTCTAAGGCTATCCCGTCTTAGTACTTCTACCCATATCTCACATATCATAACCTAATCCATTTCAGCTTAAGTCTAAGTATTTCATCAGCATACTTAGTTCGCTTAAACTATTGCTCTGATACCATATTGTAACGCCCCAAAATCCGGGCCAATTTAAACCTCGAGTTACAACAGGTTATGATAACATAAACTTCAACTTATATAAATAGCAAAGGAATTAACTATCAAGAGTATAATTACATTACAGGATACTTCAAATAACCTATCAATCTAATCATGTCAAACTAAACAGATTAATTGAGTTATCTAAGCTATCCTTCAAAATCTCCTCTTTGTTAACTGCCACTTCTGCTATTCCAAAAACACTCGTCCCACAACCATTTATCTGCCTGAGCCTGAACCTGGTAAGAAAACATCATATGAAACGATTAGGCTAACGCCTAGTGAGAACATTCGTTTCAATAATAACATTTGCAAAAATAAGGTAAACAAGTTATAGCAAACCTGGTTACTCCTTTTCTTACCGCCTAGAGCCGCACTACGAATCATTACTGATTCTAGGTCAATGCCCCTTTACCTATAAATGGCAATTACACTTGCACATTTATTACCACAAGACTATTCCTTGGTTTCCCACACACACTGGGATAACGATTTATACCACTCGTCTATCCCATGTGGTTACCAAACACTAATGCCTATGGATCCATTACACTCAATATAATCCTGTCTAGCATCTCACTAGCACAGTTTATACACCTAACATACTATACATGAATGTACGTATGCCCAAACTGCATAAGTTATATGACAATGCCTAATCGTATCTTTTCACGATTTACCGAAATGTAGACTCAAAACAATCAGAAGAGTACAAGTAATCCAAGACCTCAGAATGTTTTAACTATTTCAGCATACTGCCAACTCCCGGTATCCACCAACTCCCGGTATGTGTACCGGGACTCCCAACTACCGGAACTCTCGACTACCGGGACATGAGTACCGGGACTTTGAGTACCGGGACTTTGAGTACGGGGACTTTAAGTACCGGGACTTATCCACTACCGGGACTTATCAACTACCGGTTCGTTCCATTTGCCCAGAATTCCTTCTAATTCATCAATTAGCTTATTTCAAGCCATTCTATTCAGCCATAGTCAATTTATACAGTTACATCAAGGTTTATAACAACTTAAGAACATTGATTTGTACCAGAACATCGAATGAACTCACCTTAATTGTAGAAACCCTTCTTTCTGCACAGTATGAACCCCAAACTGCTGTTAGTGATTCTAGAAATCAATTCCACACACAAAATCGATTTACTAACATGAATCAGCAACAATATTTACCAGAAACGAGAGTAAAATTCTTACCAAATGGAGAACTGAACTTCTTGTCCTTCCTGATTCTTCCTCTCTACTTTCTTTAGCCGACCTAACAACAAGAATGAGATATCCTTTTGATATCTCAGTTCTTTTATTCAATTACCCCTTTAGCTAAATACTCAATACACCCTCAAGTTTCATTATTTCCAAAAATAACACCAAACATCAAACTTTTGTATTTTAACCCTACGAATTATCACTTACATCATCATTCAAGGTTTTAAACCAAAATACAAGTAAATCCCAATTCTCATTAAAATATTAATAACGAAAATTCAGGATGTTACAAAAACACTTATGAAATGACAATTTTAACACATAACAGGTATATACATGATGGTATAGTGGTAACGAACTCACCAATAAGGTTTGTAAGTGAAAACCCTAGAATTATAAGGAAACCCTAGAAAAGGAGAGTGAGACTTGAAGCTTTTAAACTCTTGAGACTTGCTAGATCCTTGAAGCCTTCTTTCTTATAACTCTTGTAAACCTAGAAGAAGCTCATAAATCCAAGGAATTTCCCTTGAGCATTAAATATGAGGAGATGAGTGTGAAAGAGAGGAAATCGCCCAAAGAAGAGAGAAAATCGGGTTCCCAAATCTGATTGCTAAAAGTGGTGAGTAGTGTGGCTTCCTCTCTAAAAATCGATTTTAAGTCAGGTCCCCCCCCCCCCTCCCGCATGCGACTAGGCCCTGGCATTGTCGTCGGGCATAGTCGCCTCAAATGTACCATGTCTCAAACCCCGCTCGCGATAATGCCAAGTGTGGCTGTGACCAGGGGCGGAAGGCCCATATGGCTATTACAAGCCATGGCCTGTGCGCTTTTTAAAATTGTTAGGGGGCGTTTGGTTCGCTGGAATTTGATGGAATCTGGTGGAATTGGAATGTGACATTCCATTGACCAGATTCCATTCCAACGTTTGGTTCAATCTTTTGGCCAAATGGAATCCCTACAATTCCATTGAATTCCATCATTTAGCCAAAAAACATTCCACACCTTAAACCATGGAATTCAATGGAATGGAATGTCTGATTTTCATAATACCAAAACTACCCCCATGCCACCACCACCGCCGCCGCTGCCGCCACCGCCACCACAAAAAAAAAACAATTGCTTTTGAAAAAAACAATTAAAATTATCAAAAGGGTATTTTGGTCATTTACCAAAATTTCATTCCAATTCCAAAGCTACATTCTGTGAACCAAACAGACAGATTCCAATTCCTTTAACAGATTCCATTCCAATTCTGTCAACCAAACAGCTGGTCAAACTTGACAACATTCCATTCCAATTCCTTCAAAGTCAAATTCCTTTGACAGATTCCATTCCATCCAAAAACATTCCAGCGAACCAAACGCCCCCTTAGTATAGTTGCTGGGTTTGTAGGCTATGATTAAAAAATAAAACTTTTGGGCCCCTCCACTAATACAGTCTATCCGGCCAGCCCAAGACCTGATTTGCTCTCTTTCTCACCGTATTGCGACTCTGACGCTGTGTTCTCGAGTTTTTTTTACGAAGGAAAGGAAGGGAAATGGAAAGAAAGTTGGAGGGAAATAAAAAATGTTGTGTTCTCGAGTTTTTTTAAGAGGGGAAGGGGAGGGAAAGGGAAGGAAAATATTGGTGATTTTCCTTCCAAAACTTTCCTCCCAAATGTGGGAGGAAAAGGAAGGAAAGGAAAGAAAACAATTTAAAAGAATTAAAAATATTTATAAAATTACATATATACCCATTGATTACATTTCATTATGAAATAAATAAGGGTATATTGGTAATAGTAACATATTTTCCTTCCTTTCTCTCAAAATCAATCCAAATCAAGAACATATAAATTTATTTTCTTTCATTCCCCTTCCATTCTTTTCCGTCAATCCCAAGAACACAAATACAAATATTTCTTTCTTTTCTTTTCTTTCCTTCAAAAACTTGAGAACACAGCGTGAGAGACTCAGACTGAGAGTCTCTATCGCCTATCGATCAAAGTATCAAACGCCCAGGGGGAAGAACTCAAGAACAGAAGAAGACAACAACGAAGAACTCAAGAACGGAAGAAGACAACAGTCAACAACGACTCAGGCAACAAAAAGTCAAAAACGGTACTGTTTCAGTGTTTTGGATTTACTGTGTTTACCTAAAATACAAGATCTGAAAAGGGGGACTTGTAATTGAAGCAATTAATTTAGGGAATCATAAAAAATAGATATCAATTTTTAGAACCAAGAAACCCATCAAGAAAACCCCTCTAATTTTCTTTGAATATGGCGCAGTCAATTCTTGGATCTTCTGCTTCAACATCAACTGTAATCTCTCCCTCTTTCTATTTCTTTTTATGTGTCTGTCAGTGTGTGTGTGAAGTGAATTAGTAATTGTGTTTGTGGTATGCAGATAAGGTGAAGTGAATTAGAAATTGTGCGAATTGATTTGTGGCATGAAAATTGAAAAATCAGCAACTACAACTAGGTGTCAGGGTGTGTAGGATTTCTTTAATCACTTCGCCATTGAAAATGAAACTAGAAAAAGCGAAACAGCATGCTATATGTGTATATATATGTATTTTTGTACTGGTTGAGTTGCTGATTATTTCTTTACCCTAATTTTATGTTTTGAATAATTTGTTGAATTGTTGAAATTGTAGCCCTCATCTTCAATGGAAGAGGAAGAGCAACAACCAAATCAGGGGCGATTAAATGAAATCCCACCGATTTTAACTTCAACATCATCAAATAATCTTCCAACAGTCCCTAAATCACAGGTTTGTTCATTTTATTCAAGTTTGTTTAAAATTGTTTGGTTAGCTAAGTTAGGTTTAAATTTATATGAAATTGTTTAATGCATCCCTAAATCCGATTACCGAAAAACCTTACAAAAAACCTCAAGTGGAAAGTAATGATGTCGATCATAGTCCGGCCCGTGCGGTTAAAAGACTTGTGTTCCGCCCCTGCCTGTGACATGGCATTGTCGCCTGTCATAGTCGCGATACTTGTACCGTGAGCTGTCCCGGCCGAGCGACTTTGCCCTGAGCGACTATGACCATGGCACTCTCGCTGGCATAGTCGTCAATCGTGCCCTGACCCGCAAAATTCCGACTTTTGATTCGATACACTAAAGCTCGTGATTTATGGTTACACTATACGTATGCCCAAAGTATTTACACTATACATTAAAAGTGAAGATCACCATTTAAGTATCGACATCCATTTAAACTCTAGAGAGAGAGAGATGTTTACTATAAAATTTGGGGTGTTACAAACACCATAAGAATCTGCATACACTTATGGCAAAAGAACACTTGTCACCGGGAGAGGAGGCGTTGAAAGAACGTCTTTTGGCAATGTTGTATACATAATGGTTGAAATCATGACCAAAAGACTTGAATTTTCAAGTGTGTTGTCTCTTATTCAAGTGTAAGTGTGTTGTTTCTTTCAAATGTGTTGTCTCTTTTTCAAGTGTAAGTGTGTTGGCTCTTTTTCAAGGAAGCTCTACAGAAGATGATGGTCAATCAAATGAATTCCATACATAACAGATTGCAAACTTATCACGTTATATGGCTAACATGGAACAACAAAATGGTCTGATTGAGCATATATGGAAAAAATTCGGTCATCGGTAATTGACTACGGTTGTTTATGTATTTCAGATATGTAATTTCGTACTTATCTATGTTACTTGTTTTATTTAATTCCAATTGTATGGTAAGTTATTTATAATTATAATTACGCTTTAATTAACTAGTTGTGGTCCGTTTAATCTATTTTTATACTTACAATTAAAAAGTAATAATTCTATATTATATATACATAAAATTAAATACATAACTTTTATAAAATAATATTTTAGATTAGATTGGATTAGAGAAGAGTGTGGTTAAATAATAAAAGAAGTGAGATTGAGTTGGAGTTGAAGATTATGTAAGTGGATGAGAGAGAAAGTAATATTTTAATTGATATTAGGTTGGTTGAGATTGTGAGTGGAGATGGTCTTAAACATAGGGGGTGTTTGTGATTGCTTATTTAAGGGGTTTATTGACTTATTCCGGTGTGGTACCGGTAATAAGCCGTTTCTAGTGTTAGGATGGGGCAAAAAAAACTGCTTATATCGGTACCAAACCGGTGAAAAGAATTTTTCATAAGTCATTTCGTTCTGACTTATTAGACTTCAAAACCAAATTACCTTTTTACCGTAGCATATCTATCTGCTCCCATCTTCTCCAAACGAATCTTCCGATTCCTCTCATCACCATCGTTCGTCTTCTCCATATGAACCTGCTATATGCTCGTTCACCTCTCCTCTTCAGGTATGCGGGAAACATAATCCTCCAAAAGCGGGGGATTCCAAGAGGAAGAGTAGGGGAAATGGTGAGCAAGAAGAATAGAAGAGCTGGATATGGCAGAAATGGGGCAGAAAAGGAAAATGATGAAGGCAAAGTTGCATAGTATGAGTAGTCTATACAATAATGAATCAAAGAGAATCATTATAGGATGCACAAACTCGACATCTTAGAGCTCTCCCGTAATCTCAAACATCTTCCTAAACCGAAAATTAACCATCCGTCCTCACAAACCTTTGCCTCCATTGTCTGCTTCTCCGAGACGCTCTTCTAGGTCTTTTTCTTCTTCTCGTCTCTTTATAGAAATCTGCTTGTTCTTTGAGGAATATGATGTTGGATCATGGAATTAAACAATTCATATGTGACATTCTAAGGGTTTGGACATTCTAACTTTATATAAATAATGATCATTACAACGTATATGTCATCATGTTCCACGATTAGAGTTATTTTCTGCAGACAATCTCATTCAATGTAAAATGATCCGGTATCCTCAAGTCTACCATTGCATGTATCTTTGATTTTTGTCTGTATTTTTGTAGAATGTCTTTTTTGATCATTTTACATGTATAGGCAGAATTTGTCAAACAGTTAAAAACAAGTTATCGGCTTGTTACACTTTAATAATGCAAACACTTTTTTAAAACTCTAGTTTACCTTTATATAAGTTGATAAACATTGTTATAAAAAACAATAAGTTATTTTAAATAAGCAATCCCAACACCCCCATAGCGACCAAAAGTGTAACCGATGCTGCATGGAGAAAAAATCAAAGCTCGAATCCTCTTCTTCTGCATCATCTTCAGAGTTTCATTTGTCCGATCAAGTTCCTAATGAATGGCTTCAGTAAGTGTTCTTCATTTGCTCACCCATATTTTCTTCATCAACATCTTGAATCCCACATGCCCAATTCAACTGAACTAGGGCTCAGGATTCGTTGAAAAAGAAATTAGTCGCTGAAGATGATTACACTTGGAAGTTGGGGGATGAAGCAGAAGAGAGCTGTGGTGTAGAATTGTTGAAGTATTTAGGTGGAGTTGATATAAGTTTCTCAAAGGATGATCCCTCTGTAGCTTGCGGAACCCTTGTTGTTTTGGATTTCAAAACTCTTGATGTGGTTTATGAGGATTCGGCTATCGTTAAGATCGATGTTCCATATGTTCCTGGTTTTCTTGGCTTCAGAGAGGTGTGTATCAGTATCACCTCTTTATCAATTTCAGATTCCCCTTATTTTTCCTGTAATTTTCAGCTTATTTCTTTATGTTGATTGTTTTTGTTGTGTTGCTTTTAGATTAATCATTATTAATTTTGGCTCTATTCCTATATAATACCTTGTTTACTGTATCATTGGGAAGTGCATTAACATAAATACGGAGGTAAGAAGTGGCAATACAAAAGTGTGTAAACTATAAAAATGAGTCAAAGTGGATTGTCCCACGCTAGCACTTCCCCGCAATAATTCTACCAAAGGGGATCCTATTACATGAATAGCTTCAGGTACACCTGTTACAGTTTTCACTGCCCAATAACCAATTTGGTCCCCTAGTTAGTACTCCTATCGCCTTAGATTACAATAACAGAAATGAGAAAGCTAGATAAGAATGATTGTTTTCAATTGGCCTTGATTGTAAAAACGTACACATAAATTGTTGTATTTCATTCATGGATTATTATTGGTGCTATCAATCCCTTTTGGCCGGAAGGCCTAAAGCTTGCCTGCAGGGGGGTTTGCATGGACCCTTTGCGCTAAAGGTGCCAAATACCATAAAAGAAGATATTGAGGATGAGCATTACAATCGGTAAAAGCATTGAATGCTAGCGTCTCTAGGAACTTCTTTTCTAACAACCGTAACACTTTGATAGATTATATAGCATCCAAAAGGATGGTCAATTAAGAAAGTATATAATATGGTATTCCATCATTGTGCATTAATTTTTTTCATTAATAACGTTGAAACTCACAATCGATCAACTTCACCAAGATGTTCGTATGCCATAGAAATGTGCTACATGGTGGTGGGTTAATGACAGAATGATTGTAGAAAGGAAAGAACATTTTGTTGGGCAAGGAACATTTAAAACCATCTTAAGGAGAGTGTTTTTCTACTATGGTGCACGTTGAGTTGTGGAAAATCTATCCTTAGAATACAACTGCAACAACTAGATTTATTGATTCACACATCTAAAAAAATTCTCAAAGAAGATTTTTCCTAAATCAATTATTATAAGATTAGGGTTTGCAATCACAGGTATAGTACTCCAAGGTGTTCCCGAGAAGGACACAACCCATCACGTTTACCTTAAAAAGTGAGGCCATAACCCTTTAATGAAGTCAAAAGTAACTTTCATTTTTTCCAAGGACTAGTCAAAGGCTCAGGGTTGCACTTCAGCACAAAGGGCTCCTGGGGCTAGGCGCGAGGCACATTTTATCAATATATATATATATATATTTTAATATACACACACATTTAGTCAATTACACACAAGGCGCCTCAGCCCTAGGTATTAATATACACACACTAGGTATTAACTCTTTTTGAGGTGTGCCTAAGCCCACAAGGCGCCTCAGCCCTAGCGAGTCTCGTGAATACGCCTCGCTTCGACTTTAAAAAGGCCTAAGAATTTGAGCCTCAGAGCCTAGTCGCACTTTTAACAACTATGACGGATTGACATATTTTTTCACCATACCCATGTAGTGCAACTATCATCTCATCACTTAATCTCTTGTACATATGCTATAACATTGCAAGTGCAAAGAAACATGTTGACCCTAAATACCTCCAAACCAACTAAAACTTGTTATCAGTCCCCACTTGGATTCCTGATGTCTTCATCAGGTTTGAGATTGATCCCAAAAGAATATTTCATCTAGTTACCCAATCATGTAACTTGTGTTATGTCAAACTCAGAACAAGGCTTCCAGCTACGTAATATCATCTCTTCAGAGTTCTAAAATCCCACTTTTTTTAGTTGAGTTCTTCATGAGTCGAATTGAATACGAATAGCTGGCATGTAAAGTTATCTAATGACTTACATTGCTTGTTTTTATCAGGCACCAATATTTCTAGGACTTTTGGAGAAAATGCGGAATGGTTCTCATCCTTTCTACCCTCAGGTGGTGGTCCTTGATCATAGTTTTTTTTTCTTTTCTGTACCATGTGTTTTTATCCGTTATGCAGCCACCAAAAGCGATTTGACATGCATATGCAGAATCTGAATGTCATCATCAAGATTACTATTTGAAGCCAGTTTCATATTCATTAATGTGTTGGTTGTTATATATTATCAAATATTTCTCAACCATGACATGTCTCCTTTTCTTTCATCCTCAGTTGTTGATGATCGATGGAAATGGAATACTTCATCCTCGAGGCATGTGTTTCTGTTTCAAAGCTATGTCTGTAGTCTGTTCTCTTGACTCTACTTGGTGAATGACTATGTTTGGTGTGTCCTTAGAGACTATCTCTAAGTAAGCGAACAGTGGGACTTTTGATGATTCTTGGATACCATTACTTTTCTTGTTTGTGACTTGGTCAGCTACTTGCCAAATTTTTGTTGGAGAGTTCATCGTTTTTTTTTCTAGAAATTAAGAGCTCAAGATAGCTTAGATCATGATCTTAAAAATTCCTTTTTGTGATATTATTTAGCTCAAGATTTTTCTTTTTCTTTTTTTGGGATGGAAATTCCTGTTAACAGTGAGTTGCGTTCCTTTTACCGTTGGTTCTAATATGTGATACAATTAATGATATTCTTTCTACACTACATTGGTTCTAATATTTACTAAACTCTTTGGTAAACGTTTTGTATGTAGGATTTGGTTCAGCTTGCCATCTTGGGGTTGTGGCTAATATTCCTACAATTGGCATAGGGAAGAATGTAAGTTTTCAGGAAAAGCATCCTTGACTGCAGTCATACTAAAATGAAGCAACTTATGGATTCACCATTTCTTTTTAATTGTTACCCACCAATCTTTGAAATTGTTACCCTGCAATAGTTGTCATTTTCCTATCTAGAATTTATAAAAGGCTGATAGGACTTCTGTAGTCATCATTTGGGTAAATTGCATGAAAATGTAACATTTGTTTTGATTCCTATTTTGGGTAACATACTTCAAAACCTTCATTTGGTACCTAAAATATAAATTTTCAAACATTTAAGTATCCCGGATAACTGGTTTAAACATTAATGGGTTACCATGCTGACATGGCGAATGACGTAAGCATACAACTCATAGATATTTGCTTATATGGCATATAATGTGGATTTTTAATATGAAATTAGTTTTATAATATATACTTTTTCATTTTATAACTTAAATCTAAATTATTATTTCCATAATAGTCCTTGTTAACAAATTAAAGTCAAAATTGAGGGAGTCTAACCTTTAACGAGTCAATAAGAACCTCATTGTTTGTGAATTAAGGCATAGATCATTGACTATTGGCCACAAAGATTTGTGAAATCCCACCTCAATTGAATGAAAAGGATATAATAGATATGATTGTGAGATTTCAAGTATGTGATTGACAAATCCTTTAATTGAGGCATATGAATGAAAAAACCATGAAAGTTGGGCGACTATTTTATTTTTTTGCTTTTTCAGTTGCATCACGTGGATGGTCTTACAAAATCCAGAGTAAGGGAACTTTTGGAAGCTGAAGAGAACTCCAACATAGATTTCATATCATTAATTGGGGACTCAGGGAACACTTTGGGAGTGGTGAGAGATCTGTATCTATAATTTTAGTCCTTCTAACTGTATCTATATCTTCATGTGCATCACTTTGTATGCAATGCAAGGGACTGATAATCCTTATTAGAAGTCGAGAATCATCAATGCGATTGTATATTACAATAAGATCTAGATAACACAAATAGGTTATTGTGAACTACAAAATACTAAATAACCACTATGATATTGGATACATTCACGAGCGAACATCATATACATAAATAACTATATTCATCTTAACACCCCACTTAACTCAGAGAGTGCATGTCATGCATGTCTGCTTTTTTTTTTACTATGATATGTCTATGATTTTGTCTAATGCATAGTTCTTTTACAAGTGGGCTTTATGAGTTGCAAACTTGCAATAAGGAAGTTATGTTTATAAATTTTGTTGTGCAGGCACTACATTCAAGTAAAGGATCATTTAAACCAATATTTGTTTCAATTGGCCATCGTATATCTCTTGCTTCTGCGGTTGATGTTGTTAAAAGAACATGCAAATACCGTGTGCCAGAGCCCATTAGGCAGGTAAATAAACATTTCTTTCGTGTCCAATCTATTTTGACTTGTTCTTGTACTCAACATAATTTCTAAATCAGTTTGGTTTTACTCAAAGAGATTTAAGCGTTTACCGGAGGAACAGATAAATTATTTGTTGTTCACACATGATCCCAACTCTACGCATATATAGATACATATATGTGTAATGTAAGCATATATTCGGGTTAGAACTTTGCCATATAAATATACGTCAGTCCGTATGCACTTGTGATTTTTTCATCACCTTTTCCGTGAAAGCTGATTCAGCAGCTGCTGCTGCTATACGTAGTGATCTTATCATAACAAATTTATTTGTTAAATATTTTTGATTAGCACATTTTTTTTGCCATTGTAGGCTGACATAAGATCCAGAGACTATCTTCGGAAGCATCATTGAAGCTATTGAGATGGTGTCAAACTGCATTCTGGTATGCTTGTTGATGTCATTGCATAATTTTGTTTTTACTCTCTCTGCTAAAAAGGTTCATAGTTTTCAAACTTTATATAAATTCATCAAGCATATGGATTTCATCATATATCCAGAACCTAACTCTAAACAGGCGTGGTGTGATTTTGTTTTATGAAGTAAAAAACAGCAGTAACTGCCCATTTTCACATCAACTGTTTGTCTTCTGTCAAACCATTACTATTACAGAATTAGTACCCAGTTGAAATTGTTAATCCTACCTGAAAAACCCAATTTTGGATACCAACTTGCAATAACTGATTACATCTTCGCACGGTTTAACAACATACTCCCTCCATCACAAAATAAATGTCCACAATGAAAAAGGCACATAGTTTTAGACATGTGTAATCATTACACTTTTAGTTAACCAAAGGACATTTTTGCCCTTAATAATAGGTGGAATCATTAATTTTACCATCTCATAATTAAGGGTAAAATTGGAAAGTAGACACTAATTTTGGGACAAGCAAAAATAGAAATGTAGACACTTATTTTGTTGGGACGGAAGGAGGGAGTATAAACTTTCTGCATTGTTTTCCCATGATCAAGTAACCAAGCTTACCTAGTTCTTTCTTAACAATTGGGTAAGAAGAATTAAATATAAGCTTCTATTTTTAAGCCAGAATCACAAACTTATATGACATTAAATTGCATAAACCTCTAGAACATACAAAACTTAAAGTTGCATTTAGATATTTGGCGAATTTTCTATTCCATTTCTACAACAGAATTCTCCATTGTGAAGAAACATGCATGGTTGCAGATGAGGCCCAATCCGTAAAAGTAGCACTCTTGGAGTCATTTTATGTGTAAACAAATTGCTAACAGTTAAGGGTACACCATACATACATATATATGTATGTATATATGATTTTTAATCACATTTTATTATGTACCATTGGTACCTAAATGGCTGTCAATTATCTTTGAATTTGTTCTTGTATTGCAACATCTGGTAAATATATAATGTATTCACTTTGCAGCATTTTCTGGATTGCTTGCTCCAACCAACGTGTGCATATATATGTAATAGATGGGGAGAGGACGAGGCTTAAATGTTCTCATGATGCCTACCGGTTAAATTCACTAACGATGATTCAACACAATCTCGTCCACTTCCACTGGAAGATGCTTGCATGGTTTTCCATGTAGTCCTGTAAGGAGTAACTGATCGTGTAGATTAATCTTCAGCATAGGTTTAGAGGGGGTTTTCGTATATGGAAGTAGTGTGTGTGTTTTAATTGGGAGGGTATGCTTGAAAGAACTTGGCTTTTTGCAAAAATCTCCCCTTAGAAGCTTACCAAACAAACCGCTACCAAATAGTCATGTATAACTGGCCGGATAAACCAGTTCTATATCATCAAGTGTCATTTCTTTATTTATAATCTAAAATAAAGGGCGCCATTTAGTTTGAGTAAGCTAATTTCAATATTTTCATTTTGGTAATGTTGAATTTCAAACATTTAAGTACATAGGTAACTCGTTATTATGTTGACATGGCTAGTGATATAACTTACAACAAAGTATTAGGGGTTGATTACCAAGTTCTTTGGATAAATGCCGACTCAAATAAGAGGTCTGACTCAAATAAGTGGTAGATTAAAGTTATTGTTTACCTGCTATTTTATATAAAGTTTTTGAAGCAATTGTCGCTGTGTTTATCAAAAACTTTATAGAACACATTATTCACTTTATTATAATCTTATTATATTTATGTAATTGTAATGTTATTATATTTAATGTAAAGTTAATGCATAAATTTGTTTATATTCACATGAACCATGCACAATTTTTGGAAAAACCTTGTTAAAATATTTTAGATTTAATAGTATTATACTAGATGAAATATTTTATGTTAGAAGTACCATACATTTCCTTTAAAGAAAAGGTATTGCACATTTCCAAATGAAATGTTAGGGAACTCCAGAGAGAAACCCAATAGAGTTGCCACTTTTGCTCCCCTCGTATGTTGTTGTTGTTCTATTGCCTCGTTTCGACGTTGTTATCTTTTTACTTCCATCGTTCGGTCGTTCTCTGCTGCTTAGGTCCGATCCTTACTTATATCGTCCGATTGTTGGTGTCTATTTGCTTTCGTCATCCGATCGCTCTTGTTTCTGTCTTTCGGTCACCGTTGTCTTCTTGTTTCCATCATCTGGTCCTTGCTTCCGGTCGCCACCTTCTACTTACAATTCTATTATTCGCGTCTCTTTTCTCGACTTGTAGCCCAGTATGTACTATGTTTGAATGAGGGGTTGTGGAAGAGGGTATTGTTGACTTAAGTATTTCATTGATGATTTTTAAGGGGTAAATTGAGGAAATTTCATTTTTTGTCTCTGGACAAATACTATTCTATCTTTGTCTCTAGTCAGAAGTCAGAGCTTTATTTTATTTTGATAAACACTCAACCTCTTACTTGTATAAGAGCTTCTTACCGGCAAGAGGTAGTTGTGTACCCATATAAAACAACATGATGTAAAAACATTAAAGTAATTGCATATCAACAAACAAAAACAATCCATTTTTGTACCACATCAAATGCACTATTTATTTCCCAAACACAACCGTTTGACCACATTAATAAACATGATCTTGAACATTGAAGGTGCAAAAGCTTACTTTTTTTTTTTAATGCAAAGTAGACATTAACCTTTTAAATATACACTCAAAGGTATCCATAATAAAACTATTAGACTCTTTAAAGCTTACCGGATGAATGCGTTCATTAGTTGGGAAGGTGGGGTTTAGAAAAACTTCGGTTTTCTACGTAAAGCTTCTCTAGAAACTTACTGAATAAGTCGTTTTATATATAATTAAGTGACTACTAAACAGTCATGTATAATTGACTGAATAAGTTGTGAGTCCCCTTAAACTTGTTAAACTGTTAACAAACATTCTCTTAGTGAAGACCGAAAGGAGGGAATAGGAGGAAAAATAGCGTGTTCCCTTCCATTTATTATGCAAGTAAAACTCTAAATGGAGCTCAGATTAATTATACAACTGGGAAAGAACTATCAGTTGTGGTTTTTGCCTTCAGATCTTATTTAATGGTAAAAAGGTCATTGTTTACATCGATCATGCTATCGATCATTTGTATAGACTTGAAAACATTGGTAAAGAAATGGAAAAGAAAGATATAATAGATAGATACATTCCTTGATGAGAGACTCTAGGTTTGCTGATACTAACAACTTTCTGGCTTGTTAGATTATCCCCATGAGTTCAATAAACAGCAAATCCATCCTTGATTCAAAAGTATTTATGAAATGATCTATTTTTGTTTAAAGCATACATTTCAAGTGATGAGTATCACAATGGCCATCTTGTATTTTTAAAACTATAGGGAAAAAAAGTGTTAAAACCAACAAAGTACAAAGACCAAAATTGTAGTTTACTCTAGTAGATATTTCATGAATGGTATAACATAGGCAATCTCAACAATGTTACTTGAAGTAAATATAAAAAGAAGCAAAATTACATAGCTTTGTACAAAGAGGTTGGATTCAAAAAATTCAAAGAAACACATGAACCCTACCCACCCACAACAAAACTGAAGCTGCATGTTGTTTTTTTCCATACCAAAGCTTGTAGCTAGCATTTACTCCATTAATGCAAGTCTCATGGAGCCGAAGACGTACACAGCCCTTGGACCGCGATCCATATACCCCTCCATTCGACGGATGATCATCATCAAAATGGACCGCTCGAAGTTTCGGATGCCTTACTAACATGCTCAAAATCTACATGTAGTCTGCCAAATCTGTGATTTCCACGAATGCTAGAATCCGTTCACAAGTATAAAGATCACGACAACCGTCACAAGCAGATCTGAAAGACCCCCATTGCAGCCTGCACCTTAAGCATACTCAAGGTCAAACTCCATTTTTGTCAAATTCAATTTCATACCAATGTAAATGTTAGATAGTTTGTGTTAGAAGCTCCAATTTTTGTTAATTGTACAAGTATTATAACAAAAACTTTCAAAAACGAAATAACACGTGTTGGGTCTGTCCAACATTATTGTACAACATAGTACATTGGAAATATCTCAAACCTATCGGCCACATTAAACCATACAAGTTTAAACCATAACGTTAGCATTCATGGTGTAGACAACAATACGTACCAGAATATCCCGACTCCGAAGTTGGTAGTGCAGGCAATGACATCTCTGACAAAATTGTTAACAAACATCAGCAGCAGGATATAATCAGTAAAGAATCCATATCATGTAAAAAAGTTTTGGTTCCTACTATATGAACCCCGTTTGGTTCAAAACCATAGAATTGAAAATGTAAAAATATGGGTCTGATGTCCATATGCAACTATGTCATAATGACTTGTATACCGGAACAAATGTATAGTTGATTTGGTAAGTTACCTGGAGCACAAAGAGAAAATGATGTCATCGAGGATGAAGGCCATGGAGCAGCAATATTGTCACTCAAGTCGCATGTAAAGCTTACCCCGGACGAATTGTCGTACACAACATCTGTAGACCAGCTTCTAAGAAGACACGCTGCAATTGTATCAGACAAACCATTGGTGCAAATAATATCTTCCAAATACCAATTGTTTCACTACTCGTGTTCCACAAAGGGAATGCAATAGATCCACCCAAAAAAATGGAGCCATATATATATAGGGTTGGGTACCGGTGAGAAGTTGAGGTTAACGTGAGAAGCGTGAGAAGTGGTTATCAACCGTTGGATGAGAAATGGACGCATATTAAGATGAGATGCACCAGATCAATTCTCTTCTAAGCGCAATTCATGGGAGGGCATTTGATTAAAAGTGATCAACGGTTCAAGTCCACTTCTCACATTAACCTCAACTTCTCACACGATCCTTCACCTATATATATATATATATATATATATATAGGGGCGGGTTCAAATGAGGAGCGCGTCAAAACGTGAGAACGTGAGGAGCACTCCCGTGCTTCGGATCACATATGATTTACAGCTGCAAATCACATGTGATTCACAACTGATCTGGACTCGAATTAACAGTTATGAATCATTAATGATTTACAGTGTTAATCACATGTGATCCGCGACCTGCAGCATCGCGCCACTTTTGCGCGATTTTTCGAGAAGTTCCGATTTTTTAGCAGTGTAAATCATATGTGATCCGAAGCACGGGAGTGCTCCTCACGTTTTGACGCGCTCCTCACGTGAACCTTCCTCTATATATATATTAATCAAACCAAACAAACACAATATATCCGACCCAGAGGTGGGGTTTGGAGAGGGTAAAATGTAAGCAAACATGACCTCTACCCAAAAGAGTAAAGGCAGTTGTTTCTATGAATACTCACTTTGTGACAAGTATGTCAAAGAGAGAGTCAGATATGATAAAATATTGAAAAGCTAATTAAGAGTAAAAAAAATACAAATAGAAGTGGGTATAACAAAGCCATATCAAGTACTTTATCATATTATATAGAGTTTGTGTTGGACCAAGCGATAAATATAATAATAGAACAAATTTCTTCTGGTTAAGCTTAAAAAAAGATGCTTCTTTCTCCCATGAAAATTACAACACTTGTTTTTGTTTTCCAGGATGTCAAATGAATATAGCAATATTTCCTCTTTTTGGAAGATTCCAGGTCAAAGTTACCTATGGGTTGGGCCCATTGTCTTCATTACAAATAACTTGATGTTGTTAATGTGGGTCCAGAAGATCTTATATTTTTGTGTTTACTTAAAGAGTATTTAGATAGGGCAAATGGCAAAGAAGTTTGGCATAGGTGCCGTTTACCAAGCTAACCGGGTGAGATGACCACCTTCACATACCGGGTAAGATTCTCTATCCTTCCCATGCCTCTTAAGTCTTACCGGGTAAGATTATCGATCAACGCCATGCTCACACGGTAAGGTAAGTGACGCCGGAAGCGCTTACCCGGTTAGCGTTTGGTAAACGACCCCTTAGTTCCTATTTAGTGTAACAAATAACTTTTTTTCCTCAACCAATGTAACAAAGTTTCCTACTTAATGTAACAAACTTTCACCATTTCCTATTCTTTTTTTTTTACCTATTTTGATGGGGAACCGGTTGATCTTGTAGCATTTGATGGAGTGAATATCAAGTTTATCGTCCACTTCGCCATAAACATTTCGTAAAACGAGCATCCATGTTATCAAATGTTACAAGATCAGCAAGTTATTGGTCGGTACAAACATGAAAATTTGAACCTTTGTAGGGAAAAAAAGTACTTCGTTACACTAAATAGGAATTAAACCAAACTTTGTTGCATTTTTCCCTCTTTAGATATTTGACAAATGGTCAAACATGTTAGTCAAACTAGTTCAATTTTCATAGAACAGAGGAAGTACATGTTCGTAGGTACACATTGATTTGAAAAGCTAGTTACGAGTAAGCAATAACATACAAATATAAGTAGGTACAAGACATCGTGAGTAGGTGGTTGTAGGGTTGGGTTCCGGTGAGAAGTTGAGATTAACGTGAGAAGTAGCTATCAACCGCTGGATGAGAAATGGGCGCACATTAGGATGAGAGGATGAGATGCACCGAGATAAGATGCACCGGATCAATTCCCTTCTAAGGCGCAATTCATGGGAGGGCATTTGATTAAAAGTGATCAACGGTTCAGATCCACTTCTCACGCTTCTCACATTAACCTCAACTTCTCACACGATCTTTCACCTATATATATACATAATGTTGGGTTCCGGTGAGAAGTTGAGGTTAACGTGAGAAGCGAGAAGTGGTTATCAACCGTTGGATGAGAAATGGACACAAATTAGGATGAGATGCACCGGATCAATTCCCTTCTAAGATGCAATTCATAGGAGAGCATTTGATTAAAAGTGATCAAAACGGTTCAGATCCACTTCTCATGTTAGCCTCAACTTCTCACACGGTCCTTCGCCGATGGATTGTAAGCCTAAAGACAAAGCAAGTTGACCAGCCAACGAAAACGAATGTAAATACTTTCAAAGGGAAAAACACATTGTAATAAAATAAAAGAAAAAAAAGCAAGAAATGTAACCTTCGTGTCCAAACGCTGTTCCTGGATCATAACCACATACAGAAAATATAATTCGTTAGATGAGTTATTGAGAACAGATAATCATTAAGTGACAAGTAATAGCAAGTTATTAACCTTGGAGGCTAAAATCTTTCAAGTCAACTTTACAAAGCTCATATATGTCTCTATGTACTCCGCCTTTCTGTAGCATGGTTGCAAAAATCGATGCACAGATTATTGCTTGTTTATTTGTAATCAACATCTTCTTTTGCATCCCCGCAATGTAGGAATGTAATGAGCTACAACATGAAGGGCTTGAAGCAGACACATTATGGCAAGCTTTTATCACCTCAACTGGCTGCTCAAGTTCCAAAGGGCAGACTACAGGTGCAAAGTATCTAATCAAATAATGCCATATTCCAATTATCAACTCAATCAACCATCATCCAATTAAAGATTTTAAGCTTTATCAGTATAATCCAGAGCATGTGCTATTCTTCAACAAACAAGTCATCAACTAAACCAAATCAAACAAGCCCAGTATCCCACTCGGAGGTGGGGTATACGAGCAGTGGGATGCATTACCCTTTCTCCAAAGAGTAGAGTGGTTGTTTCTGTGAAGACCCCACCTTGTGCAAAAAAGAAGAGAAAAATTGCTCCAAAAAATTGTGGAAACAGGAATGAAAAAAAATTACGTTTTTAGTCCCTGTGGGTTGTTAAAAATTGCAGATTTTGTCCCTGTGGTTCCAAAAAACATAATTTACTAAAAAAACAACTTGAAAACAAGGGCAGTGCTAAATATTGTAAAAACGAGTTAGAAGCAAGCAACGACATTAAACAAACGAAACATAGGCACGGGATCATGTGAGATGTCATTTTTGGTGAGAAGTGTGAGAAGTACTTTTAATCCGTTGGATCACTTTTAATCAAATACCCTCCCAAGAATTGCGGTTTAAAAAGGGAATTGATCCGGTGTTCGTCCATTTCTCATCCTAATGTTCATCCATTTCTCATGCAACGGTTGATAACCACTTCTCACGCTTCTCACCATATTTGGTATTTCTCACCGGAACCCAACCCACAAAACATAACATACAAACATGGCATCAATTCTTCAAGACAGAGTTTAAGATGGTGTGGAATATGTAAGTGGTACCTTTATTAACTTTACAGGAAGCCAATCTTCGAAAAGCAGAATTAGCAGCTTCTGATGGAAGTTTCCTTGAAATCCACGAATATACAACCCCTTTACAGTCATTTAATGCATCAATATTGGTGACTCCTATAGAATTGTCAACTATCGACTCTGACGAGGAGAGATGAAAAGCAGCCTCCACAATTGCAGGTTGACAAACTGATCTGCAGCACTCCTTGAGAGGATCAACGACACTACAAGCCTCCAATAATTTGCTTGTGTTTATTGTTTTCTCAAAGGTGTTGACGCCCTTTCACGGGACAAGAACCACCCGTAAGATTTGATGATTTCACAGAGCAGATAGCTGGTATTGAGCTGTTAGCACCTTTACTCGCCAAGATTTCCACCATATCTAAGAAACAATCATCTGCTGTCGTGTTTTGTACAACTAAACTATCAGAATTTGTACTGTAGTATCCCTGAAATATGTGTAGTGAACTAACGAATTGTGGGCAACATATAACATTTCCTACAAATGGCGCTACAAGTTGAGAACAGTCTGATGCGGTCTTGTCCATGATACTTGAAATGGAAGAGAAATTAAAAGGGCACTTTCCAGTCAAGAGTGGCTCGTAGGTTTTCGGGAGGGAAGGATACATTGGTGGCCAAGGCTCACCAACAGAGGGATTTTGTGGCAAAACGGAAGGTGATATCTCTATGGGATCAAATATTCCAAAACTAGGTGTACTAGCCATCACTTTGGAGAAAGTGAATAGAATGATCTGGATGAACAAAGAGCCTGCAACCAGAGAAGGATAAATAAATAGTTATCTAAATAAATGAAAGTTGCATCAGAGCATGTGAATTGCATTGTTGTATGTATGCTTTCGCATATGTATGCAGAGATAGATACAATGTTGGAGCTTTCAGAAGTAAAGTTTATAAAGACCGATTCCAAAAAATCGGAGAAAAATACAACTAAACCTCACCAAAACTCCTTTGATTAGCTATATCTTCATTGCAAGAAAAACAATGCGCTGGAAAAATAGTGATCCTTCATATTATAAATATTTCCCATTTTATTCTTTTCCATATAAAAGATCTTACCCTCATTTCCAAAATCATCTTTCATAATAAATGGGTAAAGATACTCAAAAAGTTCCACTTACGTTGAGAATGTGAACTTTCACTAAATTGGTTATTTAGGAGAATAACCCTCGGTCAGAGTTTTGTGTTTTAAATGCATGACAGAGATTTTGAGGCATTCTTGTGTTAAGAGGAGGAAATCTTCTGTTAGGCAGAGGGGTTCTTAAATTTGTCAGAAGGTCATGCCTTTAAAAGAATTGTCAAAACTCAAAAAGGTTATTCTCTTATATAATCCGGCTAAATTAACGAGAGGACAAAGGAAAGGTTCAAGAAATCTTCCACATGATGAGATTGAAGTCTAATTTTTTAATCTTTGACCAGGTGTCCAAGAAGCATGGTTTTAAAAAACTTGTGAGGCACGCCACGAGGCAGCCCAAAATTGCACCTGACGTGGCGCCTCTCAATCCAGGCGTACACCTCAGTTGTCTAAGGCGGTGACCAAGGTGGTCAGGCGTGAGCCAGTGGAGAGTCGTATGCCTCAATACAAAAGCTAAATTATTTTAAAAAATGACTAAAACCTTCTATATTTCTTTTTTGAAAACTTTGTTCTTCTCTAGTTCTCTCAAGCCCTATCTGCTACTCGTCTATGTCCTTCGTGAGTTTCAGTTTTCTCCCGTTTTCTTTGCATTTTTTCCTTGATTATCTTTGTTACAAGATTATTATGTATATGTATATACTGGATACACTTCTTTTATATTTAGTCTCTACTACGTATCACGGTCAAACTTCTACTCCCACTTTGTTGATATTTAATATTTTTTCTTTATAAGCTGTGAGCATATTAATACATACATATACATACATATATATGTTATGAATAGATCAATATTTTTTTCTTTGTTACTATATCTATATTTTATGATTGAAAAAAGTGTATGTAGATTCTTTTAGTAATTAAGTATGATATATATATATATATATACTAGTGGGGTACCCGTGCAATGCACGGAGTGAGAAAGGTGTTGAGTGACTTTTTTTTTCAAATACACAATGCGGCACGATGCCAATTTTTTTTAATTGAGAGTGACATTTATGATCTTTATAAACTTTAAAGTTCATAATGGTTGGTTGACCAAAATGTTTTTGTTGTAATTAGATTACTGCAATTCATAATTAACCAAAAAACCAAAATTCATGTTTATACAAAAAAAATGTAATCATCTGTATAATATAAATTGATACCTACAAAATACGCTAAGGTATCACTTGAAGCATCTTTTTAGGCCTGCAAACACAACACCATGCTTGTTCCCTTGAGGTGCATGTATTTAATAAATTACCCTTTTGGTGTTTCTTTCACCTTCACCTTCTCTCACACACACTCACTGTAGCAATTTTAGGATATGGATTTAAGAAGCAAAAATCCATACAGCTAATAATAAATCAAAAAGAGATTCAACAGAAAACGATCGATATATCTTACGTGTCGTTTGGGAAAATTGTAGGACTGAAAATTGAGAGATTAAGAGCAAGAGATGCACAGCCAATCCTGAAAATCTGAACCTAGAATTCCAACAGATGTTATGGAAACCAATATCCCAAACACACCGAGTTTCTCTGCTTTTAAAGAAAGAGAATGCCTGGTTCGGTTTTTAAAAAAAGAATGCTGCTTTTAAAAAAAGATTGCCTGAGATGGCTCTGCTTTTTAAAAAAGCAGACGAATTAAGTGTGGATCTGCTTTTAACAAAAGAGCACAACTTTTCCAAAAGTGACTTTTCTCATTTGTCTCCTCACCATTTACACAAATATAATAATAAATGATATCATTAAGGTAAAAACATAATCATAGTTAACAAAAATGAAATGAATACACCTGTTATTGACACAAAATCAAGTATATCTTCATCTTCATCTTCATGCTTGTCATTTAATTTTGCTGCAGATAGACAATAGACAACATATATTTTCCAGAAAATAAGATCTCATTCTCCACTTTTAGTCAAGTTTATGAATTCAAAATCAAAGGATTCAAAATTGGTCACAAATAAATGACATTTTAAAATATACGAAAAGAGGATTCAAAATCAAAAGGATTCAAAATTGGACAAAATCACTGATTCAAGATGTCATAATACCATTGCCATTTTTAGTGCTATCTATGACAAAAAAAAGTAATAGAAGAATGACAGGGAGCATAAATGAAGCATATTATATCAGCAAAAAAAGTAACAGCAAGAAAGCACTGAAGCAACAGTAACATAGCAAGTAGTAAGATCAAAATAAATCACAAAAATCCAGACTGCTTTATATTGCTAAGAAAAGTAAATCACACATGACTAAAAGCAATTAAGTAGAAAATAATATGATTTCTTTCATATTAATGTGTCCTGTTTTACATCAAGAAAGATGAAAAAGATTAGTTTTTTGACACAAACCCAGATCATATCAAGCAAAGATTTGGGTAAAATTAGTGTTAATCTAAAGTGGGTTAGAAGAAAACATATTAATATTGAAACCAAAAAGATGAAAATTAAGGGAAATAAGAAAACCTTGTCAACAGAATAAAGATCAGTAACAAACCAAAGGTCACAGCTGGGTTAATGTGTCCTCCTGTTTTACATCAAGAAAGATGAAAAAGATTAGTTTTTTGATACAAACCCAGATCATATCAAGCAAAGATTTGGGTAAAATTAGTGTTAATCTAAAGTGGGTTAGAAGAAAACATATTAATATTGAAACCAAAAGGATGAAAATTAAGGGAAATAAGAAAACCTTGTCAACAGAATAAAGATCAGTTTTTGAACCAACCCATATCATAATCAAGCTTAAATTTGGTTCAAATTAGTAAAATACTTGTTAATCTAAAGGGCCTTGGCATAAATCACTTTAATATTTGTAAAAGTAACTGATATTCTATATTGATGTAGAAAAACTAGGAGGGTGAACCCTCTATATATACAAGATACAAACCCTAAAAGATACCTAAACAAGGCCCATGGATGTAGCCCAATATACACTAAATATACAATTAACACTCCTCCTCAAGTTGGAGCATAAATGTTAATCATGCCCAACTTGTTACAAATAAAATCTATTTGAGTTTTTCGGAGAGGTTAAGTGAGGATGTCCGCAAGCTGAAAGTCTGTCTTAACGTGAATTGGTTGGATGGATGGAGGGTCTGCTTGTGTGCCTACAACTCGATCTCTGATAAGATGACAGCCAACCTCAATGTGCTTCGTCCGCTCATGAAATACTTGATTTTTTGCTATATGAATAGCTGATTGACTATCGCAGTATAACCGCATCAAGTTATTAGAAACTACACCGAGCTCTATGAGAAGACGACGAACCCATATCATTTCTGATGTAACATCTGCCATGGCTCTATATTCTGATTCAGCACTAGATCTAGATACTGTGTGTTGCTTCTTACTCTTCCACGATACAAGATTTCCTCCAACAAATACACAATACCCGGTAGTAGATCGTCGAGAGATCGGGCAACCTGCCCAATCTGCATCTGAAAAACCAGATATCCGACCATCTCCTTCTTCTGTAAAAGCACCTACACGACAATGCCCCTGATCAGAATATAAGATGCCAAGACCTGGTGTGGTCTTGAGATATCTCAAGACACGAAGAGCAGCATCCCAGTGTCCAGTGTATGGAGCAGCCATGAATTGGCTCAGGACACTGACGGTAAAGGAAATATCTGGTCGTGTGACTGTTAAATAATTAAGCTTCCCGACCAATCGTCTGTAGCGCTCAGGATCCTTCATCGGATCTCCGTCCTCTGGAAGGAGCTTCCTTGTAGGAAGCATTGGAGTATCAACGGGCTTGCAACCCAGTAAGCCACATTCGGTCAACATATCAAAGACATACTTCCGTTGAGAGAGAAGTATTCCTTGTGGAGAGCGAGATACCTCTATGCCAAGGAAGTACCGAAGTCGACCTAAGTCGCTTATCTGAAACTGCGACTGAAGAAACTGTTTGAGTTTGGTAATCCCGACCTCATCATCTCCTGTAATTATGATGTCATCAACATAAACCACTACAATAATCCTTTTGCCCTGCCGGTGTCTAAAGAACACAGAATGATCAGATGCACTGCGAACCATCCCAAATTCTCCCATAACACTAGAAAATCGACCAAACCATGCCCTGGGAGACTGCTTAAGACCATATAAAGAACGGCGTAATCTGCAAACTTTCGAGGCCTCCTCCTCGACAATGAACCCAGGTGGCTGCTCCATATATACCTCCTCCTCAAGAACACCATTAAGAAAGGCGTTCTTGACATCAAGCTGATGGAGCGGCCAATGATGAATGGCAGCAAGGGCAATACAAATACGGACAGACGGCATTTTAGCAACCGGTGAGAAAGTTTCATCATAATCAATTCCGTATGTCTGAGAATACCCTTTAGCAACTAACCGAGCCTTCAGGCGATGTAGGGAGCCATCCGGGTGTAGTTTAACTGTAAATACCCAACGACAACCAACAATACGTTTTCCCGGAGGAAGTGTTTCAAGATCCCAGGTATGATTAGCCCGAAGAGCCCCTAACTCGTCTTCCATAGCCTGTCGCCATCCCGGGTAAGCTAGAGCAGTCGTCACATCCCTGGGAATTGGGTAGGAATCAAGGGTACTGGTATAGGCTTCAGACTCGGGGGAGAGATGAGAGTAGGCAACATAATCCTGAATAGGATAACGGGTGCAGTGTCGAGGTTCTTTGCGAAGGGCAATAGGTATATCGGGAAATGGTGCTCCAGGAGGATCATAGATAGGAACATCAGGTGTAGGAGAGGTGGTATTAGGTATGGTTGTTTCTGGTAAGGGTGTATCTGGCAACGGTGTGTCAGACTCATTTGTGGGAAGCGGAACTGAGGATGGACCAGAGTCATGGTTCGGTTGTGAATTAAGTGGCTCTGTTGTTTGAGCCTTACCTCGTCGAGCATATGTGAAAAGTAATGGCGGAGGTTCTGCCGGTAGGCCCGTGGTAGCAGGAGTCGGAGCGTCTGAGACTGGAGGAACAGAGGGTACAGCGGACACAGGAAAAGTGGGAATAAGGTGAGAGTCGGGTATGTCAAGTTCAGGGAACGGGTCGGAAATGGGATGGGAATGTTCGAGGAAGTAAGGGCATGACTCATGGAAGGTGACATCGGCACTAGTAAAGTAGCGGTGAAGAGAGGGACTATAACACCGATACCCTTTCTGGACTCGTGAGTAACCAAGGAAGACACAACGAATGGCTCGTGGATCAAGTTTAGTGAGTTGTGGACGATGATCATGAACATAGGCTACGCATCCAAAAATTCTGGGTGCAAGAGGAAAGGGAGTTCCTTTAGGAAAGAGTACAGAAAAGGGGGATTTACCATGAAGGACAGGTGTAGGCATGCGGTTAATCAGATACGCGGCAGTAAGAATCGCGTCCCCCCAGAATCGTTTAGGGACACGAGATTGAAACATGATTGTTCGAGCAACATCCAACAAATGGCGATTCTTGCGTTCAGCAACACCATTTTGTTGGGATGTATATACGCATGAAGATTCATGAACAATGCCGTGTGTTTTCAAATACAAAGAGAAGTCAGTAGAGAAGTATTCCTTTGCATTATCGGATCGTAAAGTTTTGATTGATGAGTTAAATTGATTTTGAACATATGAATGAAATTCGCGAAAAATGGTAAATACTTCACGACGAGATTTTAATAAATAAACCCAAGTAGCACGAGAATAATCATCAATAAAGGTAATAAAATACTGAAATCCCAAAGTAGACGTTGTAGGGCAAGGACCCCATACATCAGAATGCACGAGTTCAAAAGAAGAACTGACTCTACTAGACACTCTAGGGGGATAGGGACGCCTGGTGTGTTTACCAAGCTGACATGACTCACAATGAAAATTAATAGACGAAAGTGGAAAATCCGGTCTCAGTTGTCTCAGAACTGCTGCAGAGGGATGGCCTAGCCGGCAGTGAGCCTCCCTTATACTAGAATCACATATGTTTGTTGTAGGACGTGAAGGTAAGGATAAACGGTAGAGACCTCTTGATTCAAAGCCTGTGCCAATCAGTCGGTTCGTCCCCAGTTCTTGAAAAATACAGTGAGTAGGAAAAAAAGTTACAGAGCAGTTATTTTGTTTTGTAATTTGACTTACTGAACAAAGACTATCAGGAAATGTAGGAACAAACAAAATAGAGGAGAGGCGTAGGTTTGTCGAATTGTTAATGGATCCAATGCCCTGAACTGGGCATGAAGATCCATTAGCAATTCGAACGGGTGGATGAAAAGCTTTATGTAGGCTAGAAAGGATACCTTGATTCCCAGTCATGTGATGAGTAGCTCCAGAATCAATAACCCAAGATGAATCAAGACTGGAAAACGTACCTGAATTGGCCGAGTTGGCACGCGTAGTAGGGGAGATTGACTGGGAGACTAGGAGTTGCTGGAGTCGGTGATAGTCCTCCTCATTAAGCGTGTAGGCTGGAGTTTGAATACCACTTCCACGTCCAATACCCTTCTTTGGAAACACATGAGAACCTCGGCCAGTACTCCTACCAGTAGAAGTATACATGGCAAATTGTATGATAAAGGAAAACCTCATATGGTTCGAGATTGAAAATTACGACAGATGGTGGCCGGAGACAAAATTCCGGCAGCGGCAGACGGCGGCGGCGGTGGCGGACGGAGATGGCAGAGGCGGCGGAAGGGTTTTGAACAGGTGGAGGCTGGTTCAGACGAGTTCTGGCTTAGCTCCGGCAGGTCTCAGCAAGTTCCGGCAGGTCCAGACAGGTTCCGGGCAGATTCCGGCAGGTCCAGACAGGTTCCGGGCAGATTCCGGCAGGTAGTGGGGGATTCCAGCGGGTTCTGGAGGATTCCGGCAGGTCTCCGGCGGCGGCCGCTGGCGGTTCCGGTGGCGGCGGCTGGTGGTTCCGGCTACAGCAGATGGAGTTCAGGTAAGTTCCGACGATGACGGCTAGGGTTCCGGCGAGATTCCGGCGATGGCGGCTAGGGTTCCGGTGAGATTCCGGCGATATTCCGACGATGACGGGTGGGTGTTGAGCCTTAGCTCTGATACCATGTAAAAGTAACTGATATTCTATATTGATGTAGAAAAACTAGGAGGGTGAACCCTCTATATATACAAGATACAAACCCTAAAAGATACCTAAACAAGGCCCATGGGCTGTAGCCCAATATACACTAAATATACAATTAACAATATTGAACCCAAAAGGCTGAAAATGAGGGAAATGAGTATTTTCTTGAAAATACATGGAAATTTCAAGAAAACCATGTCAACAAAATAAAGATCAGAACCCATATCATAATCAAGCTTAGATTTGGTTCAAATCAGTAAAATTAATTAATATTGAAACCCAAAAAGCTGAAAAGGTCGGGGAAATGAGAACAACAAAAACCTTTAATCTACCTTAAAATGTTCCGATTATACAAAAACCCGGATACCCCTCGGAGAGTTTTCATCGCCGGCGAGAATCGGAACTGCAGGCGGCGGCTGTAACTTAAGGGAAATAAGAAAACCTTGTCAACAGAATAAAGATCAACAAACCAAAGGTCACAGCTGGGTTAGTGTCCCCTCCTGTTTTACATCAAGAAAGATGAAAAAGATTAGTTTTTTTATACAAACCCAGATCATATCAAGCAAAGATTTGGGTAAAATTAGTGTTAATCTAAAGTGGGTTAGAAGAAAACATATTAATATTGAAACCAAAAGGATGAAAATTAAGGGAAATAAGAAAACCTTGTCAACAGAATAAAGATCAATTTTTGAACCAACCCATATCATAATCAAGCTTAAATTTGGTTCAAATCAGTAAAATACTTGTTAATCTAAAGAGGCTTAGCATAAATCACTTTAATATTGAACCCAAAAGGCTGAAAATGAGGGAAATGAGTATTTTCTTGAAAATACATTATACATGGAAATTTCAAGAAAACCTTGTCAATAAAATAAAGATCAGAACCCATATCCTAATAAGCTTAGATTTGGTTCAAATCAGTAAAATTAATTAATATTGAAACCCAAAAAGCTGAAAAGGTAGCGGAAATGAGAACAACAAAAACCTTTAATCTACCTTAAAATGTTCCGATTATACAAAAACCCTGGATACCCCTCGGAGAGTTTTCATCGCCGGCGTAAGTTGCTGCTGCGGGATCTTGGCCGGAGCTGCTGGCGGCTGCTGAACTTAGGGTTTCGGCAGTATACGAAAGGGGCTGCGCTGCTGCTGCTGGAATGACATCACCGGAGGAGAATCGGAACTGCAGGCGGCGGCTGTAACTTGGCCGGAGCTGCTAGCAGCGGCTGAGTTAGGGTTTTGGCTGAAACGTGGTAGCGAGAGAGAGAACGGGATCCCGTAGCTGCTACTGCTGGACCAACATCACCGGAAGAGGGCCGGAGCTGCAGGCGACGGCTGTATCTTGGCCGGACCTGCTCGGAGCGGCTGACAGTAAGGGAGATGGAGAGAGAGAATAAGTGTTTCGATCTAGATGAAGGGGATGAAGGGGAGGCGGTTTTGGGAAGAAATTTCAGAAGTACTCTCGGTATGGTGCGACCGTGAGAAGACGTGAAGGTAGAAAAAAGAAAGCGTATGGTGTATGGTACTATCAGTATGGCCTGAGACTTGAATCTTATGGGCTGAGACTTGAAGCGGTGGAATGGAAACCAAAAGGTTTTCAACTTGTACATCATGCATAGATGAGTTATAATTAAGAGATTTTGGATTTTATGCATAAATTGGTAGTACCTTATGCATAAATGGTTGTCTTTAAGACATTAGGTGTATATGCTTATATATGTAGTATATAGATATATATATATATATTGTGTCTAGTACTCAGTGTCAAGTTTGTGTGTGTATCTATATATTGCATATATTTTCTGTTACCTTTTCTGTTTAACTAGTCTTTCTTTACCCTTCATTTCCACATCATTTCCCCTTTATATTTATATCACTATCACTAAACAAGCGACTATATGAGGAAGGTTTAAGCAACAGGAGTACCATGTAACTGCTGGAAAGGACTTGAAACAAGTTCTGACCAAAAATTTGGAGCTTTAATAAGAAATGACTCCAAAAAAGATATATCAACTCAATCTGAACAATTCTTTTCTTAACCAATTACAAAGAAAGGAATTAAGAAACAATTTTATTTTTGATGAATCTCACAATTTAAATGTATTATCTCTCTTGTGTATGCTCAAACATACATAAATATAGAATGAATGCCATGCACTAGAACAATGTATGATATACACTCGATTCACAGTCAATAGTCCTTGCTAATAAATTAAGAAAACAAATTAATTGTTGTGAGATCATGTCTTTAATTATTTATTAAGCTCATTTACGAAGCGAGAGAGAATGTTTCTGACAAGGTTGCATGTGTATAGAAATAGCACAAGTAGAAAATTTGAGTGATGAATTTTGCATATTAATAACACACCCTTGAGATTATTGGCAGTCTTTATGAAAGCCATAGCTTAACTACCCCTCGGCAACATCAATACTGCAGAAACGTCCTAGGAATGCCAACAGGAACCGCAAACCAGTTCAGTGATGCACAATTATGCCTGCAAAGAATCCAAAAGAAAAATCAACTTCAATGAGAAATTACCACACTGTAGGTCAAGTGGAAACCAATTAATGCCGCTGCTTTCCAAATTTTGAAAGACTGAGCTTAGCTTTGGTGCACTTTGTAACTTAAATAACTAGATATTACTAAGGTCCCATCTGGTTTGCGGGATTTGGAACTGAATTCCATTCCAATCCTGTGTTTGGTTTGAAGGAATGTTTGGATTTCAAATCCCGGGATTTCATTGAAATCCCACAAACATTGGATTTAGAAATCCCATGGCATTTCGCGCCATTTCATATGATTGGTTGTAATAATGCTTTAAAATGTGTTAAAAAACAATTGTTTTTTAAAAAACACTTAATAAAAACCAATATTATTATTCTTATATTTCTTTATAATTTGTTTTTATATAAATTATATATAAAAATGAAATTCAATTCCATTCCAAATCCTTCAAACCAAACGCACCAAAGATTCCGATCTTTCCGATTCCAAATCCTTCCATGAAATCCAAACCCCTCAAAAACATTCCATCAAACCAAAGGAGTCCCAAGTATTTTCAAAAGGTTTCTTTGGAAAGGAGGCGGCACTCCTGGCAGTATATTAGATAAAAAAAGAAATTACACTTAAATGGCGAGGGAATCCCTCCCAACGAAGAACTCCTCCCACAATAAAGGACAGGCCCTAAACGGGGAAGAGAACTTCGCTAGAAAAAAACAAACAAACATTACATACCATAAAGCTAAAAGCCAAAACAAGCAAAGGCAAATAGAAGCTAAATCACTAACGAACTAAAAATGTAGATGAAAATAGATTAATCGGATGATTATTTGAATGGAAACAAAGATAAACTCCAGAATTCTAGAGACTAGAACTCTCCTATTTAGACTAAATATCTATTCTAAGAAGTACCAAGTTACCCTTTGTTAACTATTGTAGAATATCTCTTAGGAATTGGGCTTGGGCCTCTATAAAGAATAGGAACACCCCAAACACAAAAATGTATTAAAAACCGGAGCTTAGGCTACAACCTTTAGACCATAACATGTCACATATTCCATATTCCATTAATGGAAGCAGTCCGCAGATTGATCAAATTGGTTCAGATCCTCTAACAGTCGATTTGTGGTATACTTTCGAACTACGGCAAAGTGGCAGCATATGTAGGGTTCTTCCTCACAAGGGTCTTGAATATAACTCATAAATTAAGAATCAATTAATACAAATTATGTTGGTTTATCCAAACAGCCCCAAAGTATTTGCATCCAAAGCATTTTTGCAATCTATCATTTAGCATGATTATGGTATGAATTAGGGTTCCATAAGAATCAACTGTCTTGCACGAATTGAAATATCTACTTGCAAACAATAAACAAGCAGAAACAGCCTTCAAACAAGTTATTTGATTAAACAAACTCCAAAACCTTTTTTCAAATTGTTCAGAGCTTTTTGGTTGTCAACATCATCTTGTAACCCCAATAAGTACAGCAACTGACCAACATAGCAGCTTTTCCATGCAAATCAGTTTGAAACACTGAAAAGGAAAAATAAAAAAGTTCAAATGAATATTCCAATTAACCTATGAACGATATCAACGAAGATGCTGCCAACACGAAATAAAGCCCCAAAAGCATCGAAACATATAAAAACATAATAAAAACACAAACAAAGATAAACACTTGCCTATATGTTTTGATTGGGGAGATCCTCGTTTATCATTTATTTACAAGGGTTTCAATTCAGATGATGAGTATCAGCAACAGCAGCCACCATTGTTAGGGCTTTAATTCGAAGTTCTCTTGCACGTTGCAGAGAGAAGAACAAGTCCAGGTTCAAGTAAACGTTTTTTGTGTTGTGTGTGAAGGACAATAAGGACGGAGCTTAATGATTGGGTGGGGTACAGACTACAGACTACAGACTACAGACTACAGACTACAGAGAGGAGGGAGGGTAGCTTCCACTTTGCCGGTGGTAAGTTTTTTTGGGAAGGGTAGAGAAATGTAGATAAACAAACAATTGAAACTTATCCTTCCATGAAAATAAATTTTGGTTCCTTTTTTTTCCCTTTACCAGAATACATATTTATAACTTGATGGTATTGCTTTTGGTTCACAATATTCTTTTGTTTTGTTTTGTTTTGTTTTTTTAAAAGGTGCTTTAGATACTTGACATCATCAAATCAAATCAAATCAACTTGTAGAAAAATTGATAACCATGTAAAACTTAAGAAAAAAGTATATTGAATAAATTAGTCCCAATCCAATTTAGGCATATGACATAGAGACCATCATGACATTCTTTTAAGATGCAAATGACTATACTACCCTAACACTAGTAGAACTGAATCAAATTTGGAGGAAGAAAAAGAAGCATCTTTAATGGCAAAAACCCTAGCTAGCTTTCATACGCCTACCATCGTCTCTGATATGTGCTCCGACCACCCACCGTCCAACGAAGAAGAAGGCAGGAGGCCAAACCGTTTGGTTCCGACCACCACCACCGTCCGACAAAAAAGAAGGGAGAAGGCGTCTGACGAAGAAGAAGAGAGAGGCCGATATGGGGAAGAGGGATCTGCGGAAGAGGCGTTCGACGAAGAAGAAGAAGGCAGGGGCTAGAGAAGATGACTCATTAAGGGTAATCTACGAATGGGTTGGGTTTCGGTGAGAAGTTGAGTTAATGGTGAGAAGCGTGGAAAGTGGTTATCAACCGTTGGATGAGAAATGGACGCACGTTAGGATGAGATACACCGAGATAAGATGCATCAATCAATTCTCTTCTAAGCCGCAATTCATGGGAGGGCATGAGATTAAAAGAGATGAACGATTCAGATCCACTTCTCACGTTTATCACCGTTAACTCAACTTCTCACACGATCCTTCGCCATCTATGAATAACACATTTATTGGGTTATCGATTTAATTTTAAATTTTAACTAAAACCTCATTTAAGGTCATTTAGCTAATTAATCCTATAAATCTCTGTTTTGGGAGCATTAGGTTAACAATTAGAAGGTCGAAATGTATCTCATTACTGATATGGAGACGATAAAATAGTTTTTATTCCAAAGAAAAGTAACATCTTTGCACGCTTTATAGCAACGATGGATCCATTTTTCATTGTTCCCTTATAAAGAGTACCAAATCCTCCTTCCCCAATTATATTTGAGTTTAATGCCCCCGTTTTATTATAGGGAAATCGAACTGAAACAACAATCTTCCGGTCTAGTTCAGGTTATAGACATTTTTTTATTTTAAAGGTTTAGATAGACTTTATCTAGACTACATTCTCGATGTATTGGACCATCTAAGATTAAGGGGGGGGGGGGGGGGGGGTTGACTTAGGATTTAATGGGATTAAGGGTTAGAGAGCTTACGCTCAGCCAAAATGTGATGTTTAGTTGTGGCTTCTGCGCACAGATAGGGGCTTATTCGCACAGATGAGAAATAGATGTCCATATTCAGCCAAAAAAGGACAAGCCTATCCCTCTTTAAAATCCCTCCTCCAAATCGTTTGATTTCAAAATCCCTCCTCCAAAATAGATGTTGTCGAGATTCTCCAAACTCTAGCCGCTAACAGACAATACTGCACGTGAAGTCTCCAAATCCATTCTCGATTTCAAAATCCCTCCTCCAAATCGATCGACTTCAAGCTCTCTTCTTTTGCACACTCGATTCACGTGTTTTGCACACTCCTCCATTTCTGGTCAGAGTATACGAACGGCTGAATTCAAACCCGGGATGGATGGGACCATATCCACCTAGACCTTTTGCCAACACGCCATCTTTTTAATACAATTTTTTAAATAGTTGATTTTGCCTAAATGGTTTTATGTGTTTGTGTAAAGTATAAACCACTTTTTTGTAAAATCATTTGGTTAAATATATTTATTTAATTATACATTATATTTTTATATTTAATTTATTTTACATCTCTTACTTTTCATTTTTCATTTTTCATTTTCCATTTTTCATTTTTCATTTTTCACTTTTTATTTTTTATTTTTTATTTTTTATTTTTTATTTTTTATTTTTTATTTTTTATTTTTTACTCTTATCATTTTTTTAACAACAGCAAAAGAAATTTTACCCTTATCATATTAACATATGTTTTTACAAATAAAATGCACATAAACAAATTAAGGCCGGATTGTGAGGCTACAACTAAAGAACGAACTTTTGTGACAAAATAAGAAGAAATAAAAAACGACACAAAGAATTGGTGAAGCGGAAACCCCGTCGAGGGGAAAAACCGTGGATGATCGAAAGTATCATTAATGTAATATGAAATCAATAAGGGACGTCGTCCTTTATCGTTATTGCACTACCTACATAACGTTACTAATGTGTATGAGTGTGTATAATAACTAAATATGTACTTCAACTATGCATATATCTTTGTAGAACAATTAAGCGATTTGAATCATCTGGTCTCGTTTCAATTATTTTTTTTTGGAAAGGGTGTCCTAGGCTATGCCTAGACTAATCTCTTGGCAAATTATGACTGTAAGACATCAGCCCTGAGATTAAACCTCAATGGTCACAAGTTGTGTATGCCTGGATTCGAACCCTGGACAGATGGGTTATTCCGCCACATCCCCCATGCCTTAACCAGTACGCCACAACCCTTATGGTTTGTTTCAATTAATTTTAATCTATGTATTTATACCTATGCTTGATGTAACCGTTGCTTTATGTCCTTAATGTCTGGAGCGGGATATTATATGATTTCAATGAGGTTCATAACTATTGCTCGAAGATCTGTGTATTATTTGGGAATTTCTTCCATCATTAATCTTCGGTTATAGATACGACCTGCGATGAATATCAGAAGAATAACTGACGATGTTAGTAATTAGATAATCATATGTCATGACTTTGATTAGTCGTGTATCAAGGATATCAATGTCGTTTATTTATCTTAGTAGGTCATTATTATTATATTTCTCCCAAACAATTTGCCCCATACATTTGAATCTTAAATTCGTTTAACTTTCAAATCTTGCTCCAAAAAGAATCACGTTCCTAAAAAATAATAACATGTGTGTTTTGAAAACTATATTGTTTGAAAAGAACTGGATACGATTGCTTGGGAACCGAAGTGTTTCTGTTTGTCTCAACCATCGGATTTGTAAATAATACAAATAGTCATCCAACCTAATAAACACTTAGGGGCTGTTTGGTTGGTTTTTCATTAAGTCCTGTATGGATATAAATGTATTTCTGGATTTATCTGTCTGTGTAGATTGTGATATCTTGTTTTTTGTTTGTTGTGCTTAACAAATGGTCTGAATGTCAGAAATGACTATTTTACCCTCATTGTATATTAAACACTAATTAACATAACTGTTTGGTAAATGTGTTGAATCAGGGCCGTGCAATGGCATGTTTCATTCAGTTCAACTGTACAGGGCCCCCAAGTTTCATGGGGCCTAAAATTATACAAGTTTCCTTTATATAGTATATATATTTTCTGAGCCCAAGACCCAAGTAAATGCCAATTAGGTTTTGTTTTACTTTTACAAGCCCAATCCAATGAGATAAAGATATTTCTTTTGAGCGGTCGATTACACAGAAAACGAAATCACACGAAATCATGCTTTCCCTCTTTTTTTTTCCTTTCTAAATCGTCGATTCATCTCCTTCAATCATGTCGTCTTCTTCGCCTTTTCCTCCTATGGCAGCTATAACGAAATCCCAGGTAAGATTTCATTCTTTAACGGCTAATTTTCTATCGTCTGTTCGGTTTTTGCGATTTCCAAACGCCCCAGAAAATTGACTTTAAAATGATTAAAATCGATAAATCACCATTCTCTCCAAATGCGAAATCAGTCCACCATTTGTTCATTAATCTGTCTTCTGTCTAAAATTAATTTGTCTTGTTCACTTGGATTTCTCAGTTCTCAAAACCACAAACAGACAGAAAACTGAGACGAGTTTACAATTATTGCATTCAAGCTTGGTGTGGGCTGACAGGCTGTTATCTGTCACTTGGATGACTCATTGACTCACGACTTACAGGTGTATTATTTCTAAGCTCAAGTTTTCAAATTTCAATTTTTGTGATTGTGAATTGTGATTCATCTTGATTTGGTTCATTGGTAATTGGTTAATTGGTTTAATTTTCTGATATAGTTTCCTTAATTTCTTATTTGTGATTCATCTTGATTTGGTTAATTGGTTTAATTTTCTGATTTGATTCCAGTTTCCTTAATTTCTTATTTGTGATTCATCTTGATTTGGTTAATTGGTTTAATTTTCTGATTTGGTTAATTGGTCATTTGGTCTAATTTGTTTTAGTAGTATTTCATCATGTCTTCAAGAATTAGAAAACATGAATCTGGATGTCAAAAACGTAAAAAGAAAAAGAGAACTGAAGAGATGATTTTGTCTCAAAAAGTAGCTATTGATAAATTTTTCATTAAAAATCACAAGCTTCCCTTGATAATTCTATTGACGTTGATGCTAGTGTTAGTTTAGACGATGATGAAAATGTTACCGATATGAATATTGATGATGATGCTACTAATGATGTTAATGCTAGTGATGCTAATGTTAATGATCCTATCAATGTTGATGATGTTAATTCTAATGCTAATGCTAATGATCCTATTGATGATGCTAATGATGTTAATGCTAGTGATGATGCTAATGATCCTATTGATGTTAATGACACTTTTATTAATTTTGATATATTTGATCCAAAAAATTGGGATTCTTTGAATTCTAAAATGATTGATGTGTTAGTTGCAAAGGGTCCTAAAAGAGATTTATCTATTAAAAAAGGTCCTAAAGATAGATATTGTAAACGATTTTCTGCAACATCTTATACTAGAATTTTACCAAATGGAGAAAAATGTGATAGAGATTGGCTTGTGTATTCTCTGGAGCTCGATAAAGTATTTTGCTTTTGTTGTAAATTTTTTAAAAAGAGGCATGTAAATGGCCAATTGACAAATGATGGGTTTAGAGATTGGTCACATCTTAGCACAAGACTTAAAGAACATGAAACAAGTGTGGAACATGTTATGAATATGAAAACTTGGTATGATTTGCGTTTAAGACTTCAAAAGAATGAAACTATTTATAAAGTTGCTCAAAATCAAATAGAGAAAGAAAAAAATCATTGGAAAAAAGTCTTGGTAAGAAATTTCTGTATTGTGAAGTTTCTTGCAACACACAATCTTGCATTTCGTGGTACTAACGGTAGATTGTATGAAAATGGCAATGGAAATTTTTTAGGATTGATTGAAATGTTGGCCCAATTTGACCCAATTATTCAAGATCACGTTCAATGTATTACAAATGATGATATACATTTTCATTATCTTGGTAATAGGATTCAAAATGAGTTAATAGTTTTGCTTGCTAAGAGAATCAAATGTGAAATCATTAACAAAGTAAAAGAGGCAAAATATTTCTCCATTCTTCTTGATTGCACTCCTGATATAAGTCATCAAGAACAAATGTCCTTAATTTTAAGGTATGTAGACCTCTCTTCCAAAACTGTTAGTATTGAGAAATCTTTTCTTGGATTTTTGGAGGTAGATGATACCACTGGTCAAGGTTTGTTTGATGTTTTACTGTATGAGTTAAAGTGTCTTGGTCTAGATATAGACAATGTCCGAGGATAAGGTTACGATAATGGTGCAAACATGAAGGGAAAACATAAAGGAATGCAAAAGAAACTCTTAGATATAAATCCTAGGGCATTTTATAGTTCTTGTGCTTCTCATAGTCTTAATTTGACTTTGTGTGACATAGCCGATACTTGTGGTAAAGCTAGAGATTTTTTTGGGATAATTCAGCGTATTTATACAATATTTGCTAATTCTACTAAAAGATGGCAAGTGTTTAAAGATAATGTAAAAGGATGGACAGTTAAATCGTTGTCAACGACTCGTTGGGAGAGTCGTATTGATAGCGTAAAAGCCATAAGATTTCAAGTGTTTAATATAAGAGAAGCTTTACTTCAAGTAGCTGAAATTGATAATGATTCAAAAATTAGAAGTGAAGCCAAATCTTTAGCACAAAATGAGCTTGGTGATTTTGAGTTTCTAGTATCAATAGTGGTTTGGTATGAAATTCTATATGCTGTGAATTTGGTTAGTAAACATTTACAATCAAAAAATATGTTAATTGATGTTGCTATTGGACAAATAAAAGGACTAATTTCTTTTTTCGAGGGATATAGAGAAACCGGATTTTTAGATGCTATAGAATCGGCAAAGAAAATTGCCACTGAATTGGATATTGATCCATCATTTCCTAGAAAACGTGAAATTCGAAGGAAAAGACATTTTGATGAAAATCCGAGTGATGCATCCGAAATTACTTCACAATCTGCGGAAGAGTCATTTAGAATTAATTATTTCTTATGTGTTGTTGATCATGCAATTACTTCGTTAAAAATAAGATTTGAACAATACAAAGAATATGAAAATGTGTTTGGGTTTTTATTTACTTCCGATAAGTTGCGTTCTTTGGATAATGCGTGTTTAAAGTCTTCTTGTATTAACTTTGAAATTGCGCTTAAGAATCATGATCAATCTGATATTGATGGAAATGACTTATGTGTGGAATTAAAATTACTCCAAGAGTTTTTACCACATGAAAAGATGGGACCTCTTGATATTTTAGAGTATTTGAAACATGTAGACTGTTTTCCTAATGCTATTATTGCTTATAGAGTCTTGTTACTATTCCCGTAACTGTTGCATCTGCAGAAAGAAGTTTCTCAAAGTTGAAGTTATTGAAGAACTACTTGCGCTCGACAATGACACAAGAAAGACTTAACGGACTAGCCTTAATAGGTATTGAAAATGGGTTTTTGAAGAAAGTTGATTATGAAGATTTGATTGAAGATTTTGTTTCGAAAAATGTTAGAAGACTAATTTTATTTAAATGAATTTCAATATGTTACTTCATTTTTGTTATTTTAATTTGTAATACTTTTAATACTAATATATGGTATAAACTTTGATATTTTATTCTATTCATTACTTGTCTATCGATCAACACTTTATATAATTGTAACAGGGCCTCCAAAATGAATGGAACGACCCTGTGTTGAATGGTTGATTCTTAACAAAATGTTACGAATTCAATACTAATTCCATAAGTAAACATTGTGTCTTCCTCAAAAATCAATCAACAAAAAATTAATCAAAGGAAATGAATTTTAAAGTCATAAATTGTCTGCTGATATGAATACATTGTAGATCAGAAAACCTACAGCCAACACCAGTTGCCTATCAAGTCCACAAACTCTAGAATTTCAACAATTAAACAACGAAAATTTGTAAATCCACATAACAGATCGAAGATCTAGAAAAAACACATCGGCGCAAATTGAGGCTTCGTACCAGAAAAGCGAAAAGCAGCAATCTTCATCAACACCACATACAAATAAAAAAACAACAAACAGATCAGAATCGAGTAACTAAACCAAACATCAGATTCAGAAATCGGTTTTTTAGGATATAGATGAGATTTGATTACAAGGAGTGTCTGCAGACATGGTGCCCATGAGATTGGTGTGCCATAGATTCCGGTAGTTCTGACGGAGCTGCATCTTATCCAAATGCCCTTGAGATGCCGCCATTTTCGATACGCTCACATTAGATCGAGCTTCGTCGCCGGTGGAGAAGCTTCGATCTGAGAAATGGAGAAGCTTAGTCGCCGAATGGTGAGGCTGTTCGTGGGAGGGAGGGAGGGAGCTCAGGGAGGGAGGGAGGCGGTTGGAGTGAGGGTTTTGTGAGATGAGTGTGTTTTATTATTTTGAGGGGTAAATTGGGAAAAGAGGCGTTTGACCATATAAAGCTACCTTTTTTAATATGAGCGAATAAGTTATGATTTTTTTGATTAAGCCACTACCAAACATCTTTATATGGCTGAGCGAATAAGCTGAAGACCTTATTAAGCTCATTAAGCTGAAGACCTTATTAAGCTCATTAAGCCATTACCAAACAGGCCCTTAGAAATCTGATGTCTCATGAAGATTCAAACTCAAACCATCAGATTTATAACCATCGAATTTCTATGTTTAGAATAAGGTTGTAATCCGACAGAAACCCTTAAGCATCCATCGGATTTTCAACCACATTGGGCTTAAATACTCCTTTGAATTATTCCACGCATTTATTATCTGACAAAGACTATTCTTCATAAATGTCTATAACTGGAAACTGTTGTATAACTTATACTTCATAATAGACAAAATATGATTTTACTTGTAAAAGTCTTGTAGCTATCTTGATTGATCCTAAAGTAAAAAGCCTTCAACAAAGTCAAAGATTAGTTGAAGAGTGGTCAGATTGTCACCAAAGCGAATTGGTTTGTCGTCTAGCCAAAAGAAGATTAGTTCAAGATACAGTCAGTTTGTAGTCTGACAAATACTACTACTGGCAAGCCGAAATTTAAAGTGCAAACCTGTCCAGCAAGTTTGGTTCACCAACTTTCCCTGAATCCCATCCAAGTATGAGAGCATGCAAAAGCATGTCAGCTAAAGTATGTTCTAAACATTATTTTAATAATACTAGTAATACTTTACTGTTCCATCGGCATACGAAAGGATGAGAAGGGTTAACACTTGTCTACATCAACTGAAAAAGCTGAAGTGAAAAGTACAAACATGCATGGATCAACAAATCCGATGAAGACACATGTTAAAGTTGAAGGAGATAATTTAATGCAATGGAGGCCATGAAAGGTCTTCATTGTGTCAGTTTGAAAATCACCCATTTTGAAAGAACTTATCTGTGATAGCTTCCAAGTAAATTCGACATCAAAATCTGAGAGCAACTCAAATCTCTCGGATCTGAAAGAGAACTTTCTTCTTCTCTCTTTAAGTGGGTAAATTTGTCACCCTTAGATAGTTTAGGATAAAGGTCTTACTTCCTAGTTTCCGCAATATATCTGTTTTATTTTATGTTTGAAATAAAAACTGAAATTAAAAAGAGTAAATTTGATGTGTTTGTATTCATACCACCCATTTTACAAACACTTTGTGTGTGAGTCATTGTGGTTCATGTTGATCCAAACCCTCAGTGATTTGATAATGACCCTATCTTAAATACTTAGTGAAAATTGTAAGTAAACAATATGTATCAGAGTTTCACTATCGCTGATAAGTACTAAGATCTTACAGTACTGCTGATAGGAACTCTCGCACTTTTAGATTAAACATTCAGCGAACACTGTTCACCATATCGCTGAGTCTGTTCAGTCCTTATGGTGATCGCTGATAAGTTAGTTGTTTACTTATGATCCCTGAAGACAAGATTCACGTCAACAAAGGTTCTACGCTGAAGTCGAAGATCAAGCTCAAGAACCAGCGACAAGTCTCCTAATGAACTGATGCGGATCAGCGAAGACTCAGATTTGTCCACTCAACGTGAAGTATCAAGTACAAGACTTCAGCTATCGCTGAACTTTATCATCTGCTGAATAGTAAATGATAATCACTGAATCAACGAAAGCTGATCATGAAGTCCTCCGTACAAAGTACTTTTGTCTTAACCTCCCTTGCACGCCACCGTACGAAATGTCAGAAAAGAACCTCCGAAAATCTGAAATCGTACAACCACTCTGATACTACACTGTTCATTCATGCGGCTACTAAGGTTGTCATCAAAGGTCAATGACATGCAACCAATCCGCTAATGACACGTGTAAAGTATATACTGGATTGCATTAAATGCATGCAGTATATAAAGAGATGAACTCACTTCATTTGAAGTAACTTGCTAACTCTGGACAAGTTCAAATCTCTCAAGATAGGATTTTATTAGTAATCTCCTTATCTTTCTTAGTGCAAGAAAACCTTAGTGTTCCAACTTGTTTAGATTTAGGTTTATCCTTAATCTTGTTTCCGCAACAAGCTGTAAATTGTTAATGATTTATCAATAAACAATTTAGAAAAGTAAAATAGTGTGTTTGTATTCAACCCCCCCTTCTACAAACTTGTTTAAGCCTTTCGGGACCAACAAGTGGTATCAGAGCGGATTTGTTTAATCTCATAAACAAGATCTAATCTAAGATATTTTCTCTTCCTTGCTATTATCTGAAAATGGCCAACTCAAACACAAACACTCACTATATCGACAATGGTTCTCTTGCAAAACCCCCTAGATTTTCCAGAGACAACTTCAACTTATGGAAAAATAGGATGACACTCTTCTTAGAAGGTGTAGACCCTACTATACCTTACTATCTTGAAAACGGTCCACACATCCCTGTAACGATTGATCCTGCTGTTCCAGCCACTGCAACTAGAGCTGCTATTCCAGAAAGGCTGATTCCAAAGGAAATCCATCATTGGACCGATGAAGACAAGAAGAAAGTGGCTATAGATACAAAAGCCAGATCCATACTATCCATGGCCCTTCCTGACGAAGTCTACCATTCCGTCATGAACCTGAAATCCTCGAAGGCCATGTGGGACACAATATGTGTTCAGTATGAAGGAACGTCTGAAGTCCAGGATTCAAGAAAGATCAACCTGGTAAGACAATACGAAAGTTTCATCTCTGGTAAGAATGAAACTCTCTCTGAAGTACATCAACGTTTTAACTGCTTAATTATAGATCTTAAAACGGTTGGTAAGGAATATTCTAACTTTGAAGTTCTGACAAAGTTTTTAGAATGTTTACCTGAAAGCTGGGACAATTATTCCATGTGTCTCAAGCTGTCAAAAGATCTAAGATCAATGACACTCGCTACCTTATATGGCACATTGCTGAATCATGAGCAATCTAGCCATCTTAAGAAGAATCTTGTAAAAGATTCCAAAAGCACCCCTGTTGCTTTAATCTCAGAGGAACCTTCTACTCAGCGACCCGTGGTCACTATCACTGAGTTAGAAAGTAACTCTGAAAGATCATCAGATTCTGATTCTTTAGATGATGAATCCTTGGCTCTCCTAACTAAAAAGTTCAGGAGATTCGCCAAGAAGAAAATGTTTAGAAAGAACAAAACTCTTTCTATAGCTGACAAGCCTAAGTCATCAGCTTTTGTTGATAAGGCTACTGCTACTTGTTTTAACTGCGAAAAGACAGGTCATTTCGCTAACGAGTGCAGGTCAAAGAAAATCATGAGACCTTCAGCCTTTACAAAGAAATCCTTTGTTCCAAGGAATAAAGACGACAAATACTTAAAGCTGAAGGAGAAGTATGCAAAGCTGAAAAGCTTTAAGAAGAAGGGAAAAGGCCTAATGGCTGACTATGATTGGGCTGCTTCTGATGAAGAAGCCTCATCATCTGATTCTGAAGATGATGAAGCAAATCAATGTCTCATGGCCAAGATTGAAGAAGAGGAAGAAAGTTCAGACATTCCCTCCACTTCAACATCTGCCATTCAGGTATCACCTTCCTTCTTTACCAATATTGTAAATATTGATGAAGCTGATAGTCTCCGTAAAATCGAACTACTGACTAGAAGCTTATACGAAGCCATGAACGGCAAAGCTGTGGTTGAAAACCAAAATCTTGATCTCGCTGAAAAGCTTAAAAATTGCCACCTTCAAATAGAAAAGCTTTCTAAATTTGAAGAAGATTTTAAAGATCAAGTCCATTTAAATCAGCTAGTCAAAATTGAACGAGCGGAAGCTATCGCTGCATTAAAAGCTGAACAAGCTACTGTTGAAGGATGGTGTAATTCTTCAACAAAGATCACTGAGATAATTAAGGCTCAGATTCCTCTGAGTGATAAACGTGGTCTGGGTTATAAATATGATACTCCAATACCAACCACTGAACGTTCAATGCTTAAATTTGGAACGTTCGTATCCTCAGTAGCTGACACTTCTTCATCTCAGTACTCCTCGTCGATTACACCAATCCCTGAGGAAACTCCTACCTCCTCAAAAGGTAAGGAGAAAATGGTTTATTCAAAACCTACCTCTGTCTCTAAAGATAAAGGTAAAGGAATTGTAATTTATCAAAATCCTCAGAAGGGTACTTTAGTACCTAAGCTGAATGCTTCCAAAGCCTTAGTGATTCATTCATCTGGTTCTAGAAATCAGACCTCTGGATCAGTTCAGCGACCTACTCCTAGACTCAGAGTAGATGTCCTTGGTAAGAAATCTGAAGAACTGAATGTTCGTCCTATTTCAAAAACCAATAGTGTACTTGGTGCTGGCACTTCTAATTCCAAATTAAAAGCTCAGCACACAAGTGGTCCTAGAACTAATTTTAGTTATAGGAAATGTTATCACTGTGGACTTACCGATCATATTGCAAGTAAGTGTCCCACAACCACCAAAGCTGATAAGATAGCTAAGGTGAAGATAGCACCAAAGAAGACCAAACCAGTTGCAAGTCAGGTCAAGGTGACTCATACCGCTGAGGTCAAGAAATTGACCAAAGTGAAGAAAGACAAAGCTGAATCTTCAAATGCTGCGAAGACTGCTGAACCCATTCCAACCACTTCCACTGACAAACGCGTATACATGGTGAAGTGGGTACCCAAGCAAAACTAATCTTCCTTTGTATTGCAGGTTAAGAAGGGTATCTGGTATCTCGATAGCGGATGCTCTAGACACATGACTGGAAAGAAAAGCCTGCTCGCTGAATACAAGGAAGAGAAGGGTCCCTCTGTAACTTTCGGTGGAAATGGAAAAGGACACACCCGAGGGTATGGTGTACTTTCAAATGGTACAACATCCTTCAGAAGAGTCGCATATGTTGAAGGGCTGAAGCATAATCTTCTGAGCATCAGTCAGCTTTGCGACATGGATAACAAAGTGATTTTCACCAAGGAATCCTGCTTTGTCTCTGACAAAAAGGAGAAGATAGCTCTCAGCGGTTATCGTTTGGAAAATGTTTACGTTATAAACATGGACTCAACAACCACTGAGAACTCCTGTTTCTTCTCAAAGGCATCTTCTGATGTCAACTGGCTATGGCACAAGAGACTCTCACATCTCAACTTCAAGACACTGAATACTCTTTCATCCAAAGAGTTAGTCACTGGTCTACCTCAACATTCATACGCCAAAGAATCCTTATGTTCAGCGTGTGAAAAAGGGAAGCAGACCAAGGCAAGCTTTAAGTCCAAGCAAGTTTCCTCAGTGTCATCTCCTCTTCAACTACTCCATATGGATTTGTTTGGCCCCGTTAACTAACAATCCATCGCTGGAAAGAAATATACGCTGGTCATAGTTGATGAATTCTCTCGTTATACATGGGTAATGTTTCTCCGTTCTAAGAGTGACACCCCTGAAGAACTCATCACCTTTGTTCGGAAGATGGAAACTCTGAACAATATGACTGTTCGCTCAATAAGGAGTGATCATGGAACTGAATTCAAAAACAGTTCTCTTGATTCCTTCCTTGAGAGCAAGGGTATTTCTCATAACTTTTCGTCAGTGAGAACACCACAACAAAACGGAGTCGCTGAAAGAAGAAATAGAACAATTATTGAAGCTGCACGTTCAATGCTCAGCGATTCTCACCTGCCTACTCAGTTTTGGGCAGAAGCTGTCAACACGGCTTGTTTTACGCAAAACAGGTCGCTGATAGTCAAAAGATTCAAAAAGACAGCCTATGAACTTTTTCATGGGAGAAAGCCTTCAATCAGCTTTCTTCACATCTTTGGTTGTCAGTGTTTCATACTGAACAACAGAAATGCCCTTGGAAAGTTTGATCCTAAGGCTGATGATGGAATCTTTCTTGGATACTCCTCAGTTTCCAAAGCCTTCAGAGTCTTCAACCGAAGAAGACAAACTGTAGAAGAAACTATTCACGTCACGTTTGACGAATCCCGTTCAGCGAACTCTAAACCGAACGCTGATACAGAAGAACTGAATCAATGGATGTTTTCTCATCTTGGTGATTCAGAAGATGTTCCCACTACTCATACTCATACAACTGAAAATGATGGTCCTACTATCATTCCCAATATGCAGAATAGTGAAGCTGAAACATCTTGGGTCTCAGCTGTTCCTATAAATACTATACCCGCAGTTGATCCAAATGTCTCAGAAATTCCATCTATCTCTCAGCAATCAGTGAATGAAGTGACAAATGCAAGCATTCCTCTCTTAGCTGATTATCCAGAAGTAGCTGAAGCCTCATCCTCAGTTTCTCCAGTTCAGACTGAGTCAGCGACGCATGCTCCGGCTCAGCGATGGACTGTAAATCACCCAATCGATCAAATTCTTGGTGATCCCAACGCTGGTATTCAGACTCGTAGAAGTGCAGGTAATATTTGTTTATTTGTTAACTTTATTTCTCTAACTGAACCAAAGAAAATAGATGATGCCCTCAGAGATCCAAACTGGGTCAGCGCTATGCAAGAAGAGCTGACTGAATTCGAAAGAAACAAAGTTTGGAAACTTGTTCGGAGACCAACTGACAAAACAGTGATAGGCACTAAGTGGGTCTATCGAAACAAGTTGGACGAACATGGTACTGTAACTCGCAACAAAGCTCGTCTTATTGCTCAGGGATACAGACAAGAGGAAGGTATAGATTATGACGAAACCTTTGCTCCTGTAGCAAGACTTGAATCTATTCGTCTTTTCTTAGCATATGCTATACACAAAAACTTCACTGTACATCAAATGGATGTTAAGTCAGCGTTTCTAAATGGAAAGCTGAATGAAGAAGTTTATGTGGAACAACCTCCAGGATTCTCAGATCCTAAGCGTCCAGGTTATGTTTATAAGCTGGATAAGGCACTTTATGGCTTGAAGCAAGCTCCTCGTGCATGGTATGACACTCTTTCTACGTATCTCCACCTTGAAAAATTTGAGAGAGGTAAGATTGACAAAACTTTGTTTTTTAGAAAAATAAAAGGTCATATCATTTTAGTTCAAATACATGTTGATGACATTATATTTGGTTCTACTAACCCTGAGCTTTGTACTCGTTTCGCTGATAGAATGAAAGATGAGTATAAAATGAGTATGATGGGTGAACTAACATATTTCCTTGGTCTTCAGATTAAGCAAACTGAAAAAGGAACTTTTATAAATCAGGGAAAGTATGTTAAAGATATGCTGAAAAAATTCGATTTAACTGAAAGTTCAGCTATGAAAACCCCTATGGCACCACCGCTGATACTTGATAAGGACACAAAGGGTGTTCCTGTCAATGTCACGCTGTACCATGGGATGATCGGCTCACTACTGTATCTTACAGCTAGCCGACCCGATATTATGTTTGCAACATGTCTGTGCGCACGATATCAAGCTGAACCTAAGATATCTCATATGAAAGCTGTAAAGCGAATCTTTCGATATCTTAAGGGTACAACGAATCTAGGTCTTTGGTATCCCAAAGATTCAGGATTCGATCTAACCGCCTATTCAGACAGTAATTTTGCAGGTTGCAAAATGGATAGGAAAAGCACCACAGGAGGATGTCAGCTCCTGGGTGGAAAGCTGGTAAGTTGGACAAGTAAGAAGCAAAACTCGGTGTCCACTTCCACAGCTGAAGCTGAGTATGTAGCCGCTGGAAGCTGCTGTTCTCAAGTCTTGTGGATGAGAAATCAACTACTAGACTATGATCTTCAGCTCTCCAAAATTCCAATCTATTGCGACAGCACAAGTGCCATCGCTATAGCAAACAATCCAGTGCTACACTCAAAGACAAAACACATAGAAATCAGATATCATTTTATCAGAGATCATGTGATGAATGGTGATATAGAACTTCATTTTATCCCAACTGATTATCAGTTAGCTGATTTGTTTACCAAACCTCTTGATGAGACAAGATTCAACTTTCTCATCAGCGAGCTTGGAATGCTGAACTTTGAAGGATAAATCTTCAGCGGTTCACATTTAATCAGCGATACGTTTATACATTCTTGTATAGGCTCTGGATAAAATAAACTAGTACAATCCATTTCATCATCTTCTCTCTGAATAAATTGGGTTAAACTGATATCAAGGTATGTTTTCTCTGACAAAACGCATGAAAATGCAAGATTTCAAATTCTTTCATCGCTGAATAATATTTTGAAATTTCTTAAAACCCTCACTGATATTTCTATTCAGTGCTTCATATTTTCCAAAGAGTCCCTGAGTTTTTCTTTCAAAACCTCAGAGACAACGAAAGAATGTGAAAGGACAGTTGTGACGTCATTGCAACGGATAACACCAGGCACGTTTCTTTTTCTGACACACGTTTGCACGTTTCGTTGTCTATCCAATCAAATGCAAACACGTGTCCGTGTCATGATGAAAAACTTTCCCGCTCAAGTTTTTCTCTCTCTACTCTCTTCCTATATAAACTCTCTCAAAGTTTATATTTGTCTTTTATGCGAATCAATCTTTCTCCGCAAGAAAAGAACACTGTTGCATTTTGTGCTCTCGATCTTCAAGAACTGTTCATCATCTTCTTCATCAAACTCAAGGTCAATATGTTCTTATCTTTTATCAAATGCAAATAACTTGTTTTCGATCTTATCATTGTTTTACACAAGATCAAACAAAAGAACTCAAAAATAAAATCATTTTCTTTCATGGTTTTATAAACACAACCATTTCATGGTTGTTCTTCAAGTTTTAAATCTAAAATCTTAAACTTGTTCTTCTTTCGTATCCATTTTTTTAAAAACTGGTATACAAGGCTTATAGGTGTTATATTCGTTTTCTTTAAAAACAAGAAAAACCCTAATCTTCATTAAGACTTTTTTGTCTGAATGAAATGGACAAAATTCGAAAAATCTTAATGGAAATTCTCTTTCCACATTAAGATATTTCTTATTTGTTAACATCTTTGGTTGAACTGATAATACAGTGAAATGGCAACTTCAAAGCTGAATGTTACCGCTGAGTCCATCTCCAGTGATTCTGAGGAACTGGAAATCACCAAAGCTCCTCAGGTTAAGTTTGAGCTGGATCAACTAGACTGGACAAAGGCAAACAACCTTTCAGCGCTTCTCGAGTTTCCTCCTCGGAAGCAGGTATCCCATCTAGACGACGCTGTGATTTTTTTGAAGAATAGCCCCATATACACAGCACTGACAATCACACCTCCTGCCAGTCAGCGTCTATTATCCCAATTCTGGTACTCTGCCAGACACACCAACCTACCCTCAGCCAAAGATCCATCTAAAACCATCGACTTCATACTCAGCGATACTGAGTATGGCACCATCAAGATAACCCCCGCAATAATCCGCAAAGCTCTGAAATTCCCTAACGCTACCTCAGAAAATCCTTTCATTCCATTTCCTGACCACAAGAAGCACGCTGACAGGGAAGAAATCATTGCTTTCCTTGATGCGATGGGTTACATCTGGGAGACTGGAAGAGACAAGCTACCTGAGAAGAAGCTGACGCTGATAAAGAAATCCAAGATGCCCAGCGAGATGAACTTCATCTTCTCTCACCTGATCAGCTGCATGACAGCGAAATCCGGATCTTCTGATCAAGCCGCTCAACCTCAGCAGGCCATGGGTTACGCACTGCTGAAAGGTCTCAACATTGACTGGGCCTCCATCATCTATGAAGACCTCATTCAACGTGTTGATTCTGCCGCTGACCGACCAGCATGGGTTCCTTACCCGCGATTCATCAGCGCCATCTTTCAATATGGCCTGAAGGACAGCTATCCTGAAGAGGGTGATCTGAAACTCTCTCAGATTGGCCCTAAAGTTCTCGACTTCAAGCCTGTCGCCAACGAGGTACGTCTCTCTACTCTTCTCACTCTTCTTAATTCTCCGCTTTCTGTGGCTCCTTCAGCGACAATACCCATCGCTGATACCCCGGCCACAAAATCCATTCCTTCTAAGAAAAGGAAACAATCTCTTACCCCTCTTGATTCCAAAAGGATCAAGAAAACCAAGGAGCAACCCCAGCAGTTGCATGCTGAAGACTCCTCAGCTCATTCTGAAGAGCTGAAGGAAAGTTCCGTGGTACGCTCTGCCACACCAATTCAAGCCATCCCTTCTAAACCTACTTCAGCGTCCCTAAACGCTGAGGTTAGAACTTTGGAATCTACCCAACCTTCGTCAGTCTCTCAAAAGACTGATGAAGTACTTCTCAGCGAATCCAACGCTGAACTTGAACCCCAACCCCAATTCTTATCCTTCGCTCCTCCCTCTACTTCTTTGGACACTCCTCCAGTCAAAACTGGAGATGCCATCATTCAAGAAGCCGTTGAAGCTTCTCAGCGAATGACGAAGAAAGGACCTGCAGAGATCTCCATTCCTCACGGAACTTTTGAGGGAGATATGGAACACTATGGAGGGACTCGAAACTTTGATGAGTTCGTCAACGCTCCTGCAGGTACAGATCCCACCTTAAACACTGTAACTAAACCTGAAACTTCTGAGCTTTCCTTTGTTCACAAGTACTTATATGTTACAGGTCCTTTTTTGGGAGACATCAACCAGTCTCTGAAGTCTATGGAGATGAAACTTACGGATCTCACCACCGGTCTATCAAATAACTCTACAGCTGTAACAAACGCTGGAGAGAATCTGACGAAGCTGACTACTGTGGTGGAAAAGAAGGCCTCCTCTGATGACATCAAAGACCTTGATAAAACTCTCGCCGACTTTGCCAAAGTGCTCTCCGACATCTACACTGACTACACCAACCTCAAATCATCAGTTTCCACCATTTCCAGCGAAGTTACAACGCTGAAGAAATCGGTTGGTACACTCGAAGGTGATATGTCAGTGGTCAAGACCGACTTGGGCTCAGTGAAGACCGACCTTGGTTCTGTCAAGACAATGATCGAGACGCTGGTGAACAAGGCAAATAATCCAGCTCCTGCTCCGGCCCCTGCACCTGTTTTGGACTCATTCACCGCAGAGGATCGCCAAGAGCTGAAGAAAATCACGCCTGCTATTTCTGGCCTAGAAGACAGAATAGCTAAGCTTGAAGGTTGTGTGAAAATCTCTGGCCCAGAAGACAGAGACAACACCAATGCTGAATCTACCCATTCCTCCCCCGCCCATCATGAGAAAGAGGGGGAGAAGAGCGCTGAACAGGAGAAGAGCGCTGAACAGGAGAAGAGCGCTGAAGACCTTTCCCATGATGAATCTATCAGGGGAGAGGGTAATGAAGATCGGATTACTGGACCTCAGGGAGATGAAAACCCTGAGGGAACCGAGAACCTCGCCTCTATATCTGAGGGGGAGCAACTCGATGAAGATGCTGAGGAATCTGAAGCAGAAGAAGACGAAGACTTCGACATCCCTGAAGCTGAACCATCCTCCTCTCCAAGGAACGATGATGATGATGATGAAGATGACGATGATTTCTTTGTTGTCAAACCTGCTCCTCGAACCAAAGCTCTTAAAGGTATTTCAATAAAAGAACCTTCAGGGGAGAAGACAAAGACAAAGCACTCAGCCTCTGGCGCTGAGAAAAGCAAAGACAAAGGCATCGCTGAAGATGATAATCTGGCGATCCTACTTGCAAAGCCGATTTGTCAGGTACACTAAACTTATTTTTCCTTCCCTGATCATCTCTGAAAAATCAGTTATCCATTCCACAAACACCATACACATCCACATTTTTTTTCTATCTTTTCTACCCAAGTTCTTCTACCCAGTTCTTATTTGTAAGATCGCTGCGTTTCAGCTAGTCCTCTCCCCTGTTTGAGGATATCGCTGAAAGATCTGTTGCGACTTCACCAATAATTCCAGCTACCGCTGAAGACATAATCCCAGTCTTAGATTTAATCTCTGAGACTGATGAACCAGAAGAACAACCTCTCTCGCACAGAAACAGACTTTCCTCAGTTGCTCAAAGGCTGAGTGAAGAAGATCAAAAGAGGAGAGAAGAAATGATAAAGCGATTCGAGGATCAGCGAATCATCCTAAGGCGCGATCAACTACCTTCAGTTCCTCCTAAGTTCAGAATTTCAAAAGCTGAATACCAAGATCATCTCAGAGCTGAACGCCTCATCGCTGAAAGGAAGGAAGCTGAAGATAAAGACAGAGAATACGCCATCAAGCTCACTCAAGAATCTGTCAAAGACCCCAAGCTGAAGCGTATTCCCATTCAAATCCAACGAAAGCTTTGGGAACAAGCCCAGAAGATCGTGGAAAAGAAAGCTGAAGTTTCTCAGACCACCCTGATCTGGTGTAAAGAGAAAATCCACTTCAGATATCGTCCAGCGAAGATCAACAAGGTATTCATCTCTGGAAGAACCTCCATCGGAGTACCTATTGTTGACATCAAACTGTTCAGAGAAGATGACTCATCTGAAACCTTTCGTGCTGACACTGTAAAAAGGTATGGTCTCTCTGAATGGCTGGAGATGAGGTTAGCTATCCAACCGTCAAAATCTAAGTACAAGGATCATTTCGAAAAGCTGATAAACAGACAGATCGATTTGATATCTTCTTGTGTGGATATTCCTCCTGTTCCTGATCTAAAGCCGAAAAGAAAAAAAGGACTCTCCAAGGAAGAAACGTCAAGATTCAAACTCAGGTCCTGTCATACGAAATGAAACTGGAATTGGTTTCTCTCGCGCTGAAGTACTTGGTCCTGATCCTGATCTATCTGCCCTTGATGTCTCTTTGCCACCATGTGAACTTTTCGTCCCTGGTAAAGTCATCAGTAATCCTTATGGAATATTCTTTCTTGACTACGACGGACGTAAATGCTTTCAACGGATCGCTGAGCTTCCAATCACTCCAATCGAACAGCTCAAAGATCTCATCTACTGGTGCGACTTCAGAAAAGACATTCAAGCACGACACCTAAAACCCTTGATTTTTGAAGCTGCTCTGAAGCTAAAGAATAAAGGAGAAAAGGTTCCTGACTGGATGATTCCAACTGAAAAGACAACCCTTGATGAACTTCTCATCAAGGAAGAACCCTTTGAAGGCTGACAACAATCACCATTTTCTCTATTGTATCAGTCATCCTTCAGTACTTGTAATTTATTTCGCTTGTACTTGTAATCTTTCTTATTCATTTTGTAACCTGATTCAAAGATTTAAAGAAAGATTTCAGCGAATGTACTTTACTCCATCAGTACTGAAAAGATCCCAGAAAACAGTAAAAGGGACAAATATTTTATGAGTTCTTTTTATCCTTATGTTTTCATTAAATAGCAATTTTCTCTGTTGCTATGTCATAATCAAATAGGGGGAGATTGTTGATCCAAACCCTCAGTGATTTGATAATGACCCTATCTTAAATACTTAGTGAAAATTGTAAGTAAACAATATGTATCAGAGTTTCACTATCGCTGATAAGTACTAAGATCTTACAGTACTGCTGATAGGAACTCTCGCACTTTTAGATTAAACATTCAGCGAACACTGTTCACCATATCGCTGAGTCTGTTCAGTCCTTATGGTGATCGCTGATAAGTTAGTTGTTTACTTATGATCCCTGAAGACAAGATTCACGTCAACAAAGGTTCTACGCTGAAGTCGAAGATCAAGCTCAAGAACCAGCGACAAGTCTCCTAATGAACTGATGCGGATCAGCGAAGACTCAGATTTGTCCACTCAACGTGAAGTATCAAGTACAAGACTTCAGCTATCGCTGAACTTTATCATCTGCTGAATAGTAAATGATAATCACTGAATCAACGAAAGCTGATCATGAAGTCCTCCGTACAAAGTACTTTTGTCTTAACCTCCCTTGCACGCCACCGTACGAAATGTCAGAAAAGAACCTCCGAAAATCTGAAATCGTACAACCACTCTGATACTACACTGTTCATTCATGCGGCTACTAAGGTTGTCATCAAAGGTCAATGACATGCAACCAATCCGCTAATGACACGTGTAAAGTATATACTGGATTGCATTAAATGCATGCAGTATATAAAGAGATGAACTCACTTCATTTGAAGTAACTTGCTAACTCTGGACAAGTTCAAATCTCTCAAGATAGGATTTTATTAGTAATCTCCTTATCTTTCTTAGTGTAAGAAAACCTTAGTGTTCCAACTTGTTTAGATTTAGGTTTATCCTTAATCTTGTTTCCGCAACAAGCTGTAAATTGTTAATGATTTATCAATAAACAATTTAGAAAAGTAAAATAGTGTGTTTGTATTCAACCCCCCCCTTCTACAAACTTGTTTAAGCCTTTCGGGACCAACAGTTCAGGACCAACAGTTTCCATAAGGATGATGTCATGCAGTGGTTCACAAATGGTGACATGACACACGTCGATTATCCGAAATCATACCAAAAGATTTAAACTTGAATAAAACGCCGCAATGTCCACTCTTGAAGGCACTAGATTACAGTACTAGAAACTAGAAATTACTAAAACCTAAATGCTACTATAAATTAAATGTTAAACTTGTTGGTCCCGAAAGGGTTATACAAGTTTGTAGAAGGGGGGGGGGGGGGGGGGGGTTGAATACAAACACACGATTTTTACTTTTCTAAATTGTTTATTGATATGTATCAAACAATTTACAACTTGTTGCGGAACAAGATTAAAGAATAAACCTAATCTAAACAAGTTAAGAGAATCACTAAGATTTCTTGCACTAGAAATAAGTAAGAGGGAAAATAAGAATATTAAAGAGAAATATTCTAACACACAGAATAGTAAGAAGAAGGAAATGGCCGAGCTCTTCATTTCTGAAGTAGGGTTTCCTTTATATACTGCATGCATTTAATGCATGTCAGTATAACTTTACACGTGGCAGAAGCTGATTGGTTGCATGGTTTGACTTCAGTAGACAACCTAGTAGCCGCATGATGAACATTGTAGAATCATAGTTGGTTGTACGATTATGGACAAAAGGGATGTCCATTCTGACAGATCGTACGGAGACGTGCAAGGGGATAAGACAAAAGTAACTTGTAGAGGAAGACTTCATGATCAGCGTTCGCTGAATAAATCTTTATCAGCGAGTGATAAAGTTCAGCGTTCGCTGAAGTCTTCTACTTGAAACTTCACGTTGAGTGGACAGGTCTGGGCTTCGCTGATATCCGCATCAGTTCATTAGTAGACTTGTCGCTGGTTCTTTGGCTTGATCTTCGACTTCAGCGTAGAACATAGTTGACGTGAAACTTGTCTTCAGGGATCATAAGTAAACAACTAAAACTATCAGCGATCATCTGTAAGACTGAACAGGCTCAGGGCTTGCTGATGAACAGTGTTCGCTGAATGTGTAATTTAAAGAGCATGAGTTTCCTATCAGCGGTACTGTAGAGACATAGTACTTATCAGCAATAGTGAAACTCTAATACATATTGTCTACTTATAATTTTCACTAAGTGTTTCTCAGAGAGTCATTATCAAATCACTGAGGGTTTGGATCAACAATCTCCCCCTATTTGATTATGACATAGCAATAAAAGAAAATTGCTAAGTATGAAAACATAAGGATAAAAAGGACTCATAAAATATTTGTCCCATTTACTGTTTTCGGGGATCTTTTAAGTACTGATGGAGTAAAGTACATTCGCTGAAATCTTTCTTTAAACTTCGTATAAGTTACAGAGGGAAGTGGAAAAATTACAAGTACAGCAAATAAAATTTACAAGTAAAAAAGATATAAGCTGATAAAGATAGAAGAATTACAGGGAATCCTATCAGCTATACAGGTTCATCCTTAATGAGAAGTTCATCAAGGGATTTTGTGGTAGGGATCACCCAGTCAGGGACAGTTTCTCCAAGATCCCGTCTTCGCTTTGTTTCAGTAAAGATCAGGGGCTTCATGAAGTGTCCGAGAAGATCATCTCTAAAACCGCACCAATAGACGAGATCCCTGAGCTATTAGATAGGAGTGATGCATAGCTCAGAGATGCGTTGAAAGCACTCTCGTCCATCGTAGTCTCTGAAGAAGATACCATAAGGATCACTTAAGACTTTTCCAGGGACAAAGCGTTCAGCAGGGGGCAGGGAGATGTCGAGAGCTGAGAGATCAGGTTTAGGACCAAGAACTTCTTCGCGTGACAAGCCAATTCCGGTTTCATTTCTGATAGGAGGACCTGAGTCTGAAGGTGTTATCTTTTTCTTTGCAGAGGCCCTTCTTCGTTGAACTGGAGCAGGAGGAGGAGGAGGAGGAGGAATATCCACAGCAGATGTAACCAAGTCGATCTGTTTATTCAAAACTTTCTCGACATGATCTTTAAAAGTTGAGCGAGATCACTGAATAGCTATTCGTATCTCCAACCACTCAGAGAAACCGTACTTGCTGATCGATGAAGCGTAGATGGTTTCCTTACTACCATTTTCTCTGAATATGTCGACATCAACAACTGGAATGTTTATGGATATCCTTCCTCTGATGTTCACTTTGTTGATTCTGGAGACCCGATATCGATAGCTTAATCTTTCTTTGCACCATACCAGAGTTGAGTCAGATACCTTGGTCTTCTTCTCGACGATCTTTGTGGCGTCCTTCCACAATTGACGTTGAACTGAGATGGGAGTCTTTTTCAGTTCAGGGTCTTTCACCGATTGTTGAACGAGCTCAATATCATAAGATTTATCTCTTTCTTAAGCTCTTCTTCGATCGAAGAGTTGTTTTCAGCTTTGAAGTGTTCAGCGACTTCCTTTCTTGTTATTTTGAATCGAGGGCCACGGATGATTCGCTGATCTTCAAGCTGTTTGATCATTGCTTCTCTCCTTTTCAGTTCTTCTTCACATAGCTTTTGAGGAGCCAAGGAAGGTCTTTTATTATGAGAGAGCAGTTATTCTTCAGGTTCATCAGTCTCAGCGAAGTCTAAGACTGGGATTATTTCTTCAGCGCTTGGGGCTGGATTTATTGTTGATGTAGCTGGAGGAACTTCAGCTGGATCCTCAAGCAGGGGAGAGGACTAGCTGAAACATAGTGATCGTTTAAGTAAGATCATTTGGGAGAAGAGATAGAGAAAGAATGAGGTTTAAGTGTATAGAGGTTTTATGGAGAGGAGAATTGAGGTTGAGAAGGGATAGAGGAGGGATGCAGTGTAAGGGAAGAAAAGATATTGTACCTGACAAACTGGCTTTCTTTGAAGGATAGTCAGATTGCCTTCTTCAGCGATGCCTTTATTTTTGCCTTTATCAGCTTCAGTCGCTGCAGGTTTTTTCGCGGTCCCCTCCCCTGATGATTCTTTTATCACAACCCCTTTTTTAGCAGGGGCCCTTCTAAGTTGGAAGAAGAAGTCGACACCATTATCATCATCATCATCATCATCATCATCATTTTTAGGTGATGCTGATGGTTCGTCGTCAGCAAGATCGAGATCTTCTTCGTCTTCTGCTTCTTCTTCAGCCTCGTCCTCAGAAGGAACAAGAACTGCAGTATCTTCCAGTTCTTCTTCGAGTTGCTCCCCCTCAGATTCAGCGTCGTGTAGGGAGAACTCGGTTCCCTCAGGGTTTTCAACTCCCTGAGGTTTTTCAGCAGCACCAGAAATAATACCCCCCCTTAGAGTTATGGGGAAGGTCTTCTTGATTCTTCTTCTCCCCCTCTTCCACATGACGGATGAGGGATGATACAGTAGCAGCAGCAGCATCATCAACATGCTTTGGGTCACTGTCTTCAAGGCCAGTGATCCCAACGCAAGTTTCAACCCATGCTATTCTGTCTTCTAGGCCAGAAATAGCAGGGATGATCTTTTGAAGAGTTTCCCGATCCACCTGAGTAAAGTGCGATGGAGGACATGTTGGAGAGTTGATAACTCTATTTTTAGAGTTATTATTTCCTTTTATTTTTATTTTATTTTGTCAAATTTTAGCCATTTCACTTCTCAAAACCCCCTTTCTTGATAATATTCATAAAAATGAGCAAAAAGAGTGAACCATAGTCTTAATAAATTATTTGGTGGAGTTTTGTTTCTTTTTCACAAAATATTCGCAGTGACTTGCGCATCCCACTCCAGACCCCACTATCGAACAGAGAAGAAGACAAAAGATAATCAACTCTTAGTTGGGAAGTAATGTTTGTGGAATGGAAGGTTCAGTTGGCAGAAGACATGGGATTGAGGATTACAAGATGTTCCTAAAAGAATGGCAAGATGAATAAAATAATAACACCCATGGTACTTTAAAGTTGACTTATTGAAAATGTGAAGGGTCTTATGGGTAAAAGAGCTACAAATGGTGGATTGAAGAATTGTTCAAGGAGCTGAATTATATGTCTTGATTCTTCAGTCCTTATTCCCTAGACAACCTATTTTTGTGTAAAACCCAAACCTTTCCTTTAGTATAAATAGGGGTGTTGGGTTCCATTTAATTCATCCAAGAAATCTCCAACTACCACATCAAGTGTAGTATAGTTATAGTTATTAGCTCTCATTTACTGCAGTAGTTCTCTTTAAATTTCTGTATTTTCGATTCCTAGTGTAATTGTAGTTTCCAATCGTTAGTGGCAGTGACGTACCCTCGTTCCCCACTGCGGTTTTAATACAAGTCACTTTCAGTTTATTTATGTTCATCTCTTCATCTTTTGTTTTCTTTACTTCAGTAATTATGGGCTAAGCATCCTTTGGGATGTAGGAAAGAGAAGTACCTGGATTTTAGAGAAAATGCTTGAGTAATCTTTATACTTGGAATATTTATTGTTTTGGTCATTCACTCTCGATTATTGCCCAATGATGCGAACAAGCCGATCACTTGTAAGGATCTAAAGTCTAGTTCTTAACTCAGAAATGAGTAGAACGCAGTGACACGAGCTTGGATGATGCTAGGGGATTCGAAAGAATTCTTATGACACTTGCGAAAGTGAGGTCGGCACAGTGAGCTAATCTCAACCCACTAGAGTAGTAGGCAAGCTAGTTGGTGTATTTAAAAACACTTAGAGTATTTGTCTCTACACATTCCATCGAGACCTGAAAAGGTACATTTTGAGATTACCATTGACAAAACGATAAATATTAAGAGTATGAGATTTTTACCTAAAGGTGTGAGTAATTTGTAACCGGGCTTTTCTAGCGAAAATGCCCACCTCAAGTACAAGGATCATTTTTAGGATCAGGTATTTATTATAAAATCTAGGGAAAATCTAACCTACATTCCTTCTTTTAATCTTAAGTAAAATCGTTAAAATAGCGTTTCACCAAACCAAACCAAAATATTGCTTCTTCTGTAATTGAAACTTGTAAAAGGAAGCTCATGAGAACCGTATTGTCTTGATTGCCCAGTACCTGTGGATTCGATTCTGGTATTTTACCAACTATTACTTGCTGTGACGATCATCGTGGACAGTGTACACTTGCACTTCCCACTGTGGACAGTTTGCAACCCACTGCGATTAAAACACATATTTCGCACGTACCAAGTTTTTGGCGTCGTTGTCGGGGACTGGCGTGATTTTAAATCTCAAGACATTAGTTTTTGTTCAAGCCCGAGTAACTTGTTTTTCTAAGTCGTTCGTGTTGCATGCCAAGGCAACAACACGAACCTTTGTTACCAATCGATCTTGAAATAAAGAAAACTTTTCGAAGAAGACGTAGAAACAGAAATCGACAACCCCCTGTGAAAGCGGCTCAAGATAGACAAAAGAGTTATGCTGATCCGAAAAGAAGACCAAAAGAATTCCAAGTTGGGGAGCGCGTAATGCTTAAGGTATCCCCGTGGAAAGGCGTGGTAAGGTTTGGCAAACACGGAAAGCTGAGTCCTCGTTTTCTAGGACCTTTCACCATAACTAAGAAAATTGGACTACAAGCATATCAGTTAGATCTTCCACCTGAGTTGGAAGGAATTCACAATACGTTTCATGTTTTCTATCTTCGGAAATGTTTAGCCAAAGAAAATGATGTGATTCTATTAACTGATGTGAGAGTGGATGAAAAGAACCGTTGTGTGGAAGAGCAGGAGGCAATTTTGGAAAGATCAATTAAAAAGTTACGTAGCGGTAAGGAAGTGGTTATGTTAAAGATACAATGGAAGCATCATCGAGGTGCTAATGTGACTTTAGAGTCGGAAGAGGATATGAAGGTTAGATATCCTCACTTGTTTACCTAGCTTTGATTTCGAGGACGAAATCATTTTCAAGTTGGGGAGTATTGTAACATCTCGATTTTTATATAAAAGGATTAAGTTTGGTTAATTAAATAATTGAGTATAATTATTTGATAAGTTGTAATCGGTTATTTGATAGATTAATGTTAGAGTTTATCCGTGATAATGTTTCATTGTTTGTTTTGTGAAGTAATAAGTTAAGGGGTAAACTTTAATTTTAATATATAAGCTAAAGGGTTAAAGTTATCAAATAGAGAAAATGGAGGGGGCTGTTTGGTAAGTGATGAGTGAGGTGTCATCACCACCGCCCCACTCCTTGCAAAATCAGCTAAATGGCTATTACTTAAGGGATAAGAAAGATTTCCTTTGATGTATGTGTGTGTTGGGAACGAAAGACAAAGAGAGAGAGATTTAGAGAGATCGAGAAGGAAAGAAGAACAAGGAAAAAGAAACTGATTTCTGGTGCTGGATTCTTAGAGGAAAAACTGCAGAATTTAAAGGTATGATTAATCATAACCTTGATATGTTGATGATTTTTTAGAAATGAGTTTAAGTGGGTTAAAATTTGAGTTATGATGTTTATGAATGTTTTGAGAAATTTGGACTTATGTTTATGTTCCAGTAGTAGTAATAAACATATCTGGAAGTTTATAGCTACATGCATAACTTAAATCTGTTAAATTCTGGGTTTAGGATGATTTTAGTTAACTGAGATATTGATGAACATCATAGATATCGCAACCTTGAGTTGCGACATTCATGAATATCGCAACCTTGGGTTGCGACAAACTCATGATATCGCAATGGTCAGTTGCGACATGATGTATATCGAACAGTTGGTTGCGATATGCTACTGTGTCGCAGTAGTTGGTTGCGACATGATGTATATCGCAACAGTTGGTTGCGATATGCTACTTTGTCGCAATAGTTAATTGCGACATGTGCAAGGTGTTGCGACAAGGATTATCATTTTAGTTGGTTGCGATATGAGTCGAGGATTTTGGGATTTTAGAGTTTTTAGTCTTTAAAGAGATATTTGTATTTATTTGGTTTCAGATTCTGTGAATTGGGGTAAAAGATTGGAGTACTTAAGAATAGCTTGAAAGGAGTTGTGTTACACAATCAGGTGAGTTCATTCTTTCCTTACCCTTTTATAAATGTTTTAAAGTATGGTAAGGTATATTTATAAATGAACTGTTATGGGATGATTTTATAAAGTAAAATTGATTACTTTAAATTAATGGTTTTGCTTAAATTCATTATTGAATATGATTTAATTAAGCGAGAACCTGCATGAATACAAATAGGTGATGTGGATCCATAGGCACTAGTGATTATGTACACGTGGAATAGATGAAGATTAATCGTTATTCCGATGTGTGTGAGGAATCGTGGAATAAACGTAATTCCCGATTCTAAGGAAGAAAACGGGATTGACATAAGTAATTGTAATCTCTACTTCCTTTCCAATAAATGGGCATGTGTTATTGCGATTTATTGGATAAGAGCATTTCTCTAGAATCTGTGAAGATTTGTAGTGTGGCTCTGGACCATGAGAAATGATTGATGTAATGTCAGATCGTAGTCATGGAACCGGGTTAAACCCGTTATTAAAGGATGGTTTCGCATGTGGTAAGAAAAAGGGTAAACTAGGTTTGTTATGCCTTGTTTACATTATTTTGTACAAGTGTTATTTTGAAAACGAATGTTCTCACTAGGCGTTAGCCTAATCGTTTCAAATAATGTTTTCTTACCAGGTACAGGTTCGGGAAGATAAAGGGATGTGGGACGAGAGCTTTTGGATTAGCAAAGAAGATTATTGAATACTGAGGTTTTTGGATAGATTACTTAGATAACCTAGTTTAATCTGATTATAGTGACATGATTAGATTAATAGGTTATTTGAAGAATTCAATATATGTAAATATGATCCTCATGGTTGAATCTTTGCTTATGTATAAAGTTTAGAAAGTGTATGTTTAAATCTTGTTATAAATCGGAGGTTTAAATTAGCCATGTTTTAAGGGTGTTACAAATTGGTATCAGAGCTTTAGTTTAAGCGAACTAGGTATGATGATGTGATACCTAGACTTAAGCTGAGATGAATTAAGTTATGATATGTGAGAAATGGGTAGAAGTACTAAGACGGGATAGTCTTAGAGTCAACGGAAATACGTAAAGTTAGTACGGTAACGATGGTAATAAGGATTCTCATGTATAGTATATTCACAATTTCAATTAGCTACTGTTATTATGAATATATTGTTACGCAAGCATGCTTATTTTTAAATTGTTACAGTGACTAATGATCGGTAAAGTACGTTTCGTGTATCTGAATTTGTATAACCATTTCTGATGGTTATTTCTTTATGTTAGATCAGAACGATGGTAAATACGCCGCCATGGTCTCCTATTTCTTCAATGGATAGGACTGGGAATGATGGGACAGGAGAAAGGAGACCTGGATTAGGCGAAATTCATGAGACGCCGCCGGGGTTTCTTTCTATTGGAGGAGCGCACAGTCAGGTACATAGAGTGGGTACCAGTACTGCTGACCAAGCAACACCGGAAGCAACTATGGAAGTCCGAATGATGGAAAACATGACAAGAATGATGACTAACGCAATGGCTCAACAAACCGAAATGTTTATGAAGGCATTGAACGATCGAAGTTCAGAGTTGCGGAGAACGGGAACTGACACTGGGGTAATAAATCCAGTTAGCAACCCGGGATCAGAGGCAGAGAGGAGAGTTGAAAGAATCTGCTCATACAAAACGTTTTTAAGCTGTAAGCCACCAGAGTTTAAAGGAACAAATGATCCAATGGCCTGCATGAACTGGATTAGAGAAATGGAGCATGTCTTCCGAGCTTGCGAATGTGATGAAAAGTCGAAAGTCAGATTTGCATCTCAAATGCTAAAAGGTAACGCACTGACTTGGTGGAACGTTGTGACGGTTACGATCTCTGCTTCAGTATTGACTGCTATGACTTGGGAGTCATTCAAGGAGAAAGTTTTGGAAGAGTACTGTAATGAAAATGAGATGGATCGGATCGAAGAAGAGTTTCGGGCTCTTAAGAAGGGTGATATGTCTGTTAGAAAGTATACTGAAACTTTCATGGAGAAGCTGAATTTGGTAGGGCATGTGGCGTATTTAAAAGGTTTGCCAGCGGACATGATGTCTCGTGTAAGAAATGCTAAAGTGTCAACACTGAGGGAAACAATAGAGGAAGCGAAAGTGATGGAAGAGGTATACGCCAAGGATAAGGAAGAAAAGACCCAAGTTAGCGAAAAACGGAAATGGGAGGGCCGGTCAGAGTCTTCTCAGAAATCGAAGGCAGTTGGTAAAAGTGTTCGTTATGACTCACGTCGTGAGCCACATTGGTGCTCGAAGTGTAAACGCAAACACTATGGGCTGTGTCGGGTGACAACTGTGGAATGTTACAAGTGTGGTAAAAGTGGACATCTTATGAGTAATTGTCCTATACAAGGATCATTATGCTACGAGTGTAAATAACCAGGCCATTTCCGTCGGGACTGCCCAAAGCTGAAAAAGGGGGGAGATCAAAGCAAGAAACCAAATATTCCAAAGTCGACGGGTCGAGCATTTCAAATGACAGCTGAAGAGGCTAAAGAATCGAAAGACGTCGTCTCGGGTACATTCCTTGTTAACTCTCTTCCTGCGCGTATTTTATTCGACTGTGGTGCAAATTTATCGTTTGTGTCCAAGTCATTCTTTCACAAGTTAGCTATGCCTGTAATTACTTTAGAAGATGCTTTAGTAGTGGAGGTAGCCAACGGGGGTCAAGTCTTGGTTCGCAAAAGACTTGAGGGTTGTTTAATTTCAGTAGGTGAAACACAATTTCCGATCGACTTGTTGTTGATGGAAATTGGAGGATTCGATATGATTGTGGGTATGGATTGGTTGACAGTCAACCAGACAGAGATACTTTGTGCTAAGAAATTAATCCGGATCCCGATGGCCGATAAGGATGAGGTACTCATCTTTGGAGAAAAGCAAAAAGCAAAAAGGAGAAATTCCGTTAATTTCTGTCGTTAAAGCCCGTAAATGCTTGATGAAAGGATGTTCGTCTTACCTAGCATATGTATTAGATACGAAGTCCGAAAAGAAACAAATGGAAGACATTAAAGTGGTACGTGAATTCCCGGATGTGTTCCCCGATGATCTTCCAGGTCTACCGGGTGAGCGACAAGTTGAATTCCGTATTGATCTTGTTCCTGGAGCGGCACCGATTGCGCGTGCACCGTATCGTCTAGCGCCGACCAAAATGAAGGAAATGATGACTCAACTTCAGGAGCTGTTGGATAAAGGTTTTATTAGACCGAGTTCTTCACCTTGGGGAGCTCCGATTTTATTTGTTAAAAAGAAGGATGGCACCATGAGGATGTGCATTGATTACCGTGAGTTGAATAAGGTGACGATTAAGAACAAGTATCCGCTTCCTAGGATTGATGACCTATTTGATCAACTCCAAGGTGCGGGATGCTTTTCTAAGATTCATTTGAGGTCGGGGTACCATCAGGTTCGAGTCAGAGATGAAGATACTCCAAAGACAGCATTTAGAACAAGGTACAAACATTATGAATTTCTTGTAATGCCGTTTGGGTTGACAAACGCTCCAGCTGTGTTCATGGATTCGATGAACAGAGTATGTCGACCATTTCTAGACAAGTCTGTCATTGTATTTATTGATGACATACTTGTTTATTCAAAAAATGAAGATGATCATGAATGCCATCTTCGTGAAGTCTTAGAAGTATTGAGAAAAGAGAAATTGTACGCTAAGTTTTCAAAATGTGAATTCTGGTTAAAAGAGGTACAATTTCTAGGGCATGTAATAACTTCGGAAGGAGTTAAAGTAGACCCAACAAAGATCGAAGCAATGACAAACTGGGAGATACCAAAAAGCGCATCTGAAATCAGAAGTTTCTTAGGTTTGGCAGGATATTATCAGAGGTTTATCAAAGACTTCTCAAAGATTGCTTCTGATTTGACTGTGTTGACTAGGAAGAATGTGAAGTTCGTTTGGACTAAGAAACAAGAGTCGGCTTTCAGAACTTTACGTCAGAAATTGTGTGAAGCTCCTGTTCTAGCATTGCCGGAAGGAACGAAAGATTTGGTCGTGTATAGCGACGCATCAAAGATGGGTTTGGGATGTGTGTTGATGCAACGAGGCAAAGTGATTGCTTACGCATCAAGACAACTGAAAGAACATGAAAAGAATTATCCTACTCATGATTTGGAGTTAGTCGCGGTTGTTTTTGCATTAAAGCTGTGGCGACATTATTTATATGGAACAAAGTGTACTCTTTATACTGATCACAAGAGCTTGAAACATGTCTTTGATCAAAAAGAGTTAAACATGAGGCAACGACGTTGGTTAGAATTACTTAAAGACTACGACTGTGAATTGCATTACCATCCCGGTAAAGCAAACATTGTAGCTGATGCTTTAAGTAGAAAGGAATATAGTGGGTGTTTGAAATCCACTAACGCCAGAATTGACGTGACATCAAGTTTGATTGAAAGAATAAAAGCTGCACAAGGGGAAGCTTTATTAGAAGAAAATTTGAAAGATGAAGTTATGATCAAGCAACATCTTCAATTGACTGAAGATAATCGTGGGATTAAGTTGTTTCAAGGGCGTGTTTGGGTACCAAAGATTGGAGGAAATCGAGGGTTAATTCTCGAAGATGCTCACAAGTCCAAATATTCTATACATCCGGGTAGTACAAAAATGTATAGGGATTTGAAATTGCATTATTGGTGGCCATCTATGAAGCTAGACGTAGCACAAATTGTAGAAAAGTGTGGGACGTGTTCGTTAGTCAAAGCGGAACACCAAAGGCCATACGGAAGTTTTCAATCTTTGGAAATTCTGGAGTGGAAATGGGACAAGATTACCATGGATTTTGTGACGAAGTTACCGAGAACGCAAAAGGGTAACGACACTATTTGGGTAATTGTAGATAGACTGACCAAGAGTGCTCATTTTCTAGCTATGAAAGAAGCGTCACCGATAGAGAAATTGTCAAAGTTATATATTGATGAAGTGGTGTCAAGGCATGGTATACCGGTGTCTATAGTGTCAGATCGTGATAGTCGGTTTACCTCAAGATTTTGGCAATCACTACAAGATGAATTAGGTACAAGAGTTAACTTGAGCACTGCTTATCATCCATAAACTGATGGGCAAAGCGAAAGAACTATTCAGACCTTAGAAGATATGCTCAGATCGTGTGTGTTAGACTTTGGAGATAATTGGGATACGCATCTACCGTTAGTAGAATTTGCGTATAACAATATTTACCATTCTAGTATTGGAAGAGCTCCTTTTGAAGCTTTGTATGGTCGAAAATGTAGAACTCCGGTATGTTGGTTAGAAGCCGGAGAAAAGCAGATTGCTGGTCCGGAACTGGTACAACAAACAGCTGACAAAGTGAAGGAAATTCGGAAGCATATGAAAGCGGCTCAAGATAGACAAAAGAGTTATGCTGATCCGAAAAGAAGACCAAAAGAATTCCAAGTTGGGGAGCGTGTAATGCTTAAGGTATCCCCGTGGAAAGGCGTGATAAGGTTTGGCAAACACGGAAAGCTGAGTCCTCGTTTTCTAGGACCTTTCACCATAACTAAGAAAATTGGACTACAAGCATATCAGTTAGATCTTCCACCTGAGTTGGAAGGAATTCACAATACGTTTCATGTTTGCTATCTTCGGAAATATTTAGCCGAAGAAAATGACGTGATTCCATTAACTGATGTGAGAGTGGATGAAAAGAACCGTTGTGTGGAAGAGCCGGAGGCAATTTTGGAAAGATCAATTAAAAAGTTACTGTAGAATCCAGATCCGTGCAACAATATAAGAAATCAAAATATAGTAAAGTAATACGAAATATGATTTCAACTGGTCATCCCTGTCATTCACTTTCAGAGAGAATTTGCAATACAGTGTTTGAAAGTAAAAGGATGATTAGCTTGTTTTTCCAAGCTAATCAACATTAAATATGATGGGCCCGTGGTTAACAAGCCCACGGCCCGTTCACTAATAAGCTCTAGTTTAATCAAATACAGTTTAACCCTTGAACTTTAAATCAACACTAAAACCTGCTCTAACAATCTCCCCCTTTGATTTGAAGTTCGAGTTGGTGCTCTAGATCTCTCCAGTTGAAGACATATATTTTGCGAAGCGCGAAGTGTACCTCGAACAATCTGATGGCGCGGCGATAGTCGATGCGATCTTCAATAATTTCCAAGGCATTCCGAGCAATAGTTTCATTCTGATTCGGAACATACGAATACCTTGGATTCTCAGTCTCGTGCTGAATAATATTTCGAAGAGCATCTCTGACCTTTAGAAGCGTGCCGTCACAGAATCTGTCTACCTGACTGAAGCGCATGAATTTCTTCTCTTTTTGCTCATTTAAGTAAACAATCCCGAATTCTGGTTCCAGAAGCATAGCGTTCTCGGGATACATGTTTAACTCAGGTGCTTTCAGATTCGGCTTGATCAGATTTACCTTCTTTGCCCTGTTCTCGATAGCCATTTGAAAATCCGTTAGATATGACATCATAATTGTACGGACCAGGTATCGACGAACAGCTTCGAGCGCCTTTGTAACTTCAAGCGGTCGGATGGTTCTTGTGTGAAGGTCTTTCAGAATAGCCAGGAAGTCGAATGGTCGGAGGTGTTGGAAGTCGGCTTCAGAAAATTTCCATTCATTACCATCTTCGCGGCGAACGGTGAAGACTGGATAGACGATCCTCATGATGCGTCGTGAATGGACGTTAAGTACCTCTGTGATCTGAAGTTTGGTTCTGACTTGACTGACTGGAAGACACCGCTTCATTGTGCTGATATATCGCCGTTGGTATTCGGGGCTGAAGTTGTAAATACCAAGGCAGAAGGCCGGCTCGATCGGGCGAAGCTTGTGGACGAACAGCTTTTTCAAAGATTCCTCCAGATGAGGGATAAGTACCTTGATCTTCTCCCAGCGGTTTTATTGCTGTTGAGGAGGGGGAGGAAGATCAGAAGCTGTCATAGGAGGAGTAGTTGTCGGTAGATCGGAAGTAGTAGACTCGGGTCTTGTTGATGATGTTCCGGCAGGTTGAGCGTAGTGAACGGGGGATGCTCCATACAAATTTTGGAGCAGGAACTGATCATAATCAATGTTGTCGTCCTCATCAGTGGGGAAGACCAAATTTACCTGGAGATTTACGGCACTCGCGGCTTTTTCGTACCATGCGTCTTCGGTCTCCGGGTTGGATTCACAATCTGGATCTATCATATCCAGAATCGGTCTGTCTGATGAGTCAAAATTGACCAGTTCCTGTGTTGAAACCTCGGGCTTTTCAACCGTCGGGTCTTCTTCATCTGAAATTTCCATATCTATAACCATGTCTGCTAGAGGCAACTCGGCTTCAGGTGCTTCTGTTGTAGCTGCCGCAGTTGGGGGTTCCTGATGAACCACAGTTGTAGTTTCAGACTGGATCGGGGCGGCGGTCTCGGATAGACGTGGTCGTTTCTCCCCCTCACGGTGATCAGGATCCTCCTGGTCATCGTGTTTCCGCTTCAGACCGCCCGCTTGACTCTTGCAGGTATCTTCGAGTGAGCGAACTCTCTCGGACAGCGTTGTGAGCGCTTGGTTGTAGGCCATGAGAGTTGAGTCAATGGTGTCTAAGCGAGTGATTATAGATGAAGATGGAGCAGTGACCTGTGATCGGAGAACTAAGATTAGGTCTGCTTCAGTCGAGACGGTTGTATCTGATTCCTGGAGCAGTTGGGATAATAGCATCGTCTTCAAGGTATCCACCGAATAGATAGGTTGAGCAAATGTCGGTGGATGTGGTGGTGCGGTTTCGGCTTCAACGATTTTTGCTTTGCCTTTGATGGCTTTGGCGAACTCGTCGGTGACGTGCTGTTCTAGTGCCTCGCGGACAGCCTTGAGGGTGCTGTCCAGGGACCCTTGCAACACAAAGTTGGGGTTACTAACTCCGGGGCCACTTAGGTTACCCGTTGAGGCTTCTACCACAGGGGTAGAGCCACCTATGTTCACAGTTGGTGTGATGTTAGCTGTGGTAGGATTTCCCGCCGATCCTTGTGTTCCACCAAGAGGTGAAGACACTACGGTGGTTCCGGTCGGGTCACGAAGAGCCTCGACTTGGTGTTGTACCTCTTCAAGTGTCCTAGCCAAAGATTGATCTATTTCAAGGGGCTCTAGACTAAATGGTGCACGAAATGAAGTCGAGACCGGGGGCTGCTGGTCTCTTATTTCAACACCAACACTCTCCGAATGAGAGGCCGGTGGAAGTTGTGCTTGTTCCCCGTGTAATATTGAAACATCCTTCTGTCGTGAGACGGATGAGTGGATGAGGGGGTCGTGCAATTGCTCCACTGGGTCCATATAGTCTTCTTCAATACCCCGTCCCAACAGATGAGACGGTGTAGTAGATGTGGCTACCCGGATATGACGTGGCTGGTTTCGCTCAGGAGCCTCGTTATCTTTACGACTCAATCTTTCTTGGTTCGCGTTCGACCTTAACACCCTCCTTTTCACATGTTCTATGTCCCGGGGAAGGTCCCTCCGGCTCTGGCTGGACCATGGGATTCCCTAACTCTCGTCTATATGCTATCACAGGTAGGGTTTTAGGCATATGCATAGTACGGATATTATCCTGCTCCCCCTCAAAACATACATGGGGATTGACTTGCTCCCCCTCGGAGTGAGAGTGATATCAATACAAGAAAAAATATTTAGACTTTGTAAGAAAAACAGTGTGACTCTTCCCCTCGGATTGAGGTTGTTGATCCGCCATGGAATATCTGTAAAAAGACCCAAAGTTAGTAAGCATGACAGATAAACAAGTTCTGGTGCGTACCTTTGCATTAAGTGGCTCAATCTGATACAGATTGAGGACAGGTAGTGATGAAACTGGTACTGAACTGACAAACACGGAGGAGTCCGGACAACAATATGCAGCAATGCAATACTCTCCGGACATGCCATGGTATCCGGACAAATCATACTTTCCGGATAGAAGGTATCCGGATGAAAGAGGATGGAATGGCAAACCTTTCCGGTCAAAACAAAGTATCCAGACAAAGGGTGTTCCAGACAGAGTAGGGATTCCGGATAGTTCTACCCGGATACCCATCCGGTCCGGAAAGTCATCCGGACTGATGGGTGTCCGGACACTTTTACACTTTAAAGAATAATTCCATTTTTCAAAGAGATAAAACCTGTAGAATTTTGAAAAAAATGGATCTCTCGCTCCCCCTCAAACTGAGAATGGGGAAAAACTTGCTCCCCCTCGGATAGTGTATAGGGATGTGCAATGGAGAGACTGACACACAAAAACTTTAGACATTTAAAGAAAAATTTGTGTCGCTCCCCCTCAAATGATGAGCATTAGATGACATGCTCCCCCTCAGAATGTGTGCGTAGAGTGAAGTGCACACGGGAGTATCCACACACACAAAAAACTTTTTAACATATTTAAGAAAAAATTTGTGTGACGCTCCCCTTCAACAGTAGAGTAACATACCTGATAGCTGATCATGCTCCCCCTAAACACATGAGCAGCTTGTTAAAGCACATGTATAGACAAACCTCACGTCTTCTTAATATTGTTCCTTGTAGATCGTGAGCAGGTCCCTCCTTTCGGTCATGTGTGTGGAGCATCCAGTGTCTAAGGACCACACATGACCGTCCTGCAAAACAAATTTAGCGGACCTTCGGTACCCAGATTTGCCTGGGTCCGGGAGGGTTAGGTTTGGCACCTCTTTGAGGAACTTGCTTTGACACAGCTTTCCCCTTAGGTGTAGGTTTTACACCGTTTGTGGGAACTGGTTTAGGCACATGTTGCCTCCTAGGTGTATATTTTACACCGTTTGGAGGAACAGGTTTGGCAACAGGTTTCCTCTTTGGTGCCGGTTTAACCTCAGTAGGAGCAACCCATCTAGGAGCAGGTTTGGTCTCCCGCTGTGGTTTAACCGCTGATTGGTAACCCCGTTTTTGATAGTGTCTTTGCTGGTTATTACGGGGTTTGCGTTTGGGTGTATGATTAAACCTTTGATATGACCCAAACCAATCATTATTAGTAATGTCATCAAAATCATTCCAACCACAACTAGAGCAACATAAACAATCATGCGATAACTGAATCAATTGATTAAGAGAGTTAATTTTAACGGGAAAAGAAACATCAAAATGGTTCCAATGATTCCAAGCATAATTGTCTTTGTCTATTCTAGAATTGAAAACAGGCGGGGAAGACTTTGACGCATCCTTCTTGACATAATCCCTCTTTAGCCACTTTGGTGTTTCTTTATTAGCGCGACCATTTTTATCTGAAACAGCAGGGATAGTATGATCAGTGACTTTTGAGGAAACAGGGGTCTTAGTGGTCGGTTGTTCGGTCTTTTGCTTCGGCTGTGATTGTTTTTGAACATTTGAAGCATTTTTAAGAATCTTGATCACAGCCGGAGTCTTGGATTGTGAACAGTCGCCCTTTAGAAAATTGACCGGATGATTAACCACTAGAGACAAAAAATCAGGGTGACTTGGAGAAATGGTAGGGTTGGCAGTCAATGGTCCAGTTGCTTGCCTTGGCTGTGATTGCCTTTTGGAAACGGGTTTCGAGGTTGGTTTTGACTGAGAAATCTTGATCACAGCTGGGGTCTTTGTTTGAGAACAACTATCTTTTAAAGAATTAACCGGATCATCAATCACGGGGAATAGAAAATCAGTGTGACTTGGAAGAGGTTTGTCAAAGGGAAATGAATCAAACTCTTCATCACAGTTACCTTCGGAGTTCATATACTCTGAGAAATCTATCATGTGAGTATCAGGAACGAGAGCAGGTGGGGACGGCGAGGAACACTTTGTGGTCGTGTGCTTAGGGGAACTTGGTGCGGAAGCGTTTGAAAAATCAGAGTTTAAATTCCTTTGAGCACATCCGTCTTGAGAAACGTTACTTTCTTGAGAAGAGATATTTCCAATGAAGGCTTTACACGAGGATGTGTCAGATGAGTTAGAGGAAAGTTCAGGTGAAAATTGCTTCGCAGTTTGGATCAAGTCAAGCTGCACTCGGAGTTGACTATTTTCCATATGCTCTTTCATCGTTTCTCTTGTCATTTCAGACAGTTTTGATGAGAGCATATTGATTTCCCACTGAAATTTTTCCTTTTCCTCACTTGACACACCGTCGGTTTTCTCAGATTTGAGTTTCTCAATCTCAGAGATGAGCACTTTATTTTCGTTTTGAAAGGTGGACCTTTCTTTCTCAATCGACTCCTCCAACTCGACAATTTTTGCTTCCAAGATGAGAGGGGGAACATAGAGTTTAAACTCATCCGTCTCAGTCTTGGTTGCTGGTGCTACATCCTCATCCTTCTTGGAGGAATCCTTGGGTGTAGCAACCTTGTAGGGGTCGAAGTAGTCATTGGAAAGGTACTTTTTGTTCTTTTGATACGAGTAGTTTAAAGGTTCATAACAAAATGGAAGTTGAATTCCTCGTTTGTGTGTGCGTTTATGTTCCTCGGTTTCCTCCTCCTTTTCTGGTTCAAGAGGACCAGTCCATTGAATTGCGTACTCTGGATACTTTTTATCTAATCCATAGCAAGCAAAATCATACAGAGTAGGGACTTGATATCTTCCCTTTTTCAGATAATGTGGGTTATCATATCCGATTCCCCATTCTTTGTTAAAATACGTGAACTCTTTGGGTTTGTTCAAAAAAATGGTTTGATCAGTTTGACCCCTTTTGTGGAGTTTTGTTTCAAGATTTAGAATTTTAGCCACATACTCCTTGTGTTGAATTTGAAGGGAAGAACATTGATAAGTAATGTCTTCTTTCTCATTCAAGCACTGATCAAACTGACGATGGAGATCAGATAATCTGGCCCTTAAGTCTTTAGGTGCTAATGAAAGGATTTTGCATCTGTCTTTTAAATCAGCATTTTCAGACTTATACTTCTCAGTTAATTTCATTTGAACATTAAGCTTTTCAGTTATTGAAATAATTTCATGCTTTTGTTCTTCATTTGTGGCCTTGAGGGAGTTTGCCTTTTCAGTGATGGTTTGCAGTTGAAGTATGAAGTTTTGTAGGCAATAGTCACATACCTGATTTGCTGTTGCCTTGTCTTCATCCGTAGATGATTGATATCCCATGAAAGCATCAACACCTTCATAATCATCCTCATCATCAAATCTGCCTAGCCAGTACTCATTTTCAGCGAACATTGCCTCCCCAGCCTCCTTCTGTCTGGCCAGTGCAAGCTTGGCCTCATAGTAGTGAGAGTTCTTCACTGTAGATTGACGGCAGTCTTTAGCGAAGTGACCGTGTTTCCCGCAGTTGTAGCATTTCACAGGTTCATCTCTCTTCTTCCGGTCACCTTTCTCTGTCTTCTCCTTCTTCTCAGATTTATCTTGCTCTTCTACCTTCTTCTTTCCTTCATACCGATCCTTATAGTCATGACGCTTATTGGAAGAAGTGGAGTAGCGTTGACTATTGGAAGACGACTTCTTATAGAACTTTTGTTGTTGAAAGGATTTAGTCAGAAGGGCAATAGCTTTCATTAAGTCTGATGCTTCATCCTCATCCTCATCATCGTCTTTCTCGTCTTCCGGTTCTGACTCGGAGGAGCTATGCTGTGGACCGCGTCTGGATTGGCTGCTTGAAGATTTCCCTAGTTTGGAAGTCATGAGGGCAATAGGATCAGCTGATGGTTTTGGTTCATTCTTCTTTTCTCCCAGAAGCTCATTCACTTCATCTTCATCTTGGAGAAGTGTCTCATACAGTTCATTGATGCTGATGTTCTCTATCAAGTTGTTGTGCTTGACATGAGAAGCATACACTTTCCATTCAGGTAGCAAGTTGTTGAGGAACTTTAGTGCGTTCTCAGTATTGGAACGAACAATTTTATTCTTGTTCAGTTCATTGAGGAGTAGACAAAATCGTTCATAGGTCTGGGTAAGGGATTCACCGTTGCGCTGCTTGAACCCATCGAACTTGGTTATCGCACTATTTATCTTCAGCTGATTTCCTACAACGCTCCCACGCATCATTTTGGCTACCTGGTCCCACATGCCCTTAGCCGTATCTTTGTAACTGTCTATGGCAGTGTAGATGGAATTAGGAAGAGCCTGAATTAGATATCTTTTCGCATGCTTTTCACCTTCAAGCATGCCTCTTTCAAATTCTGTCATATCAGCAAGAGTCTTCGCCTCACGTCGAGCTATTGCAGTTGCAGTTGCAGGTATGTCCTTCATTGGCTTGTCAATTGGGCCATGATCTAGAGCTCTCTTGATGTACTCATAGTTGTCCTTGGACTCTATGAAGATCCTGAACCTATCTCGCCATTGGCTGTACTCGTTCGGATAGAGACACGGTGGCTTGGTGTCAGTGCCAATTGCGAGAGCATCACGAGACGTAGACATCTTCGGTTGCAACGGAGTGATCGTCAGACGTGTAGATGGATTCAAAGGGTAAACCTAACGCAAGGTACTAAGAGTGTAATCCTAACACAGGGTCTACGAGTGATTTGACTATCCTGAACTTACTGGATAGGAATCCAAATAAGTGATCTGATCTGGAAGTGTCCGGATCAGAATTGAAGAAAGCAGTTCAATTATGCAGAGTTGTCCGGATAAGCAAGGGAGTCCGGATAACTTGAGTTGTCCGGATAACCAAGGTTACCGGATGGTCTTAAGTTACCGGATAGAGATCAATTCAAACAGAAGCTTACCGGATGCTGTGAATTCCGGACATTATTAAGTTTTCCGGGTACGATGGAGTTTCCGGATACTGTGTAGTTTCCGGATACCACGAAGTTTCCGGGTAAAAAATGGATTTCCGGATAAAATTGATTTCCGAATACTTTGACTTATCCGGAACAATATTACCCGGATAGGTTTGAGATTATAAGAAACTTACCCGGATGGATGACTTACCCGGAAGAAACTGGTTGTCCGGAAAAATTGGAAGAATCCGGATGGAACCACAAACGTCCAGACAAAATGAACTTGTCCGGAAACTGCGGCTGGGTTTGTCCGGACACTGCGGCTGTTTACTCAGTTCGATCGATTTCTCAACTAGGGTTACTCAAGATTGTTCCTGAAAGATTAGAAACAATACCAAACACAAAACTAACACTAACCCAATCGATTTCTAAGCAAAAAGAACACGTTTTGATGGTAAAAATTCGATTTTTGTTGAAGAACACTACCAAAAATTTTGATCTTAAATTGCTAAATTGACCAATCAAACGAATGAATTAGGATGTGAAAATTTGCAGAAACACTTATAACGATAATGCTAACACAACCCAATAAGCAAAAACAACCAATTTCGACTGAATCAAATATTCAAGAATTCAAGAATAGTCAGAAGGGTAAAAGTCAAACTAACCAGAAATTGATGAATGAAGCTTTGAATCGAATCCGTCTGTCTGCTCTGATACCAATTGTAGAATCCAGATCCGTGCAACAATATAAGAAATTGAAATATAGTAAAGCAATACGAAATATGATTTCAACTGGTCATCCCTGTCATTCACTTTCAGAGAGAATTTGCAATACAGTGTTTGAAAGTAAAAGGATGATTAGCTTGTTTTTCCAAGCTAATCAACATTAAATATGATGGGCCCGTGGTTAACAAGCCCACGGCCCGTTCACTAATAAGCTCTAGTTTAATCAAATACAGTTTAACCCTTGAACTTTAAATCAACACTAAAACTTGCTCTAACAGTTACGTCGCGGTAAGGAAGTGGTTATGTTAAAGATACAATGGAAGCATCATCGAGGTGCTAATGTGACTTTAGAGTCGGAAGAGGATATGAAGGTTAGATATCCTCACTTGTTTACCTAGCTTTGATTTCTAGGACGAAATCATTTTCAAGTTGGGGAGTATTGTAACATCTCGATTTTTATATATAAGGATTAAGTTTGGTTAATTAAATAATTGAGTATAATTATTTGATAAGTTGTAATCGGTTATTTGATAGATTAATGTTAGAGTTTATCCGCGATAAAGTTTCATTGTTTGTTTTGTGAAGTAATAAGTTAAGGGGTAAACTTTAATTTTAATATATAAGCTAAAGGTTAAAGTTGTCAAATAGAGAAAATGGAGGGGGCTGTTTGGTAAGTGATGAGTGAGGTGTCATCACCACCGCCCCACTCCTTGCAAAATCAGCTAAATGGCTATTACTTAAGGGATAAGAAAGATTTCCTTTGATGTATGTGTGTGTTGGGAACGAAAGACAAAGAGAGAGAGATTTAGAGAGATCGAAAAGGAAAGAAGAACAAGGAAAAAGAAACTGATTTCTGGTGCTGGATTCTTAGAGGAAAAACTGCAGAATTTAAAGGTATGATTAATCATAACCTTGATATGTTGATGATTTTTTAGAAATGAGTTTAAGTGGGTTAAAATTTGAGTTATGATGTTTATGAATGTTTTGAGAAATTTGGACTTATGTTTATGTTCCAGTAGTAGTAATAAACATATCTGGAAGTTTATAGCTACATGCATAACTTAAATCTGTTAAATTCTGGGTTTAGGATGATTTTAGTTAACTGAGATATTGATGAACATCATAGATATCGCAACCTTGAGTTGCGACATTCATGAATATCGAAACCTTGAGTTGCGACATTCATGAATATCGCAACCTTGGGTTGCGACAAACTCATGATATCGCAATGGTCAGTTGCGACATGATGTATATTCTAACAGTTGGTTGCGATATGCTACTGTGTCGCAGTAGTTAATTGTGACATGTGCAAGGTGTTGCGACAAGGATTATCATTTTAGTTGGTTGCGATATGAGTCGAGGATTTTGGGATTTTAGAGTTTTTAGTCTTTAAAGAGATATATGTATTTATTTGGTTTTAGATTCTGTGAATTGGGGTAAAAGATTGGAGTACTTAAGAATAGCTTGAAAGGAGTTGTGTTACGCAATCAGGTGAGTTCATTCTTTCCTTACCCTTTTATAAATGTTTTAAAGTATGGTAAGGTATATTTATAAATGAACTGTTATGGGATGATTTTATAAAGTAAAATTGATTACTTTAAATTAATGGTTTTGCTTAAAGTCATTATTGAATATGATTTAATTAAGCGAGAACCTACATGAATAAATAGTTGATATGGATCCATAGGAACTAGTGGTTATGTACACGTGGAATAGATGAAGATTAATCGTTATTCCGATGTGTGTGAGGAATCCTGGAATAAACGTAATTCCCGATTCTAAGGAAGAAAACGGGATTGACATAAGTAATTGTAATCTCTACTTCCTTTCCAATAAATGGGCATGTGTTATTGCGATTTATTGGATAAGAGCATTTCTCTAGAATCTGTGAAGATTTGTAGTGTGGCTCTGGACCATGAGAAATGATTGATGTAATGTCAGATCGTAGTCATGGAACCGGGTTAAACCCGTTATTAAAGGATGGTTTCGCATGTGGTAAGAAAAAGGGTAAACCAGGTTTGTTATGCCTTGTTTACATTATTTTGTACAAGTGTTATTTTGAAAACGAATGTTCTCACTAGGCGTTAGCCTAATCGTTTCAAATAATGTTTTCTTACCAGGTACAGGTTCGGGAAGATAAAGGGATGTGGGACGAGAGCTTTTGGATAAGCAAAGAAGATTATTGAATACTGAGGTTTTTGGATAGATTACTTAGATAACCTAGTTTAATATGATTATAGTGACATAATTAGATTAATAGGCTATTTGAAGAATTCAATATATGTAAATATGATCATCAAGGTTGAATCTTTGCTTATGTATAAAGTTTAGAAAGTGTATGTTTGTAATACCCCGGGTAAGCTCGTTAGTTAAAACCCCTTTCCGTTAAAGTCAGTTAACTTTATAATAGTGTGTTTAGGGTAAAAATTGGGTTAAATTATAAGTTAGGAGTGTTTTAGTCATTAGTGAAGAGTTTAGGGGCTGAAATGGTAAATGTGAGTGGATATTATCTAAAGAAAAATCAGATATTATCTAAAGAAAAATCAGATATTATCACAACTCAGAAAAATCAGTGTGTGTAGTGTGTGTGTGTTTTGAGACCAAAAGATGAAAAGAAGGTTTGTGGCTAAAAGGTTCAAATTGGTGTACTTGAAAGTGTATCTGAGGTATGTTCCTTTGTATTTTATGTTTGTAATTGCTATTAGAAGGTTTCTATCGGAATAGATTAGTCAATTACACATCTGGTAGTAATTCAGTCGGTTTCTGGGCAAAATTGGGTAAACCGACAGTGGTTTCCGGACACAGTATGAATGTGTCCGGGTGGTTTTGTTGATAGTGTCCGGATGATATTATAAAGGTGTCCAGACGGGTTCTTTATCTGGGTAAGTTTCTTTTTCCTATGTTTTCCGGATAGAATTGGATACCGGATAGCATCCGGATTACTCTGGTGTCCGAACGTTGTCCGGACTGTATAGGTTGTCCGGAAAAGTCACGTTGTCCGGAAAAGTTGTGTTGTCCGGATAATTTGAGATATCCGGATACTTTTGATGTTTGGTCATTTTGGAGAATTTAAACACTTTTGAGTATTCAGTAACCTGTGTTTTGTTAATTCTTAGATATAATATGAATGAGGACTAAAATACTATGGACTTGACTTAAGTTCGGGCTTGGGGAAGACAATTGAGGATAAGAGTTAGATAGAGTTATCTAAAGCTTTTAGTCCTAGCAAGCCCTATGTGTTCAAAGTGGTAAAGCAATACTTGTGTATGATTGTTTCAGATTCTGTGAAATTGAAGTGAAGCTGAATTGTTTGAGAAAAGCTTGGAGAACATTTTGATAAGACAAACAGGTGAGTTTTACTTCAAAATGTTTTTAAACTGGACTACATATACGTGTAGATTGGAAAGGTGATAGATAATGTGGTTAGGTGTTCATAAATGACAATATGATATATAGAGATATATATTGTATTTATATGTGCATTACACTACACGAGTATACGTTAGCCGAAACTATAGTCGGCGGTGTTTGCTGTAGTTGTTGTACAACGGTGTTGATGTAGTTGTTGTACAGCGGTGTTAGCTGTAGTTGTTGTACAATGGATTAGTTGGCTCGCAACCAACTAACATGGCCAAGGGAAATGAGAATGAGAATGAGGATGAGTTGAACACAGTGCACGAGTCTTGATTGGTATTTAATTACGTATTATATATGTGTGTTTATATAAAGGATTTTATATAAATGGGTTTTATAATGATTGTGAAATGACAGGGGTTTTCTCACTTAGACCACTAGGTCTAACCCTCATTTTGTTTTAAAAATATGTATTCCAGGTGGCGAATCGGGTAAGGGCAAGCGTATAGAGTAACTGGTGGATAGCTTTTGTGAAGACTTAGATGTGTTTTTGTACTTATGGCTTTGTTGTTTGTCATAATGTAAATTATTTAGTCAAAAAGTTTGTACTGAATTACTTATTATGTTTAGTAAGACTATGGGACCGAATATGAAATATGATGTGTCTTTTTGATGAAATTATGTTGTGAAATGTATGTTATTTGTATATATGGAAATCGGGTTGTTACAGATGGTATCAGAGCCCTAGTTTAAGGGATTTAGGTATTAGTATCTGTACCTAGACTTAAACTGCATGTGAAGTAGGATGTCCCTATTATTGTAGAACCTTGGGATGTTGAATATAAAAAGGTAGAAGGAACATCATGTAAGGTAATTTCATTATTACACCCTGGACAGTGTAATTGTGATCTTACAGGTACATGTTTGAACTGGAATACCTTGTTATATGGGGTATGTGCTTATGTGTATATTAACCTTGTCTGAATCAACAGAATGGCAAGTGGTACTAGACAAACGAATCGGGAAGGAGGAGGAAATCCGAATAGAACAAACCCAACAGCCGGAGGAAGGGGAAGAGGGGGAGAAAGAGGTAGAGGTAGAACTGGAGGCAGAGTCCAGGGGCGCGACACGAAATTTGTTACAAGAGACGACTTAGCATCGGAAATGGGAAGATTGCAAGCCAATATCCAAGCTATGGTCAACCAAACTCATAATACTGAAACCGATAAACTAGATCCTTCACATGAAGAAGAGATGCCTATTACTCCTACTGTTGTACCAGTAATGAAAAAGTGTGATTATAAAATGTTTCTCAGTTGTAAGCCTCCGACCTATTCAGGAGACCGGGATCCAGTGAAAGCTATGCGATGGCTGAAGGAAATGGAAGCTATCTTCAAGACTAGTAAGTGCGCGGAAGAGGATAGGGTACTTTATGGAACCGCAATGTTGAAAGGTGACGCTTTATACTGGTGGGAAGCTCATACTCATTCAGGAGGGCTTGACCTATATTCTACCTACTCTTGGGAGGAATTCGTGATAGCTTTCAGAAAACAATTTTGTCCTCATGCAGCGATTAAACAATTGGAAGGGGAATTCATGAACTTACAACAAGGGAACTTATCAGTTCGGGACTACACCGCTAGTTTTCTAGAAAAATCTCGTTTCGCGGAATACTACGTTGCCACGGAGGCAATGAAGACGGAAAGGTGTATCTTCGGGTTAAATTTAGATGTTAGAAAGCTAGTAACTGCAAAAGGACCCGTTACCTTCTCAGCTGCAGTAGATGCCGCGGAAGATGTGGAGCGGGATAATAGGAGGGATGCTGGTGATAAAGGTATGGGGAAGAGAAAGTGGGAAGGACCACAGTATGACCCGAAGAAGTCCAGGTTTCAGAGATACGATAACCGCCCGCCGTTTCGACCAACAGAAAAACCTCGGAATTGTTATAAGTGTGGGAAGACAGGGCATATTGCTAAAAATTGTCTAGTAACGCGGCTTTGTTTCTTGTGTAATTCTCCAGATCACATTCAGTCGGATTGTCCGCGGGGAAGAATACAGTAGGGTGGTACATCGGGGAGACCAGCGGTTGTTAGACCAGTAGTGCCAAGACTAGAACCACCAAGAACAAGGGGTCGTACATTTCAGATGACAGCAAAAGAAGCGGAGGAAACTCCGGATGTGGTTACAGGTACATTTTTCATAAACTCTACACGTGCTAAAGTGTTATTTGACTCCGGTGCAAACCGATCATTTGTGTCCCCTTCATTTGCTGCTTATATGCATTTAAACCCTAAAGTATTAGATCATGCTTTGATGGTAGATAGGGCAAATGATAACCAAGTGACGGTTAAAGAGGTTTTTGATAAGTGTGTGATAAATATAGAGGGATGCGAAGTACCTATACAATTATTCCCTATAGCCTTGATCGAGTTTGATGTGGTAGTGAGAATGGATTGGTTAGCTGAGAATCAGGCTAACATAGTTTGTGATAAGAAAATAATTAATGTTGTCTTACCTGAGAGAGGACCGGTAGTAATTTATGGTGATCGTAGCAATCACCAGTCTTGCCTTATATCTATGATAAAAGCCCGTAAGTGTGTTAGTAAGGGTTGCCAGAGTTACTTAGCTTATGTGATAGATATTAAGCCAGAAAAGAATAAGTTGGAAGATATTCCGATTGTTAGTGAATTTCCTGAAGTGTTCCCTGAGGACTTGAATAGTCTTCCGCCCGTTAGACAAGTAGAGTTTGGTATAGATCTGACTCCTGGAGATGCTCCTGTTGCTCGAGCACCGTATCGTCTGGCACCTCCAGAGATGAAGGAAATGATGGTACAACTACAAGACCTATACGATAAAGGCTTCATCAGACCTAGTTCTTCGCCGTGGGGAGCACCAGTTTTGTTTGTGAAAAAGAAGGATGGTTCGATGAGAATGTGTATCGACTACCGGGAACTGAATAAGCGCACGATCAAGAACAAGTATCCGCTACCCAGAATTGATGACCTCTTCGATCAGTTAGTTGGAGCTTGTTATTTCTCCAAGATTGATCTAAGGTCTGGTTACCATCAGCTGAAGGTGAAAGAAGAAGATGTTCTGAAAACTGCTTTTCGCACAAGGTATGGTCATTATGAATTCTTAGTGATGCCGTTTGGATTGACGAACGCTCCAGCTGCTTTTATGGATTTAATGAATCGGGTATGTAACCCGTATCTCGATAAATTTGTAATTGTATTTATCGATGATATACTTATCTATTCTCGATCCAAGGAAGAGCACGCGCAACATCTTCGTCTGATTCTGGAGTTACTAAAGAAAGAAAAGTTGTATGCTAAATTTTCGAAATGTGAATTCTGGCTACGAGAAGTTCAGGTTTTGGGGCATGTAGTTTCTGAGAAAGGCATTCAAGTTGATCCGATGAAGGTAGAAGCGATTGAAAAGTGGGAACCACCGAGAACGCCAACCGAAGTACGTAGTTTTCTGGGTCTAGCCGGCTACTATCGAAAGTTTATAAAAGACTTCTCTCGTATTGCGACGCCTTTGACTAAGCTGACTCGAAAGAATCTAAAGTTTGAATGGAAAGCAGAACAGGTTGGAGCATTCCGAATACTGAAAGAGAAATTCTGTAGCGCGCCGATACTAGCATTACCTGAAGGTTCTGATGACTTTGTTGTCTACAGTGATGCTTCCAAACTGGGATTGGGATGTGTACTTATGCAGCGTGGAAAGGTTATTGCTTATGCTTCTCGTCAGTTGAAAGATCATGAAAGACAGTATCCCACACACGACATGGAACTGGCAGCAGTTGTTTTCGCACTGAAGATTTAGAGACATTATCTTTACGGTTCTAAATGTCAAATCTTTACCGATCATAAGAGTCTCCAACATCTTTTTGATCAGAAGAAATTGAATATGAGACAAAGAAGGTGGCTAGAATTGGTGAATGATTACGACTGTGAAATTCTTTATCATCCGGGAAAGGCGAATGTGGTAGCTGATGCACTGAGTCATCAAGAAAGAAGCGGGACAATAAAAGCCATTGCACTACGAGCTGAACTCCTACCCAACATCTTGGACGAACTGCAGAAGTGTCAAATAGAGGCTTATTAGGAAGAACATTTGAAGTCAGAACGGTTAGTGGGGATATCAGAATGGCTTGTGAGAGATGACCGTGGGTTATTGTGTATGGGAAACAGAATTTGGGTGCCTCGTTTGGGTGGTTTACGTGACCGTGTACTACAAGAAGCTCATCAATCTCGATTCTCTATTCACCCAGGTACGAATAAGATGTACAAAGACCTAAAACAATTCTACTGGTGGCCGGGAATAAAAAGAAGCATTGCTCAGTATGTGGAAGGTTGTACTACTTGTAAGAAGGTAAAGATTGAACATCAGAAGCTGTTCGGGCAATTACAGTGTTTAGAAATACCTATGTGGAAATGGGATCAAATTACGACATATTTCATCACGAAGCTACCAAGGACCCCGAAGGGATTTGATGTTATTTGGGTGATTGTCGATAGATTGACGAAGTCTGCTCACTTCTTACCAATAAAGGAAACTGATTCGATGGAGAGATAAGTTAAGTTGTACATTGACGAAATAGTAACTCGACATGGAGTTCCAATCTCGATCATTTCTGATCGTGATAGTTGTTAATGCCAAAAATCGCACCAAAGGGACAACTTAAGGTCGATGTGGACTTAAACAACTAAAGAAAGGATCTTTCGACGAGACGTGCGACGAGGGAAAAATAAATAAGACAAAGGATTTGATGACGCAGGAAAAACCTCAAACGAGGAAAAAAACCTGCGGACGACAGGGGGTGTCGTCGCTGCACTATGGCCGCCAATCAGGGGCGATGTCCTTGGATACTGGTGTCGATCGTACAGAGATTACAATACAAATGAAGGAAACGCTTAGAAATGTAAAGTACAAGTGTTTGGAATGTAAAAACAAGTGTTTGTCGTGTGTGAATACAAAGTGTAAACTGTTGGTCGAAGGCGGATGTCGTGCGTCGAGAGCGATAACTTGAGCTGTTCTTCGAGTGTTCTTGAGTATTGCTTCGGTTGTTAATCGCCGGATATTCGATATTATGTTCGATGTTCAGTGTTCGGTCCCTTGAAATGATGATTGAACTCGGTCTTTATAGTCTTCGAGAGCTTTGATTAGCTCATTGATTGCTTCATTTAACAGCTATAACGTCTGCAACGGTCTGTAACGGTTGTCGGAGTGAATATCCATGATGACCTTCGTCCGTTACGGCTATCGATCGTTGATGGTTGCGTCGGTTATATCCGTTGCTCCTTAATGACTTTTATTCCTGCATTAAACACTTAACAAACGGTCATGGTGAACGTTAGTTTTGGTCGAGGTCGCATGGTCTTATGTGACGGTCTTGCGGAACGAGCGACGCTATGGTCGAGCGTCATGAAGAATTCTCGATTTATCTTTCATACAAGATACAAGATACAGTCCCTAATCATACGTCTTACCTGTTCTGGTCGCGGTCGAGTGACGTGATTTTTTGCCCAAACAATAGTCGTTTTACTTCAAGATTCTAGAGACGTTTTCAGAAGGAGATGGGGACACAGATAAAACTAAGAACAACATATCATCCTCAAACTGACGGTTAGAGTGAACGAACGATTCAGACCTTAGAAGATATGCTCCGGGCTTGTATTATTGACTTTGGGGGATCATGGGATAAGCATTTACCGTTGATTGAATTTGCCTACAACAACAGTTATCATTCCAGCATTCAAGTGGCACCGTTTGAAGTATTGTATGGTAGAAAATGTCGAATGCCTCTGTGTTGGAATGAAGTGGGAGAGAAACAATTAGCGGGACCAGAAATAGTTCAGTTAGATTCGGGAAAGATTAAAAGTGGCTCAAGACAGACAGAAAAGCTACGCAGATCGACGCCGGAAACCGCTAGAGTTTCAAGTTGGGGATTTTGTGATGTTAAAAGTCTCACCTTGGAAAGGAGTCATTCGATTTGGAAAGCAAGGTAAACTTAGTCCAAGGTACATTGGACCGTTTGCAATCACTGAAAGGATCGGTGAAGTAGCCTACAGGTTAGATCTTCCGCCAGAATTAAGCAGGATTCATAATGCGTTTCATGTATCAAATTTCCGAAAGTGTTTGGTTACGCCAGATCAGGCAGTTTCTCTACCAGATATACAAGTTGATGAAAAGCTGAATTATGTAGAGGAACCTGAAGCAATTGTTGACCACAAAGTTAAAGAGTTGCGGAACAAGGTAATCAGACAAGTAAAAGTCCAGTGGAAACATCATAGAGGTCAGGATGCTACATGGGAATCAGAGTCGGAAATGAGAGCCAAAAACCCTCATCTTTTTGCCTAACCGAATTCCGGGACGAAATTCTTTTGAGGGGGAGATGATGTAATACCCCGGGTAAGTTCGTTAGTTAAAACCCCTTTCCGTTAAAGTCAGTTAACTTTATAATAGTGTGTTTAGGGTAAAAATTGGGTTAAATTATAAGTTAGGGGTGTTTTAGTCATTAGTGAAGAGTTTAGGGGCTGAAATGGTAAATGTGAGTGGATATTATCTAAAGAAAAATCAGATATTATCATAACTCAGAAAAATCAGTGTGTGTAGTGTGTGTGTGTGTTTTGAGACCAAAAGAAGAAAAGAAGGTTTGTGGCTAAAAGGTTCAAATTGGTGTACTTGGAAGTGTATCTGAGGTATGTTCCTTTGTATTTTATGTTTGTAATTGCTATTAGAAGGTTTCTATCGGAATAGATTAGTCAATTACATATCTGGTAGTAATTCAGTCGATTTCTGGGCAAAATTGGGTAAACCGACAGTGGTTTTCGGACACAGTATGAATGTGTCCGGGTGGTTTTGTTGATAGTGTCCGGATGATATTATAAAGGTGTCCGGACGGGTTCTTTATCCGGGTAAGTTTCTTTTTCCTATGTTTTCCGGATAGAATTGGATACCGGATAGCATCCGGATTACTCTGGTGTCCGAACGTTGTCCGGACTGTATAGGTTGTCCGGAAAAGTCACGCTGTCCGGAAAAGTTATGTTGTCCGGATAATTTGAGATATCCGGATACTTTTGATGTTTGGTCATTTTGGAGAATTTAAACACTTTTGTGTATTCAGTAACCTGTGTTTTGTTAATTCTTAGATAGAATATGAATAAGGGCTAAAATACTATGGACTTGACTTAAGTTCGGGCTTGGGGAAGACAATTGAGGATAAAAGTTAGATAGAGTTATCTAAAGCTTTTAGTCCTAGCAAGCCCTATGTGTTCAAAGTGGTAAAACAATACTTGTATATGATTGTTTCAGATCCTGTGAAATTGAAGTGAAGCTGAATTCTTTGAGAAAAGCTTGGAGAACGTGTTGATAAGACAAACAGGTGAGTTTTACTTCAAAATGTTTTTAAACTGGACTACATATACGTGTAGATTGGAAAGGTGATAGATAATGTGGTTAGGTGTTCATAAATGACAATATGATATATTTAGATATTTATTGTATTTATATGTGCATTACACTACACGAGTATACGTTAGCCGAAACTATAGTCGGCGGTGTTTGCTGTAGTTGTTGTACAACGGTGTTGCTGTAGTTGTTGTACAACGGTGTTAGCTGTAGTTGTTGTACAGTGGATTAGTTGGCTCGCAACCAACTAACACGGCCAAGGAAAATGAGAATGAGAATAAGAATGAGGATGAGTTGAACACAGTGCACGAGTCTTGATTGGTATTTAATTACGTATGATATATGTGTGTTTATATAAAGGATTTTGTATAAATGGGTTTTATAATGATTGTGAAATGACAAGGGTTTTCTCACTTAGACCACTAGGTCTAACCCTCATTTTGTTTTAAAAATATGTATTCCAGGTGGCGAATCGGGTAAGGGCAAGCGTATAGAGTAACTGGTGGATAGCTTTTGTGAAGACTTTTGATATGAAGACTTAGATGTGTTTTTGTACTTATGGCTTTGTTGTTTGTCATAATGTAAATTATTTAGTCAAAAAGTTTGTACTGAATTACTTATTATGTTTAGTAAGACTATGGGACCGAATATGAAATATGATGTGTCTTTTTGATGAAATTATGTTGTGAAATGTATGTTATTTGTATATATGGAAATCGGGTTGTTACAATGTTTAAATCTTGTTATAAATCGGAGGTTTAAATTAGCCCTGTTTTTAGGGTGTTACATTAAGGACTTTGGTAACTACCGTAACGGCCGATGACTTTATGCGGGATTAGATGTTCTTAACTGACTTCGTCGGTTATAGCCGTTGTCCATTAATGGTGTTGACCCCTGTATTAAACATTGAACAAACATAACAGTCGTATAGCGCGTTAGTCGGTCGAGGTCGCATGGTTTTATGCGACGGTCGTGTGAACTAGGCGACGTCGAGGTCGAGTGTCGTGAGGTAAAAGACTTTCGATTTTATCTTTGATCGTGAGAGAAAGTACTATGATTTTACCTTCGTTATAAGAAAAAGGAATAGGTGTTTTCCTTACCTTGGTCGTGGTCGAGACTGGTGAAATTTTGCCCAAACAGTTTGCCCCCAAAATTTGAAAGTAGGATGGCAAAGTCGAATTTTAAATTTTGCTTGTCCGGTGTTCGGGATCGTGACACGTGTTGAGAATTATCTTGGAATTGGATTAGTCCAATTCTAACTGAACGAGAAGTTGAAAAGAAAACGGGATCGTGTCGTCATACTGACGCATGATGATGCTTACCAGCTGTCTTTGACAGGTGTCGATGATTCGCGCAGTCATACGAAAGGACGAGGGAACGTGGCGATCATCAAAGGACTCGACCTGACATGATCGACTGCGTAAATAAAGATCACGATGGATCTTTTCTTGTTTTACGACTTCAGAGAGTTTTAGGCGTAGATTTTTTCTTGATTTTCTTGCCTTTCTTCGTCCAGTTTTTCCTGAACCCGTAGGAATTTTTGATTAGGTTAGGTTTTTCAAGGTCTAGGACGACCATATAAAGTGCGACCCTTCAGTTTGCGTATGCGTCGCAAATCCATTGCTAGGAAACCTAGGAGGAATTGGGATATTTGGGGTCTTTCGGAAGTGCAAATCAATTTAACAGGGTTAGCAATGTCGACAGAGCCGAGAAGCGCTATTAAAAACGAAGAAGATCTCGACGACTTTAGAAGTCTAGCGAGGATTCCCATGGGGATCACTGTAAGCAGGGCTGGCAAGGTTCGGCCGGAGATGTGCCCCGAGGGGTACATCGATATATATGAATACCCGTTCTAGATAGGCTTTCATTGGCCATATTCACTGCAGGCCAAGGAGTTCATGTGTGAATTCGATCTTTCACCGGGGCAACTGATGCCCTAGTTCTGGCGAGTTATCCTGATCATCGAACGACTTACCTCAAACTGGAATACACCGATGAATGTGAGGGACCTACTGACGACATATAAGGTCAAAAGTGATCATTACCGTCGTTATAGTTTGTTTTCAAGGCACAAGGGTGGTCGTACCTTGGTTTTAAATACTGCGGTTAATGACCGCAAATGGAAGACGAGGTATGTACTCGTGCGGGTGTCGACGCTGGACACTGATAGTGACTGGATTAGATCGGGTTGGAATATGGCAGGTAAACTTTTAATTGTTTATCGTATGTCTTATGTTACTCTGTTGTTCGGTTGTTTTTCGACTGATCTTCTTCCTTATGTGCAGATATTGATTTCGACAAGGTAGAGATGGACGACGCTTCCCGGGCTAAGGTCGAAAAGTTCCTGGAGTTTAGTACTGAAGACCGGTCCTACGTCACGCGTCATTTGGTGGATGAGGATGACGACATCGTTTTCTTGAGCGACAAAATGAGGATGGGTCGAGAGGAGAAAGAAGAAGACGAGAGAGAGGTTTCTGAGGCGACTGAGGAGAAGGAATAGTAGATGGAAGTAGAGATAACTGGTAAGTATCCCGTTCTTTCTGCTCGACCTAATCTATCTTTGTTCTCAATCATCTAATTTTTTCTTTTGCCATACAGGAGAATCTCGGGCGAAGATGACGCCTGCAGCCGCCAAGTAAATGGCTCAAGTCGAGCTAGCTCGCAAGGCGAGGGTAGACAGGGAGAAGGATACCTCGACAGCTGGGTCAGGGGTCCTAAAGAGAAAAGAAGTCCCGACATCTGGGTCGGGTCTCCCAAAGAGGACGAGAATGTCCGTTCTGAGGGAACCATTGTTTGGGCAAAATTTCACAGGTCTCGACCGCGACCAAAGAAGGTAAGACGCATGTCATGAGTTATACCTTGTATTAAGATAAGGTCCCGACGAAGACCCTAAGAACCTCCGTCATTCCTCCTAAAAGGTAAGTCGAGAGTTCCTCACGACACTCTACCTCGACGTCGCCCGTTCCGCACGACCGTCGCATAAAACCGTACGACCTCGACCGACTAACGCGCTATACAACTGTTTTATTTGTTAGAGTGTTTAATGCAGGAGTCAAAGTCATTTATGGACAAACGGCTATAACCGATGAAATCAGTTATGAGCATCTAAACTCACATTGAAGACGACGACCGTTACAACAATCATCAAAGATCTTGATGATTCAATTAAAGTCATCCGAAGACTATAAAATCCCAGCTCAATCATCAGTTCAAGACACCTGATCAACACCGAATAACACAGAGAGAGATAGAACAAGAGCATCAAATAACAGAAGCAAACACAAACACTCGAAGAATATTCATTCGAAGCAAAGAGATCATTCGTAGAAGATCACTCTCGACGCAAGACTCTCGCTCTCGACCAACAGTTTATACACAGTTTTCACACACGACGCACATTGTTCTTACATTCGAAACACTTGTTACTTTACATTTCGAAGTCTTTCCTTCATTTGTATTGTAATCTCTGTACAATCGATACCCGAAACACCAAGGACATCGCCCCTGATTGGCGACCATAGTGCAGCGATGACATCCACTGTCGTCCGCAGGTTTTTTCCTCGTTGAGGTTTTTCCTGCGTCATCAAATCCTTTGTCTCATTTACATTTTTGTCTTTGTCGCACGCCTTTGTCGAAAGATTCCTTTCTTTAGTTGTTAAAGTCCACATCGACCTTAAGTTGTCCCTTTGGTGCGATTTTTGGCATTAACAACCATCGTCAAGGACGGGAGGTTCGTCGAGAGTTGTCCCGTCTGAGAAGGTATTGACCGTGTCTGTCGAGAAGGTTTCTGACACAAGGTCCGTTGATACTGCGTAACCGGCGACAATGTCTCCTCCTGCCGCGTCAGGCCCCTCCTTCGCCGACAAGGGCGAGGGCGCGCAAACGGGTTCTGGAACGACGGTGAACTTTACGTTTTCGTCGGATTTTTTGGATGATAACGTCCTAGACGGGATGAAACTGTTCCCTCATTTGGGAAAGTATCAGCTCTCTTCTTTCAGAGAATGTTTTGACGGGGTCTCTCTCGAGGATACTGAGGCCCATGTTGCTGGATTAGCATTCATGGTAAGTCTATCTTTCAAGACTTTTGTTTTTTATATCTGCTGTCGACGTCGTATACTTTGCTAATGTGTTTTCATATGTTTCCAGATGTTTCAGTCATCTTTGGCGTTGTATGCTAAAACGACAAAGGTAGAAGGTTTAGTGGCTTCTGCTATCGAGAAAGAAGATGCGACGTTAGAAAGGGAAAGGTCCAATCTAGAACGCGAAGAGGCGGTGTCAGTGAAACTCGACGATGTCTTGAACGAGCTGGAGTCTCTCGACCATGCAAGGGATGACATGAACTCACGTTTAAAGGAGTCCCTGTCTATGATGCACACTCAAAGGGAGAAGCTGGAGGGGATGAAGGAATCCCTGGTCATGAAGGGGAAAGAGTTTGAGGACTTCAAATCCAAAGCCGTGGATTTAGAGAAGGAGTTGAGGGATGAGAATAAATCCCTCTTTTCCTTTGCTCGTCTTACCGCGCGAGTGGCTATCATGCGACATCACTTGCTGGGTGAGAATCCTCTGGCTTTAGTGTCAGACGAGCTGGACATCTTCTTCAGGGAAGTCGGGACCGAGAGAGATCTCGACTCAGATGATGAGCAGGAGGTCGAGGAGGAGGAGGGTCTCCGGGGCGACGTGTCGAGCAAGGATGCGACCGGTGTTCCTCCCCAACCTTAGAAAAATACCTTCGTTTATTTTTGTTTCTCTGTTATTTGACCGTTGGTGGTCGAGTCATCTGGATGTAAATGACAGTTTATTCGCTGAATGAAACGTGGGCTTCTTTTGAATTCATACTTTGTATATTTCATGAGTAATTACAATGACAATTGTAAGATTCACTAAGTAAAGAATAACCAAGAAATCACGCGGCTTAAGCATTATTGCAACACAATAACTGGAACGTAAGCCATAAGACTTTTAAATCGTGTATGTAAACATAAGCGCACGCGACTAAAGCGTACATTCAGAGTATGAAATTTTTCTAAGTCAAGAAACTTAGATCATAAGATCGCTAGACCTTGCGATCGTACGACTAAGTCGTGCGATGAACTTGAATCGTGTGTTCCTGTAGAAGGATGATCAAGTCATAGACCTTATCGTTTTTGTCGTGCGAACTTGCGAAACTAGAGTCGTATGATTATTGTCGTGCGATTCTGCGAAAAAACAATGTTAGAGGTTGGTCGTTGGCTAACCAACGACCCTCCGATGCTTAAGTCAGTAACCGTTCGTGATGAGGAATCGTATGAAAGCAAAAAGAAAAAAAGGTCTTAGAATAAGTACCTTTTTATATTCTTTTCTCTTTTATGCCCATTTTCCCCCCGTCATTTATTATCTTATTTCTTTCAGAGAAAAATAGATTATGAATGACGGATCGACAGCGAGTTTTTAAGAAATGACGACCGTGCTTATGTCGACTGTGCTTTCGTGCGACAGGGCAAGATAACCGTTTTATTCCTGTAAGAAAGGCATGAGTTTATCTTTAAGGTTAGGAATAGAAGGACGAACCTGTCGAGACCTTATGGTCGGGTCGTGACCGCTAGACGGCTTACTTTCGCGGCTTCAGAGTGGTCTTATAGCAGTCACGACCGACTTTTGGCTCACTTTTGATTTCCTGGATTCCCCACGGCGTAGGGAACTTCAGGGTCTGATGATACGTCAAGGAACGACTTTCATTTCATGGATCCATGGTCGACCTAGAATGATGTTATAGGCTGACGCACAGTCGATGACACTGAACTTGGTCTGCTTGTTGATTCCTCCGGCATAGACGGGCAAGATAATGTCTCCAAATGTGCTCGTCGCTTCTCCATTGAAACCAACCAAGGTTGTCGAACGTCGGGTGATTTCTGAACGATCGATTCCCATGGCCTTGATGGTGTCAAGGAAAATGACGTTCGCTGAGCTGCCCCCATCGATCAAGACTCGTCGGGTTAAACAATTACCAACCGTGAGTTGAATAATCAACCTGTCGTGGTGCTTCTGATACGAATCACCGAGGTCGTCTTGGTCGAATATGATCTTCATAGATTCCAACTCCAAATCTACTTTGGGCCTTGATGAACGCGGAATAGGCCGATCATCAGGTGCTTGACTGGCATGACGCTTGGCTGCGGAATACGTCAGACCACAGACGTCTGAACCGCCGGTGATGCAATTAACAACCTTTGCATGCTCGGGGGTTGACGGTCGATGGTCGCTAGTTGAAGTAACGATGCCATCGATGATATCTTTGAGATTGCCTTTCGGGACGTGATATGCTAGCTCCTTTTTGAGAGCTATGCAATCATCTGTCGCATGACCATGGTCGACATGAAAGTCGCACCACTTAGATTTATCTTTCTTAGCGTTGTCCTGATCGGACTTCTTGGGCCACCGGATGGTCGCCTGGGCGGTCTTCAGAGCTTCGACCAAATCCTTAGTGGACCCTTTGAACCCGTAAGAGGATATCTTGGGGTACTGAGGAAATTTGGTCGCGGTCTTAGCCTCTGCTTTCGTCTTGAATCGGATGTTCGAGATCTGGCGCGCGGGCTCTATTTTAGAAATTGCTTTTGTTTTGAACTCTGGCTTCTTCACACCTAACGACCTCTTGTCGTCGGTATGCTTGCGACGAAAGGTAGCGTCGTCTTCTACCCTCATATACGCGAGGGTTCGAGCACGGACGTCTTCGAAATTCTCCGAAGGATATTTGGTTAGACCAGTGTACAAACCTGAGCTGTCGTCTAGACCACACTTATAAGCTTTGATTGCAGTCTTGACGTCGCAATTGCGAATACTGATCATCTCCGCATTGAATCTATTGAAATAACTTCGGATAGACTCATTGGTCTTCTGCATGACATAATATAGGTCACTGGTCTGCTTCTCCATCTTGCGACTGCTGGCGAATTGCTGAGAGAATTGGTTGACCAATTCAGCGAACGACCCGATGGACTTGGGTTTGAGATTGATCAACCATTGGAGAGCAGGACCAGTGAGAGTCGCACCGAAGCTCTTGCACATACAGACCTCCTGATACATGTGTGGGATCGAGATCATCCACATGAGCTGCTTGTATTGCGCGACGTGCTCTGTCGGATCAGTCACTCCCGAATACTTGGGTGTGAAGGCGGGGACGTTGTACTTCTTCGGGACCTCGACGGTCGTGATATCATCGATGAAGGACGACGCCTGAAACCCTGATCGAGGCTCAACGTCGATGGGCACGGCTGCTCCAGGTAGCTTGGCGAGCAAAGATAGGACGCGCTCGTTCTGATCTTCTAGAATTTTCAATCGCTGGGCGACAGAGTCATTGGGATCGAGATTTGCCCCTGTTTGTGGATTGACTCCTGAACTGGTGGCATTGCCATGCGACGAGCCATTGGTGTCTCCGTTTAAAGGAAAAAAATATGGCTGCGACCCATTCTGAAATGGCTGCGACCCATTCTGCATGGGTGGCGGCCTTATATGTTGAGGAGGAACCGTCCCGAACTGGGGATTTGGGTTGAACGGTCCCGGCTGCTGGTTCTGCATGAACAGACCTGGATGCTGATTCTGAGCGAACGGACCTGATCCTGGAACTGGATTATGCGCGAATGGTCGAGGACCATTCTGACCGAACGGTCCTTGGCCTGGATTTTGAACGAATGGTCTAGGACCATTCTGAGGTCCAGAGGAATTCCTTAACCGTGCGATCTCCTCAGCTGCTCTGTGACTTTGCTCTGCCATGGCGTTGATTTGATTTCGAGCGACTTCAAGCTCCTGGTACATCTGGGCAATGACATGCTGCTGATTTCCAGGGGCTGCCATTTTCCTGAAATAGAGAACAAAGGAAACTCCAAGAAACCGTTAGTAAGACGCACGTTCGTCGAAGATTTTCTCTAGATGAGGTCCCACGGATGGCGCCAAACTGTTAATGCCAAAAATCGCACCAAAGTACAACTTAAGGTCGATATGGACTTTAACAACTAAAGAAAGGAATCGATAACTCTATTTTTAGAGTTATTATTCCCATTTATTTTCCATTTTATTTTGTTAATTTTAGCCATTTCACTTCTCAAAACCCCCATTCTTGGTATATTTCACGAAAATGAGCAAAAGGAGTAAACTATAGTCTTTAATAAATTATTTGGTGGAATTTGGTTGTTTTTCACGTTTTATCTGCAGTGACTCGCGGAGTGCCCACTCCGGATCCCACTATCAAGCTAACGAGAAGCAAATGGAAAAAGAAACCAGTAGTTGGGATGCAAATATTCTGGAGAAAGGAAGGTTCAGAGGGCAGGTCAAAATGAGCTGGAAAAAGTACAAAGACACCTTCCTTAAAGATGAATAGTAAAAAGTACAACCACCATTTCCTTAAAGTAACATTTGGTGAAAAGGTGAAGACTATTCATGGAGCTGATTACTGTGGGGTACTATTCAAAGGACACAGCCCATTCCTTACTCATGGTATAAAAGAGAACCTTGGGTGCCATTCAATGCATGTTAGATCATCATTCACTTTTCTAGTTAGTTTTTGGTAGATGTTTTATGTTGGTAAATGCTTAGCTCTTGAATTCTCTCAACTACCACATTAGTTTCAGTTATTTATTTTACTGCAGTAGTTAACTTTAATTTTCTGTATTTTACTTTCTTAGTTTAATTTGTAGTTCGACATACACAGTGACAGGGACGAATTCTCGTTCCCCACTGTGGGTTAAATTCAAGTCACTTCCAGTTTTATTATGTACAACTTCTACTCTTTTGCTTTCTTTACTTTAGTTATGGGCTAAACATCCTTAGGGATGTAGGAAGGAGAAGTACCTGGATTTTATTAAAAATGCTTGAGTAATCTTTATACTTGGAATATTTGTTGTTTTGGTCATTCATTCTCGATTCATGCCTAAGGATGCGAACAAGCCGATCACTTGCAAGGATCTAAATATCTAGTTCTTAACTCAGAAATGAGTAGAACGCAGTGACACGAACTTGGATGATGCTAGGGGATTCGAAAGAATTCTTATGACACTTACGAAAGTGAGGTCGGCACAGTGAGCTAATCTCAACCCACTTGAGTAGTAGGCAAGCTAATTTGTGTATTAAAAACACTTAGAGTATTTGTCTCTACACATTCCATCGAGACCTGAAAAGGTCCATTTTTGAGATTACCATTGACAAAACGATAAATACTAAAAGTATGGGATTTTTATCTAACGGTGTGAGTATTTTGTAACCGGGCTTTTCTAGCGAAAATGCCTACCTCGAATACAAGGATCACTTTTAGGACCAAGTATTTAGTATAAAATCTAGGGAAAATCTAACCTACATTCCTCCTTTTTAAACCTTAGTAAAATCGTTAAAGTAGCTATTTCACCGAACAAACCAAAATATTGCTTCTTCTGTTATTGAAACCTGTAAAAGGAGCTCATGAGAACCGTATTGTCTTGATTGCCCAGTCTCTGTGGATTCGATTCTGGTATTTTACCAACTATTACTTGCTGTGACGATCATAGTGGACAGTGTACACTTGCACTTCCCACTGTGGACAGTTTGCAACCCACTGCGATTAAAACACACATTTCGCACGTACCAAGTTTTTGGCGCCGTTGCCGGGGACTGGCGTGATTTTAAATCTCAAGACATTAGTTTTTGTTCGAGCCCGAGTAACTCGTTTTTCTAAGCCGTTCGTGTTGAATGCCAAGGCAACAACACGAACCTTTGGTGCCAATCGATCCTGAAATAGAAAAGACTTTTAGAAGAAGACGTAAAAACAAAAATCGACAACCCCCTGTGATCCCCACTGTGAACATGGCAGCAGTACCACCACCTATAGTGGAAACCACAGTAACGATTGCCGATAGCAAAGATCGAAAAATACGGGACTATGCTACTTCCGGAGCTAATGACTTAAGCTCCGGGATTCTAAGGCCCAACATTGTTGCAAACCATTTTGAACTCAAACCGGTGATGTTTTAAATGATCCAAGCCATGGGTCAGTTTGGAGGATCACCATCTGAGGATCCGCACTTAAAATCTTTCATTAGAAATGACCGATTCCTTTCAGTTGCAAGGTGTGAGTGATGAAGCATTAAGACTAAGACTTTTTCCTTTTTCACTAAGGGATAAAGCGAAGTCATGGCTGAACTCGCATGTACCTCACTCGATAACCACTTGGCAAGAACTTTGCTGATAAATTTATGCAAAAATACTTTCCTTCAACGAGGAATGTAAGGTTTCGAAATGATATAATTTTGTTTAGGCAAGAAGAAGATGAGGCTGTTTCGGATGCATGGGAACGATTTAAAGATTTACTTCGAAAATGCCCACATCATGGCATCCCACATTGCATCCAATTGGAGACCTTTTACAATGGTCTTTCCAATGCAGCCAAAATCATCTTAGATGTAACAGCCGGTGGAACATTCACGAGTAAAACCTACAATGAAGGATATCAAATCTTAGAAAAAGTGTCCAACAACAATACCGAGTGGTCCAATCCTAGAGCAGTAGTACCAAAGACCAACACCATCGATTCCGAAGCACTCAAAACCATGAATGCGCAGTTAGTGGCCTTAACAAAAATCGTTTTGAACCAAAATAGAGGCCAAGTAAATTCTGCAACTCATCTAGCCAAAAACTGCTCCCTCTGTGGAGAGGAGCATCTTTTTGACTATTGTCCAGCAAATCCCGAAGCCGTTAATGTTATAGGAACCAATCCGAGAAACAACCCATACTCACAAACTTATAATCCAGGTTGGAGAAATCACCCAAATTTCTCTTGGGCTGGTAATCCAGGACTCCAACCCCACGGGGCGAGTCATGTCCAACAAAGACCACACAATCCCCCTGGATTTCAGCAACATCACAGTGGGCAGTCCCCACATCACAGTGGGCAGAACCCACAGAACTTTCACCAAGGACAGTCCTCACAACCATACCAACCACGATCCAATCAACCAGCTGAGGTTCAACAATCGATTGAATCTATTCTCAAAGGTTTTATGAATCAAACTCAAGCAGCCATTAGGAACATAGAGACTCAAGTAGGAAAACTAGCCGTTGAAGTTAAGAATAGACCACCAGGGACATTACCTAGTGACACCGAACACGCTAAGGTGATAGGAAAAGAGCACGTCAAGTCCATCACTCTGAGGAGTGGAAAGGATCTGAAAGATTTCGTTTTTGAGTCTGATGATTCGCCTCAAATACCCACTGTGGTCACCACAGTGGGCACTTCTCAAGTTACTATGATCCCCACAGTGGGGACCGACATCCCTGACCTTCCCACTCTTGGACCTGTTCCAAAGCCAATACCACAACAAGCTCAAATTGACCCACAAAGTATTCCTTTTCCTGAAAGAATGAAGCCGAAAAATGTCGATGTTCAATTCAAAAAATTCTTAGACATTTTTAAACAACTTCACATTAACATACCCTTGGTAGAGGCTCTCGAGCAAATGCCAAGCTATGTTAAATTTTTAAAGGATATTTTGAACAAAAAAAGAAAGTTGGGTGAGTTTGAGACTGTGGCTTTGACCGAGGAATGTAGTGCCCTCCTTACTAGCAAGATTCCACCTAAGTTGAAAGACCCGGGTAGTTTCACCATTCCATGCACAATAGGAGGACAAGAATTAGGTCAAGCCTTCTGTGATTTAGGAGCTAGTGTCAACCTGATGCCGTTATCCATTTTTAATAAGTTAGGTATTGGAGAAGCTAGACCCACAACCGTGACTTTACAACTAGCCGACCGGTCCATTGCTTACCCAAAGGCAAAAATAGAAGACGTTTTGGTCCAAGTGGATAAATTTATCTTCCCTGCCGATTTTCTAGTTCTAGATTATGAGGCCGATAAAGAGATCCCAATCATCTTAGGACGTCCGTTTCTTGCAACCGGACGAACTTTGATTGATGTGCACAAAGGAGAACTCACGATGAGAGTTAATGACCAAGAGGTAACATTCAATGTGTTTAAATCCCTTAAGTATATAGACACCGAAGACTGTTTTGCTTTAAGTTCGATTTATGGATCCTACAGTCTTGATACAGTGCCCACAGTAGGAAGTACAGTGCCCACAGTGGGGAATGAGAGTGAGAACTCCGACCATGAGAGTGACGACACTTTTGAGGATGAGTGTAACGAAGTAGTGGCAGCCTTTGAACCTTTGGATTTTAAGGACATAAATGTTCAGCCCCCTTCAATAGAACAACCTCCCGAGTTAGAACTTAAACCATTGCCTTCCCACTTGAAATATGCTTATCTCGCTAAGGATAATAAACTTCCTGTTATTATCTCTTCCAAACTTAGCGAGAAACAAGAACAACGTCTGATTGATTTGTTGATGAAGCATAAGAAAGCAATTGGTTGGACCATAGCGGACATTAGAGGTCTTAGCCCCTCTTTATGTCAACATAAGATTAACTTGGAGAGTGACCACCCTGCAAAAGTTCAACCTCTAAGAAGGTTGAATCCCATAATGAAGGAGGTAGTTAAGAAAGAAGTTTTGAAGTGGTTAGACGCCGGTATCATCTACCCAATAGCTAGTAGCAATTGGGTGAGCCCCGTCCAATGTGTCCCTAAAAAGGGAAGGACGACCGTAGTGGAGAACGAAAAGAACGAACTCATCCCCACTAGGACTGTCACGGGGTGGCGAATATGCATGGACTATAGACAACTCAACCTAGCCACTAAAAAGGACCATTTTCCCCTACCTTTCATCGACCAAATGCTTGATAGGTTAGCGGGAAATGAATTTTACTGTTTTCTAGATGGATACTACGGATACAACCAAATCCATATCGCCCCCGAGGACCAAGAAAAGACCACCTTTACTTGTCCTTACGGAACTTTTGCATTCCGAAGAATGCCATTTGGATTGTATAATGCCCCAGCCACTTTTCAACGTTGCATGATGACCATTTTCACCGACATGATAGAAGACACCATAGATGTTTTTATGGACGACTTTTTTGTGATAGGGACATCATTCGACAACTGTTTAGGAAATTTAGAGAAAAGCTTAGTGAGATGTGAGGCCCACGACCTTATTTTAAATTGGGAAAAATGCCATTTTATGGTAGAAGAATATATTGTCCTAGGTCACCTTGTCTCAAAAAGAGGGTTGGAAGTTGACAAAGCCAAGCTTGAAGTAGTGGTACAACTTCCCGAACCCACAACTGTAAAAGGCATACGAAGTTTTTTGGGTCACGCAGGTTTTTATAGGAGGTTCATCAAAGATTTTTCAAAAATTACCAAACCCCTATGTAACCTGTTGCAGCATGAAAAAGAATTTATTTTTACCCAAGAATGCCGAGATGCTTTCGAAAAAATCAAAGAGGCCTTAGTTACTGCACCCATAGTGACCACTCCTGACTGGTCACTCCCCTTCGAGGTCATGTGTGACGCAAGCGATTGGGCAGTGGGGGCAGTTCTCGGGCAAAAGAAGAACAAAATCTTTCACCCCATTTATTATGCAAGTAAAACACTGATTGAAGCTCAGATTAATTATACTGTCACTGAAAAAGAACTACTTGCGGTGGTGTTTGCTTTTGATCGTTTCAGGTCGTACTTGATAGGGACGAAGGTAATAGTGCACACGGATCATGCAGCGATAAAATACTTGATCACCAAGGATGATTCCAAGCCTCGGTTGATTAGGTGGGTTTTATTGTTGCAAGAATTCGACCTTGAGATCGTTGATAGAAAAGGAACAAGCAATCAGGTAGTTGACCACTTGTCCAGGCTCGAGAAGATAGTGGGCACAGTTGATCCCACTCCGGTCAAAGAGAATTTTCCCGATGAGCAATTGCTAGCAGCTCAACATCACGAAAATAATATTCCTTGGTATGCTGACATTGCAAACTTTTTAGCAAGTGGACTAAAACCCCACGGGATGAGTGGACAACCATTTAAAAAGTTTTTACATGATACTCGTCAATATGTTTGGGACGATCTTTTCTTATATAAGATAGGGACGGACCAAATATTGAGACGTTGTGTCCACGGGAGTAAGCAACATCATATACTCCAAGGGTGTCACACATCCCACTACGGTGGCCACTTTGGTGGAAACCGCACTGCTGCAAAATTTTTGCAAAGTGGTTTCTTTTGGCCCACCATGTTTAAAGACTCATTTGCATTTGTGAAAAATTGTGAGCAATGTCAACGCACCGGGAACATTTCACAAAGGATCGAGATGCCTCTTAATAACATTCTAGAGGTAGAACTTTTTGATGTTTGGGGGATCGATTTCATGGGTCATTTTCCAAATTCAAACAATAATTTTTATATCTTGGTAGCGGTAGACTATGTTTCGAAATGGGTGGAAGCCATTGCCTGTCACTCTAATGATGCCAACACCGTGGTGAAGTTTTTGCATAAAAATATTTTCACTCGTTTTGGAACACCACGGGCATTAATTAGTGATGAAGGCACCCATTTTGTAAACAAAGTCATGAGCTCGGTCCTAGCTAAATATGATATTCATCATAGAGTGGCCACCACATACCATCCGCAAACCAACGGTTTGGCCGAGCTTTCAAACCGTGAGGAATTTTGGTAAAAGTTGTTAAACCACACCGCAAAGATTGGGCAACCAAACTTGATGATGCTCTTTGGGCCTATCGAACAGCCTATAAAACTCCTTTGGGAATGTCTCCATTTAAATTAGTTTTTGGCAAAGCTTGCCATTTACCGATTGAATTGGAGCACAAGACATTTTGGGCCCTTAAAGAGCTTAACATGAGTGAGGGTGCTGCGGGAATTAAAAGGAGTTTACAATTGCATAAACTAGAGGAGTTGCGTTACCACTCTTATGAAAACACAAAGTTGTACAAAGAAAAGACCAAGATGTGGCACGATCGAAGAATCAACCATAGGGAATTCATGGAAGGCCAACAAGTATTATTGTTCAATTCTCGTCTTAAGCTTTTTCCGGGTAAGCTAAAATCCCGGTGGACGGGACCATACACCGTGGTCAAGGTTAGTCCCTTTGGAACAGTGGAGTTAAAGTCCCCACAGTCTGGTCAAACATTCAAAGTCAATGGGCAGAGAGTGAAGCATTTTCTAAATGAAAGTGCCCACATTCCATCCCACTCTCTACCCCACTATGGTTAAGCAATGTCACAACCGTTTGTAAATATTTTATTTTAGTTATTTGCTATATTTTTATTATTTTTGGTATTTTTAATTTTGCATGGTAGTTTATTTTGCATGTGTGTAGGAGAGATTGTCGATTTTTGAAGAAAAGGCCAACAAAAAGCATCGCAGTGGGCAGGAACAAGTCCCTGCGTTCCCCACTGCCAATCTGGTGCATGAAAGGACAAGTTTGGTGGCCTAATGACTGACATACTTCACCTTTTTCTTACATAAGATGTCACCTTTTGCTGCCACTTGTCCCTTTTGCCTTGTTCCAAGAAAAAACCCATCATTTCTTTTCTCTTTCTACTCCCAACCGTACCCTCCTTTGCCAAAAAGCAAAACAAAACTTTTCAAATCCTAAAACCACTTAACTCCTATCAAAACCACTTTTCTTCTAGATAATTCAAAATACTCTCTCTTCTTCTCCATTGCTCTCTCACGAACCAAAATCACAAATCCTTCCCAAACCCTAACAATGGCCAGGAGTAAGAGATTGAATACAAACCCGGATGCAACCACCCGTGCGGCGGTCCGCCACAGAACCACCGAGGACCACCAGCCGGAAACTATCACCGGCGACCTGAACGAACCGCCACCGGTCTCCGGCGAAAATCCGATAACCTCTGATGCACCAGACGCAAGTTCCTCTAAACACGAAAGCCCGAAGGCTATGTCTTCTTCACGAGTCTCGGACACCAGCACCATCCATTTCGATACCGAGGCATTACAAGCCGAGGAAGATGAAAGAAGATTAGAGGAGGAGTTCAATCAGAAAATGGATGCCATTCGAAAACAAAAAGAGGAAGTCGAAAAGAGGCGAAGAGAGGAGGAGGAAAGAATCCGAAAAGAAGAGGAAGAAAGAAGAATAGAGGAAGCAAGAATTAGGGCTGAAAAAGAGAGGATTATCGAAGAGGAAAGAAAGAGGGCTGAGGCAGAGATATTTATTGAAGAAGAGGAGTTGCAAAGGAAGGTTGAAGAAGATTACCAGTTCCAGTACAGCAAACTTGGAAATGATGTAGAGAGGGATGCAGTTCTGAAAGATGCCCACAGTGGGGAGAACCCCATTCTTCGAGCCATGAGGAAGAAGGGAGTGGTCACCAGGTCTAAGGTGACCATGGCACAGAAAGAACCGACCAAGAAGCCAAAAAGACAAGCGTCACGAAAAGGTAAAAATCTCGAACCCTCTTTGAGTTTATCCTCTATGGAACTTGATGTTGGGGATGAACAAATCCAAGCCAAAAACCCACATCAATCCACAGTGGGCACTGAGCATGCCCCCAGTGGGGTGCCCAGGCAGTTCACCACTCCAGAAGTGGCTGCCCACTATGAATGCATTTCAAAACAGAAACTGAACTTAGAGAGGGGTTTCGACCCCGATTTCATTGAGGCCAACCCATTTATTAAAGACCGAATTGTGGCGCAAGATTGGTCGATTATAACCTCTGCCAATCGCCGCGCAAATGCCTCTTTGGTGCGGGAATTTTACGCCGAGGCCTCTCAAGCTCAGGAATCCATTGTAACAGTCCGGGGCAAAGCCGTGAATTATACTCCAGGAGAGATTAACCGGGTTCTGGGAAGAAGGAGCCCGGGAGTTTGTGAGTTTGCGCAGTTTTTGAAGAAAATGACCCCGGCGGATGAGGAGATCATATTACGAGAATTAGCAGTTGAAGGGAAGCAGTGTGATAAAGATGGCAAGAGGAGGTGTCTACACGCTAGCTCCCTCACTACCGAGGCCGCTGTGTGGTTCCAATTCCTCCGTGCCTCTTTGTCCCCAACCTCACATGATACAACTTTGTCAATGCACAAGTGTGCCTTATTATACTGCATTCTCACTGGGAAAAGGATCAACGTGGGAATTTGTAACGTCCCAAAAATTACAAGGAATTTAAAAATTTTAAAGTAACATTTCATTAATAAAAACTCATTTAATAATTCAATCATCTCATTTGCAAACTCATAATTAATATCCTTACGAACAATAAACAGCGAAATATATGTCTAAAATTAAAATAATAAAAGTAATCAACTCTTCCCACGCGCCAGTGTGTACTCGTCACGCCTTGGAGCCACTCGTACCTGAAACCACAATTTTATTGGGAAAGGGTAAGCACGAAGCTTAGTGAATTCAGACACCATAAATAACACAGTTATTTCCACACCACCTCTAAACAGATAAATGCACATAACCAACATACAAGTCTACGAACAAATCATAAACATGCATACCTACACCATCCCACCCAAAGGCATAAGCTGGTCCACCCGACCACACAATAACCGTGCAAGCATTACCCGGCTCCCCCGGGTTCCTACGCCACCCGCGTATATAAACCTCGGCCCCGCCGAATCACTACGCCACCCGCGTATATAAACCTCGGCCCCACCGAACTCCTACGCCGCCCGCGTAGTCATAACAATAAAGGTCCGACTAGACGCCCCACTATTTAGTCTCGCATCACAAACAATTAAAACTACCACACACGTACAAATCGTATTGTAAAAAGTAATCGACATTAGTTATAGTGAGAGAACTCACCTCGTAAGCGCGCCTAGCTCACAAACAATAATTCAAGCTCCACAAATCCAAGATCACTTCCCGACACCTAAACGAACGTTAAAACGTATTAACACGAGACCCGGACCCTAAAACACGACGCACCCTTAAATCGTTACTAAAACGACTTTTCGGTCTAACCAAACAGGTCTGTTCGGGACCTGTTCCGACCTCCATAAACCCATAAAATCCTCAATTAAATTTCATAACCAGAAAGTGCTCAGAGTTAGGGTTCCAAGGACATATTATACACCTCCTAACGATTTTTCTACAATTTATTATGGATTTTACAAAACTGATTAACTGCACAGCGAAAAACAGCACCTTTCGTTATAAAACAGCAGTTTGACACTAGCTACGGTCCGAACTGGTTTTTCCGCAAAACATAAGAAACTTACTAGACTCAGAATGAGAACTTTTGGCACTGGTTTCATCCCAATCCGACATTCCTAGAAGAAGTTATGGCTTTCCCAAAACAGTGGCAGAAACTGTAACTTTTAAAACGGAACGAATCTGCCACATCCGGACCTGCTGTATAAACAGCCAAATTACGCCTAGCTAGAGGCCGAACCGGACTTCCGCTAAAACACAAAAAGTGTGCCCGAAACAGAATGTGAACCGTGGGCACTGGATTCGCCTCAATCCGAGCTACGACGGAAAAGTTATGGCCGTCGCAAAACAGTGGCAGACAAACGTTTTCACATAAAATGATAACTAAAGGTTATAATCCCATTAAGTCAATGCTTAAACCAAACAGCCCCGGGAAGCCTAAAACTCACTGGAACAGATCCTACCAAGGTGTAACAACAGCCGTACACCACCCCCCCTTGCCTCCTTCGGCGGTGGTGGTGGTCGGCGGCGATCACGCACACACACACACACACACACACAAACACACCACCCTCACACCACCGCTCTTCGCTCTCGATCGCTCTACCGCGCACACACCCGAACGCGTATAACCACGACCGCCCACGCACGGCCACCACAGCGGCGGCGTACGGCGGTGGTTGCTTAGCCGAAAAAGAAAAGAAAAAGGAAAAGGAGATGAGGACTTACCTTGCGACGAAACGACGACGTTCTCACGCCCTCTCTCACTCTCGCCCTCCTTCCTCGACTCCGGCGTAACTCCGGCGGCAGCAGCAGTACCGGCGGTGGCAGCGGTGGTCGTGGTCCTTCCTTTCTCCGGCCGACGACAAGGACAAAAGGGAGGGGGGGGGGGTAGCGGCCGTAGGGTTTGCTCAAGCTCTCCTCTCGGTTTCTTTCTCACGACACCAAAACCACAAAACCAAATACCCTTTTCTTTTGCCTTTCCCCTCACGCCATCACTTCCACAACAACAAAATGGGTCTCTACATTCTGCATGGGCCGAACCCATGAGAGGGTTTTGGCCCTTGTCACATAAAGCCCCTCAACTCACAAAACTCTCGCAACTAACCAAAAATTCCGACATTTTTAACGATTAGGTCCAACTCGACTAACCCCGTTAACGGAAATCACATTAAAATCAAACTTAAAGGAAAAGAATTAATAAAAGAAATTACGTACCGGGATACGGGCTTTACAACTCTCCCCCACTTGGATTAGACTTCGTCCTCGAAGTCTCTGCTTACGAATAGCTCCGGATAGTTCTCCCTCATCTCAACCTCAGGTTCCTAAGTCCACTTGAAATCTCTTCTAAAACTTTTCGATTACTTTTCTAACTAACGTACTCCCTCTAGGACACTGGGATCATGATCGGCAGAACACCCCAAAAATTGGAATCATCCCCAGCCAAGCGACTTCGGTTGTCCCCCAACCTTAGATATTCCATACATCCCGAGTCAAATCTCCAGCTCTAACCATTCTAAAGTTGCCTACCAATATACCCAACTGGATACTCGGATCCGATCATTCCTACCATTAACCGTCGATTAACTCCTACGAGTTCTAATAGACTCCCAAAACTTACCTTACACGCATCATCAAACCAGTAAACTTATAATCACCCACGAAGGTCATTCATCACAATTAAGCATCTCAGGGTTACTACTACCATCACCATAATTATTTTAAAATCGGCTACAAATCTCCGATTACACTAAAGGTGTTTGGCCTTAAGCCCAAAATTCGACGCCCTAATATACTACTTACTTCAAAAAGGTTACTGCGCATTTATTCTCTTAATTACAAAGGGCATCATTCCCTTAACCGACACTATTCGGTCTACACTAACAACACGTGTGGAATACCCAATCTTCCACCGTCTACTTATCCTCCACGCTCGCTCTAGGAAACCTAGTTACACTGTATCAAGATACGCCTTAACGCCTACCTCCCAGGTACGTCTCAAGGCCCGGCACATCGGAACTACCTCTCAGGTAAGTGCCCAAGACTATATCCTCCCAGTGCCTACTGGAAAGTCAAGGTCATAACACATGAATACCGGGGTCCCACCCCGAAATACTCACCGATCATTACCAACGACTGACTGACATGACCAAGGATCCAATGCAAAACAGTCTACCAACAACATGTCTATCCCGGAATGACTCACTCACCCAACATGTAAATACTCAACGTGCAATAAGTGCAAAACTGTGCAACAAAACAACCCATCAACAAAACTCCACATCGAGCCATTAAAAACCGTGCAATTGACCCATGACTATCTCAAAGTCAAAACCGAGCAAAACGCTCCACGCTTGCTAGACCCATAAGTCGGTCAAAAACACGTTTAAATAAAGTTTAAGCAAGCAATACTCTAAAATCAACATTAGTCCCAACCTCGACACGGGTTAAACCAAAGAGTTTTCCAAAAGGACTCACACCCTTAAAATTCTCAAAATGACACATAACACTTATAAGCGCACTTCCCAAATGGTTTACAAAATCATTTACAAAATATTTTCAACGTCAAGATTTTTCACTTCAAAAAGACCGTATGCAATAGACTACTATTACCAGGTCGGTAGATACGCAAAAATGGACACGCTCGTCCCACATATGAAAATCATGTTGAAAATCATTTCGTTGCAGCTTAGTTTACTCACAAAACGTAAAGCGAAATAAATAATTTCTTTGAAAATGAACCGTCACGGTTCTAGTATGAATTGACTTATGACATGTATTTAAAGTAACTGCTCGATTTTACCCCGGGTGCGACAAAAGTGTGCACAAAATTTCAAAATCAGTTCCACGACATTTGACCCCAAAATTCCTTTTTTTTAACATAAAATGTCGTGGCACAGGGTTCACCAACAAATCTTACGCGCGTCGGCTAGTCATATAAAACGATGAAACGGTTTACAAATATATTTTTGTTAAAACACAACTGTCTCGTGTAAGTTTCAAACTTAAAGATAAAACCAATCCGTTTCCATCATTTGAAAATATCGACTAAAACTTCATAAAATCTCAAAAGGTGGGGTTCATTAAATTGATTTCCAAGATTTCCCAAAATGGTCCCATAAACAAATAAGATATGCACCTCGTGAAATTAAACCCACGCGACTCAACATGCCGTAAAACAAAACTTATTTTAACCAAATCACTCAAATAGCTTTATACATACATCGTGGAATGTAACTTTTCGTCTCAACTCTAACATATGTAGAGGAATTCCAATGTTAAAGTCACAAGCCGTAGTCACTTGCCCAACATTTTACACACCACAAAACACGGATATCATCTTACCCGAAAGAACCGTTGGAAAAATAACGAAATGAAACAAAATTCTAACAAAGTTTGCACTCCCGTGATAAAACGATTTCATACACTTTCAAAACCAAATTTCAAAATCTTGTGTGTGTGCTGAACATTTCCTAAAATTCCAAAACACCATCCAATAAATGATTTGAAACACAAGAATTTGTTAATGCAACCTATTTCAAAATCAAACTTTGTGCATGTCTCAGTCGGCATTCTACGCCTCGACTCCTACTCCTCCAAATCTCTCCGATCCACTAACGTCATCCGGACATTTAAACCTCTTAGGCAAGTTGGGAAATTACGTCAAATAATCCCTACGATTTTTCCTCAAATCAAAGTCGGCTCTATAAGCCTATGATTCTAGCACAATCATCCATCTTGGCCCGAAACAAACATCATCCTCATCGTCACTCCAAGTGACTAATACTAGAATCGTCCTTTTATTCCAACGACTACTAATTATAACCTTCGACACTACCCCAACGATCATCCCATCAAAGCAAAACAAGTACACACCTGTACTAGTAGGTTTACCATAGCTGTTCCTCCTTGTGATGGCTATTCTGGGTAGATATTACAACGAGTTATTAGCACATAATAACTCACCCTACCACGCTCACGCTCGACTCCTTGGATTCCTCGCGACTTTCCCCGACTCGAACATTGATCCTGTGCTTCCGGTAGTAGGAGCTCTACTACTACCATCTACACCTATCACTGTCCGCTCCGAGTCCCATCCCGAGTATCCAAGTAGTTGTTCGCCCAAACAAAAACCCTACACGTATGTCCATACTGACGCTTATACACACTCTTCCTAGCTCCCTAGGAATAAACATAATACCCCACTACCCTTGCTAGGGCGGAACCCCCACTAACCCTGACGAGTCGCCTCGTGAACGCACAGTCGTATACAGTGGAAACCAGATAGACATTCGAATATAAGATTCTATCCTACAACGGTTGGACTCAAACAAGAGCTGCGCAATAGAACTAAATCCAACATTCTAAGGCTATTCGGTTCCTACCGCATATAACCTATAGTGCATCCGCTTAATCAACCTATCAAAGTTAGCATAAGTTCCTAATAGCAAGTAACAACCATACAATACATTGTATTAAGCACCAAGCAATCTAGCATACATACTCCTATGTTCTAGAAAGCAATTTTGCATACGCACTCATATGTAAACGCTATTCCCAGCTCACTATGAATTTCATCTCATCCCACTACCCTTGCTACAACGGAATCCCTGTTAGCCATAACGAGTTGCCTCGCGAATACCCAGTCGCATGCAGCGTGAATCAAATAGACATTCGAATACAAGATTCTATCCTAGAACGGTTGGACTCAAACAAGAGCTGCGCAATAGAACTAAATCAAATATTCTAAGGCTATATGATTCTTACTGCATACAACCTATAGGGCCTTCACTTAACAACCTACTATAACTAGCATTGATTCCTACTAGCAAGCAGTCATCATACAGTACAGTGTAAACAACATAGGCAATCTAGCATGCATACCCTATGCCTAGAAAGCAATACAACACTAAGTAATGTACCTTTCCCCCTTTGGCTCCGGCTGGCTGTACACACTGCGCCCTCGATTACCGTTCCTCAAACGGATTTTTCCTTCTTTTTATTTCCCAAAAACTTTAAAGAAAATTTTATAGCCGCAAACTTGAGATCAAACACACTGAAATGCGTTTGATTCACTCAAGCCGTGCTCTGATACCAAGTTGTAACGTCCCAAAAATTACAAGGAATTTAAAATTTTTAAAGTAACATTTCATTAATAAAAACTCATTTAATAATTCAATCATCTCATTTGCAAACTCATAATTAATATCCTTACGAACAATAAACAGCGGAATATATGTCTAAAATTAAAATCATAAAAGTAATCAACTCTTCCCACGCGCCAGTGTGTACTCGTCACGCCTTGGAGCCACTCGTACCTGAAACCACAATTTTATTGGGAAAGGGTAAGCACGAAGCTTAGTGAATTCAGACACCATAAATAACACAGTTATTTCCACACCACCTCTAAACAGATAAATGCACATAACCAGCATACAAGTCTACGAACAAATCATAAACATGCATACCTACACCATCCCACCCAAAGGCATAAGCTGGTCCACCCGACCACACAATAACCGTGCAAGCATTACCCGGCTCTCCCGGGTTCCTACGCCACCCGTGTATATAAACCTCGGCCCCGCCGAATCACTACGCCACCCGCGTATATAAACCTCGGCCCCGCCGAATCACTACGCCACCCGCGTATATAAACCTCGGCCCCACCGAACTCCTACGCCGCCCGCGTAGTCATAACAATAAAGGTCCGACTAGACGCCCCACTATTTAGTCTCGCATCACAAACAATTAAAACTACCACACACGTACAAATCGTAATGTAAAAAGTAACCGATATTAGTTATAGTGAGAGAACTCACCTCGTAAGCGCGCCTAGCTCACAAACAATAATTCAAGCTCCAAAAATCCAAGATCACTTCCCGACACCTAAACGAACGTTAAAACGTATTAACACGAGACCCGGACCCTAAAACACGATGCACCCTTAAATCGTTACTAAAACGACTTTTCGGTCTAACCAAACAGGTCTGTTCGGGACCTGTTCCGACCTCCATAAACCCAGAAAATCCTCATTTAAATTTCATAACCAGAAAGTACTCAGAGTTAGGGTTCCAAGGACATATTATACACCTCCTAACGATTTTTCTACAATTTATTATGGATTTTACAAAACTGATTAACTGCACAGCGAAAAACATCACCTTTCGTTATAAAACAGCAGTTTGACACTAGCTACGGTCCGAACTGGTTTTTCTGCAAAACATAAGAAACTTACTAGACTCGGAATGGGAACTTTTGGCACTGGTTTCATTCCAATCCGACATTCCTAGAAGAAGTTATGTCTTTCCCAAAACAGTGGCAGAAACTGTAACTTTTAAAACGGAACGAATCTGCCACATCCGGACCTTCTGTATAAACAGCCAAATTACGCCTAGCTAGAGGCCGAACCGGACTTCCGCTAAAACACAAAAAGTGTGCCCGGAACAGAATGTGAACCGTGGGCACTGGATTCGCCTCAATCCGAGCTACGACGGAAAAGTTATGGCCGTCGCAAAACAGTGGCAGACAAACGTTTTCACATAAAATGATAACTAAAGGTTATAATCCCATTAAGTCAATGCTTAAACCAAACAGCCCCGGGAAGCCTAAAACTCACTGGAACAGATCCTACCAAGGTGTAACAATAGCCGTGCACCACCCCCCTTGCCGCCTTCGGCGGCGGTGGTGGTCGGCGGCGATCACGCACACACACACACACAAACACACCACCCTCACACCACCGCTCTTCGCTCTCGATCGCTCTACCGCACACACACCCGAACGCGTATAACCACGACCGCCCACGCACGGCCACCACAGCGGCGGCGTACGGCGGTGGTTGCTTAGCCGAAAAAGAAAAGAAAAAGGAAAAGGAGATGAGGACTTACCTTGCGACGAAACGACGACGTTCTCACGCCCTCTCTCACTCTCGCCCTCCTTCCTCGACTCCGGCGTAACTCCGGCGGCAGCAGCAGTACCGGCGGTGGCAGCGGTGGTCGTGGTCCTTCCTTTCTCCGGCCGACGACAAGGACAAAAGGGAGGGGGGGGGTAGCGGCCGTAGGGTTTGCTCAAGCTCTCCTCTCGGTTTCTTTCTCACGACACCAAAACCACAAAACCAAATACCCTTTTCTTTTGCCTTTCCCCTCACGCCATCACTTCCACAACAACAAAATGGGTCTCTACATTCTGCATGGGCCGAACCCATGAGAGGGTTTTGGCCCTTGTCACATAAAGCCCCTCAACTCACAAAACTCTCGCAACTAACCAAAAATTCCGACATTTTTAACGATTAGGTCCAACTCGACTAACCCCGTTAACGGAAATCACATTAAAATCAAACTTAAAGGAAAAGAATTAATAAAAGAAATTACGTACCGGGATACGGGCTTTACAACTCTCCCCCACTTGGATTAGACTTCGTCCTCGAAGTCTCTGCTTACGAATAGCTCCGGATAGTTCTCCCTCATCTCAACCTCAGGTTCCTAAGTCCACTTGAAATCCCTTCTAAAACTTTTCGATTACTTTTCTAACTAACGTACTCCCTCTAGGACACTGGGATCATGATCGGCAGAACACCCCAAAAATTGGAATCATCCCCAGCCAAGCGACTTCGGTTGTCCCCCAACCTTAGATATTCCATACATCCCGAGTCAAATCTCCAGCTCTAACCATTCTAAAGTTGCCTACCAATATACCCAACTGGATACTCGGATCCGATCATTCCTACCATTAACCGTCGATTAACTCCTACGAGTTCTAATAGACTCCCAAAACTTACCTTACACGCATCATCAAACCAGTAAACTTATAATCACCCACGAAGGTCATTCATCACAATTAAGCATCTCAGGGTTACTACTACCATCACCATAATTATTTTAAAATCGGCTACAAATCTCCGATTACACTGAAGGTGTTTGGCCTTAAGCCCAAAATTCGACGCCCTAATATACTACTTACTTCAAAAAGGTTACTGCACATTTATTCTCTTAATTACAAAGGGCATCATTCCCTTAACCGACACTATTCGGTCTACACTAACAACACGTGTGGAATACCCAATCTTCCACCGTCTACTTATCCTCCACGCTCGCTCTAGGAAACCTAGTTACACTGTATCAAGATACGCCTTAACGCCTACCTCCCAGGTACGTCTCAAGGCCCGGCACATCGGAACTACCTCTCAGGTAAGTGCCCAAGACTATATCCTCCCAGTGCCTACTGGAAAGTCAAGGTCATAACACATGAATACCGGGGTCCCACCCCGAAATACTCAACCGATCATTACCAACGACTGACTGACATGACCAAGGATCCAATGCAAAACAGTCTACCAACAACATGTCTATCCCGGAATGACTCACTCACCCAACATGTAAATACTCAACGTGCAATAAGTGCAAAACTGTGCAACAAAACAACCCATCAACAAAACTCCACATCGAGCCATTAAAAACCGTGCAATTGACCCATGACTATCTCAAAGTCAAAACCGAGGAAAACGCTCCATGCTTGCTAGACCCATAAGTCGGTCAAAAACACGTTTAAATAAAGTTTAAGCAAGCAATACTCTAAAATCAACATTAGTCCCAACCTCGACACGGGTTAAACCAAAGAGTTTTCCAAAAGGACTCACACCCTTAAAATTCTCAAAATGACACATAACACTTATAAGCGCACTTCCCAAATGGTTTACAAAATCATTTACAAAATATTTTCAACGTCAAGATTTTTCACTTCAAAAAGACCGTATGCAATAGACTACTATTACCAGGTCGGTAGATACGCAAAAATGGACACGCTCATCCCACATATGAAAATCATGTTGAAAATCATTTCGTTGCAGCTTAGTTTACTCACAAAACGTAAAGCGAAATAAATAATTTCTTTGAAAATGAACCGTCACGGTTCTAGTATGAATTCACTTATGACATGTATTTAAAGTAACTGCTCGATTTTACCCCGGGTGCGACAAAAGTGTGCACAAAATTTCAAAATCAGTTCCACGACATTTGACCCCAAAATTCCTTTTTTTTTTTAACATAAAATGTCGTGGCACAGGGTTCACCAACAAATCTTACGCGCGTCGGCTAGTCATATAAAACGATGAAACGGTTTACAAATATATTTTTGTTAAAACACAACTGTCTCGTGTAAGTTTCAAACTTAAAGATAAAACCAATCCGTTTCCATCATTTGAAAATATCGACAAAAACTTCATAAAATCTCAAAAGGTGGGGTTCATTAAATTGATTTCCAAGATTTCCCCAAATGGTCCCATAAACAAATAAGATATGCACCTCGTGAAATTAAACCCACGCGACTCAACATGCCGTAAAACAAAACTTATTTTAACCAAATCACTCAAATAGCTTTATACATACATCGTGGAATGTAACTTTTCGTCTCAACTCTAACATATGTAGAGGAGTTCCAATGTTAAAGTCACAAGCCGTAGTCACTTGCCCAACATTTTACACACCACAAAACACGGATATCATCTTACCCGAAAGAACCGTTGGAAAAATAACGAAATGAAACAAAATTCTAACAAAGTTTGCACTCCCGTGATAAAACGATTTCATACACTTTCAAAACCAAATTTCAAAATCTTGTGTGTGTGCTGAACATTTCCTAAAATTCCAAAACACCATCCAATAAATGATTTGAAACACAAGAATTTGTTAATGCAACCTATTTCAAAATCAAACTTTGTGCATGTCTCAGTCGGCATTCTACGCCTCGACTCCTACTCCTCCAAATCTCTCCGATCCACTAACGTCATCCGGACATTTAAACCTCTTAGGCAAGTTGGGAAATTACGTCAAATAATCCCTACGATTTTTCCTCAAATCAAAGTCGGCTCTATAAGCCTATGATTCTAGCACAATCATCCATCTTGGCCCGAAACAAACATCATCCTCATCGTCACTCCAAGTGACTAATACTAGAATCGTCCTTTTATTCCAACGACTACTAATTATAACCTTCGACACTACCCCAACGATCATCCCATCAAAGCAAAACAAGTACACACCTGTACTAGTAGGTTTACCATAGCTGTTCCTCCTTGTGATGGCTATTCTGGGTAGATATTACAACGAGTTATTAGCACATAATAACTCACCCTACCACGCTCACGCTCGACTCCTTGGATTCCTCGCGACTTTCCCCGACTCGAACATTGATCCTGTGCTTCCGGTAGTAGGAGCTCTACTACTACCATCTACACCTATCACTGTCCGCTCCGAGTCCCATCCCGAGTATCCAAGTAGTTGTTCGCCCAAACAAAAACCCTACACGTATGTCCATACTGACGCTTATACACACTCTTCCTAGCTCCCTAGGAATAAACATAATAACCCACTACCCTTGCTAGGGCGGAACCCCCACTAACCCTGACGAGTCGCCTCGTGAACGCACAGTCGTATACAGTGGAAACCAGATAGACATTCGAATATAAGATTCTATCCTACAACGGTTGGACTCAAACAAGAGCTGCGCAATAGAACTAAATCCAACATTCTAAGGCTATTCGGTTCCTACCGCATATAACCTATAGTGCATCCGCTTAATCAACCTATCAAAGTTAGCATAAGTTCCTAATAGCAAGTAACAACCATACAATACATTGTATTAAGCACCAAGCAATCTAGCATACATACTCCTATGTTCTAGAAAGCAATTTTGCATACGCACTCATATGTAAACGCTATTCCCAGCTCACTATGAATTTCATCTCATCCCACTACCCTTGCTACAACGGAATCCCTGTTAGCCATAACGAGTTGCCTCGCGAATACCCAGTCGCATGCAGCGTGAATCAAATAGACATTCGAATACAAGATTCTATCCTAGAACGGTTGGACTCAAACAAGAGCTGCGCAATAGAACTAAATCAAATATTCTAAGGCTATATGATTCTTACTGCATACAACCTATAGGGCCTTCACTTAACAACCTACTATAACTAGCATTGATTCCTACTAGCAAGCAGTCATCATACAGTACAGTGTAAACAACATAGGCAATCTAGCATGCATACCCTATGCCTAGAAAGCAATACAACACTAAGTAATGTACCTTTCCCCCTTTGGCTCCGGCTGACTGTACACACTGCGCCCTCGATTACCGTTCCTCAAACGGATTTTTCCTTCTTTTTATTTCCCAAAAACTTTAAAGAAAATTTTATAGCCGCAAACTTGAGATCAAACACACTGAAATGCGTTTGATTCACTCAAGCCGTGCTCTGATACCAAGTTGTAACGTCCCAAAAATTACAAGGAATTTAAAATTTTTAAAGTAACATTTCATTAATAAAAACTCATTTAATAATTCAATCATCTCATTTGCAAACTCATAATTAATATCCTTACGAACAATAAACAGCGGAATATATGTCTAAAATTAAAATCATAAAAGTAATCAACTCTTCCCACGCGCCAGTGTGTACTCGTCACGCCTTGGAGCCACTCGTACCTGAAACCACAATTTTATTGGGAAAGGGTAAGCACGAAGCTTAGTGAATTCAGACACCATAAATAACACAGTTATTTCCACACCACCTCTAAACATATAAATGCACATAACCAGCATACAAGTCTACGAACAAATCATAAACATGCATACCTACACCATCCCACCCAAAGGCATAAGCTGGTCCACCCGACCACACAATAACCGTGCAAGCATTACCCGGCTCCCCCGGGTTCCTACGCCACCCGCGTATATAAACCTCGGCCCCGCCGAATCACTACGTCACCCGCGTATATAAACCTCGGCCCCGCCGAATCACTACGCCACCCGCGTATATAAACCTCGGCCCCACCGAACTCCTACGCCGCCCGCGTAGTCATAACAATAAAGGTCCGACTAGACGCCCCACTATTTAGTCTCGCATCACAAACAATTAAAACTACCACACACGTACAAATCGTAATGTAAAAAGTAACCGATATTAGTTATAGTGAGAGAACTCACCTCGTAAGCGCGCCTAGCTCACAAACAATAATTCAAGCTCCAAAAATCCAAGATCACTTCCCGACACCTAAACGAACGTTAAAACGTATTAACACGAGACCCGGACCCTAAAACACGATGCACCCTTAAATCGTTACTAAAACGACTTTTCGGTCTAACCAAACAGGTCTGTTCGGGACCTGTTCCGACCTCCATAAACCCAGAAAATCCTCATTTATATTTCATAACCAGAAAGTACTCAGAGTTAGGGTTCCAAGGACATATTATACACCTCCTAACGATTTTTCTACAATTTATTATGGATTTTACAAAACTGATTAACTGCACAGCGAAAAACATCACCTTTCGTTATAAAACAGCAGTTTGACACTAGCTACGGTCCGAACTGATTTTTCTGCAAAACATAAGAAACTTACTAGACTCAGAATGGGAACTTTTGGCACTGGTTTCATTCCAATCCGACATTCCTAGAAGAAGTTATGTCTTTCCCAAAACAGTGGCAGAAACTGTAACTTTTAAAACGGAACGAATCTGCCACATCCGGACCTGCTGTATAAACAGCCAAATTACGCCTAGCTAGAGGCCGAACCGGACTTCCGCTAAAACACAAAAAGTATGCCCGGAACAGAATGTGAACCGTGGGCACTGGATTCGCCTCAATCCGAGCTACGACGGAAAAGTTATGGCCGTCGCAAAACAGTGGCAGACAAACGTTTTCACATAAAATGATAACTAAAGGTTATAATCCCATTAAGTCAATGCTTAAACCAAACAGCCCCGGGAAGCCTAAAACTCACTGGAACAGATCCTACCAAGGTGTAACAACAGCCGTGCACCACCCCCCCTTGCCGCCTTCGGCGGCGGTGGTGGTCGGCGGCGATCACGCACACACACACACACACACACACAAACACACCACCCTCACACCACGGCTCTTCGCTCTCGATCGCTCTACCGCGCACACACCCGAACGCGTATAACCACGACCGCCCACGCACGGCCACCACAGCGGCGGCGTACGGCGGTGGTTGCTTAGCCGAAAAAGAAAAGAAAAAGGAAAAGGAGATGAGGACTTACCTTGCGACGAAACGACGACGTTCTCACGCCCTCTCTCACTCTCGCCCTCCTTCCTCGACTCCGGCGTAACTCCGGCGGCAGCAGCAGTACCGGCGGTGGCAGCGGTGGTCGTGGTCCTTCCTTTCTCCGGCCGACGACAAGGACAAAAGGGAGGGGGGGGGGGTAGCGGCCGTAGGGTTTGCTCAAGCTCTCCTCTCGGTTTCTTTCTCACGACACCAAAACCACAAAACCAAATACCCTTTTCTTTTGCCTTTCCCCTCACGCCATCACTTCCACAACAACAAAATGGGTCTCTACATTCTGCATGGGCCGAACCCATGAGAGGGTTTTGGCCCTTGTCACATAAAGCCCCTCAACTCACAAAACTCTCGCAACTAACCAAAAATTCCGACATTTTTAACGATTAGGTCCAACTCGACTAACCCCGTTAACGGAAATCACATTAAAATCAAACTTAAAGGAAAAGAATTAATAAAAGAAATTACGTACCGGGATACGGGCTTTACAACTCTCCCCCACTTGGATTAGACTTCGTCCTCGAAGTCTCTGCTTACGAATAGCTCCGGATAGTTCTCCCTCATCTCAACCTCAGGTTCCTAAGTCCACTTGAAATCTCTTCTAAAACTTTTCGATTACTTTTCTAACTAACGTACTCCCTCTAGGACACTGGGATCATGATCGGCAGAACACCCCAAAAATTGGAATCATCCCCAGCCAAGCGACTTCGGTTGTCCCCCAACCTTAGATATTCCATACATCCCGAGTCAAATCTCCAGCTCTAACCATTCTAAAGTTGCCTACCAATATACCCAACTGGATACTCGGATCCGATCATTCCTACCATTAACCGTCGATTAACTCCTACGAGTTCTAATAGACTCCCAAAACTTACCTTACACGCATCATCAAACCAGTAAACTTATAATCACCCACGAAGGTCATTCATCACAATTAAGCATCTCAGGGTTACTACTACCATCACCATAATTATTTTAAAATCGGCTACAAATCTCCGATTACACTAAAGGTGTTTGGCCTTAAGCCCAAAATTCGACGCCCTAATATACTACTTACTTCAAAAAGGTTACTGCGCATTTATTCTCTTAATTACAAAGGGCATCATTCCCTTAACCGACACTATTCGGTCTACACTAACAACACGTGTGGAATACCCAATCTTCCACCGTCTACTTATCCTCCACGCTCGCTCTAGGAAACCTAGTTACACTGTATCAAGATACGCCTTAACGCCTACCTCCCAGGTACGTCTCAAGGCCCGGCACATCGGAACTACCTCTCAGGTAAGTGCCCAAGACTATATCCTCCCAGTGCCTACTGGAAAGTCAAGGTCATAACACATGAATACCGGGGTCCCACCCCGAAATACTCAACCGATCATTACCAACGACTGACTGACATGACCAAGGATCCAATGCAAAACAGTCTACCAACAACATGTCTATCCCGGAATGACTCACTCACCCAACATGTAAATACTCAACGTGCAATAAGTGCAAAACTGTGCAACAAAACAACCCATCAACAAAACTCCACATCGAGCCATTAAAAACCGTGCAATTGACCCATGACTATCTCAAAGTCAAAACCGAGCAAAACGCTCCACGCTTGCTAGACCCATAAGTCGGTCAAAAACACGTTTAAATAAAGTTTAAGCAAGCAATACTCTAAAATCAACATTAGTCCCAACCTCGACACGGGTTAAACCAAAGAGTTTTCCAAAAGGACTCACACCCTTAAAATTCTCAAAATGACACATAACACTTATAAGCGCACTTCCCAAATGGTTTACAAAATCATTTACAAAATATTTTCAACGTCAAGATTTTTCACTTCAAAAAGACCGTATGCAATAGACTACTATTACCAGGTCGGTAGATACGCAAAAATGGACACGCTCATCCCACATATGAAAATCATGTTGAAAATCATTTCGTTGCAGCTTAGTTTACTCACAAAACGTAAAGCGAAATAAATAATTTCTTTGAAAATGAACCGTCACGGTTCTAGTATGAATTGACTTATGACATGTATTTAAAGTAACTGCTCGATTTTACCCCGGGTGCGACAAAAGTGTGCACAAAATTTCAAAATCAGTTCCACGACATTTGACCCCAAAATTCCTTTTTTTTAACATAAAATGTCGTGGCACAGGGTTCACCAACAAATCTTACGCGCGTCGGCTAGTCATATAAAACGATGAAACGGTTTACAAATATATTTTTGTTAAAACACAACTGTCTCGTGTAAGTTTCAAACTTAAAGATAAAACCAATCCGTTTCCATCATTTGAAAATATCGACAAAAACTTCATAAAATCTCAAAAGGTGGGGTTCATTAAATTGATTTCCAAGATTTACCCAAATGGTCCCATAAACAAATAAGATATGCACCTCGTGAAATTAAACCCACGCGACTCAACATGCCGTAAAACAAAACTTATTTTAACCAAATCACTCAAATAGCTTTATACATACATCGTAGAATGTAACTTTTCGTCTCAACTCTAACATATGTAGAGGAGTTCCAATGTTAAAGTCACAAGCCGTAGTCACTTGCCCAACATTTTACACACCACAAAACACGGATATCATCTTACCCGAAAGAACCGTTGGAAAAATAACGAAATGAAACAAAATTCTAACAAAGTTTGCACTCCCGTGATAAAACGATTTCATACACTTTCAAAACCAAATTTCAAAATCTTGTGTGTGTGCTGAACATTTCCTAAAATTCCAAAACACCATCCAATAAATGATTTGAAACACAAGAATTTGTTAATGCAACCTATTTCAAAATCAAACTTTGTGCATGTCTCAGTCGGCATTCTACGCCTCGACTCCTACTCCTCCAAATCTCTCCGATCCACTAACGTCATCCGGACATTTAAACCTCTTAGGCAAGTTGGGAAATTACGTCAAATAATCCCTACGATTTTTCCTCAAATCAAAGTCGGCTCTATAAGCCTATGATTCTAGCACAATCATCCATCTTGGCCCGAAACAAACATCATCCTCATCGTCACTCCAAGTGACTAATACTAGAATCGTCCTTTTATTTCAACGACTACTAATTATAACCTTCGACACTACCCCAACGATCATCCCATCAAAGCAAAACAAGTACACACCTGTACTAGTAGGTTTACCATAGCTGTTCCTCCTTGTGATGGCTATTCTGGGTAGATATTACAACGAGTTATTAGCACATAATAACTCACCCTACCACGCTCACGCTCGACTCCTTGGATTCCTCGCGACTTTCCCCGACTCGAACATTGATCCTGTGCTTCCGGTAGTAGGAGCTCTACTACTACCATCTACACCTATCACTGTCCGCTCCGAGTCCCATCCCGAGTATCCAAGTAGTTGTTCGCCCAAACAAAAACCCTACACGTATGTCCATACTGACGCTTATACACACTCTTCCTAGCTCCCTAGGAATAAACATAATACCCCACTACCCTTGCTAGGGCGGAACCCCCACTAACCCTGACGAGTCGCCTCGTGAACGCACAGTCGTATACAGTGGAAACCAGATAGACATTCGAATATAAGATTCTATCCTACAACGGTTGGACTCAAACAAGAGCTGCGCAATAGAACTAAATCCAACATTCTAAGGCTATTCGGTTCCTACCGCATATAACCTATAGTGTATCCGCTTAATCAACCTATCAAAGTTAGCATAAGTTCCTAATAGCAAGTAACAACCATACAATACATTGTATTAAGCACCAAGCAATCTAGCATACATACTCCTATGTTCTAGAAAGCAATTTTGCATACGCACTCATATGTAAACGCTATTCCCAGCTCACTAGGAATTTCATCTCATCCCACTACCCTTGCTACAACGGAATCCCTGTTAGCCATAACGAGTTGCCTCGCGAATACCCAGTCGCATGCAGCGTGAATCAAATAGACATTCGAATACAAGATTCTATCCTAGAACGGTTGGACTCAAACAAGAGCTGCGCAATAGAACTAAATCAAATATTCTAAGGCTATATGATTCTTACTGCATACAACCTATAGGGCCTTCACTTAACAACCTACTATAACTAGCATTGATTCCTACTAGCAAGCAGTCATCATACAGTACAGTGTAAACAACATAGGCAATCTAGCATGCATACCCTATGCCTAGAAAGCAATACAACACTAAGTAATGTACCTTTCCCACTTTGGCTCCGGCTGACTGTACACACTGCGCCCTCGATTATCGTTCCTCAAACGGATTTTTCCATCTTTTTATTTCCCAAAAACTTTAAAGAAAATTTTATAGCCGCAAACTTGAGATCAAACACACTGAAATGCGTTTGATTCACTCAAGCCGTGCTCTGATACCAAGTTGTAATGTCCCAAAAATTACAAGGAATTTAAAATTTTTAAAGTAACATTTCATTAATAAAAACTCATTTAATAATTCAATCATCTCATTTGCAAACTCATAATTAATATCCTTACGAACAATAAACAGCGGAATATATGTCTAAAATTAAAATCATAAAAGTAATCAACTCTTCCCACGCGCCAGTGTGTACTCGTCACGCCTTGGAGCCACTCGTACCTGAAACCACAATTTTATTGGGAAAGGGTAAGCACGAAGCTTAGTGAATTCAGACACCATAAATAACACAGTTATTTCCACACCACCTCTAAACAGATAAATGCACATAACCAGCATACAAGTCTACGAACAAATCATAAACATGCATACCTACACCATCCCACCCAAAGGCATAAGCTGGTCCACCCGACCACACAATAACCGTGCAAGCATTATCCGGCTCCCCCGGGTTCCTACGCCACCCGCGTATATAAACCTCGGCCCCGCCGAATCACTACGCCACCCGCGTATATAAACCTCGGCCCCGCCGAATCACTACGCCACCCGCGTATATAAACCTCGGCCCCACCGAACTCCTACGCCGCCCGCGTAGTCATAACAATAAAGGTCCGACTAGACGCCCCACTATTTAGTCTCGCATCACAAACAATTAAAACTACCACACACGTACAAATCGTAATGTAAAAAATAACCGATATTAGTTATAGTGAGAGAACTCACCTCGTAAGCGCGCCTAGCTCACAAACAATAATTCAAGCTCCAAAAATCCAAGATCACTTCCCGACACCTAAACGAACGTTAAAACGTATTAACACGAGACCCGGACCCTAAAACATGACGCACCCTTAAATCGTTACTAAAACGACTTTTCGGTCTAACCAAACAGGTCTGTTCGGGACCTGTTCCGACCTCCATAAACCCAGAAAATCCTCAATTAATTTTCATAACCAGAAAGTACTCAGAGTTAGGGTTCCAAGGACATATTATACACCTCCTAACGATTTTTCTACGATTTATTATGGATTTTACAAAACTGATTAACTGCACAGCGAAAAACATCACCTTTCGTTATAAAACAGCAGTTTGACACTAGCTACGGTCCGAACTGGTTTTTCCGCAAAACATAAGAAACTTACCAGACTCAGAATGGGAACTTTTGGCACTGGTTTCATCCCAATCCGACATTCCTAGAAGAAGTTATAGCTTTCCTAAAACAGTGGCAGAAACTGTAACTTTTAAAACGGAACGAATCTGCCACATCCGGACCTGCTGTATAAACAGCCAAATTACGCCTAGCTAGAGGCCGAACCGGACTTCCGCTAAAACACAAAAAGTGTGCCCGGAACAGAATTTGAACCGTGGGCACTGGATTCGCCTCAATCCGAGCTACGACGGAAAATTTATGGCCGTCGCAAAACAGTGGCAGACAAACGTTTTCACATAAAATGATAACTAAAGGTTATAATCCCATTAAGTCAATGCTTAAACCAAACAGCCCCGGGAAGCCTAAAACTCACTGGAACAGATCCTACCAAGGTGTAACAACAGCCGTGCACCACCCCCCCTTTCCGCCTCCGACGGCGGTGGTGGTCGGCGGCGATCACGCACACACACACACACAAACACACCACCCTCACACCACCGCTCTTCGCTCTCGATCGCTCTACCGCGCACACACCCGAACGCGTATAACCACGACCGCCCACGCACGACCACCACAGCGGCGGCGTACGGCGGTGGTTGCTTAGCCGAAAAAGAAAAGAAAAAGGAAAAGGAGATGAGGACTTACCTTGCGACGAAACGACGACGTTCTCACGCCCTCTCTCACTCTCGCCCTCCTTCCTCGACTCCGGCGTAACTCCGGCGGCAGCAGCAGTACCGGCGGTGGCAGCGGTGGTCGTGGTCCTTCCTTTCTCCGGCCGACGACAAGGACAAAAGGGAGGGGGGGGGGGGGGGGTAGCGGCCATAGGGTTTGCTCAAGCTCTCCTCTCGGTTTCTTTCTCACGACACCAAAACCACAAAACCAAATACCCTTTTCTTTTGCCTTTCCCCTCACGCCATCACTTCCACAACAACAAAATGGGTCTCTACATTCTGCATGGGCCGAACCCATGAGAGGGTTTTGGCCCTTGTCACATAAAGCCCCTCAACTCACAAAACTCTCGCAACTAACCAAAAATTCCGACATTTTTAACGATTAGGTCCAACTCGACTAACCCCGTTAACGGAAATCACATTAAAATCAAACTTAAAGGAAAAGAATTAATAAAAGAAATTACGTACCGGGATACGGGCTTTACAGAATTGTTATGAATGCGGCCATCGATCAAGCACGAACCCGAAAGAAGGTAATCTTGCCCCTCCCTTGTCTTATTAATCTATTGATGATAGAAGCAGGTGTACCCTCAGCTGTGGAGGATCAGTGGTTTGATTCCACAAGTAACATCAGTGTGGCAACCATCCGCAAAATGGGAAGATACATCACCACTCCTCCCAACGAGCCTGCTGAAGATATTCCCACAGTGGGGACTGTTAACCCCACTGTGGGCATTGCTGAGGAACACATTGTGCGAACACCTCGTACACCACTCTGTCCAACCGCTGCAGAAAGTTCAAACAACCAAATGGATGAGATCATGAGAGCTTTAAAGAAGCTCACGTACCAAATCGAGTTGCTGGAAGGCCATCAAAAGTATCAAAACAGGGCCTGCCAATCCTTTTGGATGTATACGAGGGATCGGGATGAAGTGATGGGCCAGATTGTCAAAGAGGCCAACCCGGTGTTAGCAGCTCAACTCCCAGACTTCCCCAAGGACATCTGCCCAACCAACGCAAGTGATGAAGAGTTCGAAGAAGGTTCCGCTGAAAGTTCACCGGATGTAACCCCGACTCCTTGAATGGTTTGATTAAAAACAATGGTTTCACTCGTTTGCTCCCAAAAACAATTTTAATTTCTGTTTGGTTTATGTTTTATGCCTATGGCTAGGCTTTCTGACAATTTGCTACTATTTTTTTGGTTGTGAATGCATGAAATCCTACCGCTAGGTAGATACTTTTGGGTACTAACGTATTTATTGTTTGAATGCTTGTTGATTTCGTTTCCATTTCAAGGTACAACTTTCGGCTTCCGACTAAAAAAAGTCCATTTTGTAAGTACAAATCTCAACTTGATACCATGAAATGATATAGGCCGTTTTTCGCATCCAAACACAACCCTTTTTGTACCCGCAACCACCTCGTTCGCCCCATATTTCCATGTCACAGTGGAGACACTGTGAACTTTTAAGTTTGAGGTGAGGGAACTTCCAGAGTGACTTCCAGTCTGCCCACAGTGGGGACACTGTGAAGTCTAAGTTTGAGGTGGGTAAAACCATACTCACCTCCCCAAAAAAAACACAAAAACAGAAGAAAAACAGAGTATCACTAACAAAATTGATGGTGTGCCTTTTCTGGACCATCAAAGTGCTCACTCCCGGAAAAAGATGGTGTGCCTTTTCTGGACCATCAGAATACCCACTTTCAAGAAAAAATAGCCATACCCAAATAAAGCCTGAAAGTGTACGTGCTTACCCTTGCAAAATACAAAATACCCACTTCTTGAAATAAAAATCTCAAAGCGAGATTTTCGGTCTATGTTTGGAAATACTTGCCAAAACCCTTGGGAAAATATTAAAAGCCATAAACCCTTCGAACCCAAGAAAGCCCTATTAATTAATGGAAAACAAGGGAAAGATTTAGTCAAGTACAAAAGTGAAGTTTTCAAGTTTGGAACCGAAGGAAGTATCGGAGGAAGGAGATCAACGCCCATTAAAAGAAAGTAAGTCCCCAAAAACTCATAGTACACAATTTCATTTCTTTCTTTTTATTACTTGGGGACAAGTAATGGTATAAGTTTGAGGTTGTGATAACTCTATTTTTAGAGTTATTATTCCCATTTATTTTCCATTTTATTTTGTCAATTTTAGCCATTTCACTTCTCAAAACCCCCATTCTTGGTATATTTCACGAAAATGAGCAAAAGGAGTAAACTATAGTCTTTAATAAATTATTTGGTGGAATTTGGTTGTTTTTCACGTTTTATCCGCAGTGACTTGCGGAGTGCCTACTCCGGATCCCACTATCAAGCTAACGAGAAGCAAACGGAAAAAGAAACTAGTAGTTGGGATGCAAATATTCTGGAGAAAGGAAGGTTCAGAGGACAGGTCAAAATGAGCTGGAAAAACTACAAAGACACCTTCCTTAAAGATGAATAGTAAAAAGTACAACCACCATTTCCTTAAAGTAACATTTGGTGAAAAGGTGAAGACTATTCATGGAGCTGATTACTGTGGGGGTACTATTCAAAGGACACAACCCATTCCTTACTCATGGTATAAAAGAGAACCTTGGGTGCCATTCAATGCATGTTGGATCATCATTCACTTTTCTAGTTAGTTTTTGGTAGATGTTTTATGTTGGTAAAGGCTTAGCTCTTGAATTCTCTCAACTACCACATTAGTTTCAGTTATTTATTTTACTGCAGTAGTTAACTTTAATTTTATGTATTTTACTTTCTTAGTTTAATTTGTAGTTCGACATACACAGTCACAGGGACGAATTCTCGTTCCCCACTGTGGGTTAAATTCAAGTCACTTCCAGTTTTATTATGTACAACTTCTACTCTTTTGCTTTCTTTACTTTAGTTATGGGCTAAACATCCTTAGGGATGTAGGAAGGAGAAGTACCTGGATTTTATTAAAAATGCTTGAGTAATCTTTATACTTGGAATATTTGTTGTTTTGGTCATTCATTCTCGATTCATGCCCAAGGATGCGAACAAGCCGATCACTTGCAAGGATCTAAATATCTAGTTCTTAACTCAGAAATGAGTAGAACGCAATGACATGAACTTGGATGATGCTAGGGGATTTGAAAGAATTCTTATGACACTTACGAAAGTGAGGTCGGCACAGTGAGCTAATCTCAACCCACTGGAGTAATAGGCAAGCTAATTTGTGTATTAAAAACACTTAGAGTATTTGTCTCTACACATTCCATCGAGACCTGAAAAGGTCCATTTTTGAGATTACCATTGACAAAACGATAAATACTAAAAGTATGGGATTTTTATCTAACGGTGTGAGTATTTTGTAACCGGGCTTTTCTAGCGAAAATGCCTACCTCGAATACAAGGATCACTTTTAGGACCGAGTATTTAGTATAAAATCTAGGGAAAATCTAACCTACATTCCTCCTTTTTAAACCTTGGTAAAATCGTTAAAGTAGCTATTTCACCGAACAAACCAAAATATTGCTTCTTCTGTTATTGAAACCTGTAAAAGGAGCTCATGAGAACCGTATTGTCTTGATTGCCCAGTCTCTGTGGATTCGATTCTGGTATTTTACCAACTATTACTTGCTGTGACGATCATAGTGGACAGTGTACACTTGCACTTCCTACTGTGGACAGTTTGCAACCCAATGCGATTAAAACACACATTTCGCACGTACCAGGAGTCATTCGACAAAAGCGTGCGACAAAGACGAAAATATAAATGAGACAGAGATTTTCGTGACGCGGGAAAAACCTCAACGAGGAAAAAAACCCGCAGACGACTGTGGAAGTCGTCGCTGCACTATGGTCGCCAAACAGGGGCGATGTCCTTGTGTTTCTGGTGTCGATCGTACAGAGATTACAATACAAATGAAGGAAAGACTTCGAAAATGTAAAGTAACAAGTGTTTTCTAATGTAAAACAGTGTGCGTCGTGTGTAAAAGTGAAGTGTCGTGTGCTGATGTCGTGCGTCGAGTGCGATTCTTCTGTGAGCGATTTCTGTGCTTCAAATGTTCTTCAGAGTTCGAGTGCTTGTGTCTGATGTTCTATGTTGTATCTGTGTTCCGTCCTTTGAAATGATGATTCTCCTTGATATTTATAGTATTCGGGCACTTTAATTGGATCATTAAGGACTTTGGTAACTGCCGTAACGGTCGATGTCTTTAATGCGGGATTAGATGTTCTTAACTGACTTCGTCGGTTATAGCCGTTGTCCATTAATGGTGTTGACTCCTGCATTAAACATTGAACAAACATAACAGTCGTATAGCGCGTTAGTCGGTCGAGGTCGCATGGTTTTATGCGACGGTTGTGTGAACTAGGCGACGTCGAGTGTCGTGAGGTAAAAGACTTTCGATTTTATCTTTGATCGTGAGAGAAAGTACTATGATTTTACCTTCGTTATAAGAAAAAGGAATAGATGTTTTCCTTACCTTGGTCGTGGTCGAGACTGGTGAAATTTTGCCCAAACAGACACTCCTCAAGTCACTGTCATTCCCACAGTGAGGACCGATGTCCCTGAGCTTCCCACTTTTGGACCTATACCAAAACCTACTGTTCCAAAGCCAACACCACAGCAAACTCCAATTGACCCACGAAATGTACCTTTTCCTGAAAGAATGAAGACCAAAAATGTCGATGTTCAATTTAAAAAATTCTTGGACATTTTTAAACAACTTCACATTAACATACCCTTGGTAGAGGCTCTCGAGCAAATGCCAAGCTATGTTAAATTTTTAAAGGATATTTTGAACAAAAAGAGAAAGTTGGGTGAGTTTGAAACTGTGCCTTCAACCAAGGAATGTAGTGCCCTCCTTACTAGCAAGATTCCACCTAAGTTGAAAGACCCGGGTTGTTTCACCATTCCATGCACAATAGGAGGACAAGAAGTAAGTCAAGCACTTTGTGATTTGGGAGCTAGTATCAACTTGATGCCATTGTCCATTTTTAACAAGTTAGGTATTGGAGAGGCTAGACCCACAAACGTGACATTACAACTAGCCGATCGGTCCATTGCCTACCCTAAAGGAAAAATAGAAGACGTCTTGGTCCAAGTGGATAAATTTATCTTCCCCGCCGATTTTCTAGTTCTAGATTATGAGGCTGATAAAGATATCCCAATCATCTTAGGACGTCCGTTTCTTGCAACCGGACGTACTTTGATCGATGTGTATAAAGGGGAACTCACTATGAGAGTCAATGACCAAGAAGTAACATTCAATGTCTTTAAATACCTTAAGTACATAGAAACCGAAGACTGTTTTGCTTTGAGTTCGATTTGTGGTACCCATGGTTTTGAGACAGTGACCACAGTGGGGAGTGAGAGTGAGTACTCCGATTTTGAGAGTGATGACACTTTTGAGGATGAGTGTAACGCAATATTGGTAGCCTTTGAACCTCTGGACTTTAAAGACAGAGATGTTCAACCCCCTTCAATAGAACAACCTCCCGAGTTAGAGCTAAAACCATTGCCTTCCCACTTAAAATATGCTTATATCGCTAAGGATAATAAACTTCCCGTTATTATCTCATCCAAACTTAGTGAGAAACAAGAACAACTTCTGATTGATTTGTTGATAAAGCATAAGAGGGCAATTGGTTGGACCATAGCGGACATTCGAGGTATTAGCCCCTCTTTATGTCAACATAAGATTAACTTGGAGAGTGACCACCCTGGAAAAGTCCAACCTCAAAGAAGGTTGAATCCCATCATGAAGGAGGTAGTTAAGAAAGAAGTCTTGAAGTGGTTGGACGCCGGTATTATCTACCCAATAGCTAGTAGTAGTTGGGTGAGCCCCGTCCAATGTGTCCCTAAAAAGGGAGGGACGACCGTAGTGAAGAACGACAAAAACGAGCTCATTCCCACTAGGACTGTCACAGGGTGGAGAATATGCATGGACTATAGACAACTTAACCTAGCCACTAAGAAATACCATTTTCCCCTACCTTTTATTGACCAAATGCTTGATAGGTTAGCAGGAAATGAGTTCTATTGTTTTCTAGATGGTTACTCCGGATACAACCAAATCCATATCGCACCCGAGGACCAAGAAAATACCACCTTTACTTGTCCCTATGGTACTTTTGCATTCCGGAGGATGCCATTTGGATTGTGTAATGCCCACCCACTTTTCAACGTTGTATGATAGCCATTTTCACCGACATGATTGAGGACACCATAGAAGTTTTTATGGATGACTTTTCTGTGATAGGGACATCATTTGACAACTGCCTGGGAAATTTGGAGAAAAGCCTATGTTAAATCCCAAATCTCTAGCAATAAAATATGAATGTAGTGAGAATCTAGAGAGCAAATATGTCATCCATGTATTGAGCTCAAAGGATTACAAAAGGTTTCTAAAAGATTACAAAAGCTTTCTAAAGTGTTTCGAAGTGTTTCTAACAAATGGTCTAGACAAGCCTATTTATACCCATAACATACAAGGTATAAAGGCATTCACAATACTGTATGGACTCATACAGTACATTGACTTTACAGTAAATCTTGAATACAATAATGCTCTAACAATCTCCCCCTTTGGATTCAAGATTTAAAAAAATAACAGCAGTCTTCAGCTCTTTGTAAAGTCAATCTTCTTCAACAGACACTTTATCAAACTATCTTCAAGTAGCTTTATCTCCACTAGTTCACGGCGAACTATATGCTTTGACACTCTTTAAGAACTCAGCTTTGAAGAATCTTCAGACAAACATGAAAAGTCATTGTCTTTTTCTTTGAAAAATCAACCTTCTTCAATACAATCTTCAACAGATTGTCTTCAAGTCTTGAACATGGATTTCATATCTTTATATAGAACCATCAATTCGGAACAAGATAAATCAGAAACGATTAGAGTTTGGATCAGAAAGATGTGAAACCATCCACATTGTTGAACTTTTAGGTGTAAGCGCATTCCGATAACCACTCAGAACTAAGATAACCAAATTCAGCAACATTTGGACTTCACATGATCCTTCTCCCCAATCTTCAGTCTTTGTTCACGAATCTTTGACTTGAAATATCTTTGAATTGAAAGCTCTTTGACATGAAATTGAAATTAAACTTTTCTCCCCCTTTTTCGATGATGATGAGCATCATAATCAACGAAAACCATTTTCAATTTCAGTTGTGTCTTTGAGTATTGCTAACAATCTCCTCCTTAGAGAATAACCTTGCTCCCCCTCAAAGTAAGAATTCTGGAGCAATTTATTTTCTCCCCCTGAAAGTATGCATATATTTCAATAACGTACAGTATTTGAAATTGTAGCACAAATTTTAAAACAAATTTACACAAGGAAAATAAAATTCATTGAACTTCATTTTATAACTACTAACATTTGATCATTTGAAAACTTTACAAAAGAAATTCAACTTAATGAAATTTAACAGATTTTTTAATCAAATGAAATCAAATGCATGTGTTTGGATTCAAAAACAAGACATCATTGCATATCAAGTTAAAAATGTTCAGTTTCAACCCCTTTATTAAATCTATTTGGTGTGCTAGCATGCGAATTATGATTAGTATCAAGCGTATGCAATTCTAAAACATATAAGAATACTTTGCTCTACTCACACTATTTGTCCAAAATCAGAATTTCATAAAATTTACGGGTTTATCGCGACTTTGTATTTTTACCAAGTTTCAAGAGATGTGTGCTCTTTGGCATCTTTTGATTTTGTGCACATTTGAATCTTTTGATTTTGTGCGCATTGGCATCTTTTGATTTTGTGCGCATTGGCATCTTTTGATTTTGTGCTCATTGGCATCCTTTGATTAAAAAGTTTAGTAAGAATAAGATACACCGTTAAACATGACTTTCTATCTGGTTCTATAGCAGGATTTGGGTTAGCAGATCCCAGACCAGTTGGCCTTAGGTGCTAGGTGAAGAGCACCCCTTAGAACATAATTTCCCAAACCAGAAAGGCCACATCGATATATCTTAAACCCATTTGTACCAGTAGAACATGGCTTTCTATCTGGTTCTATTGCAGGATTTGGGTCAGCCGATCCCAGACCAGTTGATCTTAGGGACTAGGTGTCGAGCACCCCTTAGGACTTACTCTCCCAAACCAGAAAGGCCACAGGCACAAACTTTCAAACTAAATGATATTCTATATAAGTTCGAATTTCCATCACAAAATATGAATGATATCTCAATCACTTGGTTCTTAATCATAGTGCTTCCCCCATATTTTCGTTTCCATTCATCATTCTGATAAATAGGCTTTTTGAGCATTATATTCTATATAAGTCCAGATTCACATATCTTTGAGCATTCAGCATAATTTCATTCATGTTTTGCTGACCTTTCGATTTATTTCAGAGGTGAAAGATGAAACAAATATAACTCAGATAAAACAAAAACACTTGTAAAATCATCTTTTAGCACACATTTAATTCATTGAATGAAAATTGAAAATTTTATCTCATTGAATTAAATTTGTAAAGATTCAAATTTTCAAAGTGGTAGAAACAAAATATAATCCAATGTTACCTTTTACCACGTTCCTTGAAACAGAAAGATGTAACAGTTAAGGATATCACCTGAGAAGTGTGAGTTCTAAACTGATTTGTTTAGAAGTCTTAGTCGTTGAAGTACGGGTCCTGAACTGATTTGTCCAGAAGCCATTGTCGTTGAAGCACGGGTTTTGAACTGATATGTTCAAAAGCCAAAGTCGTTGAAGCACGGGTTTTGAACTTGTTAGACAACCTAGGGGGGGGAGAGGTTGTATTTTAAATCTTTTACTTTCAAAAAAAATCTTTTTACAAATAAATACAGAATAAATAAAGCAGAGTATAAATAAATAAGTATACAACAATTATATAAACAGATATAATTTAAATGCACAGCGGAAATGTAAATAGATAAGGGAAAGAGAATACTTGACAACGGAATTTTTAAAGTGGTTCACCAAACACAAAGTTGGCTAGTCCACCTCGAGAAAATAACACTTCTCGGAGATCCAATACGAAACGTGTTCTTTACGGTAGAAACACAAACCTTAATACAACAAACGCGAATCACTCTACTTTGAGAGATTAATGTGGATCACTCACTCTTATTCAAACACTTACAAGAGGGTATAATTTTAATATGAATAATCACTCTTGAATAAGGTTTATCACTTGGATATTTTTAGAGAGTTTGATCACTTGAGTTGTGTTGCTGATTCAACTAATCGAGAGATTTTAATCTGCTATCAACTCAAGATTTCTTACTCAAAAATTAATTTTATCAGTTTAAGTGATTTAGTGTGAGTAAGAAGGCAGCAGAATAATAATCAAATGCTGAGGGAGAATTTATTGCTGAAGTTGGTGTAGCATTGAAGGCTGGTGGTTGCATGATATTTATACTGGATGAGCAACAGGGCAGAAGCTTTCGCGGTATACCGGCTTTCCATCGCGGTATACCTGCGTCAGAAAAAAAGTACACTGCAGAGGAGAAGGTCAACCCTGCAAAAACAAACGGTATATGGTACCCGCGGTATACCGCGTTGCACACGGCGGTATACCGCCTGAAAAGGTTCCTGACAAGAGAAGCTTCATATGCAGAAGAACTGATGGGTGAACAGTATCGCGGTATACCTCGTGGACCTTGGCGGTATACCGCCTGACAGTCGTACAAAAGGGCAGTTGCGCTGGAAGACTTCTTTCGGCTGAACACTCTTTGCATTTAATGATGAACAGTAGCAGAGATTTGATTTTAATAAAATAACATATATATATATATATCATGCGATTTATATATATATTTAATAAAAAAATATATATATTATATATATATTTGATTCAAATATATTTATATAGATACGAAATATCCAAGTGATAAAATATTTTAGGGTGTTTATCATTTTAAAATAAAATGACGAAACTCTTCAGACTTGGATTCTTCAGATAAAAAAAAAATTATCGAGATCATTTAATAACTGCACACTCAGATAAAATATTAGATAACAAATAATGCGGTGTGTTTTGTAATCATCAAAATAAATATGGAGATGTGATTTTATGTGTACCAAAAATATATCACAATATTTAAAGCTGGGTACACTTGCACCAACAATCTCCCCCTTTTTGATGATGACAAACACAACGCTAAACACGAGAGCATACTCGGTTTCTCTCCCCCTTTTGTCGAAGCAAAAAGGGTTTAAGAAAGTCGCTTATGCTCCCCCTCAAAAGATGCTCCCCCTCAAAATATGAAATATTTGAGAGTTAGTATTTATCAAGGGTTATACTCAAGCATGCCTAAACCAAGTCTTAATTTAAAGAACGCCTTCTTGTTTAGAGCTTTAGTGAAAATATCGGCCAAATTATCTTCCGAATCAACCTTTTCAAGCACGATTTTGCCTTTTTGAACATTATCTCGTAAAAAATGATGTCTCAATTCAATATGTTTTGTACGAGAGTGTAAAACGGGATTTTTGCTTAAGTTTATAGCACTTGAGTTATCACACATAATTGGAATTTTGGTTAGATGTACCTCAAAATCGGTAAGTGTGTGTTTCATCCAAAGGACTTGAGCACACGCTCTTGCGGCGGCTACATATTCCGCTTCGGTTGTAGACAAAGCTACGGATTGTTGTTTCTTAGAGAACCAAGACACAAGTGAGAGACCTATAAAGGCACATACCCCACTAGTACTCTTTCGGTCAACAATAGATCCACCAAGATCGGAATCGGCGAAACACGTTACTTCTAACTCGGGTTTCTTTGCGTACCATAAGCCAAGATTAGTAGTACCTCGTAAATATCGAAAAATACGCTTGACAGCTTCATAGTGAGTTTGTTTAGGTGAAGATTGAAAGCGAGCACATAAACATACACTAAACATAATATCAGGTCTACTAGCAGTTAAATATAATAAACTACCAATCATACCACGATAAATCTTTTCATTAAAATCGTTTCCCTCCTCGTCACGAGATAATTGAAGGTTTGTGGTCATTGGAGTTTCAACGGGTTTGACATTTTCAAAGTTAAACTTTTTCAACATATCTTTACAATATTTAGATTGACTAATAAAAATACCAGTTTCACATTGTTTGATTTGCAATCCTAAGAAGTATTTTAACTCTCCCATCATGCTCATTTCAAACTCGCTTGTCATTTTCGCAGAAAATTCATTACACAGTTTTTCATTAGTGGAACCAAAAATAATATCATCAACATATACTTGCACAACCACAATATCATTTTGAACATATTTCACAAATAAAGTATTATCTATTTTACCCATAATATAACCACTAACAATTAAAAAGGTTTTTAATCTATCATACCACGCACGCGGAGCCTGCTTTAAACCATAAAGCGCCTTTTTCAATTTATAAACATGTGTCGGGTTTTCAAAACTTTCAAAACCGGGAGGTTGAGAAACGTATACCTCCTCATTTATAATACCATTTAAGAAAGCACTTTTAACATCCATTTGAAATAATTTAAAATCTTTAGCATTTGCAAAAGCGAGAAGCATTCGAATAGACTCCAACCTAGCAACCGGTGCAAAGGTTTCGTCATAATCTATACCTTCTTGTTGACTGTACCCCTTGGCAACTAAACGTGCCTTGTTTCGTGTGACTCCACCGTTCTCGTCTACCTTGTTTCGGAAGACCCATCTTGTGCCAATAATGGTTTGACTACTAGGGCTAGGCACTAAGTCCCACACATCATTCCTAGTAAATTGGTTTAACTCTTCTTGCATGGCCAATATCCAATCCTCATCACCTAAAGCTTCATCTATGGTTTTAGGTTCTATGGTTGAGATAAAGGCATGGAAAGCACAATGGGTATGGATTTGTGATCTAGTTGTCCTTTGGTTTAGGTCACCTATAATTTGATCTACGGGATGGCCTCGAGCGGTTCTAAGGTTAGGATCATCTATACCTTGTGGAATAAAGCACGGAGGGGCATCACTAGATTCAATATTATTTGTGGAAGGTTGGGTACTTAAATCCAAGTTGCTAAGTTGTTGTGCTAAGACGTCTCCTTCACGGATATTGTCATTTGCTAAGGGTGCACTAGGTTTGGGAGGACTCTCGTCAAAGCTAACATTTAAGGATTCTTCTACTACCATGGTCTCCTTATTTAGGATTCTATAGGCTTTGCTATTCCAAGAATAACCTAGGAACACTCCCTCATAGGCTTTGGGGTCAAATTTGGTTAGGTAGGATTTGGTGTTTAAAATGAAACATTTACAACCAAAAACTTTTAGGTGAGCTAAGGAAGGTTTTCTACCTCGGTAAAGTTCATAGGGTGTCTTATTTAGGATACCTCTAATTAGGACACGGTTAAGCACATAGGTCGCGGTAGCAACGGCATCACACCAAAACTTTTGGGGAACTTGATGTTCGTTTAGCATAGTTCTACTCATTTCTTGCAACGTTCGATTTTTCCTTTCAACAACCCCGTTTGACTGAGGAGTTCGAGGAGCCGAAAAGTTATGAGTTATACCATGTTTATCACAAAAGGCACCAAATTGTACATCATTATCGAATTCTCGTCCATGGTCCGTACGTATGGAAACAATCGTACAACCTTGTTGGTTTTGAATTCGTTTTCCCAAAATTTTAAACTTTTCAAAAGCCTCATTTTTATGTCTCAAAAATAAAGTCCAAGTATAACGGGAATAATCATCCACAATAACCAAAGTATAAAAATTTCCTCCAAAACTTTGAATAGCCATCGGGCCAAAAAGATCCATATGTAAAAGTTCTAAAACTCTTTGAGTAGAAATAACATTTTTTGATTTATGAGAAACGTGATGTTGTTTGCCGACACGACAAGCATCACAAAAATGATTATCAAACTTTAATTTTGGCAGGTCACTCACAAGCTCCTTATTTTTTAAGTTTTGCATTAATCTTAGATTAGCGTGACCTAAACGCCTATGCCATAAAGTAGAAACATCATTAATAGAAGATAAGCATACATTTTCAGATACAACAGTTTTACAAATATATAAATTTCCTTTTACAAAACCATTTAAAAGAACTTTGCCATTTTTTATGATTTTACAAGAATCTTCTTCGAAGACAACAGTTGTATTATTTTTACACAATTGGCGAACACTTAACAAATTAAAATGTAAATTATCAACATGATTCACATTAAGAAATTGAACATTATTGCAAGAGACTGTACCTCTACCAATTATATTTCCTTTGGAGTTTCCTCCAAAAATTACCTGTCCACCATCACATGACTTATATGATGAAAAGAGATTATTGTTTCCGGTCATGTGACGTGTGCAACCACTATCGAGTATCCAGTCCATATCAAGGTCAATCTACAATAATGAAGATGTAACTTTTATGGTCCCCATTTCTCGTGGGTCCTTGACAATTAGTTTCAATGTCAACCAACATGCATATATATAAAGTCAAACAGAATATATATATATATAATACATTACACAATATTAATATATAATATATCAAACACAAATATATATATATAACACATGTCAAGTCAAACAAAATATATATATATAAGAATTAAAAAAAAATAAATAAAATATATATATATATATGTGCAGTACGTATGTATATATAAACAAACAGTACATAGCAATATATATTACTTATATATATAATATATACAACAAATTATATTTAAACTATATATATAATATATAACACATTTAAAACCATAAACGCATACCACCGGGATTATCATTACTAAACATTCCTTTTGGAATCCATTTATTTACCATTTTAATTTTGCGATTATATTTATCATACACATAAAAACAAGCATTTACATTCGCATTATTATTGGGTTTAGAATATTTATCATGGTACATGCGAGCATACGGTTTTCTCGTATTATAATTTACATTATTTATTTTACGCACATACGGAGGTTTTTGCACATATTGATTTCTTGTATTTACTTTAGGTGATTCATAAAATCTTTTGATGGGTTTACATGAACATTTATCAACACAAGTATTGGAACCAATGCCTTTTCTACATTTTATACGGTTAGGCATATTTAGCATGTTAAGGACTTTCTCATTACTACTTTGAAAAGCTTTTGCTAATAAATCATCCTTTTCATACGCATCACATTTTGCTTTTAAACATGCAATCTCATTCTCAAGAATATCACATTTTGTACAAATAATATTTTCATGTGATTTTTTATTTAAGCATGCAATTTCTTTATTTAAAGTATCACAAGATTTACAAAAATCTTTTTCTCCTAATTTAGTTTCTAATTTAGCAATTATATCCATATCATTTTCAGATTTTTGTTTAACATTATTTATTTCCTTTTTACATGCATTTACAGTTTCTTTTAACATAGCATTCTCATCTTGGTAACGATTTGCAAGAGCGGCCATTTTATGAAAAGATTCATATAATTCTTCAAGATTATTTTCATTATCACTTTCATAATCACTATCGTAATCCGAGTAAGAAGATTTTACCTCGTCGTCGCTTTCGGCCATAAGACAAATGGCTTGATAGTCATCTTCTTCTTCACTCTCGCTCCACGCGCCTCCAATGAAGGCTTTCTCCTTCTTCTTTTGGAACTTGTTCTTTTTCGGACATTCATTGGCGTAGTGGTCTTTGTCACCACATGAGTAGCAAAAGCCTCTCTTTGGCTTAGCTTTATCGTCTTCACTCGAGTCGCCATTTTTCTTAACTTTTTCGTCTCGTTTATGGAACTTACGACTTCGATTTTCACCACCACGACGGTAGTTACCGTTTCTTTGAAATCTGCCATTGTTAGAAAATTTATTATTATTATTAAGAAATTTGGAAAAGTTTCTTACCAACATGGCGACTTCATCGAGAGTTTCGGATGGATCTTTCGAGGAGCTAGCTTTCTCCTTTTTCTTCTCAACTTTTGGTGTTGAGACATTGAGAGCGATTGACTTCTTTTTAACTTGCTCCCGATCTTTGTTTCTTTTAAGTGCAATTTCATGCACTTTAAGATTACCGATCAAGTCATCTATCTTCATTATGGAAAGGTCACGGGAGTCTTCTAAAGATGTTATCTTTTGCATCCACTCCGAAGGAAGGGCTCGTAGGATTTTCCTTATATAGTCCTCGTTAGGATAAGTGCGATCCAAACCTTTCAAAGTAGTCACAATAAGGTTAAATCTTTTAAACATTGAGTCAATTGACTCATCTTGTTTCATTTCGAATAGTTCATAATCGTGAACTAAAATATTTACTTTACTAGATTTAACCTCCGTGTTTCCACGATGAGTATTATTTAAACTTTCCCATATTTGATTTGCAGTTTTATATGTATATACTCTTTCAATTTCATCAGTTGTTAAAGCAGCATATAATATATTCTTAGCTTCAAAGTTTAAACAAAAATGAGTTTCATCAGAAGTAGTCCATTCATCTATAGGTTTATCAATATAAACATCATCTTTCACAATGGTGGGTTTAAAATTCCCTTTTTCTATAATATTCCAAATCTTTTGATTTTTGCCACGCACGTGACATTCAAATAGCTCGGCCCAAATGCCAAACTTTTCAGTATCTATCAAAGGAGGTTTTGAAAACACGATATTAGTTTGTTGAGCCATTTAGAAGAATAAGAGAAATTTATGCAGAATATTTTTGAAAGACCTGCTCTGATACCAAATGTTAGACAACCTAGGGGGGGAGAGGTTGTATTTTAAATCTTTTACTTTCAAAAAAATTCTTTTTACAAATAAATACAGAATAAATAAAGCAGAGTATAAATAAATAAGTATACAACAATTATATAAACAGATATAATTTAAATGCACAGCGGAAATGTAAATAGATAAGGGAAAGAGAATACTTGACAACGGAATTTTTAAAGTGGTTCACCAAACACAAAGTTGGCTAGTCCACCTCGAGAAAATAACACTTCTCGGAGATCCAATACGAAACGTGTTCTTTACGGTAGAAACACAAACCTTAATACAACAAACGCGAATCACTCTACTTTGAGAGATTAATGTGGATCACTCACTCTTATTCAAACACTTACAAGAGGGTATAATTTTAATATGAATAATCACTCTTGAATAAGGTTTATCACTTGGATATTTTTAGAGAGTTTGATCACTTGAGTTGTGTTGCTGATTCAACTAATCGAGAGATTTTAATCTGCTATCAACTCAAGATTTCTTACTCAAAAATTAATTTTATCAGTTTAAGTGATTTAGTGTGAGTAAGAAGGCAGCAGAATAATAATCAAATGCTGAGGGAGAATTTATTGCTGAAGTTGGTGTAGCATTGAAGGCTGGTGGTTGCATGATATTTATACTGGATGAGCAACAGGGCAGAAGCTTTCGCGGTATACCGGCTTTCCATCGCGGTATACCTGCGTCAGAAAAAAAGTACACTGCAGAGGAGAAGGTCAACCCTGCAAAAACAAACGGTATATGGTACCCGCGGTATACCGCGTTGCACACGGCGGTATACCGCCTGAAAAGGTTCCTGACAAGAGAAGCTTCATATGCAGAAGAACTGATGGGTGAACAGTATCGCGGTATACCTCGTGGACCTTGGCGGTATACCGCCTGACAGTCGTACAAAAGGGCAGTTGCGCTGGAAGACTTCTTTCGGCTGAACACTCTTTGCATTTAATGATGAACAGTAGCAGAGATTTGATTTTAATAAAATAACATATATATATATATATCATGCGATTTATATATATATTTAATAAAAAAATATATATATTATATATATATTTGATTCAAATATATTTATATAGATACGAAATATCCAAGTGATAAAATATTTTAGGGTGTTTATCATTTTAAAATAAAATGACGAAACTCTTCAGACTTGGATTCTTCAGATAAAAAAAAATTATCGAGATCATTTAATAACTGCACACTCAGATAAAATATTAGATAACAAATAATGCGGTGTGTTTTGTAATCATCAAAATAAATATGGAGATGTGATTTTATGTGTACCAAAAATATATCACAATATTTAAAGCTGGGTACACTTGCACCAACAGAACTGATATGTTCAAAAGCCATTGATATTTGTCTCCCCCTTAATGGTACAAATATTTTTCAAAAAATACGCCGCTTCTCTTCTGTTTTCAGTCATGTGTGTGGTATGTATCTACAATTCAGTACAACACATGAAGAACCTGCAAAACAGATTAAGCAGATTTTGGTACCCAATGGCATTTGGGTCCTAGTGGGTCAGGTGTAGATTTCTTACAAGGAATACTGTAAGAACCATACCAATAAGAAGTATAATCTTTATGCACAAAATCATTTGAACCACAGTAAGAACAACAAATTTTCTTATGGGCCAACCTAATCAGATGATTTACATAATGAATAGGATTAGGTTTAGCATAAGATTTACCTTTTGGCGCATTGTTCTTCTTTGCATTTGATGTGGATACAGATGATTTTGGCACTTCTTTCTTTGGAACTGTTGTGCCTTTTACTCTCCATTCCATCTTCACCCTCTTGAAGACTGGAACTTCTTCAGGTTTGGAAGTATTAACTTTAGGCACTTTAAGAATATCATCCGATTTATCAAACAGAGGATTATAGAAAAGATTAGAAGAACGAATCTGACCTTTTGAGAAATCTGTTGATCTATTAAATTGTTTAGAAGGAATGTTTTTAAAACTTGAACTTGAAGCAGTTTTAAAAGAACATTCAGAATCATTTGAATCAACAAATGGAGTCTGAAAGATAGAATTATGACTAGCCTGCTTTGAGACATCAAATTTAAAAATGACGTCTTCAAGTTCTTTGACTTTGTTTATTAAAACATTTTTCTCTTTAGAAATTAGATCAAATTTCTTTTGGAAATCAGATTTGATCAACTGATCCTTCATAATATCAGCTGATAAACCAGATAATCTTTTGGTAAGATTAAGAATCACATCTTCAAAATATACACGTTCCGATTCAAAATCTTTTTCCAAAAACCTTCTTTTATCAGTAATCTCTTTGAAAATTTCCATATTTTTCTTTTTAAGGGTTTTACTTTCCTTTTCAAAGAGATTTTTCTTTTCCGTGAAATCTTTTCTTTCCTTTTCCAAAAGATTTTCTAATTCAGAGATTTTCACGGAAAGTTCAGAACTTTTGATCTCAAAAGATTTGCGTTCAGTTTCAAATTTAGCTCTTTCTTTTTCGAGCTTGTCTTTTTCTAAAAATAAAACTTTCTCAAAGTCTGAAACTTGTTTTGAAAGTTTTATACATTTCAGCTCAGTCTCTTTCTTTTCTTCAAAAACTTTCTTTTCTTTCAAAGAAAAATTAGACAGTTTTCTCTTTAGATCGGCATTTTCACTGTCCAAAATTTTCCCTATATCTTTAACTTCTTTTAATTGAGCATGTAACTTTAAGTTCCACTTCACTCTCTTTTCTTCTCTACTCTTCAAATCGGCATTTTCTTTTTGAAGAGTTGTTACTTTCTCTTGAAGATTCTCGATTTGATCGTGCAGACTTGAGTTGTCTTTCTTTGCTTCAAGATCTGCAATATAAACTTCAAGATCAGTTATTCTTTTAGTAAGTTTAGCATTTGAAGAAGAAATGTCTAAAATTTGTCTTTTCAGATTAACATTTTCTTCTTCCAATGCTTTATTTAAAATAGGAGTTGAAGAATTTGAAGCATTATCTTTAACAGGAGTTTCTGATATAGGAGATGTTTCTGATAAAATAACTTGTTGCAAAATTCCATTATTTGCCTTAGCTTTTTCAAGTGGCTTTGGAGGTGTTTTTGTTATTATGACTTGTTGCAACACTTCATTATTTGGTTTAACAGATACATGTGAATTAACAGATGTTTCTGTTATAATGACTTGTTGCAACTTTACATTTGGTTTAACAAAAACTTTTGCAATTGGAGAATTCTCCTTTTTTCAGAGTTTGCTTCAAATCTTCACCACTGCTTTTAACAATAACTTGTTGTAAAACCATTTTGAATATTGCTAGAAATTGATCGTTCAGAAGATCAAGCAGACAGTGTATGAAAATACACAAAAATATATAAAATTTTTTCTTGAAAAGCTCTTACAGTGTATGAAATACACTATAGAAAAAATTTCGAGATAAAAATTTTTCTGAAAAAACTCAATTCACAAGAATTCGGATGAGTAAGGGTTCGAATTCAACGAATTCGGATGAAGAAGGGTTCGAATTCACTCAATTCGGACTTAACTTGGTTCGAATTCAATGAATTCGGATGCTTAAGGGTTCGAATTCAATGAATTCGGATGCTTAAGGGTTCGAATTCAATGAATTCGGATGCTTAAGGGTTCGAATTCTATGAATTCGGATGCTTAAGGGTTCGAATTCTATGAATTCGGATGCTTAAGGGTTCGAATTCAACACTTGGAAAATTTAATCAACTCAATTCGAATCTAACACAGTTCGAATTCTCCTCAATTCGAATCTAACACGGTTCGAATTCTTCTCAATTCGAATCTAGCTGGGTTCGAATTCAATCAATTCGAATCCTTCTTGAGTCGAATTCTACACTTGTATTTCCAAGAACACTCCGAATTCTTCTTTGAATGATCCGAATTCACCAAGAATGATCCGAATTCACCAAGAATGATCCGAATTCTGCACTTCGAACACGAAAATCACTAAATCAGCCATAACTTTTTCAATTCTTGATCAATTGTTATGAAATTTGCACAGATTTGTTCGAAATTTGATTCCACACACTTTCTTAGTTAATCACAAATCCTAATTCGATCAATTTAATCGAATTTTGATCCAAAAATAGTAGAAAAAGTTTTCGAACAAAAATGATATAAAATGATCAGATCTGCAAATTCTGTGCAGATTTTGGTGTTGATCCAAGAATTAAAGATGTTCAGGAATCAAATCCGAGTGCAATGATGTCAAGAATCAATCCAAAAGATCAAAAATTAAAGAAAAGATGAAATCTGGATGAATAGTAAATGAAGAAGGGTTAGAATTCTTGATGAACAGTGATGAATAGTGATGAACACCCAATCCGAATTCTTCAGCTTTAGTGTAAAAAATCTTCAATTTGGTCTTCGATCTGCTTGAATCTTCTGTTTAGCTCTGATACCAATTGTTAAATCCCAAATCTCTAGCAATAAAATATGAATGTAGTGAGAGAGAATCTAGAGAGCAAATATGTCATCCATGTATTGAGCTCAAAGGATTACAAAAGGTTTCTAAAAGATTACAAAAGCTTTCTAAAGTGTTTCGAAGTGTTTCTAACAAATGGTCTAGACAAGCCTATTTATACCCATAACATACAAGGTATAAAGGCATTCACAATACTGTATGGACTCATACAGTACATTGACTTTACAGTAAATCTTGAATACAATAATGCTCTAACAGCCTAGTGAGATGTGAGACCCACGACCTTATTTTGAATTGGGAAAAATGCCATTTTATGGTAGAAGAGGGTATTATCCTAGGCCATCTTGTCTCAAAAAGAGGGTTGGAAGTTGACAAAGCCAAGCTCGAAGTAGTGGCACAACTTCCCGAACCCACAACGGTAAAAGGTTGTTGGAACCCAGATACGCTTAATCAAGATTAACAGTCTATTAGTTGAGTTTAGAGTTTTATGCGGAAGCGTATTAAACTAACAGATATGTTTGATAGATATTAGAACGCACATATATAAAGAAAACAGTAAAGAATGAAAAGGATTTCTTGAACAGTTACTGTTATTCAATATATAATAACAACACGAAGAACAAATTAAGAACTGTTGGTGTGTGAGAATATAACACTCAGATATTTGACAATAAAGTTTGAGAGTATTAGTGATTCCTTGTCTATTCGTCGTTAGGAAGATCTCAACATGAGACTTCCTTTTATACTACTCTTAGAAGACTATGAAGTTGGTCACTGTTCCTTTTACGGCATGAATAGTAAACTGGATGGTGTGAACAGTGGACTGGATGGTGTGAGCAGTTGTTTGAGCCATGCGCATTTAATGGAGCAGATGTACTATTGGTAAATGCATTAAATGGCGCAGACGTCTATTTTGTACCATGCCCTATTGAGTCCACTCAGAGCTTGACACGTGTTTTGACAGTACTTTTCCATGCAAGTTGATGAACGTATCCAGTAATATCTTCCAAGTCTTCATAGCAGACCACAGAGGCTCTGTAAGGCATTACAGAGGTTCTATGGTCTGACCTTCTGTGGAGCAGTCCACTTGTTTCCGAGTTAATCTTCTTCTTGCGCACTACAGAGGTTCTGCGATTACTTGTGTAGCTTCTGTGGCTTTCTGGACTTGATCTTCTGGAAGAAGTGGCAGAGCCTCTGTGAGAGGCTTTTCTATACTTAGCCTATTTTTCACTACTTCTAAGTATTTCTATGATTAGGAAGATTGAAGCTAACAATCTCCCCCTAAGTAGTGAAAAATAAAAATTTGACTTTGTGTTTAGTTAGGCTAAGTTAGATAAGACAGAGGTTAAACAATACCTCGAAATTTCTTTCATTTAGAAATATGCCAGAGGCATTTTACATTTGAGTACAATGAAAGATAAAACTTTGTTTGTAGAGATTGGAGGTCAGAGAATCAGATTTTGGCATCTTTGAAATCGTTGTAGCTTCTGTTGTCTCTGCCGACTTCTCTGATTTCTTTGTAGAATCTGATGCAGAGTTCTCTTAGGCGAATTGTTGCGTCAATCTCTCTTATGATTGTATCTGCAACATCTTTTTCCATTTTCTTTGATCCTCTGTATTTCACAAGGCTTGCTCTGAACTTGTTCAGAGTATTTGTTGCGTACTTCTGACAGTCCATGCATACAAATAGTTTAGTTTCGCCTTGAGGGTTTTGAAATACTAACCCAAACCGTGGTTCTGTGATGATTGAGTTTGGTATGGCGTCTGGTGGGCAGAGATCCTCTGGTGGTCGTAGATCCAGATGTTTGAGATCGAGATCCTTTCCCAGCTGGAAATCTATCATGCTGTAGAGCAGAAGCTTTTCCCTCATCGCTTTTCTCAATACTTGATAGGCTCTGGTGTTTGCCTCTGTGTTGTAGTTGTCCTTTGTCCATTGCAGAAGGTCAGGTAGATCGTATGGATTGATGTTTCTTAAGTCAGCATCAGCGAAGGTAGATTCTGAATTGTTCTCTCTTCTGACTTTGTAAAGATTGTACCTGACCCTCGGATAGGTTCTTGTGAAGGAGAATCGGCAGAAGATCACCTTTTTGATCTTGTGAATTGAGAAAACATCTGCTTTGGTTCTTGGCTTTGTTCTCGTGAAGACGTTCTCAAATTCTTCTCTGATCCTTGGATCTGTCACATGATCTGTTGGATAGTTTGTCTGAAAGGATTGTTTGTAGAGGTATTTGTATACCACTTCTTCCATTTCTTCATGTGTTGGACCAGGTCGTGGAATTTGTCTTCTGAGACTCTCCATCTGTTGAACAACTTCTGCAGCTCTACCAGTTAAAGGAATTTCTGACAGAGGCTTCAATCCATGTGCCCAGTCAACTTCTTCGGGTTTTGGGGTTTGAAAGGCGTCAAACGCACTCTTCATCAGTTTCTCTGTTGGCTTTGACAATGTTTTCTTCTTCTTAGGCTCTTCTGTCAGTATCCCTTTGCCTTTATCTTTTGTTGTCGTGGCAGAACCTGTTGCTTCTGTGGGATTTGAGGTTTGCACTTCTGTAGGTTTGATGGAGGTTGCCTCTGTGGATTTTGACGATTGTGACTTAGAGGACTTTTGTGGCGATGGTTCTGTTGGCTTGACTTGCTCTGTAACCTCTGTTGGAGGTTGTTTGGTGACTTCTTCTGTGAGCTCAATTTCTGTTGATGAAGTGTTTTCATTGAATCTTCTTGCCATTCTGAAAGCTAAAGTGAACCTGTGCCTTTCTTCTTCTCTCTTCACCATACGATCACTTATCGTTGTGTGCATCCTTTTCAGAATGTCAGAAGCAGAGGTCGTTGCTCTTTTTGGTTTGGTGGCAATCGACTTTCTTCTGGGTATGGTTTGGGGTGTTTCCACAGAGGTGGGTGTTTTCTCTGTGGTTGGTTCATCTGTTTCTTCCAAAGTAATTACCTCAGGGGTGGTAGTTGCCTCTGAGGTTTGCTTATCTGCTTCTGTAGTGTTGGGTTCTTCAGAGGTTGAATCCACAGAGATGGGTGTATTCTCTGTGGTTCTTTGAGTTTGTTGTTGGGTTTGTTCTGGAGGTGCTTGACTCAGAGGTTCTGCGGCTATTGGTGGACCTGTAAGTCCTCTGCTTGCAGTTTTCTCTGTAGTTTTCTCCCCCTCAGGATGATCTGATGGACCAGGATGGTCATCATCATCAGAGTCATCCTGACCCTTGTCTGATGTACCTTCTGCTCTGCAGGAAGCATCGGGTTTCTTTGGCATTGTGGCTCCAGCAGCGATCAGTTTCGCGCAGACATCATCACAGAGGCCAAGAAGAGTTGCTAGCTCTTCCTCTGTTTTGAATCTCATCCTTCCTACACTTTCTCTGAAATCTTTGACGAAGTTAGCATTGGCAGTGGTGAAGGAAAGGATGACTTCTGTCACTTGATTAATCACGTGCTGTCCAAGCTCTGTCAGCTGTGCTCTTGTCATGTAGTCTTTGGGTTGCATCAGCATGGTATTTCGCATGGCTTCTTCTTGAACTTTTTGTAGGGCCTTCTGTAGATCTGCAGGAGTGATGCCCGTTGACACTGAAGTCTGTTTGTTCAATTGATCAAGGAACTTGTTGATGGAGTTCTCAATCGAAGAAGGAGTAGTTGTTGCGGCAGAAGTGGTGGATGCGGTAGCAGCAGACTTCATCTGTGAGATGGCAGTTTTCACCTCTGTGGACAGGTTGTCCATTTTGGTGTTCAGGTTTAGCAGTGCCAGTGATGTTGTCTCTGCAAAAGATTTGAAAGAGCTTTGCAACTCTTTCAAGGTTTGGTTCACAGAGGTCTCAAGGGTTTGGAACTCATCCCTTGTGACTTGTGTTCCGGTGGTAACCTCTGGAGGAACACATTCGTCTCCAGAGTGAATCCCTGTTCCTGGGATACCTTCTTTCATTCCTGTTTGTATGTTGAGAATGGAAGGATTTCCTTCTGATCCTTGAGAAGAAACATGAGTTTCAATCCCTACAGAAGTTCTGAGAAGAACATTGTCCAAATCCACTCCAGAGGTGGGTATTGGAATATCCTTCTGTTGACTAGGAGACTTTTCTAGAGTCTCTTTGTCTTTGTGTTCTCTACTTCTCTCTGAAAGAAGTGTGGGTCTTAATAAGTGCGTGTCAGAGGAAACAAATTCCTCTGTAGGGTGTTCTTGTGTGATCTGAGGCAATTGATCACGAACATTAGGTGAGTCTCTTTGAGGAGACTCCCTAGGAATGGATTCCCCGGTTTCTGTGGGCACATAGGTTGAAAGAGTAACCTCTGGCTGGATGGGTTGGGTTGGGATCGAGCTGTGCTGCTCTTTTTCAATAACTCCTTCTGCAGCTAGACCCGCGGAGTTAGAAATGTGGGTTGCACTGGGAGGGGGTGATTGATGTGTGCCTTCTTCAACTTCGGCATCTTTTCTTGTTTCTTCTTCTGGTTCTGTGGAAGTTCCTTGCTCTGTGCGCAAGGAGTCATACATGTGATGAGATCCGTATAATCTCATGACATGAGGATGATAGAGACCTTTTCGTATCCAGATAGCCTCTTCTTCATCTGAATCTACCTCTGAGATTTCTATCCCTGTTTCTGTGGTTTCTTCTACAACCGTTGCCTCTGTAACTTTAGTTGTATTCCACTCAGCTTCGATTTGTTCTGTTTCTTCTGAAGCTTGGTTTGGACTTCTTCTGTGGACGTCCAATCCTTGAATGAAAGGGTTTTGTAAAATCACAGGGGTTTCGGCTGGTTGATTTCTGGGTGTTGTGTCATCTTCGTGTAGATGTGTGTCAATGCCAGAAATGAAGAAATCTTGTTCTTCTGGAGTATGGTGGTCGAGAGGTTGTGCCGTCCACCCTGCTGTATTAAGGGTGTTTGCAATTTCGGGGTTCTGTAGGAAATCATTCAGGTCTCCTTGGTGTGCAAATCTATCTGGAGATTGATAGGGTGATTGATATCCTTCTTCTGTCATTCCTACTTCTGCATCTTCTTCTTCTGCAGTTTCTCCCTCTATGATTTCCTCTTCTGCAATGGTAAACAACTTTTTAAGTGTTTTACCATGCTTCTTTTTGGTTTTCCTCCTTTTTGGTTTTGGTGCCCCTTCCTCTGTTGATTTGGATCTCTTCTTTTTCTGTTTTGTTAAAAGGGGAGGAGCAGAGGAGCCAATCTCTGTGGCATGGGGAGGTGAAGGTCGATCTTCTGTAGTGCTTGTTGAGGTGCCTTTTGCAGTTTTTCTCTTCTTTGCTTTTGGAGTAGATGCAGAGGTTCTTGATGAAGACTTCTTTCCCATTATTTCTGCGCGTTTGGCTATGAAGCTGAGCTGAATAGCCATGTGTTTTGCTAACTTTTGATCCTTTTCTGCTTGAGTGGAAAGAGGTTTTGCTATCATTGTTCCTAGGGGGACACCTAAACGCGGGGGTGTCATAGGACTCGGTTTTGGAGTTCTATGATCGCGTTTATACTCTTTCTTAAGGGATATGTTCGATGCGTAGCGCAGAAGTTTCTTTGACAGAGGTCTGCAGTGTGAGTAGCCATCAGCATGATCAGTGAGGGTATTTTTGTTCATCGGGAACTGTTTGGGAGTTGGCCCTTCCATTGGCCAATTTTGGATTAGCAGCAGAGGTTCGAACAGTACTCCCAATATTCTTTGGAATTGCAGAGGTGGTAGAAAGTTGGGATCGTTCTCTTTGACCCTTTTCGAGTTGTTCTTTCCGTCGATGGTGTTTATGATCTCTTGCATCATTATGGTCGCATAATCTAGTGGAAGATCATAGTAAACCCCATACATGATGCTCAAGATTTGATGTGAGCTCTGGTCAATACTCCCTATCTTTCCTGTCAGGCATCTGTTAAGAATAGAGAACAAAGTGTTCCACAGAGGTGGTAATCGGCCTCTGCGGAAGTCATTTCTCTTCCGTAGTTGGGTGTTGTACCCAAGCATTTCCACGAATCGACAGAGCTCTTCGTCTGTTGGTTGCTCTGCATAACTTTTCAATCCCAGAAGACCCCTTGTTGGTAGGTTGAATTCAAGTGAGAACATTGTTCTGTTAAACTTGATTTCAAGATGCTCAGATTTATCAGGTCTTGAAATGTACCCTTTGATAAGAGAATCGTCTTTATCAAATCGGCAGCTTTGCCAAAATTGGTTCAAATAACGGACTGGAATTCTGTTAGGGGTTCTTGATAGTAGAGGGAAGAGGATATGGTTTTCCATGATGTTCAGAAGTATGGCATGGGCTTCGCCGAAAGTAGTGGGTGAGGGGACTAAATAGCAGTTGTTGGATTTGATAGGAAGAGTGGCTTCGAAATGATCCTTAGCTATGAAGTTTTGCAAGTGTGTCGTCGGAGCAAAGTCTGCGGAGTCCCCGGAATCTTGTTGTTCAATATCTCTTGCAAGGCTGGGGTTTTCAGAATGTTCTGAATGAGCAGGGGAGTTTTCCGTTGAGTTCGCCGGAGAGAGTTCAGAGGATGTAGCTCGAGAAGATGAAGCCATTTGCAAGTGTTTTGCAGGGTATCGCCGGAGAAGAAGATGAGAGTTTGTAAAAAGTTTTATGAGAGGGTAAGGTTTGTTTTTATAGGATGGTAAAACGGTAGACTTCGAAAGGGTAAAATATATGGCAATGGATTAAAGTTTGGAATCCGCACTCGAGTTTGAGCGGCGGGTTCAACTTACCAAAAAAAAACGTTCCATGTTTGCTCAATGAAAATGGGACACGTAGGCCATGTCAGAAGATGACAGGACGTCGTGCGCGGCCCATTAATGCTAGGCGCGTGGAGTTGTTCTTAGCCATATGAGTTTCACTCTCAGTAAAAGTAACCGTTATTACCACAGATAACAAAATGGCAGAACTTTTGTGTTTTACAGAAGCTCTGTGATTTTGAAAATCTTAGAGTTTTAACCTTCTCATATATCTCATTGTTATCATGACTTTGAAGATTCTTCTTTGAACGAAAACGTTTGTAAAGATATTGGAGAGGATTAATAGGATTTTGTCAAGAAATTTTACTCACAGAGGTTTTGTAGCTCTGATGGAACTTGCAGAAGCTCTGTGAGAGCCAGCAGAAGCTCTATGAGAGAAAAAATCTTATAACTTGAATTCTATTAATTTTCTGATCATCCAATTTTTGATCTGTGTTAAGAGATGTTTTTCGCACATTTTTGAAGGTTGGTGTCCGATAAAACTATTTTGATAAACGTTTTGTTCGAGAAGGTCATGGTGTGTGTTGTCGGTTTTCGAGATAACATTCCAAAAGATCGACAGAGGGTTAATTTGTGATAACAGAGCATATTTCCTGCAGAAGCTCTGTTGAGCTCAGCAGAAGCTCTATGACCTTAAATTTCTCCTATTTCGAATTTTGTTAAATCTTTTGAACTTTTGATTTTTGAAATGTTATTCATAGTATATTTAGGACATATTTGACAATTCTTGTCCTAGAAAACTGTTTTCTAAAAACCTTTCATGCGAGAGACATACCTTTTGGTTCTTCTGTTCTCGGCAGTTTTGTCTTTCTTCTGTCGATGGAGAATTATCGACATTCTTCTTCGGCTTTCCTTTGAGAGATTTTACCTCTGTAGATCATCTCAGGGCCCCTTTTGCTCCCCCTTGATCTAATCACTTCTGTAGATCAAGAATTTTCCTTTTGCTCCCCCTTGACCTAATCACCTCTGTAGATCAAGAATTTTCCTTTTGCTCCCCCTTGACCTAATCACCTCTGTAGATCAAGTAATTTCCTTTTGCTCCACCTTGACCTAATCACCTCTGTAGATCAAGTAATTTCCTTTTGCTCCCCCTTGACCTATGCTTGGATCAAAGAATGATAAGTTTTGCATAGAACATAGGTCATGGTTTTTCAGAGGTTCTGTAGGGGTCGTCAGAGGTTCTGAGTTGACTTACAGAAGCTCTTGTGATTTTAAGAACTATTTAAGGTTTTAAGAATTTACATACAGAAGTAGAATCAATCAAAGCAATAAATTAAGCAATGTATTTACTTATTATTTACAGAATATACAACTATACTTACTGAGGATTTTCACACCATGTTAATCATTCCTATCTTACCCACCAAGAAGTTGAATCTTTTCTCGTCTAGTGCTTTGGTGAATAAGTCAGCGAGTTGATATTCTGTGGGCACAAAATGCATTTCGATTGTACCGTATTCAACATGATGTTTCAAGAAGTGATACCTTATATCGATATGCTTGGTTTTTGAGTGTTGCACAGGGTTGGCAGAGATAGCAATAGCACTTTTGGAATCGCAGAAGATGGGTATTTTGAACAGAATGTGGCCGTAGTCTTTTAGTTGAGTCTTCATCCATAGAACCTGAGAACAACAGCTAGCGGCAGCAACATATTCAGCTTCTGCAGTGGATGTGGAAACACAATTCTGCTTCTTGGAGGTCCAACTGACTAGTTTACCACCTAGGAATTGACAACTCCCAGAGGTACTCTTTCTGTCGAGCATGCATCCTCCATAGTCTGAATCTGTATAAGCTTTAAGACCAAAACCAGAGTTCTGTGGATACCAGAGACCAAGATTTTTGGTCCCTTTTAGGTATCTAAAGATTCTCTTTACGGCATCATAATGTGATTTCTTTGGATTAGCTTGATAGCGTGCACAGAGACATGTGGCATGCATAATGTCAGGTCTGCTTGCTGTTAAGTATAACAGAGATCCAATCATGCCTCTGTAGAGAGTGCATTCTACAGAGATGCCATCTGAATCTAAGAATAACTTGTTTCCAGTGGCCATTGGAGTTTTCATTGCAGAGGCATCAGAGAAGCTATACTTGGAAAGAATGTCAGAGACATATTTAGCTTGATTTATAAAAATTCCCTCTGATGATTGTTTGACTTGGAGTCCGAGGAAGAAAGTTAATTCTCCCATCATACTCATTTCAAACTCACTCTGCATGAGTTTTTCAAATCTTTTACACTCTTCTGAATTAGTAGACCCAAAAATTATGTCATCTACGTATATTTGTACAAGCATTATCTCACTACTTTTGCGTTTATAGAATAAGGTAGTATCTGTTGTACCTCTGTTGTAACCATTGACTAGAAGAAAGGTAGAAAGTCGTTCATACCATGCTCGTGGAGCCTGTTTCAGTCCATATAAAGCTTTTTCAAGGTAGTATACATGCCTTGGAAACTTTGAGGTTTCAAATCCTGGTGGCTGATTAACGTAGACCTCTTCTTGGATTTCACCGTTGAGAAAAGCTGATTTTACGTCCATCTGATAGACTTTAAAACCTCTGTGGGCTGCGAAGGCTAAGAATATTCTTATTGCTTCGAGCCGTGCGACAGGGGCAAAAGTTTCATCGTAGTCTATGCCTTCTTCTTGTCTATATCCCTTTGCTACTAATCTTGCTTTGTTTCTGATGACCACTCCATCTTCATCCTTCTTATTTCTGTAGACCCATTTAGTCCCAATGGCCTGTTTTCCTCTTGGCAGAGGTACTAGAGTCCATACTCTGTTACGCTCAAATTGCAAAAGTTCTTCTTGCATGGCGTCTACCCAGTTTGGGTCATCTAGGGCTTCAGAAATCTTCTTTGGTTCTATCACACTAATAAAATTTGTAAAGAAACAAAAGTTAGCAGTGGCAGACCTTGTTTTTACTGCGTCAGAAGGTTCTCCGATTATTTGGCTTGGAGGATGGCTTTTTGTCCATTGAGTTGTGCGTGGAAGATGATCATCAATGTCATTCAGACTTTCTTTAGAGACTTCTTGTGTTTCTTCTTGTGTAGCCTCTGTTGTTCTTCGTGCCTTGGTAGTTGATTCTACCGTTTGTGGAATGATTGGTATGAGTGGTGGTGGAGTTTGTTCCTCTGAGGACGTATAGTCTAGGTCCTCGATTTCCTCTGTAATTGGTTCTTCTGTGGTTTGTGCAGCTTCTGTGGTCGTTTTCCTTGATGTTTCATCTTCTGCACTTTCTTCTGCTTCGGCAATTGCATCTGTAGTATGTACAGAAGAAGATGAAGCATTATTAGGACCAGTTAGAGACAAACCTGTAGGATTTTGTCCGACAGAGGATGGTTCTTCAGAAACCCTGATTGTTCCAACAGAAGGATCAATGTTTTCGTTGAGCATCTCTAAAAATAGAAGATCCAAGTCTTCTTTTGCTCGTGAGATGACAGAGGATTTCCCTTTAATTCCGAGTTCTGAATTGATTTGTTCAGAAGTCATTTGGAATGAATCATCAAAAGAAACATTGATGCTTTCTACAATCTTGTGAGATTTTGTAAGGAATGTTCTGTAGGCTTTGGAAGTGGCAGAGTATCCAATGAATTTGCCTTCATCTGCTTTTACATCAAACTTTCCTCTTGAATCTCTGTCGTTTAAGACGAAGCATTTGCATCCGAATACATGGAAAAATTTGATGTTTGGCCGCCGTTTGTTAAGCAATTCGTAAGGCGTCTTGAGGTGTCTTTTCACAATGGTTGATTGATTTTGAGTATAACACGCAGTAGAAATTGCTTCTGCCCAAAAGTTCATTGATAATCCGCATGCTGACATCATAGTTCTTGCGGCTTCCACAAGTGTTCGATTTTTTCTTTCGACAACACCGTTCTGTTGTGGAGTGCGAGCTGCAGAGAAGTTCTGTGATATTCCTTCTGTTGAAAGATAGGCTTCAATGACAGAGTTTTTAAATTCTGTGCCATTGTCACTTCTTAACTTCTGTATTCTGCAATTATAAAGAACTTGGATTCTTTTCATTAGATTTATCAATATATTTGGAACATCTGATTTCTTTCTAACGAATTCAACCCATGTGAAACGCGAATACTCATCAATTAGGACAAGTATGTATTTCTTGCCACCTAGGCTCTGTATGGCAATGGGACCGCAGAGGTCGACATGAAGCATGTACAGAGGTCTAGTGCAAGATACATCTGTTTTGCCTTTGTGGGAAGCTCTTTTGAGTTTTCCCATCTCACAGGCAGAACATAAATGATCCTTATTGAATTTAACATTTGGCAAACCTTTAACTAGATCAAGTTTGACCAGTTTTTCCAATGTGTGAAAATTTAAGTGACAGAACCTGTTGTGCCATAACCAGGCTTCTTCACTTTTGCAGGCAACAAGGCAAACTTTGTCTTTGTTCTTTGAGTTGAAGTTCATTAGATATAGATCACCTATTCTTTCAGCTCGCAGAAGTTCCATACTTGTTTCTTCACTTTGTAGAGAGCAGAAAGTTCTTTTGAACAACACATTGAATCCTGTATCACAAAGTTGACTTACACTGAGTAGGTTGTGCTTAAGGCCATCCACATATGCAACTTTGTATACAGAAACGTCTTCTTTCCTTATGACTCCATAGCCTTTTATGTGTCCTTTCTTGTTGTCTCCAAAAGTCACAGATCCACCATCTTGTGTTTCTTTGTACGTGGATAGTGCACTTCTGTCACCAGTCATGTGCCTTGAGCATCCGGAGTCTAGATACCAGATTGGCACATACTTCTTCTGCAGGACAATCACAGAGATTTAGGTACCCATATCCATATGGGTCCAATATTGTTAGAGTTTTTCAAGTTTGCCTTGGCATTCTTGAAATACATTTTGTTCTCTGCAGAAGAGTCAGATTGTTTCTTTGTGGGATTTGACTTTTGAATTGTCGTAGAGAGTAAACAGACTTGACTTGAAAAATGATTATTAAGTTTAGACATAAGATCAAAGCAATGACAGTATTGAATATGAGATGTAAATTGCTTGAACTTTTCATTGAACTTTTTAAACTCAGCCACAGAGGCATTACATTCTTTCTTTACATTAGATTTCCTATTACTAGAAGATCTATGAATACTCGAATGTTGTTTGCAAAAGCTCTGTTTAGGACCTGCCTTCTGTGGGTTGCTTCTGTGGTGAACTTCTTTCATCACTGTCACAGAAGAAAAAGATTTATTAACCTTGGGTTTTGAAAATCTAGAACTTATAGGATCAATAGAGGTCTTCTGTAACATTTTAAGCTCAGCAGAGGTTTTGATATGTAGATTCAATTTTAGAAAATCTTGGCAGATTGGAATCTCTGTGAGTTTCTCTTTTGGAGAAATAGTTCTGTGAGGAACTTCAGAGGAGAATTTGACATCCTCTGTGTCACAGTGAATTATCCCTGATTTGAAATCAGTCTCTGAGTTGTCAGAGGATGAATCGTCCTCGTATACAGAGGTTGAGTCAATTCTTTCAATAGAGGCTGGATTTTCTGAGCATGTATCGTACGAGCTTTCTTCCTCTGTAGAATAGTTTTCATAGATTGCAGAGGTTTCTAATAAGATTTCTTCAGTGAGAGTTTTATCTATAGAAGATGTACAGAAATTTTCTAAAACGCTTGATTTCCATATTTCCAAAATTTCTTTTTCAATTAAATTTTTAAAGTTTTCTTCTGAAAAAATGGGTTTAAACTCAGGAGTTTCTGCTGATAATTTCTTTTCAACGTTTATCAAACAGACAAAAGCAACCTGTGTTTGGGTCTCTGGTTTACCAAACTTGAAGATACCAATCTGATCTTGTGTTTTCAGATATTTCTTTGGTTTGATACCTCTATTGACAGAGGTTGAAGATGATGAGTCTGTGTTTTCAAACCACACGTTAATCATCTTCTTATGTTTCTTCAAGTAAGGATCCACAAAGATTTTCGCCCGTTTGCTTACAGAGATTAGATTTGGAAAATCTGGTTTGTTTGTTTTTCCAATCACAAATAACGAGGACAGAGGTTTGTTTCTTTTGCCTTCAACACCTAGGGTGATATCATCATACCCTATACCTCGTCTCCCTATTTGTGAGTTTATTTTTTCATAAACTTTCTGTGCATCTTTATAGTTTTTAAGCAAAATTTCTCTTCTGAGTAAATCTTGCCATAATACCTCTCTTTCTCTTTGAAAGTATTCTTTAAGAGCTCTTATGTCAGTAGTTTCGCTCCTTGAAACTGAAAGTTCTTTTGTTTTATCTTTTAAAGTATTGGTTAATTCAGAAATTTGTTTTTTTTAAAGGATCTAGAGTTTTGTTCCAATTCTTTTCTATTCTCTCTTTATCCTAAAAAATCTTTGCTTTTTCTTGAGTGAGAAGCCGTACTTCTCTCTCATTGAAAGTGAGTCTTTTCTGAATACTTTGATTTATCTCTTTCAGTTCAATTAATTCAATGTTAATTCTAAGTGTATTATCATCTACAGAGGTAATACAAGAGTTGGAATTTGAAGTAGATACCTCAGAGTCAGTGCAGGAGTCGACTTCTGCCATGCCACAGAAGAGGGCATTAGCGGTATGTTCATCGTCAGAAGTAGAGTCTGACTGGAAGTCTTCGGTGTTCTCCTCAGAATGTCCTTTTGCCATTAAGGATTTTTGAGCATAATATTCGGCTTTCTTTTTGTAGAAAGCAGAGTCCCTCTGTGGGCGATTTGATCTGCTTCTGCATTCATTCGCAAAATGGCCTGGTTTTCCGCAGTTAAAACACCCTTGAGGAGTGTTTCCTGTTCGATCATTGGACTTCTGTAGGTCTCCGCCTTTCTCTGATCTACATTCATTTGCATAGTGACCAGGTTTGCCGCACTTGTAGCATTCTTGCTGCGTGTGGCTTACCGAGTCATTTGACCTCTGTCGGTCATTCCCTCTGTAATTTCTATCGCTTGACCTCTGTCGGCCACTTGATTCTTCTCCTCTTCTGTCATCCTGGTTTTCTCTATCATATCTTTCATTTCCAGAACCTCTTCTGTTTCCTCTGAACTCTTTTGTCAATAGAGCTAAAGATTTAGCTAGTGACGCAAGAGTTATTTCCTTTTCTGCTTGCTCTTCTTCTTCTTCACTGTCAATTATCACCATCTTCTTCTCTTCTGTGGCTTTATCATTTCTTGGTCTCTGTGCATCCTCTTTAGTTTTACTAACCAATGCATATGGTGCAATGGTTAGTGTTTTAGCCTGTGCTATCTGAGGTTCTCGTGCGGCTAATGTTCCGTAAAGATCAGAGAGAGTCCAGGTGTCTAGATCCTGATTTGTCTGTAGGGACATAGACAGCTGGAGCCATTCTTCATTTAGACTTTTTAAAAACATGACATTGTTTTCTTCAGAAGTTCTGTCAATGCCTGATTTTCTGCACTGGTTGATTAGAGAGTTGAATCTGTCGTATGTTGTTTGCAGAGATTCTGTTGCAGAGGCTTTGAATGCATGATATTCATTTATGTACTGTGCTCTTCGGTTTTTTTGTGTTTTAGCACCTCCTTCCAACTGTCTTTCCAGTTCTTTCCACAGATCATGCGTTGTTTCACATGAATCCAAGGATTGAAAGAGTTCGTTGGGTATTGCCATAATTAATGTCCTCTTGGTTTTCTGAGCAACTTCATCTTCTGCTTTATCTTCGGTTGACCACTCCCCTTTTGGCTTTGGTTTTTGATGTTCGGGGATTTCGGCAGATTCAGCAGTAGCAGGTATACGAGGTACTACTGTCATGGGAATAGGAGGAGGATTGTACATATATTGTACTTGATTTTTTTCAGTACCCTCGAAAAAATGGACCATTCTTATTTTCCACTGAGGATACTCATCTCGAAGGAGAGTAGGAGGTTTAGTGAGAGAACCAGTAGTAAAGAAATTATTTGTATTTGTCATTTGAAGATTTTAGAAAGAAAGTATGACTAAAGAGTTACTTCGATGAGCTTGAAGATTTTCTGGGTTTAAGCAGTTTCCAGACACAATTTTAAATCTCAATAATATCTATCAAGAGTCTTGATAAGTGGATCACTTGATATTGAAAATCAAGGAAGGCTCTGATACCAATTGTTGGAACCCAGATACGCTTAATCAAGATTAACAGTCTATTAGTTGAGTTTAGAGTTTGATGCGGAAGCGTATTAAACTAACAGATATGTTTGATAGATATTAGAACACACATATATAAAGAAAACAGTAAAGAATGAAAAGGATTTCTTGAACAGTTACTGTTATTCAATATATAATAACAACACGAAGAACAAATTAAGAATTGTTGGTGTGTGAGAATATAACACTCAGATATTTGACAATAAAGTTTGAGAGTATTAGTGATTCCTTGTCTATTCGTCGTTAGGAAGATCTCAACATGAGACTTCCTTTTATACTACTCTTAGAAGACTATGAAGTTGGTCACTGTTCCTTTTACGGCATGAATAGTAAACTGGATGGTGTGAACAGTGGACTGGATGGTGTGAGCAGTTGTTTGAGCCATGCGCATTTAATGGAGCAGATGTACTATTGGTAAATGCATTAAATGGCGCAGACGTCTATTTTGTACCATGCCCTATTGAGTCCACTCAGAGCTTGACACGTGTTTTGACAGTACTTTTCCATGCAAGTTGATGAACGTATCCAGTAATATCTTCCAAGTCTTCATAGCAGACCACAGAGGCTCTGTAAGGCATTACAGAGGTTCTATGGTCTGACCTTCTGTGGAGCAGTCCACTTGTTTCCGAGTTAATCTTCTTCTTGCGCACTACAGAGGTTCTGCGATTACTTGTGTAGCTTCTATGGCTTTCTGGACTTGATCTTCTGGAAGAAGTGGCAGAGCCTCTGTGAGAGGCTTTTCTATACTTAGCCTATTTTTCACTACTTCTAAGTATTTCTATGATTAGGAAGATTGAAGCTAACAAAGGTATTCGAAGTTTTTTGGGTTATGCGGGGTTTTATAGGAGGTTCATCAAGGATTTTTCGAAAATAACTAAACCCCTATGTAACCTGTTGCAACATGAAAAAGAGTTTAATTTCACCCAAGAATGTCAAGATGCCTTTGAAACAATCAAAAAAGCCTTAGTTACTGCACCCATAGTGACCACTCCTGACTGGTCACTCTCATTCGAAGTGATGTGTGACGCCAGCGAGTGGGCTGTGGGGGCTGTTCTCGGACAAAGGAAGAACAAAATATTTCACCCCATTTATTATGCAAGTAAAACACTGATTGAGGCTCAGATTAATTATACTGTCACTGAAAAAGAATTACTTGCGGTGGTGTTTACTTTTGATTGTTTCAGGTCATATTTGATAGGGACGAAGGTCATCATACACACTGATCATGCAGCGATAAAATATTTGATCAACAAGGCTGATTCCAAGCCACGTTTGATTAGATGGGTTTTATTGCTGCAAGAATTCGACCTTGAGATCGTCGACAGAAAAGGAACAAGCAATCAGGTAGCTGACCATTTTTCCAAGCTCGAAAAGGTAGTGACCACTGTAGATCCCACTCCAGTCCAGGAAAATTTTCCCGATGAACAACTGTTATCAGCTCAACATCATGAAAAAAATATTCCTTGGTATGCTGACATTGCGAACTATTTAGCAAGTGGACTAAAACCCCACGGGATGAGTGAACAACCATTAAAAAAAATTACATGATACACGACAATATGTTTGGGACGACCCTTTCTTATATAAGATAGGTGCGGATCAAATATTGAGGCGTTGTGTCCACGGGAGTGAGCAACATCAAATACTCCACGGGTGTCACACATCCCACTATGGTGGCCACTTTGGTGGAAACCGCACTGCTGCAAAAATCTTGCAAAATGGGTTCTTTTGGCCCACTGTGTTTAAGGACTCATATGAATTTGTGAAAAATTGTGAGCAATGTCAACGCACCGGGAACATTTCGCAAAGGAACGAGATGCCTCTTAATAACATTCTAGAGGTAGAACTTTTTGATGTTTGGGGGATTGATTTCATGGGTCCTTTTCCAAATTCAAACAATAATTTTTATATCTTTGTTGCGGTAGACTATGTTTCTAAATGGGTGGAAGCCGTTGCATGTCACTCTAATGATGCCAACACCGTGGTGAAATTTTTGCATAAAAACATTTTCACTCGATTTGGAACACCACGGGCATTGATTAGTGACGAAGGCACCCATTTTGTAAACAAAGTCATGAGCTCGGTTCTTGCTAAGTATGATATACATCATAGAGTAGCCACCGCATACCACCCACAGACCAACGGTTTAGCCGAACTTTCAAACCGCGAAATCAAAAGTATTTTTGAGAAAGTCGTTAAACCACACCGCAAAGATTGGTCAACCAAACTTGATGATGCTCTTTGGGCCTATCGTACGGCCTACAAAACTCCCTTGAGAATGTCTCCATTTAAATTGGTTTTTGGCAAAGCTTGCCATTTACCGATTGAATTAGAACACAAGGCGTTTTAGGCCCTTAAAGAGCTCAATATGAGTGAAGATGCTGCAGGAATTAAGAGGTGTTTGCAAATGCATGAACTAGAGGAGTTGCGATACCACTCCTATGAAAATGCAAAGTTGTACAAGGAAAAGACCAAGATGTGGCATGATCGAAGAATCAATCATAGAGAGTTCTTTGAAGGCCAACATGTACTATTGTTCAATTCCCGTCTTAAACTCTTTCCAGGTAAGCTAAAATCAGGATGGACGGGACCATACACCATTGTCAAGGTGAGCCCCTTTGGAATAGTGGAGTTAAATTCCCCACAGTCTGGTCAAACGTTTAAAGTCAATGGGCAGAGAGTGAAGCATTTTCTGAGCGAGAGTGCTCACATTCCATCCCACTCTCCACCCCACTCTGGTTAAGAAAAGTCGGAACCACTTGTAAATATTTTATTTCAGTTATTTGCTTTGTTTTTATTATTTTTGTTCTTTTAATTCTGCATGGTAGTTTGTTTTAATGTGTGTAGGAGAGATTGCCAAGTTTTGAAGAAAAAATCAAACATTTGCTTCGCAGTAACTTCCCACAAATCACTGCGCTTCCCACTGCCGGACTGATGCTGAGATGGGACGGTTTTGGGGGCACAAGAGCTGACACACATCACCTTTTCTTACACCATGTGTCTCCTTTTTCTACCCCTACACCTATTTCGCCATTTTTCAAGAAACAAACTATCATTACCTCTCTCTCTCTCTCTCTCTCTCTCTCTCTCCTAAGTAACCGTTCCCTCCAACATAATACCCAAAAAATACTTCCTTTACCCACAAAAGCCTAAAAACACCTTTTCCTCCAAATTATTCAAAAACAAACACTTCTTCTTTCCATCTTTTCTCTCACGAACCAGAACCAAGAAACCCTTCCAATGGCTAGAAGCAAAAGATTAAACCCTAACCCTAATCAACCCGCCCGTGCTGCGGTCCGCCGTCGCACCCTCGAAGACAACCCCCCGGAAAATGTCACCGGCGATCTGAATGAACCACCACCATTGTCTGGCGAACATCCAACGACGGCTGACGTAGCAGATGAAGGGTCATCCAAGCAAGAATGCTCAAAAGCTGCTTCTTCCTCAAAAACTTCGGATACCAGTCTGAAGCATTTTGGGGAGGAGGAATCACAAACTGAAGAGGATATTCAGAAGTTGGAGGAAAAACTTCTTGCACTTCGGAAAAAGAAGGAAGAGGTCGAGAGGAAAAAGAAAGAGCAGGAAGAAAGGTTGGCACAAGAGGAGGCAGAAAGAATAAGGAAAGAGGAGGAAGAGAGAATCCGAAAAGAAGAAGCCAAACGGTTGGCGAGAGAAGAAGAGGAAAGACAAAAGATTGAACAAGAGAAACTTCTTGAAGAAGAAAGGAAATGGGCAGAGGAAGAGAAGAAAAAGGCTGAAGAAGAAAGGATGAGAAAGGAAGAACAAGACCGAATCAGACAAGAGGAGGGAAATCAAAGAAAAGAGGCAGAAGATGCGACACTCATGCACAAGGAGCAGACTCAGACTGATGAAAACCCCCAAGTCGCAAACACTGTTGATTTGGAGGCACTTAAGAAGGATGCCCACAGTGAGGAAGACCCTATGAGAAGAGCATTACGGAAGAAAGGAATGGTCACCAGATCTGGGGTGACCATTTCGCAGAAAACACCGGCCAAGAAACCAAGGAAGCAACCATCTGGGAAAGGTAAGGGCCTTGAACCCTCTTTAAGTTCATCATCTGTTGATTATGATGCTGTGGATGAACAAATCCAATCTGAAAACTCACATCAGTCCACAGTGGGGACTGAGCATGCCCCCAGTGGGGTGCCCAGGCAGTTTACGACCCCAGAGGCCGCTGCCCACTATGACTGCATTTCCAAGCACAAGTTGAACTTAGAGAGGGGTTTTGACCCCGACTTTGTCGCAGCCAACCCATTTATTAAAGATAGGATTATACAGCATGATTGGGCGACATTGGCATCTGCCAAACGTTGGGCCAATGCTTCTTTGGTTAGAGAGTTCTATGCCGAAGCATCTCAGACGAAGGACCCATTTGTGAAAGTCTGGGGTCGAACCGTGCATTATACCGGCAGTTCTATTAATCAGGTCCTTGGAATAAGGACCCCAACTACATTCGCCTTTGCACAGTTCCTAAAAAAGATGAGCCCGGCAGATGAAGATGTTATTTTGAGGGTATTGGCAGCCGAAGGAAAGCCCTGGGATAGGGATGGCACTAGAAAGTGCCTACACGCTAGCTCCCTCACTACCGAGGCTGCTGTGTGGTTCCAGTTTTTACGTGCCTCCTTGTCCCCGACTACTCATGACACAACCCTATCGATGCAAAAGTGCGCTATGCTGTACTGCATCCTTACGGGTAAACCGATCAACCTGGGAATCGTAATGCACGGTGCCATCTACCAAGCTCGCACCCGGAAAAAGGTAATCCTCCCCCTTCCTCTTCTTATTACTTCATTACTAATAGAAGCTGGAGTACCATCTGCTCAGGAGGACAAGTGGATTGAGTCCATGAAAAACATTAGCATCGTGACCATCAAGAAGATGGGGAGAGCAATTGTTACTCCCCCCAATGAACCTGCTGATGAACATCCCACAGTGAGATCCACTGGTACCCCACTCCGACAGCCCACTTCAGGAAGCACAAGCAATCCCATGACTACCATTCTGGCCGCTTTGACAGCTCTCACCTATCGTTTCGATCTCATGGAAGCCCAGCAGAAGCATATCAACCGAGCCATCGAATCATTCTGGATGTATACAAGGGATAGGGATGTGGTTGTGAACAAAATGTTACAAGGTGGTGATCCCGAGTTGTACGCACAACTCCCTAATTTTCCAGAAGGAATCTGCCCTTCCAATGATAGTGAAGATGGTTTCCATGAAGACTCCGCCTTAAGCTCACCACAAGCAACTCTGACCCACTGAATGGTTTGTTGGGATTATGGTTCCCACCTTGTTGCTCTAAAAAACAATTTTAATTTTCTGTCTGGTTGCGTATTTTGCCTATGGCTAGGCACTTGACACTTTGCTACTCTATTTTATTTTTGTTAAATGATGCATGAAATCCTGCTGCTAAGCAGGTACTTTTAGGTACTAACTTACTTCTTGTTTGAATGTTTTTTGATCTCATTTCCATTTCAAGGTACAACTTTCGGCCTCCGACTTAAAAGGTCCCTTTTGTAAGTACGAATCTCAACTTGTCACCATGAAATGATAAAGGCCATTTTTGCATCCAAACACGACCTTTTTGTACCCCCCAACCACCTCTTTCGCCCCAATTTCCAAGTCACAGTGAGGACACTGTGCAATCTTAAGTTTGAGGTGGGGACTTCCAGTGTGACTTCCGTTCTTTCCACAGTGGGGACACTATGAAGTCATAAGTTTGAGGTGGGTAAGCCATACCCCCCTCCCAAAAAAAATAGAAAAACAGAAGAAAATCGGAGTGTCACTAACAAAATTGATGGTGTGCCTTTTCTGGACCATCAAAGTGCTCACTCCCAGAAAAAGATGGTGTGCCTATTCTGGACAATCAGAATACCCACTCTCACAAAAATATCCATACCCAAATAAAAAGCCTGAAGTGTACGAACTTACCCATGCAAAACACAAACCACTCACTTCTTGAAATAAAAATCTCAAAGCGAGATCTTCGGTCCTTGTTTGGAATTGCCTGCCGCAAAATCCTTGGGAAAATATTCAAAGCCACAAACCCTTCGAACCCAAGAAAGCCCTATTGATCAAATGTGAACAAGGGAAAGATTTCGTCGAGTACAAAAGTGAAGCTTTAATTTTGGAACCGAAAGAAGTATCTGTGGAGGGAGATCAGCATCCATTCAGAGTGAGAAGTCAGTAAGTCCCTGAAAGCTCTAGTGCATTATTCTTTTTATTTTCTTTATTTTTATTACTTGGGGACAAGTAATGGTTTAAGTTTGAGGTTGTGATAACTCTATTTTTAGATTTATTATTTCCTTTTATTTTTATTTTATTTTGTCAAATTTTAGCCATTTCACTTCTCAAAACCCCCATTCTTGATAATATTCAGAAAAATGAGCAAAAAGAGTGAACCATAGTCTTAATAAATTATTTGGTGGAGTTTTGTTGCTTTTTCACGAAATATTCGCAGTGACTTGCGCATCCCACTCCAGACCCCACTATCGAACAGAGAAGAAGACAAAAGATAATCAACTCTTAGTTGGGAAGTAAAGTTTGGGGAATGGAAGGTTCAGTTGGCAGAAGGCATGGGATTGAGGATTACAAGATGTTCCTAAAAGCATGGCAAGATGAATAAAATAACAACACCCATGGTACTTTAAAGTTGACTTATTGAAAAGGTGAAGGGTCCTATGGGTAAAACAACTACAAATGGCAGATTGAAGAATTGTTCAAGGAGCTGAATTATATGTTTTGATTCTTCAGTCCTTATTCCCTAGACAACCCATTTTTGTTTAAAACCCAAACCTTTCCTTTAGTATAAATAGGGGTGTTGGGTTCCATTTAATTCATCCAAGAAATCTCCAACTACCACATCAAGTGTAGTGTAGTTATAGTTATTAGCTCTCATTTACTGCAGTAGTTCTCTTTAAATTTCTGTATTTTCGATTCCTAGTGTAATTGTAGTTTCCAATCGTTAGTGGCAGTGATGTACCCTCGTTCCCCACTGCGGTTTTAATACAAGTCACTTTCAGTTTATTTATGTTCATCTCTTCATCTTTTGTTTTCTTTACTTCAGTAATTATGGGCTAAGCATCCTTTGGGATGTAGGAAAGAGAAGTACCTGGATTTTAGAGAAAATGCTTGAGTAATCTTTATACATGGAATATTTATTGTTTTGGTCATTCACTCTTGATTATTGCCCAATGATACGAACAAGCCGATCACTTGTAAGGATCTAAAGTCTAGTTCTTAACTCAGAAATGAGTATAACGCAGTGACACGAGCTTGGATGATGCTAGGGGATTCGAAAGAATTCTTATGACACTTGCAAAAGTGAGGTCGGCACAGTGAGCTAATCTCAACCCACTGGAGTAGTAGGCAAGCTAGTTGGTGTATTTAAAAACACTTAGAGTATTTGTCTCTACACATTCCATCGAGACCTGAAAAGGTCCATTTTGAGATTACCATTGACAAAACGATAAATACTAAGAGTATGAGATTTTTACCTAAAGGTGTGAGTATTTTGTAACCGGGCTTTTCTAGCGAAAATGCCCACCTCAAGTACAAGGATCATTTTTTAGGATCAGGTATTTATTATAAAATATAGGGAAAATCTAACCTACATTCCTTCTTTTAATCTTAAGTACAATCGTTAAAATAGCGTTTCACCAAACCAAACCAAAATATTGCTTCTTCTGTAATTGAAACTTGTAAAAGGAAGCTCATGAGAACCGTATTGTCTTGATTGCCCAGTCCCTGTGGATTCGATTATGGTATTTTACCAACTATTACTTGCTGTGACGATCATAGTGGACAGTGTACAGTTGCACTTCCCACTGTGGACAGTTTGCAACTCACTGCGATCATAGGAATATCCACAACAGATGTAACCAAGTCGATCTGTTTATTCAAAACTTTCTCGACATGATCTTTAAAAGTTGAGCGAGATCACTAAATGGCTATTCGTATCTCCAACCACTCAGAGAAACCGTACTTGCTGATCGATGAAGCGTAGATGGTTTCCTTACTACCATTTTCTCTGAATATGTCGACAACAACAACTGGAACGTTTATGGATATCCTTCCTCTGTTGTTGACTTTGTTGATTCTGGAGACCCGATATCGATAGCTTAATCTTTTTTTGCACCATACCAGGGTTGAGTCAGATACCTTGGTCTTCTTTTCGACGATCTTTGTGGCGTCCTTCCACAATTGACGTTGAACTGAGATGGGAGTCTTTTTCAGTTCAGGGTCTTTCACCGATTGTTGAACGAGCTCAATAGCATAAGATTTATCTCTTTCTTCAGCTCTTCTTCGATCGGCGAGTTGTTTTCAGCTTTGAAGTGTGCAGCGACTTCCTTTCTTGTTATTTTGAATCGAGGGCCACGGATGATTCGCTGATCTTCAAGCTGTTTGATCATTGCTTCTCTCCTTTTCAATTCTTCTTCACATAGCTTATGAGGAGCCAAGGAAGGTCTTTTATTATGAGAGAGCTGTTCTTCTTCAGGTTCATCAGTCTCAGCGAAGTCTAAGACTGGGATTATTTCTTCAGCGCTTGGGGATGGATTTATTGTTGATATAGCTGGAGGAACTTCAGCTGGATCCTCAAGCAGGGGAGAGGACTAGCTGAAACATAGTGATCGTTTAAGTAAGATCATTTGGGAGAAGAGATAGAGAAAGAATGAGGTTTAAGTGTATAAAGGTTTTATGGAGAGGAGAATTGAGGTTGAGAAGGGATAGAGGAGGGATTCAGTGTAAGGGAAGAAAAGATATTGTACCTGACAAACTAGCTTTCTTTGAAAGATAGTCAGATTGCCTTCTTCAACGATGCCTTTGTTTTTGCCTTTATCAGCTTCAGTCGCTGCAGGGTTTTTCGCGGTCCCCTCCCCTGATGATTCTTTTATCACAACCCCTTTTTGAGCAGGGGCCCTTCTAGGTTGGAAGAAGAAGTCGCAACCATCATCATCATCATCATTTTTAGGTGATGCTGATGGTTCGTCGTCAGCAAGATTGAGATCTTCTTCGTCTTCTGCTTCTTCTTCGCCTCGTCCTCAGAAGGAACAAGAACTGCAGTATCTTCCAGTTCTTTTTCGAGTTGCTCCCCCTCAGATTCAGCGTCGTGTAGGGAGAACTCGGTTCCCTCAGGGTTTTCAACTCCCTGAGGTTTTTCAGCAGCACCAGAAATAATACCCTCCCCCTTAGAGTTATGAGGAAGGTCTTCTTGATTCTTCTTTCCCCCCTCTTCCACATGACTGACGAGGGAGGATATAGTAGCAACAGCAGCAACATCAGCATGCTTTGGGTCACTGTCTTCAAGGCCAGTGATCCCAATGCAAGTTTCAACCCTTGTTATTCTGTCTTCTAGGCCAGAAATAGCAGGGCTGATCTTTTGAAGAGTTTCCCGATCAACCTGAGTAAAGTGCGATGGAGGACATGTTGGAGCGTCCAGGCGATCGAGGATTTGCTGCAGAAGCTTTGTCGCAGTGCTCACCTCTGATTTTAATGTAGAAACCTCTCTCTGAAGATTTCCAACCACTGTCGACAACGATGTGACTTTGTTCGACAGGGTGGTGAAGTTGTTGGAGAGGGTGCTGTTGGTAGAGTTCAGGGTGTTGATGGAGGTGGATTTATCAGCGAGAGTCTCAGCAACTTTGGAGAGACTACCTTCCATCTTTTCCAAGATCAGCACTAGATGCTTTGCCTTTCACCTCGTCGGTGAGTGTCTTGAGAGCCTCTTCAGCGTTTGTAACCACTGAAGAGTTGGTGGAGAGAGTTGTGGTGAGAGATTCCACCTTGGTAGACAAATCCTTGAGCGAAGTGTTGATGTCGCCCAAATTAGGACCTATAGAAGATAAAAACTTATGAACAAAGGAAAGCTCAGAAGTTGGGGATTTTGAGAGAGGAGTGTTTAAGGTTTTGGGATGGTTGACGAAGTCATCGAAGCTCCGATAACCTGAATATTTTTCTATGTCATCTTCTAGAGAGCCTTGACGCATAGAGGTGCCTGCAGGTCCTGTGTTTTGATCCATCATCCGCTGTAGATCTTCAGCGGATGTGTCACGCATATGAATGACATTCGTAGCAGAGAAGGGAGGAAATAGAGGTGGAGTGACCAAAGAAATAGTGGGAGGAATGAAGGTTGAGAAGAGGGATTGGGTGCCAGATTCAACATTGGAATCGCCGAGGAATACTTCCGCAGTACTTGGAGGTACTGAGGGAGGGAGGTTCTGTTCCAAGACAACCTCAGCGTTTAGAGACGCTGAAGCGGGTATTGAAGGGGTTTGTTCAATAGCTGTGGCAGAGCGTACCATGGAACTATCCAGTGTCTTCTGTGGAGAGAGAGACGTGGAGTCTTCAGCCTGGGTAGGCTTAGGGGGTTGCTTCTTGGAGGACTTCTTGGGCTTAGGAGTGCCAAGTGGGGTGTCAGAAGGTTTCCTTTTTCTAGAAGGAGTGGATGTTGCAGCCGGGGTATCAGCGGTTGGGATTACCGCTGCCAATGTGGTAGCCGCAGAAGTAGAATAAGAGTTAGGTCGAAGAAGAGGTAAGAGGGTAGAGAGACGTACCTAGTTTGGAAGTGGCTTGAAGTCGAGAACCTTAGGGCCAACCTGTGATAACTTCAGGTCGCCCACCTTTGGGTATTTATCCCCGAGCCCTTGTCGGAAGAGAGCGCTGACAAACCGGGGATATGGAACATTTGTTGGTCTCTTCAGTTCTTCGACTCTTAGCATCATATCGTCGAAAATGATTTTTGCCCAATCGATGTGAAGGCCCTTCAGTAGTGCGTACCCCATAGCCTGTTGGGGTTTGGAGGCTTGGTCAGTTGAACCAACCTTAGCTGTCATGCAGCTGATCAGATGAGCTAAGATGAAGTTCATCTCACTGGCATTTTATATTTTTTGATGGAGGTCAGCTTCTTCTCAGGGAGTGTGTCTCTCCCTGTTTCCCAAACATAATGCATTGCATCAAAGAATGCAACGAGGGCTTCTCTATCAGCTGGGTTCTTGGGGTCAGGTAGAGGAACAAAACCTTTTTCCTTTGTACTACCTGGGAGGTTGAGGGCATCCCTGATAGAGCCGGGAGTAATCTTGGCAGAACCATGTCCGGTGTCGAAGAGGATGACATCGATCTTTTTCTTAGGGTCTTTAGTGGAGGTGATCTGAGCTCTTCTGGCAGTATACCAGAACTGAGCGAGAAGGTTCTTGTGAGCAGGGGGTGTCACGGTCAGAGCTGTCGACAGAGGACAGGTCTGGAGGAAATTGACAGTGTCGTTCAGGTGAGTGATCTTCTTCTTCGGAGGAAATTTGAAGAGGGCATAAGGATTGTTTCCTTGAAAGGTCACTTTCTCGATTTCGAAGTTGACCTGAGGGGCTTTGACGAGTTTAGTACTTTCAGAAGTAGTAGGAGACTGAGTAGTTGTGTAAGTGGTTGCCATTTCTGTTCACAACATATAAACATGAAGAAGATAAAGAATAATGTCTTAATGTGGAAAGATGTTCCAAAATAAGATGTTTTAGGGTTTTACAATTTCCATTTGGAGAAAGAAATGGAAATTAGGGTTTTTCTAGTTTTGAAAAGAAGTACAAAACATAGTGAATGTTCTTGTTTTCCAGTTTCCTTTTAAAGAAGGGATTCTGGAAAAACATATGAGAAAGTCAAGTTTAAGATTTTTATTTTAAACTCGAAGAACAATCTGAGAAACAGATTGCATTCATAAAATCACGAAGAAAATGATTTCATTTTAAGAAAGTTCTTTTGTTTGATCTGTTAGAACCAAGAATAAGATCACAAACAAGTTTGTGTAACGGAAAATATCAGAAATATTAACCTTTAGCGTTGAAGAAGATGAAGATGAACAGTTTCTGGAGAAAATAAGTTCAAATGCAATAGTGTTCTTGCTCAAGAGAGATGATGTTCGCGTAAAAGGTAAAAATATAAACGCAAAGGGTTTATATAGTGAGAGTACAGAGAGAAAAACTATGAGCGGGAAAGTTTTTCATGATGACACGGACACGTCCCTTGAATTTGATTGGACAAGGTAAACGAAACGGGCGAACGTGTCAGAGAAAAGGCGTGCCATGGTCTATCTGTTGTGATGACGTCACAAACGTCCTTTCACATTTTAGGATGTCTCTGAGGGTTTTTAGGAAAACTCAGGGACATTTTGAAAACATGAAGCACTGATTAGAAATATCAGTGTTAGTTTTAGAATTTCAAAAGAACCACTGAAAGGAAGAGATATTCAGCGATGCAATTTGTTTTGAAATCTTGCATTCATAGGCGAACGTCCTCGAGTAAGAGAGAACATACCTTGATATTAGCGAATCAATTTTGTTCAGAGAGTAGGTGATTAATAGGGTTATACAAATTCATTGTATCACTGATCAAATGTGAACCGCTGAAGATGTTACTCTTCTAAGTTCAGCATTCCAAGTTCGCTGATGAGAAAGTTGAATCTTGTCTCATCAAGAGGTTTGGTGAACAGATCAGCTAACTGAAAATCAGTTGGGATAAAATGAAATTCTATATCTCCATTCATCACATGATCTCTGATAAAATGATACCTGATCTCGATGTGTTTGGTCTTTGAGTGTAGCATTGGATTGTTGGCTATAGCGATGGCCCTAGTGCTGTCGCAATAGATTGGAATTTTTGAGAGCTGAAGATCATAGTCCAATAGTTGATTTATCATCCACAAGACCTGAAAACAACAGCTTCCAATGGCTACGTACTCAGCTTCAGCGGTTGAGGTGGACACTGAGTTTTGCTTTTTACTTGTCCAACTCACCAGCTTTCCACCCAGGAGCTGACAGCCTCCTGTGGTGCTTTTCCTATCCAATTTGCATCCTGCAAAATCACTATATGAATAGGTGATTAGATCAAACCATGAGTCTTTGGGATACCAAAGACCTAGGTTAGGAGTACCCTTAAGGTATCGAAAAATTCGCTTTACAGCGATCAAATGTGATTCCTTGGGTTCAACTTGATATCGTGCACACAAACAGGCTGCGTATATAATATCAGGTCGGCTAGCTGTAAGATACAAAAGAGAGTCGATCATCCTACGGTACGCTGTGACATTAACAGGTTTTCCAGAAGGATCCTTGTTTAGTGTCAGCGGCGGTGCCATAGGGGTTTTTATAGATGAGCTCTGAGTTAAATCAAACTTTTTCAGCATATCTTTAACATATTTTCCTTGGTGAATGAAAGTTCATTTTTCACTCTGCTTGATTTGAAGACCAAGGAAAGGAAATAGGTTAGCTCACCCATCATACTCATTTTATATTCAGCTTTCATTCTATCAGTGAAATGAGTACATAGGTCAGGGTTAGTGGAACCAAATATAATATCATCGACATATATTTGAACAAGAATAATATGACCTTTTACTTTCCTGAAAAATAGAGTTTTATCGATTTTACCTCGATCAAATTTTTCAATATGGAGATAAGTAGAGAGAGTGTCATACCATGCACGAGGAGCTTGCTTTAAGCCATAAAGTGCCTTATCCAGTTTATAAACATAACCTGGATGCTTAGGATCTGAGAATCCTGGAGGTTGTTCCACGTAGACTTCTTCATTCAGTTTTCCATTGAGGAACGCTGATTTAACATCCATCTGATAAACCTTGAAGTCTTTGTGTACAGTGTAAGCTAAGAATAGAGGAATGGCTTCGAGTCTTGCCACTGGGGAAAATGTTTCGTCGTAATTTATACCGTCCTATTGTCTGTATCACTGAGCAACAAGACGAGCCTTGTTGCGGGTTACAGTTCCATGTTCATCCAACTTGTTTCGATAGACCCATTTAGTGCCTATCACTGACTTGTCAGATGGTCTGGGAACGAGCTTCCAAACTTTGTTTCTTTCGAATTTTGTCAGCTCTTCTTGCATAGCGCTGACCCAGTTTGGATCTCTGAGGGCATCATCTGTTTTCTTTGGTTCAATCAGAGAAATAAAGTTAACAAATAAACAAATGTTACCTGCACTTCATCGAGTCTGAACACCAGCGTTTGAATCACCAAGAATTTGATCAATAGGGTGATTTATTGTCCATCGCTAAGCCAGAGCATAAGTTGCTGACTCAATCTGAACTTCTGGAGGAGCTGAAGATGAGGCTTCAGCAACTTCTGGTATATCAACCAAGAGAGTAAGAGGTTCAGATGTCATTTCATTCACTGATTGCTGAGAAGTAGATGGCATTTCTGAGATAGAAGGTTCAGAAGTAGGCATAGTGTTGAGAGGAACAACTGAGACCCATGAGGGTTCACCTTCACTTGTCTGCATGCTTGGGATGATAGTAGGATCATCATCTTCAGCAGTATGAGTATGAGTTGGAGGGATAGGAGCATCTTATGAATCACCAAGATGAGAAAACATCCATTGATTCAGTTCTTCAGTATCAGCAGAAGGTCTAGAGTTCGCTGAACGGGATTCGTCAAAAGTGACGTGGATTGTTTCTTCTACAGTTTGTCTTCTTCGATTGAAGACTCTGAAGGCTTTGGAGACTGAAGAATATCCAAGAAAGATTCCATCATCAGCCTTAGGATCAAATTTTCCAAGGCCATCTCTGTTGTTCAGTATGAAACACTGACAACCAAAGATGTGAAGAAAGCTAATTGAAGGCTTTCTCCCATGGAAAAGTTCATAGGTTGTCTTTTTGAATCTTTTGACAATCAGCGACCTGTTTCGAGTAAAACAAGCAGTGTTGATAGCTTCTGCCCAAAACCGAGTAGGTAGATGAGAATCACTGAGCATTGAACGTGCAGCTTCGATGATAGTTCGATTTCTTCTTTCAGCGACTCCATTTTGTTGAGGTGTTCTCACTGAGGAAAGGTTGTGAGAAATACCCTTGCTTTCAAAGAAGGAATCAATAGAATTGTTTTTGAATTCAGTCCCATGATCACTCCTTATTGAGCGAACGGTCATGTTGTTCAGGACTTCCATTTTCCTAACAAAAGTGATGCGTTCTTCAGGGGTGTCACTCTTAGAACGGAGAAACATTACCCAGGTATAGCGAGAGAATTCATCAACTATGACCAATGTATATTTCTTTCCAGCGATGGATTGTTTTTTAACAGGGCCAAACAAATCCATATGGAGAAGTTGTAGAGGAGATGACACTGAGGAAACTTGTTTAGATTTGAAGCTTGCCTTGGTTTGTTTCCCTTTCTCACACGCTGAACATAAGGATTCCTTAGCGTATGAGTGTTGAGGTAGACCAGTGACCAACTCTTTAGAGGAAAGAGTATTCATTACCTTGAAGTTTAGATGAGAGAGCCTGTTATGCCATAGCCAGTTGACATCAGATGAGGCTTTTGAGAAGAAACAGGAGTTCTCAGTGGTTGTAGAGTCCATGTTTATAACATAAACATTTTCCATGCGGTATCCGCTTAGAGCTATCTTCTCCTTTTTGTCAGTGACAAAGCAGGATTCCTTAGTGAAAATCACTTTGTTATCCTTGTCACATAAATGACTGATGCTAAGAAGATTGTGCTTAAGTCCTTCAACATATGCGACTCTTTTGAAGGTTGTTGTACCATTAGAGAGTACACCAAACCCTTGGGTATAGCCTTCTCGTTTCCATCGAAGGTCACTGAGGGACCCTTCTCTTCCTTGTATTCAGTGAGCAGGTTTTTCTTTCCAGTCATGTGTCTAGAGCATCCGCTATCAAGATACCAGATACCCATCTTAAGATTTCTTACCAATTATATCCACTCTGATTCTAGGAGTAGATCGCTGAACGAATCCAAGGATCTTGTTCTTAGAAGTAGAGGGATAAGTCACTAAAGCTTTAGAAGCATTCAGCTTAGGTACAAATGTACCCTTTTGAGGTTTTTGGTTAAAAACTTTTTCTTTACCTTTACCTTTAGAGTTTAAGGTAGGTTTTTCCTCAGGGATGGGAGTTTTAGAAGAGGAACACTGAGATGAGGAGGTTTCAGGGACTGAGGATACGAACATTCCAAATTTGAGCATGGAACGATCAGTGGTTGGTTCTAGAGTATCAGCTTTAAAACCAAGTCCACTCTTATCACCTAGTGGAATCTGAGACCTAATAATCTCAGCGATCGTTGTTGAGGATTTACACCATCTATCAACAGTAGACCTTTCAGCTTTTAATGCAGCGATAGCTTCTTCACGCTCGATTTTGACTATCTGATTTATATGGACCTGATCTTTTAAATCTTCTTCAATTTTAGAAAGCTTTTCTATTTGAAGGTGACAGTTTCTAAGCTGTTCAACTAGATCAATATTTTGATTTTCAACTATGGTCTTCCCATTCATGGCATCATATAAATTTATAGTCAGAAGGTCGATTTTCCGAAGACTATCAGCTTCTTTAATCTCTGAAATATTAGTAAAGAAAGAAGTTGATACCTTAGAGGTTGAAGTTGAAGTAGAGGGAATTTCAGAATTTTCTTCCTCGTCTTCTATTTTTGCCATGAGGCAGAGATTGGGCTCATCATCATCTTCAGAGTCAGATGATTCTTCAGTGTCAGAGGCAGCCCAGTCGAAGTCAGCGACCAAGCCTTTGCCTTTCTTCTTAAAGCTTTTCAGCTTTGAATATTTTTCTTTCAGCTTCTTGTATTTGTCATCTCTAGCCCCGGGGTTAGAGGATTTCTTGTAGGAAGAAGATGAGGGTTTGAAGACTTTCTTAGACCTGCATTCACTAGGAAAGTGTCCTACTTTTTCACAGTTAAAGCAGGTAGCAGTTGCCTTATCAACAGGGGTTGATGATTTTGGCTTGTCAGTGAGTGCAAGAGGTTTATTTCTTCTGAAGTTACTCTTTCTGGTGAATCTCCTGAATGTATTAGTCAGGAGTGCCAGAGATTCATCAAGATCTGAAGGATCAGCATTTGATGAGCTTTCAGAGTTAGTTTCCAACTCAGTGATAGTGATAGTTGATCGCTGAGTGGTAGGTGACTCTGAGAGTAAAGCAACAGGTGTGCTTTTGGAATCTTTTACAAGATTCTTCTTAAGATGACACGACTACTCATGATTGAGCATAGTGCCAAATAAGGTAGAGAGGGTCATAGATTTTAGATCCTTTGATAGCTTGAGACACGTTGAATAACTGTCCCAGCTTTCAGGTAGACATTCTAGAAACTTTGTCAGGATCTCAAAGTTAGAATATTCCTTACCAACGGTTTTTAGGTCAATAATTAAACAGTTAAACCGCTGATGTACTTCAGAGAGAGATTCATTCTTACCACAAATGAATCTTTTGTTCTGTCTTACCAGGTTGATCTTTCTTGAGTCTTGGACTTCAGATGTACCTTCGTATTGAACACAGATTGTGTCCCACATGGATTTGGAGGTTTTCAGGTTCATGACGGAATGGTAGACTTCGTCAGTAAGAGCCATAGAGATGATAGATCTGGCTTTAGTGTCGATAGCCACCTTCTTCTTGTCTTCATCAGTCCAAGTGTGAACTTCCCTGGGAATGATTCTTTCAGGAATGGCAGCTCTAGTAGCAGTGCCTGGAACTTCAGGGTCAATTCTAACATGGATATATGGACCATTCTCGATGTAATAAAGCATAGTAGGGTATACACCTTCCAAGAAGAGCATCATCCTATTTTTCCATGGATTAAAGTTATCTCTTGAAAATCTAGGGGGCTTTGCAAGAGAACCATTGTCGATATAGTTTGTGTTTGTGGTGTTAGCCATTCTAGAAAATAGCAAGGAAGAGAAAAGAATAGTATAAGCAATATCTTGTTTATAGGATTAAACAATCTGCTCTGATACCATTTGTTGGTACTGAAAGGGTTACACAAGTTTGTAGAAGGGGGGGGGGGGGTTGAATACAAACACACGATTTTTACTTTTCTAAATTGTTTATTGATATGTATCAAACAATTTACAACTTGTTGCGGAACAAGATTAAGGAATAAACCTAATCTAAACAAGTTAAGAGAATCACTAAGATTTCTTGCACTACAAATAAGTAAGAGGGAAAATAAGAATATTAAAGAGAAATATTCTAACACACAGAATAGTAAGAAGAAGGAAATGGCCGAGCTCTTCATTTCTGAAGTAGGGTTTTCTTTATATAATGCATGCATTTAATGCATGTCAGTATAACTTTACATGTGGCAGCAGCTGATTGGTTGCATGGTTTGACTTCAGTAGATAACCTAGTAGCCGCATGATAAACAGTGTAGAATCAGAGTTGGTTGTACGATTATGGACAAAAGGGGTGTCCATTCTGACATTTCATACGGAGGCGTGCAAGGAGGAAAGACAAAAGTTACTTGTAGAGGAAGACTTCATGATCAGCGTTCACTGAATAGATCTTTATCAGCGAGTGATAAAGTTCAGCGTTCGCTGAAGTCTTCTACTTGAAACTTCACGTTGAGTGGACAGGTCTGGGCTTCGCTGATATCCACATCAGTTCATTAGTAGACTTGTCGCTGGTTCTTTGGATTGATCTTCGACTTCAGCGTAGAACATAGTTGACGTGAAACTTGTCTTCAGGGATCATAAGTAAACAACTAAAACTATCAGCGATCATCGATAAGACTGAACAGGCTCAGGGCTTGCTGATGAACAGTGTTCGCTGAATGTGTAATTTAAAGAGCATGAGTTTCCTATCAGCGGTACTGTAGATACATGGTACTTATCATCGATAGTGAAACTCTAATACATATTGTCTACTTACAATTTTCACTAAGTGTTTCTCAGAGAGTCATTATCAAATCATTGAGGGTTTGGATCATCAAAACTACTTAAAGTAATTCTCTCTCTAAACTAAGTTTGCTTTGAATTGAATGCTTGATAGATGATCCAAACGTAAATGCCAAGACTCTGTATATAATAGAGCAATAGAGGCAAAAGATATGTAGAGGCAAAACTGGAAATTGAATAAAACATTTCCTCTATTGAACAAAGTGATAACTTTCAAAAATGGCAAGTCAAATCCTTTATCCACGGGGTTGATGCTCTTTCGACCTTCGGTTTATATCAACCGATTTCTTTGCCTTTATTCAAAAGTTTTCCTTGCTTTTTGAACCACCATGCTTCAATATTCTATTAAAAATGTCATGCTTTTGGAAACACCATGCCTTTAGCCTTTTGTCTAGAGCCATCATCACAATAAAGTTTTTAAATCTCGTACTCCATATTTTCAGCTACTTTTCTGCCTTCAAGAGAATTGACTTCTTCAATGCTACGGGTGAGCACTCTCGATCCCAATGCGGGTAATTTCTTGAAACTGCGGCGTAAGGCACACCAAATGGTTACAAAATTCTATAGTTAACTCTTTCTGCTCAGAAGTGAATATTAGACCAAAAATGGTTTTAAGAAGAAAAATGGTTGAAATTGACAAATAATGTTAAAATAAAAGGCATGTAATAACTCTAAAAATTAGAGTTATCAGTAGCCTTAGTCGACACTCACATAACCCAAGAAAAGACCATTGGTCACTGTAAGAGTGCTTAAATGCTTGAAATACACAATTTTGAGTTACACTATACCAAATACCTTCCCATTCTAGAAGGGTATTGTGATGCAATTTGGATTTCCAACCATTCTGAAAGTAAGTCCATAAGTGGATATGTGTTCACACATGGTGGTGCAACGATATCTTGGAAATCAGAATACAAGATCAACCATGGAAGCATAAGTTGTTGCTTTAGACAAAGCCATCGAAGAATCCAAATGGCTAAAAAGCTTCCTAAAAGGTATTATATTGTGGCCTAAACCGGTGACTGCCATTGGTATCAATTGTGATAGTATGGATGCTCTTACAAGAGCAAAGAATCAAATCTACAATGGCAAATCCTGACACATACGAAGACGCCACAATACTATAAAGGGTTTGCTGAAAATTGGAAAAAAATTCATTGACTACGTAAAGTCAAAGGAGAATATTGTCGATACTTTGACAAAGGGTCTAAGTAGAGAGCAAGTATCCTATACATAGAGGGGAATAGGCTTAAAGACAACTCAATGAGTTTCCTCGGCGACAACCTAACCTAGCGAAATTAGAGATCCCATGGTCTAGGTTCAATAGAAAAACTAGTCGGGGATAACTCAAGCAACAACTATACTCATATATGCCTATTCCTATGTTGTTTTTCATGTGTCCTTTTCGTTGTGTTATAGTAGAATACTAAGGATTATTCTTGATCGACATTACCTATGTGAGCCCGATGTGGGTCACATCTTTGAGGACATCTTCTAAAACTCTCATGAAGAAAGAATCGGTTCATGCCAAAATGAACCCAACAATAATACTTAAATTATGTGTATATATATGTGATCTATGTGATACCCATTGCCTCGATTTACTACAAAAAGTGGTTGATTCAGTACTTCAGTTCACTACCCACGAAGTAGATCCGAGAGGTATTCACTAGGAAATGTTCAAGTCCAAAAGACACCTATTCCGATGCATATCATAAGTAGTTTGGTGATAGAAAGATAAGTTTCATAATATTTCTTATTTTCTATTCAAATTGTGGGGTGTTATTGGGGTTTGAATAGAAAATGTGGGGCATTGTTGGAACTTTATTAAGAAATAGGAAACCTTATCCCACATAGGAGCCAAGAGGAAAATGAACTCACATAAGAGTTTGCATTAATGTATCATTTAAGAGTTTGGGTCTTGGTGTGTGGGTTTCATGTTGACTCACTGAAACTAAAGTTGCACAAAAACTCATGTTAGACACTAGAAGTTATATGTTGTGCCTTTGGGAAACAGAGACTACCGCGGGTTACCATGTGTCTCTCGTTTTTCCTTCAATATTCTGGGTTTCTCTATATTTTCCACCATGAAATATTCTTTAATTCGCTAGATTCAAGTTAGAAACTTGAATTCATTTGTGTATCCTCGGGATAAACGTTGATAGCAAAATAATCACATGTAAATTGTGTCACAATAATGGTGCAAGTATACACCACATATTACCAGGGTCGTCCCTCGGAGAGGGCGGGTTGGGCGCATGCCCGGGCCCAAAGAAAATAGGGGCGCAAATTTTTTAAATATATATACTATATAATAGCAGTTAAAAAATTGTAAATAAAAAAGACAAAAACAAATTAGTATATAATATAACCAAAAAAGAATTTATCATAATATTAAGAGCCCAAACATGTGATTACTCACATTGAACAATAAAATTTGTAAAAAGTTAATTGGTTTTTCATTTTATAGTATTTTGTTTTTTGAAAGGCAGCTGAATTTTATTAAGAGAAATTAAGTACAAAAAGAGAACGTCCTACTAACTGCGTTGCATTAAGTAGGAACGGGAACAGAAACAAACAGTAAACACGAGCTAAAGATCAACACTAATGCAAAGCCCCGACTGAGAGGGCCGAACCCAAGGGGCGCCTCAACCGATGAGAGAGAGGCAGGATGGATTCTCGATCCACAACTCCCACGGGATGTTACCTTTCTTGATTCGTCTCGACACCCAATCGAAAATTCTGATTTGTATCTCGGCAAATAGCATCTCGGCCGAGTCGACTTTCTTCTTGAATATTATGTTGTTACGGCGACTCCAAAGCAAGTAGCAGGTTGCACAGATAGAGGCTTGCAAGATCTGGTTTAGCCAAGGAGAGAAGGCAGGGCCTCCATGAAATTTTAGGATCTCGATCGTGGGTCGGTCAAAATCAGCATCAATGTTCCACCAATTTCGAAATAAGATACCTTTCTAGCAATCGAACAATTCACGAAGCAATGATCTATCGTCTCGGAGTCTTCATTACATCTCGGGCAAAGGATTGTGTCCAAGTCGATTCCCCGATTATCAAGTGCAACTCTAACCGGGAGTCGACCGTGGATAACCCGCCATATAAAAACGTTAATCTTCCTTGGAATACACTTGTTCCAACTAGTACTTGGCTTAGGCTCGCCGGTTATGTGACGCTTATCTTCAAGCAAAGTCTTCAATTTTTTACAATGAACTTCCCATCTTCATCAAGGTACCATCACCAAGCATCCGTGCGATTTACAAACATCTGCGAATTTTGCAACAAAACAGATAGATTTTGTAAATCATTCAAGGCGCGACCCCTTGGGGCCGTAACCCAATCCCACTGCTCGAGAACCCAACACCCTCTATCTTTCACCTTAACCTCTTTATATTTTTCCAAGCTAAAAAGTCTTGGGAAAAGATCACACAAACGATAACTTCCCATCCAGTTGTCTAGCCAAAATAAAGTGGATGACCCGTCCCCTACTTTTTTGACAAATGAATTGGTAAATTCCACTCCGTAAGAGTCTAGAGTCGGACCCAAGGATATGATGTTTCCCCACACACTTCCCCGACCCCTAGTGAGGGCTATCCTCTCCGAACCAAGCCCCCCATCACGACCGTAGATGCTGCGAATGAGATTGGTCCATATAGAATTTTGATCGGAATTAAATCGCCACCACCACTTTCCTAGAAGGGCACAATTCATAGCCTTATTACTTCCTATGTTTAAACCCCCCAACTCAAGAGAAGAGAGGGTCGTGGACCATTTAATCCACGCCATCTTACATTATTTTTTTATAGTATTTCAAAACTATTTTTTTCTTTTTCATACATTATTGACTTCTTATTATCTAATATTGAGTGCATGAACCTTATGTACTCCATTATCTCTAAAACAAGAGTAAGATCTCAAGCTATAACCAACATGAACTTTTGATTATAAGATTGATGGTTATTAAAAAGTTTGTTTCAACTCTAAAAGTTTAAACTGGTGATGAAAATCATTAACATCAGGTAACATGTGGAAACTAAACTAATTTATGTTGATTTTTTTAAACTGTTACTCCAAATGGTCAACATAGTGACCTCAAATGATTTCAATCTATATATTAAAGGTATATCATAAGATGCATTTGATGGTGGAACGGATTGACGATGTTATGTAAAAATGATATGGTAGATAATATTAATTTAGAAATAATTATTGATTGGTCTTGCGCTCGGAATACCGGGAAATTGGTTTTATATAAATTAGTATTTATTTAATTTAATGTTATTTTAATGATATAAACAATATATAGAAAATAATTTCGTAGTTATCTGGGGCCCATTTTTATATCTCGCCCAGAGCCTATAAAATGTCAGGAACAGGTCTGCGTATTATGTTCGCGTTACAAGTAATATAATGGTAAGGGTCAAATATCGTATCCACGGGGATTGGGCTACTAAGAATCCGAGATTTCTACGAACTTCCCGTGCAAAGTTAAGAATTTTAGTAATTTGGTTGGTTTTAAGCGAGATGTTAAACTTTAAATTAACAAGATAATAAAAGGTGGATACAGGTGTAAATTTTCACCGAGAGTATTTTAATAACTAAAATGGTTAACAAAACCGGTCACAATGTTATCCCATATGATTTTCTCCTCCGAAGATACGTCGTATAGGTTGTAATAACGGTTTTATTATAAAGCCTCGACAAATACCAACTTTCGGTTTACCTATCTCATCTCAGTAAGTAGATCTCGAAGAGCTTAGCCCCGTCGGATGTGGAGAGATGCGTATATCTCTATGTCACACCTACTTGACCGACATCTAGACCTTAGTTCGATTATGCAACAACCAATATCTCTATGTGATTATTGAAGATTTTTTCAAACCTCCTTGCAGCATTCAAGCAGTATTTCAGATCCGCCCCTCTCGAGGTCAAAGATGTAATATTAACACGCATACGTGATCAGCTTGTCCGCGTTGAGTTATGCTTCGACTTGAATGACTAAACCAAAAAGCTAGAAAATGAGGTAACACCCAAGTGTTACATTTTAACCTGGGTTTGGCTTACACTCACACCCAAAGGGGGGTGATAGCAAAAAATCGTATAGGTCCACGAAGTGGCCACAATGTTACCACAGCGGTGGTGCAAGTGCACACCGAGCACTATGATCACTATAAAGTAATAAAGTGGTAAAAATACCGAGATCGTATCCAGGGATTGTAACACCCTCAAAATTGGAAAGAGCAACTAAATAAAAGTTTTAATAAAATAACCAATTAAGGATATAATTCCTTCTACAAACCATCCTTGGAATTACCTCAATATTAAAACATAATAACTTCAACAATTAAAATCTAAGTCGTACGCCAAAGCTACTAAAGGTCGAGTGTTACTCAACCTAATATCAAGTTGCTATTCCCCAAAGGCGGAAGACTTAACCAGACCACTTACTTCTTTAGCACACAACTAGCTCTCCACTCTTCACAGTGTCACTATAACTATATCCCAACCGGAACCTGTTGCACATGCCGACAAATAAAAAAGTTTGGCTAACGCCTAGTGAGTTCAAGAGTTTTTATCGTGGTTATATAATTCGTAAGACGAGAAAGGTGCAATTTAAATCATGAGTTCAAAAGGATTTACTTTAAATGCAAACTACCCATTTTCCAACACACACAAATCCTGTGACGGGAGCTCTAATATGAATCGATTCTCAAAATGGACTCAACCCAAAACCTACTTGAAAAGTGAAATTGTAACGTCCCAAAAATTACAAGGAATTTAAAATTTTAAAAACATGCATTTCATTATAAAACAATCACAATTTAATAATTCGTAACTCAAATGAAGTTAACGTCGTTAACTCGAACAGTCAATAAAGTTTATGCAGCGGAAATTTCATAAAATAAAATCCAAAGGTTTGAAAGTGTAAATTCCAACAATTCTCGGCGCCCGCGCTTTGTGTGTGTACCGTCAAACCCGACTGCCGCTCGCACCTGAAATCACAACATATTGGGGAAGGGTAAGCTAAACGCTTAGTGAATCCTATCACACACGCAGGTAGCAACCCCACGTATATCGCCCCTACTCGCCAGTAGGCAACATCACCATCACCACGGATATAAATCCACATAACAATTAGCGTATAAATACGAACCTCGGTCCCACCGAGCACACCAAAAATATATCGATACAAGCTCAGTCCCACCGAGCCCTCGGTCCCACCGAGTAAAGACATTGATACAAGCTCAGTCCCACCGAGCCCTCGGTCCCACCGAGTAAAGACATTGATACAATTGTACTAGCTCAGTCCCACCGAGCCCTCGGTCCCACCGAGCCCTCGGTCCCACCGAGCCCCCCAGTCCCACTGAGGTGTACACAAGCATACATAATTCACATACACATTCAACAGATCACAACTAGATATCACATCCCAACTAATTCACGTAAACACGTAATAACACATAATAACACGTAACACAAAATAACGATATGCATGAAATTCCTAACTACGCGGTGAGAGAACTCACCTCGAATGCGCGCCTAGCTCACAAACAATAGTCCAAGCTCCACAATCCAAAATCACTTCCCAACACCTAAACGAACGTTAAAATGTATTAACGCGAGACCCGGACCCTAAAACACGACGCACGCTTAAACTGTCACTAAAATGACTTTTCTGTCTAGCCAAACAGGTCTGTTCGGGACCTGTTCCGACCTCCCCAAACACAGAAAATCCTCAATTACATTACATCACCAGAAAGTGCTCTGAGTTAGGGTTCCAAGGACATATTATACTCCTCCTAACGATTTTTCTACAGTTTAATACGGATTTTACAAAAACGGTTCGCAGAACAGCGAAAACAGAACCTTTCAGTACAAAACGACGATTTGACCTAAGCTAAGTTCCGAACTGGTTTTTGTACAAAACATAGAAAAGTTACTAGACTCCAAATGGGAACTTTTGGCACCGATTTCGCTCGAATCCGAGTTACGAGGAAAGAGTTACGGTTTAAGCAAAACAGTGGCAGATTACTAAATTTTCACATGAAATGACACTATTGATTATTAACCCATTAAGTCGTGGCTTAATCCCAACAGACCCGAAAAGCATATGAACTACTGAATATGGGTTACCCTAGGCTGGACAACAGCCGTGCACCACCCCCTGCCGCCTCCGGCGGCGGTGGTGGTTGGCGGCGTTTCTTTGACATACGATAACAACAAACGAGAAATAGACGAACTTACCTCGACGAACCCTTCTTCCTCCTCTTTTCCTACCAAACTTGCCGGCGATCGTCTCCTTCCTCCTCTCTCCTCGTCGCCGGAAGCAACCTCTATCACCCTCTCGGTTTCTCTCTCACTCTCTCGGCTTCTTTCTTTCTCTCTCTCTCTCTAGTTCTCTTCTTGGCCGAACACAACAAGAAAGGGGGAGGGGATGACTAAAGGTTGTGGTGGTTACTAGCATGAAACCGAAGGGAAGGGGAAGGGGAGGGGGTGACTCTTGGACGATCCCTTGCCAAACTTTGGTGAGATGCCCCAATTATCCCCTCAACTTTCCTTTACTTTCCTTGCAAAAACCCACAAAGGTTGACTCATTTAACTTTTTGGTCCGATTCGACTAACCCCGCTAACGGAAACCACGTTAAATCAAACTTAAAAAGAAAAGAATTAATAAAAGAAATTACATACCGGGATACGGGCTTTACAACTCTCCCCCACTTGGATTAGACTTCGTCCTCGAAGTCTATGCCCGTGCATAGCTAAAGATAGTTCTCCCACATCTCAACCTCAGGTTCCCAAGTTCACTTGAGACCCCTTCTAAAACTTCTCGAATACTTTTCTTACTAACGTACTTCTTCTAGGACACTGAAATTATGATCGATAGAACACTTCACCAATTGGAATCATTCCTAGCCAAGCGACTTCGGTTGTCTCCCAACCTTAGATATTCCATACCTCCCGATTCAAATCTCAAGCTCTAAATATTCTCAAGTTGCTTACCAATATACCCAACTGGATACTCGGATCCGATCATTCCTACTATTAACTGTCGATTAACTCCTACGAGTTCTACTAGACTCCCACAAATTACCCTACAAGAATCGTCAAACCAGTAAATTTAAAATCACTCACGAAGGTCACTCCACCATAACCATTCACCACAAGCAAACACCTCAGGATTACTACTACCATCAACATAATTTCCTTAAAATCGGCTACAATTCCCCAATTACACTAAGGCATTTGGCCTCAAGCCCAAAAGTCGACACCTAAGTATACTATTTACCTCAAAAATTCTACGCATTTATCCTCTTTATTACAAAGGGCAGCATTCCCTAACCGATACTATTCGGCCTACAGTACCCACACGCGTGGGATACCCAATTCTCCACCATCGACGTATCTTCCAATCTCGCTCTACGAAGCCCAGTTACACCCCAACGCCTACCTCTCAGGTACGTCTCAAGTCCCGGCACATCGGAGCTACCTCTCAGGTAAGTGCCCAAGACTGTATCCTCTTAGTGCCTACTAGAAAGTCAAGGTCATAACACATGAATACCGGAGTCCCACCCCGAGATACCCAACCGACCATTAAGACCGAGCAATTGACCCATGACTATCACGGACAAAATTCAGAATTTTCCCCGAAACTCTCTCATGATTGGCATTTTCCTCCAAAACTGCCACCTCCTGAGCACTACCTATCGACTCGAGAAGAGGTGCAACCACTGTTAACCGTTGACACAAGCCCCACAGTGCCTCACCATCCAGATGTCGACTAAGTGCGTCCGTAACAACATCCGCTTTACCGGGGTGGTAAAGTATCTCACCATCATAATCCTTGACCACGTCAAGCCACCTCCTCTGACGCATGTTGAGGTTTTGCCGGTCATCAAGTACTGGAGGCTTTTATGGTTAGTGTATACACTTGACGCCATACAAATAGTGTCTCCAAATCTTGAGAGCAAACACCACCAATTCTTACATACCTTCCGGCAAAGTCAACATCGGAGCCTCGCATAACGCCTGCGTAGCTCCCCAAAGCCCTCTGCTGCTCTTCACCCCAACTAAAAGCCGCAGATTTCTTCGTCGATCGGGTCATCGGTAAAGCAATCTTGGAGAAATCCTGAATGGATATCCGAAAGTACCCTGCTAACCCAAGAAAACTCCGTACTTCAGTGAGAGTCTTTGGCACTTCCCACCGCATCACAGCCGTAATCTTGGCCGGATCCACCATAATACCATTCTGGTTCACGACATGCCCTCGAAAGTGGACCTCTCGTAACCAGAACTCACACTTGGAGAGCTTAGCATACAGCTTCTCCCGCCTCAAAACTTCCAAAACTTCTCGCAAATGCATCTCATGCTCTTCCTTCGACTTCGATTACACAAGAATATCGTCGATGAACACGATCACCGATCGATCCCACATAGGGCTACATACCCGGTTCATGAGGTCCATGAACGCTGCGGGTGCATTGGTGAGCCCGAGAGGCATCACCACAAACTTGGAAATGGCCATGACGTGAACGAAAGGCCGTCTACTCCGTATCCTCTCTCCTCACCCGCATCCGATGATACCCCGATCTCAAATCAACCTTAGAGGACCACGGGGCTCCCTGAAGTTGATCGAACAAGTCATCGATCCTTGGCGGAGGATAACGATTCTTCACCGTAAGCTTATTCAACTCACGGTAGTCTATACACATCCATTGGGACCCGTCTTTCTTTTTCACAAACAGAATCGGGGCTCCCCACGGTGGACAACTCGGCTTGATGAACTCCTTTTCGATAAGTTCCTGCAACGAGTGTACAACTCCTTCATTTCCGGTGGAGCCAGGCGATAAGGTGCCTTGGCCACCGGAGCAGCATCCGGAATCAAATCAACGTGGAACTCTACCTGTCGCTCGGGAGGTATCCCCGGTAACTCCTCGGGAAAATACGTTAGCAAACTCCCGTACAACTGGCACATCCTCCACAGACTTCTTCTCTCCGTCGACGCGCGTGTCGATCACATACGCCAAAATCCCTGACCACTGTGCTGCAAGTACCTCCGAGCCCTCGCAGCCGAACATATCGCTGGGGTCCGCCTGGGCAAGCCGCCCTGAACTAGCATTTCTCCCCCGCTTGGGGTTCGAACTCGTACTTGTTTGCGACGACAAACAATCTCCGCATCATACGCATCCATCCAATCCATGCCCCCAGTCACGCACAACTCCCGCATAGCGATCGGAATCAAATCAATCGGGAACCTCACACCAGAGATCTCCAAAGTGCACCCCCGGTACACGTCAGTAACCGTCAAGGTCCTGTCTTCAGCAACTGCAACCACAAGTAGACAGCCTAACCGTCCTACAACTCGGCCCCAACCACTCACTGACTATGTGAGACACGAAAGGATGAGTAGCCCCGCTATCAATCGTCACCACAGCAAGCACCGAGTTAACCAAGAACGTACATGTCACCACTTTATACGTAGCTTGTGCCTCCTCCACTCCCAGTTGACGAACTCTACCTCAGGCCGCCTCCATCACTACAGCAAGTGAAGCATACTGCGCGGTACTCACGAACTCCCTGATCTTGGTACGTAACATATCCTTGCACCGTGTCCTCTTCATGTCCTCAAAAGCAGCATGCTAAGGATAGAATAATGTCATTTCCGTAAACTTTCGGTTCACCTCCTTTATGGCCTCCGCAGTCTGATAGAGCTCCAAGAACTCTTTGGCACTCCTCTCCATCTCCACTAGAGGCACATGCTCTACACGAAACATACGACGAACTCCTCCCAGGTCAAGTAGTGCGCCCGTTAAGCGTCAAAGCAATAGCACACCAATACTTCGCTCCGTCTCGTAACAGATTCACCGCGAAGCGAACCTTCTAGTTCGCAGGACAACCACCGGTAAGGAATGTGCACTCTATAACCGATCCCGACCCTCTTGTTCGGGGCTGCCCAACCGCAGGGGGTGGAATCGCCGCGATGCTCTCCTCCATCGACACTATTACCTCATCACGAATGGCGGTAATAATTTCGGGGATCGCCTCCTCAAAATATGCGTCACCTCGACCACAAACATCTCACGAATCTGATCAGCAATAATTCCAGCATCAGCATCTGGATCAACATTGTTGTTCCTCCTTAACGAGCTACTAGCACACATTAAAACCTGCTAACTACGCTCACACTCAACTCTTCGGATTCTTCGTGACTTTCCCCGACTCGAGCACGGATCCTGTGCTTCAGATAGTAGGAGCTTTGCTACTACCCTTCACACCTATCCTTACTCGTTTCGAGTCCTGTCCCGGGACGTCCAAGTAGTTGCTTACCACAAACAAACACATATGCCCATTCCGGCATATGCAAACACTTTTCCTAGCTCCCTAGAAAAGTCGTAATACCCCACCACCCTTACTAGAACGGAACCCCCACTAGCCCTGACGAGTCGCCTCGTAAACGCACAGTCGTATACAGTGAAACCAGATAGACATTCGAATATAAGATTCTATCCTACAACGGTTGGACTCAAACAAGAGCTGCGCAATAGAACTAAATCCAACATTCTAAGGCTATTCAGTTCCTACTGCATACAACCTAAGGTGCATTCACATAACAACCTATCAAGGCTAGCATGAGTTCCTAATAGCAAGTAACAAGTATACAGTACCACAAAATCCACGTAAGCAATCTAGCATACGTACTCATATGTAAACGCTATTCCCAGCTCACTAGGAATTTCATCTCATCCCACTACTCTTGCTACAACGGAATCCCTGTTAGCCATAACGAGTTGCCTCGCGAATACCCAGTCGTACGCAGCGTGAATCAAATAGACATTCGAATACAAGATTCTATCCTAGAACGGTTGGACTCAAACAAGAGCTGCGCAATAGAACTAAATCAAATATTCTAAGGCTATATGATTCTTACTGCATGCAACCTATAGGGCCTTCACTTGACAACCTACTATAACTAGCATTGATTCCTACTAGCAAGCAGTCATCGTACAGTACAGTGTAAACAACCTCGGCAATCTAGCATGCATACCCTATGCCTAGAAAGCAATAAATACACTAAGTGTTGTACCTTCCCAATTGGCGTCGGCTGACTGTACACACTGCGCCCACGATCACCGTTTCCCAAACGGGCTTTCTCCGTTCATTTATTTTCAAAGATTTTAATAAGAGAGTTTAAAAAAAACTTCATAGCCGCAACTTGAGACCAAACATACCGAGATGTGTTGATTCACTCAAGCTGTGCTCTGATACCAAGTTGTAACGTCCCAAAAATTACAAGGAATTTAAAATTTTAAAAACATGCATTTCATTATAAAACAATCACAATTTAATAATTCGTAACTCAAATGAAGTTAACGTCGTTAACTCGAACAGTCAATAAAGTTTATGCCGCGGAAATTTCATAAAATAAAATCCAAAGGTTTGAAAGTGTAAATTCCAACAATTCTCGGCGCCCGCGCTTTGTGTGTGTACCGTCAAACCCGACTGCCGCTCGCACCTGAAATCACAACATATTGGGGAAGGGTAAGCTAAACGCTTAGTGAATCCTATCACACACGCAGGTAGCAACCCCACGTATATCGCCCCTACTCGCCAGTAGGCAACATCACCATCACCACGGATATAAATCCACATAACAATTAGCGTATAAATACGAACCTCGGTCCCACCGAGCACACCAAAAATATATCGATACAAGCTCAGTCCCACCGAGCCCTCGGTCCCACCGAGTAAAGACATTGATACAATTGTACTAGCTCAGTCCCACCGAGCCCTCGGTCCCACCGAGCCCTCGGTCCCACCGAGCCCCCCAGTCCCACTGAGGTGTACACAAGCATACATAATTCACATACACATTCAACAGATCACAACTAGATATCACATCCCAACTAATTCACGTAAACACGTAATAACACATAATAACACGTAACACAAAATAACGATATGCATGAAATTCCTAACTATGCGGTGAGAGAACTCACCTCGAATGCGCGCCTAGCTCACAAACAATAGTCCAAGCTCCACAATCCAAAATAACTTCCCAACACCTAAACGAACGTTAAAATGTATTAACGCGAGACCCGGACCCTAAAACACGACGCACGCTTAAACTGTCACTAAAATGACTTTTCTGTCTAGCCAAATAGGTCTGTTCGGGACCTGTTCCGACCTCCCCAAACACAGAAAATCCTCAATTACATTACATCACCAGAAAGTGCTCTGAGTTAGGGTTCCAAGGACATATTATACTCCTCCTAACGATTTTTCTACAGTTTAATACGGATTTTACAAAAACGGTTCGCAGAACAGCGAAAACAGAACCTTTAAGTACAAAACGACGATTTGACCTAAGCTACGTTCCGAACTGGTTTTTGCACAAAACATAGAAAAGTTACTAGACTCCAAATGGGAACTTTTGGCACTGATTTCGCCCCAATTCGAGTTACGAGGAAAAGGTTACGGTTTAAGCAAAACAGTGGCAGATTACTAAATTTTCACATGAAATGACACTATTGATTATTAACCCATTAAGTCGTGGCTTAATCCCAACAGACCCGAAAAGCATATGAACTACTGAATATGGGTTACCCTAGGCTGGACAACAGCCGTGCACCACCCCCTGCCGCCTCCGGCGGCGGTGGTGGTTGGCGGCGTTTCTTTGACATACGATAACAACAAACGAGAAATAGACGAACTTACCTCGACGAACCCTTCTTCCTCCTCTTTTCCTACCAAACTTGCCGGCGATCGTCTCCTTCCTCCTCTCTCCTCGTCGCCGGCAGCAACCTCTATCACCCTCTCGGTTTCTCTCTCACTCTCTCGGCTTCTTTCTTTCTCTCTCTCTCTCTAGTTCTCTTCTTGGCCGAACACAACAAGAAAGGGGGAGGGGATGACTAAAGGTTGTGGTGGTTACTAGCATGAAACCGAAGGGAAGGGGAAGGGGAGGGGGTGACTCTTGGACGATCCCTTGCCAAACTTTGGTGAGATGCCCCAATTAGCCCCTCAACTTTCCTTTCCTTGCAAAAACCCACAAAGGTTGACTCATTTAACTTTTTGGTCCGATTCGACTAACCCCGCTAACGGAAACCACATTAAATCAAACTTAAAAAGAAAAGAATTAATAAAAGAAATTACATACCGGGATACGGGCTTTACAGAAATAGTAATTGATTTCCATAAATTATAAAAACATGAATAAATCGCTATTATTCAAAACATCCCAAACACAGATGAGGCATACATCACGGCCCATAAAATATGGAAAGCAAACCATACAAATAAAATACGTCACCGAAAACATGGATAAAATAAATACCCAAGCAACACCTTTCGGTGACGGTGGAGACCCGATTCCATGGTACATGACGGAACACAAAGTTAAGCTGCATAACCATGTTATTGAACTACACCTCATATTGTGACTCTATTGTCTGCTTTAATAAGCTCCAACTCGAGGCAGACTTTATTTCTTGCTATAATAAGCTACACCTCAAGTCCCACACCCAGCAACGGGTGGCACCACCGTATCTTTTATTGCCTGTTGTACCCAGCTACACCTCAAGGATACACGATCTTATTGTCTATTCATTCTCTAGTAAGTTACACCTCAAGGTTTCCATTGAACCTTTATTGCCTACTTACTAGCATTCAAGAATTCGAGTCTCGGCTCCTTAGTTGATAACTCAAGATGTTCAACCCTCGTGCACAAGAGTTAGAACATCAACCACGAAATTCCGGAGTACAACCTATTGATCCCAGATTGACTCAACAATGATATATTCAAACTAAAATATGCAAAACAGAGTAGTTCAAGTTATATGTGTAAGCGTTTTTTTAAGCATAAAATAGTTTGAACAATATGATAGATTCACACACTAGAATGATAAAGAAGGAAAACAAACAGAATAAGAAATGCTTAACAAGTCATCCTCAATATCATTAATGAAAAATGGAGTTTACACCAAGAACGCACACTATTGTGTGGTTTTTCTCTCAAGACTGCTCTCACTCTACAATTCAGTGTATGTGAATTGTGTGTTGCGTGCCTGAAATGGCAGAGTAGTGCTATCTACATATAGTGAACTTTGTCCGTAAATAGTACAAGCAAAAGGCTGTCACCCATAAGAAGGTGACACCTGGAAAGTTAACGATCGTGGTTGTACTATTGATCTTCAGAATCTTCGTACAGGTACAGGCACAGAATCTTTGGTCTTCAATATGCACAAGTCTTTGTCTTCAAGAAGTTTGGTCACACAGAGGCTCTGTGGAGTTTCACAGAGGCTTTGTGGTCTGAGGGTCATCTTCAGGTTAAGCTTGACTTCTCGAGGAGTGATTGACAGAGGCTCTGATCTGTGCGGAGAGACTTGATGTGTCCGACAGAGGTCTTCTGCGGGTCTTGAACTAGCCTACTTTTTCAATACTTCTTAGAATAATCTATTGGAGCTAACACAACCCAAAGTGGTTCCTCTCCACCATGCCGGGACACAAAATGCCACAATGACATACTTCCCAAAGTGAAAATACCAAGGCTTTCCACTTATAAAGATATGACCGACTCATATGCCTACGGATCCAATGCAGTACAGTCTAAAAGTACATGACTCCCCTTTAACGACACACACACTCAAAACATGTACTCTTCAAATAAAATGCAATAAATGCAACTGACGACCAAAGCTCCACATTCAAATGTTAAAATCCGAAGAAATGTCCTCAAGACTCATTAAAGTCATAATCGAGCCATAAGATCAACCAAAACCAATTAACCGCTCATGAAAACCGAGTAATGCATTAAAACGTATATAATCCATGTTTATGCGAAATATGCTCCAGAGACTCGAATTACTTAACACAACTCTTAATTTATGACACTTCATTTTCCAAAGTACACATCAAAGTGCATTTATACCCAAATATTTACAAAAGTAAGATTAATCATATAAAATAACAATACTTAAGGTTCATCCATCAAAATACCCAAAATACGTCTTTTCTCAAACCAAAGGGTTTACAACTTCTAAAATGTTACAAGGTCGAAAATGACCCAAGACCCAAAACCCAATGACCCACACGTTCATGCTTTAAAACATACCACCACATAAAATTATGCATATTTCCAACAAAACACTAAAAGTGCATTTTTACTAAATAATCTTCAATTATGCAATAATTATCAAACACTTCAGTTACTACAAATTTTGTCAAGATAACCAAAAATCCCAAAGGTGGGTGTTTTGTAAGATTTATAAAATAAAATACTCCAAGTAATCAAAATATTCAAATAACTCAACAGTGCATATTTTTATGTAAAACACTTTAAAATGAACATTTTGGCATGTACAACGTTTTCACAAATCAACTTGAACTCACCTTGCTAGATTTAGGCTAAATCTAGATTTTTCTCCAACTTGAGCTCCTTTGAAGAAATTTGAATCCTCAAGCCAAATCTTCCAAAAACCTTGATCCACAAGTTTCCAACCATCAATATTCATATCCAACCATTTAGAATCGTTCCCCAAACATTTTACATCAATATCTCAACTTACACCAAAACCCTAATTTCTTAGGTGGAAGAAAAGAAAAGATTACTTTCACCACAACTTGCATTCACCAACAAAACACTTATAGGTTTACTAAAAATAAAGGTTTGGGAAGTAAAGATGACTTACAAATGGGTGTTTGAAGAGGACCCCAAGTTAGCTCAACAATGGTGGAAAAATGATGAAGAAGATGAAGATCTTGAAACCTTAGAAGCTTGATTCAATAAACCCATTTTAGCATTCTTGAAGAAGAGGGAGATGGAAAGAGAAAAATGGAGGAGTTAGGGTTTTTTGGGGAAAAAAATCGAGTGAGAGAGAAGAGGGATCAAATCTGATTTGATTTATAAAATGTAGGAGAGAGAGGAGGGAAAAGTTGGAGGTGAAATAGGGTGAAAATTCGTCAGACACAATGCGGAAGTCCACTTGGAGCCTTATGCGGACGTCCATTTGCATCAGGACTGAACTTCTACTGCTTCCTCGGAACCATACGGACTTCCGATTAATGCGGACGTCTACTTGCTTCCATATGTGAACTTCCACTTAATTCGGACGTCCACTTGCACCATGCGGACGTCCACTTGACACTGGTCGCCCGGTATATTGTCCGATCACTGGTTTGGTCATAACTTCTTCGTTTTAGCTCTGTTTTCGCTATGAAAAGGCCCGTTGGATTCGTATTTGGATTATCCATCCAACAAGACTATAAAATCTAGGATTCAATCCATATCCTATTTCTTCCATTTCTCTTGAAAGATCGACTTCTACACTGACTAGAAATTATACTTACCCGAAAATTACGGGTGTTACAAGGATCAAACTTCAGGGTTTTGAGTACTAAGTCAAGATTACATCGATTTCAATTAGAGAAGAAGAAAACATTTTTAGCGAGTTATGTGAGTTTAACAATTAACTAAAGAAAAGAAAAGGGTATGGGTGTAAACACTATCTAAGACATTTGTAGTAACCTCATGGTCGAAAACAAGTGGCACAAAAACATTTATAAGAATCCCTTTCTCTCGAATGTGAACTCTCACAAAAAGTAGCCACCTATCCCAACAAAGTCACCATTTTTGTCAACTTAAGACTTTCCGATTTAACTAAGTCGACCTCTAAGGATCGTAGCTCCACTGGTATGGAAGTAAATGCCCAAATCACTTTATGACACCAACATCGACCGACATTTGAACCTTAGATAAAATCATGCAAAAACATGTATCTCTACATGGTTATAAAATACTTTCTCAAATCGTTTTGCATCACTCAATTCGTATTTTCGGAACCACCCATCTCTGGGTCAAAGATCTAATATTAACACTTATAAGTGATCTACTTGTCCGTGTTAAGTCAAAGTCCCGACTAGAGTGACCAAGTCTAAGAGTTAGTAAAAATGACAACACCCAAGTGATGCCTACTAGTCTTAGATTTGGCTCACACCCACACCTAAAGAGGTGCTTATCTTATAATAAAGTTGAAGAACATAATTGTAACACCCCAAAATTTTAGGAAAACGGGATTTTGGACTTGCGGACATCCGCATGGGCAAAAGGCCGGACGTTGTTAATGCCAAAAATCGCACCAAAGGAACAACTTAAGGTCGATGTGGACTTAAACAACTAAAGAAAGGATCTTTCGACGAGACGTACGACGAGGATAAAAATAAATAAGACAAAGGATTTGATGACGCAGGAAAAACCTCAAACGAGGAAAAAACCTGCGGACGACAGGGGGTGTCGTCGCTGCACTATGGTCGCCAATCAGGGGCGATGTCCTTGGTACTGGCGTCGGTCGTACGATGGTTACAATACAAGTGAAGGAAATGCTTCGAAATGTAAAGTACAAGTGTTTGAAATGTAAAACAAGTGTTTGTCGTGTGTGAATACAAAGTGTGAACTGTTGGTCGAAGGCTGTTGGCGTGCGTCGAGAGCGATGTCTTGAGCTTTTTCTTCGAGTGTTCTTGAGTTCACTGTAGGGTTCTGGCTTTCAATACTTGATTTCCAGAGTTTGAGGATTCTTAGCTATGAGCTTGAATGTTTTTCTCTGCTGTTCGATGGTATTCGCTGGTGTGTCCTCAGATTCCCTGGAAGGATGATTTACTTGGTCTTTATAGTCTTCTGGAGCTTTAATTAGCTCATTGATTGCTTCATTTAATAGCTACAACGTCTGCAACGGTCTGTAACGGTTGTCGGAGTAAATATCCATGATGATCTTCGTCCGTTATGGCTATCGATCGTTGATGGTTGCGTCGGTTATATCCGTTGCTCCTTAATGACTTTGACTCCTGCATTAAACACTTAACAAACGTAACAGTCATGGTTAGTGTTAATTTGGTCGAGGTCGCACGGTTCTTATGCGATGGTCACGCGGGACGGCGACGCTGTGGTCGAGCGTCGTGAGGGACATACGACTTACCTTTTATGGGAGACGACGGATGTTTTCTAGGTTCTCGTCGAGACCTTATCTTAATACAAGATTTGGATTATAACGTGCGTCTTACTTGTTTTGGTCGTAGTCGTACGACGTGATTTTTTGCCCAAACAGTTTGCCCCCAAAATTTGAAAATTGAATGTCAAATTCGAGTTTTAAATTTTGCTTGTCGAGCGCTTAGACTTGGGACACGCGTTGAGAATTTTACCTGGTCGTCATGGAATCAAACTGGTTCACTTCTAACTGAACGAGAAGTTGAAAGGCAAATGAAGTCGTGACGTCATGATGACACACGATCATGCTTACCAGTTGTCGCTGCCAGGTGTCGTCGATCCGGATGGATATACGAAATAACGGGAACGCGTGTTGATTATCAAAGGATCCGATCTAATATGATCCGATACATAAATAAGGGTTGCGACGAATCCTTTCTTTTCTTATGCTTTCATTGGGTTTATTTTGGAGAGAGATTTCGCTTTGATCTTCTTGCCATTTCTTCGTCAAAAACTCTTCCAAATCTTTGAGAATATTAGATTTAGCAGAGATTGCTCGGGGTTTAGGGCGTTTATATAACGCATTCATTTCATTTTTCATTGCTCCTCTGCTTTTTCTGATAAACAATGTCTATTGAACCAGTGAGTTCCATCGTGAGTCAGGAGGATTTAAATGCTTAGGCGTCTAGCGAAGATTCCTGTAGAAGTAGAATTAATCAGTCCAGGGGATATTCGTCCTGAGAATTGCCCCGAGGGATACTTCATAATATACGAATATCCTTTCAAAATAGGATTTGAATGGCCGTATTCGATTTTAACCAAGAAGTTCATGCGATGTTTTGGTCTGTCACCAGGGCAGTTGATGCCTCAACTCTGGCGAGTTTTTATGGTTATTGAACAATTGTCTGCAGATTGGAACCCCCCTATGACCTTGAACGATTTCTTGGCAGCGTACCAAGTCAAAAAAGACAAGAATTGGAGTTATAGCCCGTATTCCAAATACAAGGGCGATCGCGTCCTGGTTTTGAACACTGGGTTAATGATCGTGGGTGGAGGTCCAGGTATGTGTACGTACGTGTTGATTCGCTGGACGCCGACAACAAATGGATTCGTCCAGACTGGAATATGGGAGGTATGTTTTTAGATATATGTCATAGCGCAGTTTTCTGATCCTCTATTTACTCTCCATCCTTTGTCGTCTTCAGAGATCCGGTTCGACGCTTTACATCCGAATGAAGGTTCTCGAGCCAAGATCGACAGATTCCTAAGTCATAGTATCGATGATCGATCTTTTGCCACGTGGCATCCGGCGGCCGAAGATGAGGACGTGGTGGTGGACACTGTGGAAAAAGAAGAAGAAGAAGAAGAAGAAGAAGAAGAAAGCGAACGACAGGAAGTGACTGGTAAGTGTATTATGGTTTTTAACTTTTACCATTTATATTTTCCTGTCTGACGTTTCATGTATTTCCTGGTCAGTGCCGTCTGAGAGGAAATCATTCTCTATGGCGAGAGGGAAGCAAATCATGCGTGCCCTTCGGAGTGGAGATGTCTCGACAGCTGGGTCGAGCCAAAATAGAACCAGGAGGACAGTCTTGAGGGAACCGTCGTCGAGGGTTGATGACTCATCGAGAGTTGTTTTGCCTAAGAAGGTGAAGGCGTCATCCAACCGTCCAGGTGCGATAGACGCGACACCGGCAACTTCGGCACCTCCGGCGACAATAACGAAACCGGTGTTCAAAATTTCAACCCCATCATCTGCCGCCAGGGGCGAGGGGTCGTCGGCCGAAGTCTCGACGGTCAATTTTTCATTGTCGTCTGACTTTATGGCGGACGGTGTCCTAGACGGGACGTCGTTGTTTCCTCACTTGGAGGGGTGTCTGCTTCCGTCTTTCAGGGAGCGTTTTCACGGAGTTCCGTCCAGAGAGATAAGATCTCAGGTTGCCAGTCTGGCGTTCTCCGTAAGTGTCAATCTTTCATGACTTGTTTCATCGTTCGATGTCGTTTGTTGTCTAACACTTTTTCGTGTATTTTCAGACGTTTCAGTCGTCTCTGGCATTGTACGCCGAGATGTCGAAAGCCGAGGAGTTGGTGGCGTCTGCTTTGAAAAGGGAGGAGGCGGCGTTGGAGAGGGAGAGGTTGGCTTTGGCACGCGCCGATGAGCTGGCCATCCAGCTTTTCGATGCTCAGTATGAACTGCAGGAGATTCGTGCGGGAGGAGTGGCAGATGAAGGCCCTCAAGTCGGGACTTCGAGCAGGGATGCGACCGATGTTCCCCCTGCAGTCTAGAATTTTTACTCTCTTTGTTTTTGCCGCTCGACCTATCGATGGTCGAGTATGTATCTGATGTTTTACACAATGAATATATCTTTTGTTTTGAATCTTATGCTTTATTCAAATAGCATTGATTATGAAGTCGAATCATAAAATACATATGAAATCATGCGACTAAGGCGTTCATTGTAATATGATGACGTAAAACAACTATAAGAACATGCGATTAAAGCATCCATTCAGGGTACAAAAGTTAAGAAACTTAGGGAAAAAGTCGTTTAAATTCCGCGATCGTACGACTGGATCGTAGAATGAGTTTGTATCATGTGCCCCTGTGGAGGGGTGATCAAGTCAAAGACCTAACCGTCGTGCGACCTTGCGAATTTAGAGTCATATCATAGACTTAAACGATTACTGTCGTGCGATCCTGCGATAAAATAATGTCGAGGATTGGTCGTTGGCTAGCCAACGACCCTCCGATGCTTAAGTCAATAGTCGTTTTGTGAGAAAAAATCGTATGAAAAAGAGTTAGAGAACGTACCATTTCAGACTCTCTCTATTTGCCCCCTGTCGTTTATTACCTTATTCTTTTTGACAGGAAAAGATAGGTTTTAAACGACAGAACGACACAGCGATCCTGTGAAATACTGTCTTGCGTTGACTATGTTGTCGTGCGACAAGGCACCATAGTAGATTTATCCCTGTGGAAAAGATATTATTTTAGGGACAGAAGAACGAACCTGTCTAGAGCTTAATCTTGCGACTTCAGTTCATTTTCTCGGCTTCAAGGTAGACTTGTAGCATTCACGAGCGACTTTTGGTTCACTCTTGATCTCCTGGATTCCCCATGGCGTCGGGAATTTCAACATTTGATGATACGTCGAAGGAACAGCTTTCATATCATGGATCCATGGTCGACCTAAGATGATGTTATAGGCCGACGCACAGTCGATGACGCTGAACTTGGTTTGCTTGTTGACTCCTCCGGCGTAGACGGGCAAGATTATCTCTCCGAAGGTGCTTGTCGCCTCTCCATTGAAGCCGACCAAGGTCGTCGAACGTCGGATAATTTCCGAGCGATCGATTTCCGAGCGATCGATTCCCATGGCTTTGATGGTGTTGAGAAAAATGACATTTGCTGAGATGCCCCCGTCTACCAATACTCGACGCGTCAAACAGTTACCGACCGTGAGTTGAATGATCAACCCGTCGTGATGCTTTTGGTACGAGTCGCTGAGGTCGACTTGGTCGAACACAATCTTCATGGCTTCTAGTTCCAAATCTCCTTTGGGTCTGGATGAACGAGGAATAAGCCGGTCATCGGGCGCTTGACTGGCATGACGCTTAGCTGCGGAGTACGTCAGACCACACACGTCCGAACCACCAGTGATGCAATTGATGATCTTTGCAAGCTTGGGCACTTGTGGAACATGATATGCCAATTCCTTCTTGAGTGCGACACAATCATCTGTCGCATGACCATGGTTGACGTGGAAGTCGCACCACTTTGATTTATCCTTCTTAGCATCGTCCAAGTCAGATTTCTTCGGCCACCGGATGGTTGCTTGGGCGGTCTTCAGAGCTTCGACTAAGTCTTTAGCTGACCCTTTGAACCCATAAGAGGAGATCTTAGGGTACATGGAGAATTTAGTTGCGGTCTTAGCTTCTGCCTTCGTCTTGAAACGAACGTTTGAAATTTGATGCGCTGGCTCTATTCTTGAAACAGCTTTTGTCTTGAACTCTGGTTTCCTGACACCCAACGACTTCTTGTCGTCAGTGTGTTTGCGACGAAAGGCTGCATCGTCTTCGACCCTCATATACGCTAAGGTTCGAGCTCGGACGTCTTCGAAAGTCTCTGGGGGATACTTGGTCAGATCAATATATAAACCTGAACTATCGTCTAGACCACGCTTATAAGCTTCGATCGCAGTTTTGATGTCACAATTGCGGATACTGATCATTTCAGCATTGAATCTATTGAAATAACTTCGAATAGACTCATTGGTCTTCTGCACGACATAGTACAGATCACTAGTCTGCTTTTCCATCTTACGACTGCTGGCGAATTGATGGGAGAATTGGTTGACCAATTCGGCGAACGACCCGATAGATTTGGGTTTGAGATTGATCAACCACTGGAGAGCTGGACCAGTGAGAGTCGCCCCGAAACTCTTGCACATGCATACTTCCTGGTACATGTGTGGAATCGAGATTGTCCACATGAGCTGCTTATACTGCGCGACATGCTCGGTTGGATCTGTTAGGGATGAGATCGGGACCGGAACGGTACCGAACCGGTTGGTACCGAATTTTTTTGGGACTAAAAAGTGGTACCGAAAACCGGTACCGGTTCGGTTTCGGGACTGGAAAATCGGTACTAGTACCACTTAGGACCGAAAATATGAAAATGTATCGAATGTGTATCAAAACCAATAGCAAACCAAAACATCTTCGTAATATTTCAAATGTGTTTCAAAGCAATTCCCGAATCCCAAATTTGTCGATTTTTTGATGTGTTTGTAAGGGTACCGATTTTTTGATGGTTATGTATGCGGGGTCGATTTTTTGGGTTTATGGAGAAGGTTTGGTTAGTTTAGAAGATGATATATCTTGATTAGCAAAGATAAGTTTAGTTTATATAGGAGATGATATGCATACTTAAGTTTTTTTATAAAAAACAATGACTTTTAAAATTCCGGTTCGGTTTCGGTATTTTCGAGAAAATCCCGGTACCGAATACCGAAATACCGAAATACCGAATACCAAATTTGGAGATTATATGGAACCGAATACCGGACCGAATACATGGTACCGGTTCGGTACCGGTTCGGTCCCGGTTCGGTTCGGGAAATCGGTCCGATTTGCTCATCCCTAGGATCTGTCACACCCGAATACTTGGGAGTGAAGGCAGGAATGTTATACTTCTTTGGGACCTCGACGGTGGCGATCTCGTCGATGAATGGCGACGCCTGGTACCCCGATCGAGGCTCGACGTCGACAGGCACGGCTGACAACTTGGCGAGCAAGGACAGGACGCGCTCATTTCGGTTTTCTAACGTCTTCAAATGCTGGGCGACGGGATCGTTTAGATCAGGATTTGCCCCTGTCGAGGGATTGGTCCTTGGACTAGTGCCATTACCATGCGACGAACCATTGATGTCCCCGTTGAATGGGACAGAACATGGCTGCGACCCATAGTGGAATTGTTGCGGTCCATTCTGAAACGATTGTGGTCCCTGCTGAAAAGATTGTGATCCTTGCTGGAAAGGTTGCGGACCACTTTGGAACGGCTGGAAAAACGGCTGGGATCCATTCTGAATCGGTTGGGCGCCACCTTGCGATGGTTGGGATCCATTGTTCAAGGGTGGTGGTCGGATGTGCTGAGGGGGAATCTGCCCAGGCTGGGGATTCAGAATGAATGGACCCGGCTGCTGATTCTGCATGAATGGACCTGAATGCTGATTCTGCGCGGACGGGTAAGGTTCCGGACCTGGATTCTGGATGAATGGTCTAGGACCATTCTGGGCTCCAAAAGGATTTCTTAGCCGCGCGATCTCTTCAGCTGCTTTGCGATTCTACTCTGCCATTGCATTGAGTTGATTCCTGGCAACCTCGAGCTCCTGATACATCTGAGCAACGGCTTGCTGCGGATTTCCAGGGGCTGCCATTTTCCTGCAACAGAAAATAGAATAAACTCCAAGAAACTATTAGTAGAATGCACGTTCGTCGAGGATTTTCTCTAGATGTAATCCCACGGATGGCGCCAAACTGTTAATGCCAAAAATCGCACCAAAGGAACAACTTAAGGTCGATGTGGACTTAAACAACTAAAGAAAGGATCTTTCGACAAGACGTGCGACGAGGATAAATATAAATAAGATAAAAGGATTTGATGACGCAGGAAAAACCTCAAACGAGGAAAAAACCTGCGGACGACAGGGGGTGTCGTCGCTGCACTATGGTCGCCAATCAGGGGCGATGTCCTTGGTACTGGCGTCGGTCGTACGATGGTTACAATACAAGTGAAGGAAATGCTTCGAAATGTAAAGTACAAGTGTTTGAAATGTAAAACAAGTGTTTGTCGTGTGTGAATACAAAGTGTGAACTGTTGGTCGAAGGCTGTTGGCGTGCGTCGAGAGCGATGTCTTGAGCTTTTTCTTCGAGTGTTCTTGAGTTCACTGTAGGGTTCTGGCTTTCAATACTTGATTTCCAGAGTTTGAGGATTCTTAGCTATGAGGTTGAATGTTTTTCTCTGCTGTTCGATGGTATTCGCTGGTGTGTCCTCAGATGCCCTGGAAGGATGATTTAGCTTGGTCTTTATAGTCTTCGGGAGCTTTAATTAGCTCATTGATTGCTTCATTTAACAGCTACAACGTCTGCAACGGTCTGTAACTGTTGTCGGAGTGAATATCCATGATGATCTTCGTCCGTTACGGCTATCGATCGCTGATGGTTGCATCGGTTATATCCGTTGCTCCTTAATGACTTTGACTCCTGCATTAAACACTTAACAAACGTAACGGTCATGGTTAGTGTTAATTTGGTCGAGGTCGCACGATTCTTATGCGATGGTCATGCGGGACGGGCGACGCTGTGGTCGAGCGTCGTGAGGGACATACGACTTACCTTTTACGGGAGACGACGGATGTTTTCTAGGTTCTCGTCGAGACCTTATCTTAATACAAGATTTGGATTATAACGTGTGTATTACCTGTTTTGGTCGTAGTCGTACGACGTGATTTTTTGCCCAAACAGACGTCCGCGATGTGCGGAAGTCCGCGGGTCGTCCTTGGAAGCAACAGAGGATTCATGGTGCGGACCAGCTCAAAGGCCGGACGTCCGCATGGTGTTTAAGTCGGACGTCCGCGATGGCCCTGATGAGATATTTTGGTTTATTTTAAGACATTTCCCCCTCTCTTTCTCTCCTCACTTCATTTTTCACAACCCTAAATCAGTTTCTCTCTCTCTAAACCGATTTCTCCCTCAAGACAACCTGAAACCCTTCCTTCTCTTCTTCATCTTCTCCACTCAAACCAAACCCATTACCGCCATTGTTGAAGATATGGAAACTTGGAGCTTTGTGGAGACTAGGAGCTTTTATTTGGAGGATTCAAGTGGTGAAGGTAATCTTTCCCTACCCAAAAGCTAGATTGTTGTTGTTTTCACTTTCCCTTCCATTTGGAGGTATTGTTGGGTGATTTTGGTTGTATTTGATTGAGGTGATCTTCTCCTTCTTTATCTATGGAATTAGGGTTTAGTATAAGTTGGGATTTTGATGTAAAAATGTTTGGGGAATGGTTCTACATATTTGGATCTGAGTATTTATGGTTGGAAACGTTTGGATCTAGGTTTTTGGAAGATTTGGCTTGAAGATGCAAGTTTCTTCAAAGGAGCTTACGTTTGGGGAAAATCTAGATTTAGCCTAAATCTAGCAAGGTGAGTTCAAGTTGCTTTGTGAAAACTTTGTACATGCCAAAAATGTTATTTTTCCAAGTACTTATGTGCTTTACATGAAAATTGTCAATGGTTGAGTTATTTGGTGGGTTTTGACCCTTTTGAAGTGTTTAACTTCATAAATGTTGTAAAACACCCATATTTGGGATTTTTGGATATTTTGATGTGTAGAAATCATAAATATGTCCTTAAAAGATTTATTGCTCAAAATGGAGTTTATTCAATGGTTTAATCATGATTAGTGTAATTGATTTTATAAACCATTTGTGTAACGTCCCAAAAATTACAATGAATTTAAAATTTTAAAAATAATGCATTTCGTTACAATCAAACCATAAGTTAACAAATCCCATTACAATAAAAATAAACGTCGTTAATTAAAACCGTCAAATGAAATTTAAGCAGCGGAAAAGTTATATAATTAAATCCCCATTTAAAAAGTTAAAGTTAAACTTAAACAGCCTTCGCCTTGCGCCCGTGTGTACCGTCATGCCCGACTGCTACTCGCACCTGAAATCATAAGATATTGGAAAGGGGTAAGCACGAAGCTTAGTGAATTCCATCACATGCGCAGATAGGAATTATATACACATCACCCCTATCCGCACATAAGCAACAACATCACAGTTACATAAAACGAATAACATCTACAAGTAATTATGTATCCAACACCTCGGTCCCACCGAGCCCTCGGTCCCACCGAGTTGTAATGTAACACACTCGTCACACCGAGTTCCCACAACGTTTCCTTCCACTTCCTCGGTCCCACCGAGCCCTCGGTCCCACCGAGTTGTAATGTAACACACTCGTCACACCGAGTTCCCACAACGTTTCTTTCCACTTCCTCGGTCCCACCGAGCCCTCGGTCCCACCGAGTTGTAATGTAACACACTCGTCACGCCGAGTTCCCACAACGTTTCTTTCCACTTCCTCGGTCCCACCGAGCCCTCGGTCCCACCGAGTTGTAATGTAACACACTCGTCACGCCGAGTTCCCACAACGTTTCTTTCCACTTCCTCGGTCCCACCGAGGTGTAATGTAAAACATTTATACTAAGCATTTAAACCAATCAAATATTACACACCACAAACAACTAGTTCACACCACAAAGACAGTAGTACATACAAACTACTATGACATGCATACAACCCCTAACTACACAGTGAGAGAACTCACCTTAAAGCAACGCGAGTATCCGCAACCGCAATCACAAGCCGGCCAACTTCACTCACCTTCTCCCACCTAATTACGTGTTAACAAATGTCAAAGTGACGTCCCAACCCAAAACCACGACTACTAAATTATAACATACACATTCCAGCTTTTACTCTAAAAACACAGGTCTGTTCGGGACCTGTTTAACCCCTTGTAAACTGATAAATCCATAAATATTAATCCATAATCACAAATTCCCATGTCTTAGGGTTCCAGGGACATATCGCACGCGCTCTAACGATTGTTTTACAATTTATTATGGATTTTACAAAACCGGTTAACTGCACAGCGAAAAACAGCACCTTTCATTACAAAACAGCGGTTTGACACTAGCTACGGTCCGAACTGGTTTTTCCGCAAAACATAAGAAACTTACTAGACTCATAAAGGGAACTTTTGGCACTGGTTTCATCCCAATCCGATATTCCTAGCAGAAGTTATACTCGATACAAAAACAGGGACAGAAACTGCAGTTTCACATAAAATGACAAATAATGCTTAGTAACCCATTAAGCCATAGCTTAACCCAAACAGACCCGAATGAACCTTTGAGGATGCAAACAAATAGGGTATTCTAAGTGCAAGTAAAAACAACCCCCAAACATACAATCAACAACCACAATGAGACCCCAAAATTTTAGCGTGGAAAACCCCTCAAAATCGAGAGTAAAAACCACGGGACTACTAGAGCCGCTTCAAATCCACTACCACCAATATTAGAGCAATACAAAGTCTTCTCTAGATTATACTAGAGGCATACAAAACCATCATACACTTGGAAATAAGCACATCAAGATGTATGGAACCAAAATAGAGCAAGAATGGAGAAAAATCACCACAAAGTTACTGCTGTGCAGAACCCCACGAAACCATGACCTCCGGACCTCAAAACCACGATCCCACCGTCCAGAATGTTGATGAAGATGTCGTGAAGCTGCTCACCAAAAATCACGACGATCCGACCGTTCAATCTCCGGGAAACAAAAGTTTTCTACAGCTAGGTTTTCAAAATACGAAAATATTGAGCTCCATCCCTTTTTTCTTGTTACTCACGAACACCACACCAAAAAATGATACAAGGGTTTGGTTTGGGTTGCATGGGCCGAAACTCTCACTTTTTGGCCCCTTAACAATTTTGGTCCCTCACTACATCCTTCTCGCAAACTAACCGCGTCTTGACATATTTAACTATTAGGTCCAATTCGTCTAACCCCGCTAACGGAAACCATGATAAATAAAACTTTTAAAAAAGAATTAAAACAAAGAAATTACATACCGGGATACGGGCTTTACAACTCATCTGTAACATCCCAGACCAACCGTACCAGATATTGTCCGCTTTGTCCACACACCTGGACTCACGGTTTTAAAACGCGTCTGATAGGGGAGGTATCAAGTCCCTCTTATAAGGCAACCTTAGTTCTCCTCCCCAACCAATGTGGGATCTTACAATCCACCCCCCTTGGGAGCCCAGCGTCCTCGCTGGCACACCAGTCCGGTTCCCAGCTCTGATACCATCTATAACATCCCAGACCAACCGTACCAGATATTGTCCGCTTTGTCCACACACCTGGACTCACGGTTTTAAAACGCGTCTGATAGGGGAGGTATCAAGTCCCTCTTATAAGGCAACCTTAGTTCTCCTCCCCAATCAATGTGGGATCTTACAATTTGGGAAATTCACAATTTAGTGTCATGAGTCATTTTGAGAATTATAAGGGTATGAGTCCATTTGGGGAAACCCTTTGTTTTAACATGCGTCGAGTTTTGGGTTAATAATGATTTTGTGGTATGTGTTTACCCGAACGATGTTTAAATGCATTTTATGCTATGAGGACCGTTATTTATGGGTCTAATGAGTTTTGAGCATTTTGCTCGGTTTATGACTTTAATGAGTCTTGGGGACATTTTTCCGGATGTTAACATTTAGATATGGAGATTTGGTCGTCCGTTGCATTATTTCATTATATTTGAAGAGTACGTGTTTTAGGTGTGTGTGTCATTCAAATGGAGTTGTGTACTATTAGACCTTATTAGCTATGGATCCATATGCACTTGAGTTTTTACGTTCAATGATGAGACGCTAGTTTCTCTTATTGTAGCACGGAATAGGCATCGGGTTCCATGGTAAGTAAGATGTGGGCCTATATGGTCGGGCGTCGTCCCATTGGCAGTAAGGTGTAATTCCAGATGTGCTTGGCACGGGATAGGCATCGGGTTCCATGGTAAGTAAGGTGTGGGCCTATATGGTCGGGCAGCGTCCCATAGGCAGTAAGGTGTAATCTCAATGTGCTTGTTTTGTGGATTTGGAGTGACCCAATGTATAGACCTGGAGTGGTTAAAATTGGGGGCTCCCAAGTCTCGCGGGCAATAGCTCTGGAGTGATTGAGCTCAGTATTACGAGAATAGTCCACGTGTTTGTTTTATTTCATGGTTATGTGACCCACTTTTGTGTTCCGTCACGTGCGATGTAAACGGACATCCCCCGTCACCGAAGGGTGTTGCTTTGGGTATTTATTTATGTCCATGTTTTCGGTGACGTGTTAAATTTATATGGATTGTTTTCCATGGTATGTGAGTTGTGGGTTATACCTCATCCGTGTTTGGGATGTTTGAATAATAGCGATTTATTCACGATTTCAATTATTTTGGAAATCAAATATTATTTCACTTTTCAATTGTGTTTTGGGACGAGTCCATTTTGAGAATCATTATATATTAAAGCTTCCAGCACGGGATTTGTGTGTGTGGGAAAAATGGGTGATTTGCATCTAAAGTAAATTCTTTTGAACTCCTGACTTAAATTGCACCTCTCTCGTTTTTATGAATTATATGGTCATGATAAAAACTCTTGAACTCACTAGGCGTTAGCCTAACCCTTTTTATTTATCGGCATGTGCAACAGGTTCCGATTGGGATATAGTCTAGTGACATTGTGAAGAGATGAGTGCTAGTAGTGTGCACGAGAAGTAAATTGCTTGGTGAAGTCTTCCACACGTATTTTGGGGGATTAGCAACTTGTAATTGTGTTAAGTAACACCCGACTTTATTTGGTCACCTAGTATGATTTGAGTTATAAATTGTGAGAGGTATTATGTTTATCTTGATGTAATTCCAAGAATGGCTTGTAGAAGAAGTTTTATCTCTTAAGTGATTATTTTTATCGAAATTTTATTTAGTTGCTCTCCCAATTCGAGGGTGTTACAATAATAGATGAAAAATATACTAAAGAAATACTTGTATTAATACGAAATATAAAAACTGCCACCACAGTGGTGAAACAGTGGACATAAATTAAATTGCTAGAAATTAAATACTACAAACAACAAACTAAGACTCCAGACCTCTTCTTGACAGAGGTTGAGGTCTGGAAAGGGTACATTAAGAATGAAGGCGCAAGGCTCCTATATATATTTGAAGAAAGGTAGGATGCTCTATTCTTTGACCCACAAGTTAAACACCTCTTACAATACAAATTCTTCCATTTCCACCTTTGTCAAAATCTTATCCTTAATTTTCAATATTTTTACTTTACTCTATCCTTTTAAGCCTTCAAAAATCTCCACCAAATCTTCTTGAATCTGCCCATAGTGGTGAGTCTGTAGCCACTGCCAACAACAACGTTTTTAACCCAAAAAATGATGTGTATAATCATAGAAACATCCTCAACAGCTCCAAATGAAAATAAAATAATAAAATGAAGAAACACGAACAAATAAAGAGGAAACACAACTAAAAATAAAGAAAAACACACGCAAACGAAATGTAAATAACGCTCAAAATGAGATTATCGAGGGGTTTAGCTCATACTTAAAAGAAAAGATATAGAAGAAGATAAGAAGTACTCCAAATTAAATTGCATAGAAATACAAAAAACGTCTCTATGGTGGTAGATGCTACCATAGTGGTACATAAATGTAAAGACGAGAATTAAAATTACAACTAAATTGCTTAAAGGAAATTTCTAAGACTAAAAATATGTTGAACTTCTTCAATAGTTGATGAATGATTTGCAAATGGCCCTCCAAGCTCCAATTTATAGTGGAAGACTAGAGAGATGCGAAAGGGACTTGAGAGAACAAGCCCCAAGAGAGTAAAGGATCCCTCATGGTGTCTTATTACTAACTTTTGGCCTCATTCTCCTTGTCCATATCTCCTCTAAATTCATGAATGCTTCAGAGGTGACTCAAACTCTTAGTATTTCCAATTTCATCAAACCTACAACAAAACCTCTACGGTATCTCCAAAAGCTCTGTTTGCCACCATGGTGAGTTTTCTTGCCACTTTGACGAGTTTTTTTACCAAATCCTAACTTTCAGTTATTTCTCTCTTAAGGAACAACTTTGGACGAAAGAAGTGGGAAAAGGCTCAAATGGGTATTAGATTGGTCAAAATGGGTTTAAAGAGAGGAACAAATTACTCTAAAATTTGAGAGTTGAGACACTGCGATTACATGTATGTTTCTTGGGATTCTATCTATTTTTTGTGTTGTTTTGATGTTCATTTCTAGTTTTGTATAAGAATATTTCATCTTCTGTAAATTCCCTACATAAATATATACATCTTCTACTTTATGATTGATTACTCCCAACAATCCATACATAAACCTAAAAAAATAATATCCAAAACATAACATTTATCTTTAATTGATTCATTGTCGTGGAAATTCGACATCAATGAAATATATTAGAGATGAAGCTGATTGATAATATTCAAAACTGAAATTAAAATGATGTACGTTACTTATAGAAAACAAAATCACGCGAATTTAGGAGAAACACTTCGAAAGATTGATCACAGAGGCAAAAATCGATCACGAAGGAAATAACTCAATCACGAGAGATAACTGGGTTGAGTATTGACTGAGAACACTAGATGATGCCTTGGGGAGAAATTAATGAAAGAAACGAAAACCAATTGAAAAATAAATAATCTGATGCAATCGCCCTTACAGTTTTAAAATGGGCCTTAATCTAGACCTTAAGATTAAAACTCACCAAGGGTGACATCTTATTCTTACCATTCTTATGATCATTGCTATTCTCACACGATGCCACGTCTCTCTCTCTCTCTCTCTCTCTATATATATATATATATATATATATATATATATACACGTGTGTGTATGTATTGCAAATCATATAAAAACCGTCTAAAAGTTAGAAACCATGAAAACATATAAAAGAATAAGATTGCGAGACAAGTTTTAAGGCATAGTAGTAACATGCGCGAGTCCTGCCATGAGATGCCAAAAATTCGTATCAGCATTACCATATGATATGGAACGCAACGAAGGTGCATTAGACTTAAATAATTGAATAACTTCTTACTCTTGTTACTTCTATTCTAATATGATAAAATGGATTAGAATTGAGTAATTTTTTAACATGTCCTCTCTGTAATTATAAATTTGTCAACTAGGCATATCAACTTTTTTTTCTAAACATGTTTAGTGTTTTGATTTATGTGAATAAAGAACCAACTCAAACATGATATGAATGAGGGGTAATACCATGATATGCTGTAACTGTTTTGTAGGAAGTTTAAGCATTTGGGTATTATTTTGATGGGGATACTCAACAGTTGTGTTTTTCATATATATATATTCTTGGTACTTTTGGGTCCAACGAACCATTGTGAATTATATACATTATTATCTTGTTATAAAGGATTTAAGTATACATATATATATATATATATATATATATATATATATATATATATATATATATATATAGAGAGAGAGAGAGAGAGAGAGAGAGAGAGAGAGAGAGAGAGAGAGAGAGAGAGAGAGAGAGAGAGAGAGAGAGAGAGAGAGAGAGAGAGAGAGAGAGAGGTTGTTTGGGGTAAAATAAAATATATAAGAAGTATTACATCTCTTTCGTTTCAATCCACTTCCTTCTCAATTTATCAACTGGACTCTCTTTTAATTTCGGGATTCATTCCTCCAATTGAATCTCCAGATTAATCGGGTTCTGGCTAAACGTTGGGTTCCTCTAACCTTAGCTGGGTTTTTACTGTGATATGTATCATTAAACGTTCGGTTTCCTCTAACCATATCCAATTCAGAAGATGTCGTTGGCTTAGAGGTAATGCTCAAAACTATTCTGACTGATTTTTGTGCTCGAATCGAGTGTAATAATCAACAACAAGGCATGAGGGTGGCAGAAAATGCTAGGGCAATTTCGGAAATTAGTGACCTCTTGTCTGGATTATCACTTCAAATGAACCAGTTAATGGTTGATAGGATCAGGAGGGATGATTCTAGTCCGGATTCCTCAGGGAATCAATCTAATCCTATTCCTCCACCACCTAACTCAAATCCAAAGTTGGGAGAGTTAATTGGCAATCCACATCAGTATTCTTCTAGGTTAACTAAGATTGAATTTCCGCGTTTTGGCGGAGATGAACTGAAGGCTTGGTTGTATAAGGTAGACCAATTCTTTCAGTTGGATCAAGTTAATGAGAATACTAAGGTTCCTCTTGCGTCAATTCATTTAAAAGGTAGAGCACTTCTGTGGCATCAGGGGTATATGAAGGGAAGAAACCAGGTAAATCCTTCATGGGAACAATACGTAATGGACATAACGGGAAGATTTGGGGAACCGTTTGACGATCCTATGGCCGAATTAATGGATTTAAAACAAACCACCACCGTTAAGGAGTACCATGACGAATTTGATAGCATCATTAGCCGATTGAAATTATCCCCTTCTAACACCCTCAGTTGTTTTGTGACAGGCTTAAGTGAAGAATTAAGAAGCTTGGTAAGGATGTTTAATCCTGCTTCTATTTCCCAGGCTTATGCCTTGGAAAAAATTCAGGAGGCTAATTTGAGTAAGCCACGAGTTAAGCCACCTACAAAGTCACAACTCTTTCCTACTAACCTTTCAAATCCATCCAGTAAGCCAGGCTTACTACCCACACCCACAAAAGGCTTGAACTCCACATTCAAGCCTGTGAGCAACCTACAAAAACCGGGTGTAGCTTCCTTCAAACCAAACCCAACCAGGAGAACTTTATCACCTGTTGAATTTGACGAAAGGAGGTGCAAGGGACTGTGTTATTTCTGTGACGAGAAGTACGAATTTGGGCACAAGTGTAAGGGTAAACGACCCCAACTATTTCACTTGGAATGGGAGGATTTGGAAGAAGATGACGCGGGAGTTGAGGAAGAGGTGTGCAACGAGTTTTCGCAGATTTCTATGAATGCTATGGCAAGAATAACATATTATCAAACGTTGAGGATAACTGGTCATTATGGACAAAAAAACGTTACATATGCTATTGGACATGGGAAGCACTCATAATTTCATAGATACAACATTAGCTATGAAGTTGGGGTGCAAGTTAGTACCAAAACCTTCCATGATGGTCAGGGTGGCGGACTGTGGCAAGGTTAAGTGTGACTATATAATTGAAGGATTCCAATGGAAGATGCAGTCTATTACTTTCACGGCTGATCAATATTTAATACCATTGTGAGGATGCGATGTGGTTTTGGGAATTCAGTGGTTCAGTTCACTTGGTAAGGTTCATTTCGATTTCTTGAACCATACCATTGAATTTTTAGTTAATGGATCAATTGTGACATTGCGAGGAGCCAAGGGTAAGGGAATTAAGACGGTGAGTAATTCAAAAAATGGGAAAGATGCTACAACAAACGGGACACTTGTCTATGATGCAACTTTTAGCTGTTCACCCTAATAATACTCTACCCGACTTCGAAGTGCATGCTGATCGACACACGGGATTGAATTATCCCGAGCTACAAAGACTCTTAAGTTCATACCAAGATGTCTTCAAAGAATCTGTTGGCTTGCCTCCTTTCAGAGCGGGTTTTGACCATACCATACCACTAAAAGAAGGGTCAAATCCTGTGAATTTGAGACTCTATCGCTGCCCCTTATTGCAGAAAGACGCTATTGAGCAATTGACTCAAGAATTGCTCGACTAAGGCGTAATCCAGACCAACAACGGTTCATTTGCATCACCCGTTGTGTTAGTTAAGAAAAAGGATGGGAGTTGGAGGATGTGTGTGGATTATAGAGCTTTGAACAAGAAGACTATTCCTGATCGGTTTCCCATTCCCTTGATCGATGAACTTATGGATGAATTGTACGGTACTCGGTACTTCTCCAAGATCAACTTAAGGGTTGGATACCATCAGATCCGAGTTGCCAAGCAAGATGTTCACAAAACTGCATTCAAGACACATTGTGGGCATTTTGAATTTTTAGTCATGCCCTTCGGACTAACCAATGCCCCTTCGACATTTCAGGGTTTGATGAATCAGTTGTTCAAACCATACTTAAGAAAGTTTGTCTTGGTGTTTTTTGATGACATCTTAGTTTACAGCCCTGATTGGGAAGCCCATATGCGACACTTGGAATCTGTTCTGGACACTCTAAAGTCCAATTCCTTGTTAGCCAGACATAGCAAATATGCGTTCGGAGTTTCTCAAATCGAATACTTGGGTCATGTGCTCTCTAGGGAAGGTGTGGCCACGGATCCTAAAAAGATTGTAGCAATTTTGGATTGGCCCGAACCTACGACCATCAAGCAACTTCGTGGGTTTCTTGGTCTCACTGGCTACTATCGACGATTTATTAAGGAATATGGCGTGATTGCAAAACCTTTAACGAGATTGTTACAAAAGGACTCGTACCAGTGGAACAAGGAAGCAACTGCAGCTTTCATTGCCCTTAAAAAAGCAATGACACAACCACCTGTTCTAGCCTTGCCTAACTTTGATGAACCCTTCGTGGTGGAGACTGACGCTTCAAATCAAGGAATTGGAGTTGTTTTTATGCAAAAGGGACACCCGATTGCCTTCATTAGCAAAGCGTTATCGCCTAAACACTTGACCCTATCCACGTATGAAAAAGAATCATTGGCATTAATCCATGCGGTGCAAAAATGGAGTTCCTACCTGTTGGACAAACTCTTCATAATTAAGACCGATCAGCAAAGTTTGAAGCATCTATTGGAGAATAAAGTTAACACTCCATTTCAACAAAGGTGGTTATCTAAGCTATTAGGCTATGATTACAAAATATGTTATAAGAAAGGGGTTGGGAATAAAGTGGTTGATGCATTGTCGAGAGCCACTAATGGAGAGTTACTACATCTAGCCGTTTCCGGTATCCACTCGGAGCTTTATGACCTTATCAAAGCAAGTTGGGAGCATGATGCTCGCTTGAAGGCCATTATTGCTGAAATCGTGGAAGATAGCAGTCAACATTCTCAGTATAGTTAGCATAATCAAGAATTAAGAAGGAAAGGCAAGTTAGTTATCGGGAGTTACAAGGACTTGAAGACACGGATTCTGACGTGGATGCACGATTCACCTCTAGGGGGCCATTCGGGGATCACCGCAACCCTCAAAAGGGTATCTGCCCTCTTCTTTTGGCCAAAGATGCGGCATAATGTAATCAACCATATCCGGAACTGCACCACTTGCCAAAAATGCAAAACAGAAACGGTGGCCCAGTCGGGATTACTACAACCGTTGCCTATTCCGGAGGGAATATGGGAAGATATAGCAATGGACTTCGTTGAGGGTCTTCCAACGTCCAATGGTAAAGACGTCATTTTGGTAGTCATTGATCGTTTAAGCAAGTACGCCCACTTCATTGCCTTGAGTCATCCATTCTCTGCTATAAATGTTGCTAAAGTATTCATGGATAACATCTATAAGTTGCATGGTTTTCCCAAATCCATTGTATGGGATCGAGATAAGATTTTCGTTAGCAATTTTTGGCAAGAATTATTAGTATTGCAAGGCACGGATCAGAACCTCTCCAGCAGTTACCACTCTCAGACAGATGGCTAGTCGGAAGTCTTAAATAGATGCCTGGAAGGTTATTTAAGGTGCATGTGCCATGGAGAACCGAACGAATGGGCTAAATGGCTTCCTTTAGCTGAATTTTGGTACAATACGAATTTTCAATCCGCCATCACTTGCACCCCGTTTGAAGTGGTTTATGGATGCGCTCCTCCTTTACATTTACCATATCTACCTGGTGAGAGTAAGGTGGATTCGGTGGATCGGAGTTTGACGGCCAGGGAGGAAGCCATCTAGCTGCTTAAGCATAACTTGCATAAGGCTTAGAACCGAATGAGACAAACAACAAACAAACATAGATCGGAGAGAGAGTTTGAAGTGGGAACTTGGGTTTACCTCAAACTTCAACCTTATCGACAAAATTCAGTAGCTCACAGAAGCAATCAAAAGTTAGCGGCCAAGTATTTTGGTCCTTATCAAGTTATTGCCAAGGTTGGGAAAGTAGCCTACACTCTTAAGCTTCCAGCAGAAGCTAGCATTCATCCTACTTTTCATGTTTCACTGTTGAAACAACACTATGGTCCATTACCTACATCAGTTGCACCCTTGGTTGGATCAAGTAGTGTAATTGATAAAGTACCCGAAAGTGTTAATTGATAAGAGGGTGATTAAGAGGCAAAACAAGGCTGTCATTGAATGGCTTGTGAAATGGAAGAACAGGACCATTGAAGATGCCACCTGGGAAAATGCTCATGAAATGGAGAGGTTGTATCCTACATTTGATCCTTGGAGTCAACGATCGTCTAATGGGAAGGGCAATGATATGAATGAGGGGTAATACCATGAGATGTTGCAACTGTTTTGTAGGAAGTTCAAGCATCTGGGTATTATTTTGATGAGGATACTCAACTGTTGTGTTTTTCATACATATATATATATATAGAGGTTGTTTGGGGTAAAATAAAATATATAAGAAGTATTACATCTCTTTCCTTTCAATCCACTTCCTTCTCAATTTATCAATTGTTCTCTCTTTTATTTTCGGGATTCATTCCTCCAATTGAATCTCCAGATTAATCGGGTTCTGGCTAAACGTTGGGTTCCTCTAACCTTAGCTGGGTTTTTACTGTGATCTGTATCAAAACATTTATTCGCAAATGAAAAGGCAAAATAGTCTTAAGAATTAAAAACATAGTCATATGACTGTAAATGGATAAAAAAAAACACACGGATTATGTGCATCTCTAATTCATGCCTCTCGAATGGAGATGGCCAAAAACCGATCTTGGGCCAAGATTTTCCTCCAGTAACCAGTCTGATTGGTGTGGTTTTGGCCATCTCTATTCTCAAACATACCGATCAAGATTTGATGTAAATAGATAAAAAGTTGATTAAATAAAAAATCTACACATCCAAGCATTCAAATGTATCAACAATTTAGAATTTGAATGACATATAACAATCACAACTTCTACCATACAACTATAGGGATTATACAACGTTCAAGAATGACAGCTACAAATAATACATGGGATTATACAGAAGAATTTTCCGCCAAAAGACAAATAACAATTACACCAAGTGATTGGGACAACTGTCGAACATGGTGTGCCACATAAACGCTCTCGAAAGGACCATCTCAAGCTCTTGGTCACCCCAGTTCTGTGTCGGGAGGTGTTGAAGGAACATCACCATCTCCTGGAAATCCAGCTTTTGGAGCTCTTCTGACCACTGAAATACATAATTCAGACTACTAAGCCCCCATTTCTTCTCATAGATTTGTTTTAAATACACGACATTTTGACATATTTAAGAACACAAGAATGCCTCTTATATACGAGTTTATATAGTAAGGGGCTGTATGGTTGGTTTTCTATCAAGTCTTGTATGGATAAACCTGACTATGTAGATTAATCTGTTTGTATAGATTGAGAGGGTTTTTTCATAGATGGAAGGAGCGTGTTTTTTCTTGAATGGGAGGGGCAGGTTTGGAAAAAACTTGGCTTTCTACATAAAACTCTCCCTAGAAGGTTACTGAATAAGCCACTTTCTATATCATTAACCTACCAAACAGTCATTTATAGCTGAACGAATAAGTTGCAAGTCCCATTAAGCTCATTAAGTTGTTAACAAACAAGCCCTAAGTGTATTCTGTTTTTGCCAGAAAGTGGTAGGATCTCAGCCAAATATACGACTTCTTATAGTAAAGTGATCAAAACATATTTTACACGATCATACAGGACCAAACAAATACGTTTTTTTTTTCCATTTTCGGAACAAACAGATTATGATCATGAAGCAATAAATACAGAAATAGTGGTTTATCTTACCGTTAAAAGAAAACTGGCAAATATATACACAAGGAAATCCGGCAATGCATCGCCTTCAGCAAGATATGTGTCCCATAAACGGGTGACCAGGTGGAAAGGAATCTATACATAATAATAGAATCACGTGAGGTGTTGCATTTTTAAAAATAAACGACAAAATACATGAAAATGTAACGAAATTTGGTTTAGTTCCTATTTAGTGTAACAAATACTTTCTTTTTCTCTCAATCGATATAACAAAGTTTCAATATTTCCTATTTTGTACTCATTTTGACCGGTAACCTGCTAAGTTTGTAACATTTGATGACGTGGATACCTGCTTAAGAAACGGTTATGGAGAAGGGGACATTAAACTTGGCATCCACATCACCAAATGTTACAACATTTACCGGTACAAAATAGTAAATTTTGAAACTTCGTTACATTGATCAAGAAAAAGAAATTCTTTGTCACACTAAATAGAAACTAAGGGCCGTTTACCAAGCGCTTATAGGAGTCTCAACCCTCGGTTACCTTGGTATGTGATTTTTACCGGGCAAGCGCTAACAGGGTAAGAGTTTTCTCCCTCACAGACCGGGTAAGATTCTCGGTCCTTGTCATGCTCACCCGGTAAGGCACTTACCCGGTAAGGCACTTACCCGGTAAGCGTTTGGTAAACGGGCCCTAAGGCTCTGTTGCATTTTGATACATTTGCCCTAAAAGATAACAAAGACTTGCAAATTATCAAAGAGAAAATGTATACCTCTCGTATCAGAAGACAATTAAACCATCGGAAAGAAAATTGAAGAAAATCAAGCCCATGCTCTTCCATATGCCTAGAAATAGGTTCTGAAAGGAAACAACTGATTAGATGGTGGTTATCTATGGTTAAAAGTGATTTTGTAGAGATGGTGAAGAGAGCATACCATCAATTCGTCTCACCAATTCCTTGAGTTTAAATACCAGCCGTTGGATCCCAGGTTGAGCAAACGTATAATGGTCTTGCATACCATCAAGTAACTTGGATAGACACCAATAACAATCAGCTTCAACATTGGAGATCTTATCGGGATCTAAATCAGCAATCGACCAATTATCAACACTCCCTTCTAAATGTTCTGACAAGAAAACTACTAAAAAAGGTGTAGCAAGATCATTTATTCCCTGCACATATCCACTTGCCGGATGTCGGATTGCCCTGAAATAAAATTATGAATAAAAAGAAAATAAGCATCTATAAGAAGAACGAAGATCCATACAAGTACAGATGTGGACTCTATTATGGTTATGAAAATCAGACCCCTCTGAAATCAAAGTGATGGAAACCCTAAAAAAGGGTCTTATCAAGGATTGCCCTTAAATATTCCGTTAACCATTTGTTGTTACTTTGGTTTTCCATATTCGCAGGGCAACCCAAACCTCTTTGTAGCCATTTAGCAATGAGATTCTTGCAGCCATCTCTCTCCATTTATCTAATGGGTCTTTCTTTTACTGTGGGAGGATGATGATACCCATCCACATGACCATTGGCATTCATAATTAATTCCGATTGCAAAGAATGGACTGACACATATTAAGCCGCTTTCCAATATTCTAAAAGAGAATAAAATTGTTGTGAATAGATGGCAATCAAAAAATTGAAAATATAAATGATTGAAAATGGGCCAATGATTTAAGTATGGAACCCTTAAAACACAAACAGATATGTATCCTACATACCTAACATTCCTCAAGCTGGAACATATATGACACAAAGATAGATATGTGTGTAGGGTTGGGTTCCAGTGAGAAGTTGAGTTAACGGTGAGAAGTGGTTATCAATCGTTGGATGAGAAATGAACGCATATTAGGATGAGATGCACCAGATCAATTCCCTTCTAAGCCGCAAATCATGGGAGGGCTTGAGATTAAAAGAGATCAAAGGTTCAGATCCACTTCTCACGCTTCTCACACCATCCTTCGCCTATGTGTGTGTGTGTGTGTATAATCTATGGAGGGCTTTATCAAAATGTCGGCCAATTTATCTCCTCAAAGTGCCTGTACCAGCTTGAGAGACAGAAATTTGCCAGAAGTACCAACAACCTACTCAGGAAGATATTGACAATTAACATCAATGTATTTTGACAATTAACATTAATGTATTTAGACCATCTCATAAGCGCTAGGTGGTTTGTTGGTGACTTTAGTGTTATCAATCATTTTGGTGTAATTGTGATTTACTATATGTGAGTTACGAAGTGCGGAGTGCACACAAATGTTGCCCTATAGATCTCCATAAAGTGGGCTTCCAAAGAGGCAGAGCCCCTTGGAATTTATGGAGAGTCGACCTTAGTGAAAATCTCATGAACGATAAGTCTGGGTTAGTGTGATCAGAATTATGAAGTTACCTTGAAATTCGACCAAGTCCTTAACTCTGGACCATAGGGTCAAAGATCTGGACCTTATGTCCAGACTTAGGAAAATTAGCTAAGTCCCAAACTCTGAACATAGAGTCAGAGTTCGGATTAGTGCATCCAGACTTGGGGGCCGTTTACTAAAGGCTTCTTGAGTAAGCGCTTACCAATATTACTTACCTTACCGATTGAGCTTGCCAAATCCGATAATCTTACCCCGTAATAGGCATATGAAGGACCTAGAGTCATACCCGGTAAGTGAAAGAAAAGACTCTTACCAGGTTTAAGATGTTTACCAACATCCCATTTTGATGACCGAGGATGTTATACGATAAGGACATAAGGTAAGTGATAGTGATGTCTCTTGTTGGTAAGCACTTACCGGGTAAGCATTTGGTAAAAGGCCCCTTAGACTATAGAGTCAGAGTTCGGTCCTGGGAACTCTAATTCGGTTGTAACTGCCCATCTATCTTATCCATCAATGGTTATAACCGCCCGTAACCGTCGATCTCTCATATAAATATGTAAAAGCGAGAATCAGGGTATGTGAGTCTCGAATTCACAGCCTTTGAAATTCGAGAAATTCGTATTATTGTATTTGGAAAGTGTTTTACACACGATTTTCTTGAGATTATCCGGTCCTACCTTCATCTCCAAATCCCTATTTCTAACATGGTTGACGGCCAAACATTGTACTCCAATAACATTCTTCGTTTTTATAATTAAGTTTATAAAACTTTTATGAAAACACCTTTATGTTTAACAACAGTAATGTTTTGGTTTGCTCTTGCACAAGAGACTAACCAAAAACTGATCACAGTTTGACTCATAAAAAGGTTAAAGGAAATCTAACCATGTATACAGTATTCGCTCCAAGGATTTCTGGACTTGTAGTTGTTGGAAAAAAGTAACATCAGGCACGGTTCTAGGACAATCAACAGCGATCTGTTATAGGAAAGGAGAAAAACAAGTAAATGAACTTGTTTTAAGTAAGCAATGTAAGTAAGTAAAGTAGTGGTAATGTAGTACTATAATACCTGTCTAAGCATATTAATCTCCTCGTCAGTACGTTCATTATCTGAAATGTCATAATACTGAGCAACACAATCAAAATATTCGATGCGCTTCCTTCTTAGGACTCCCTCCCTTCGATCTGAATTAGGGGGTGCATATCCCTGTTGTCAGTTTGTATTTAAATTCAACACTAAATATTGACCATCAACAATAATTCAGGTATACTTGTAATAGAAAAAATAATACTACGCAACTCTAAATCAGAAATCTAGATACTCTTCATATTATGCCATGGTTAGCAAACACAACAAAACAGCCACTCTACTTCTTTCTCCCATTTTGATTTTAAGGCTTTTTTTCTTCATGATTTATTTTCATTCTTCATTGCAAATTCATCTTAAAAGTCGTTTTTTTCTCTTTTTCAAAGCAACATATATTTCTTTTAAAGATCAAGGTCGATTCCATTTGACAAAAATGTATTTTATACCCTAGGTCAAACCATGTTGACTTAAGGTCAAACCACTACTTGTGGACCCTTAAAGCTACTACATGTAACTTTGGCACTCAACGATTGTAAACATGTAATTCAAGCTTACCAAAAGAAGCCTCCAAACATTAGGGCGCAGATAAGGTGGCACACCACTCCAGGCTAACTCGCGCAACTTGTCTGCAAGGTCATAGTTGGTAAAAATCAGTTTCACATTTACACAAAAAGAAAAGAAAGAGATTATAAAACCAAAGCAATAAATCAATAAAGAATTAAAACAGGAAAAGGAAAATTCATTATAGTAATGTATGAGGGGGTTTCGACATCCATGAAGTCTGATTTTACTTGAAGTAAATGGTTAAGAGTTTCTAAATTGTAATAGCCGATTTTACTCAATTTAAATGGTTCGGAGTACCATCATTGTATTGATACCCTAATCTTATGGCAAAAGAAAATTCAAATCATAGATGAAAAGAAGAGATCGAAACTTCCAACATAATGAAGTGAACTCATTATATTGACCTTTAAATGGCCATTTCTAGTCAAATGCTGTAAATGACCTCCATCAACGACAAAATAAAGTACTAGTGGACTACAATTTAACGGTAAGGTATTCTTCCAATTTGTCCAGACAGCCACAGCACTAAGCTGCTTCTATTTTTGAAGTGCAAGGAGTGAAGTGGAGCACAAATACATATGGTCCGTATGTATATAAATATAACAAAAGAATGCACTTGCATTTTCCTCCTCTATACTAAGGGCATGTTTGTTAGCAACTTAACGAGCTTAATGGAACTCATAGTTTATTTGGTAGTTATGCTTGACTGTTTGGTAGTGGCTTAATGATATAGAAAGTGGCTTATTCAGTAAGCTTCTAGGGGGAGCTTTATTCAGTAAGCTTCTACGGGCTTAATGATATAGAAAGTGGCTTGATGACATAGAAACTAGAAAGTGGCTCCTTCAGTAAGCTTCTAAGGGGGAGCTTTATTCAGTAAGCTTCTAGTGGCTAAATTTTATAGAAACTAGAAAGTGGCTTCTTCAGTAAGCTTCTAAGGGGGAGCTTTATTCAGTAAGCCTCTAGGGGGGGGGGGGGGTGGAGCTTTATTCAGTAAGCTTCTCGTGGATTAATAATATAGAAAGTAGCTTATATTTAGTAAGCTTCTAGGGGGATCTTTATTCAGTAAGCTTCTAGTGGCTTAATGATATAGTAAGCCAAGTTTTTATCCAAACCTGTCCCTCCCAATTAAAAAAACATACTCCTTCCATCTATGAAAAGACCTTCCCAATCTATACAGACAGATTAATCCATATAGAACTTAATGAAAAACAAACCAAACAGCCCCTAAATCAAATAAGTAGCTTAATAAATTGAAGGAAACAATCTCTGCAGTATGCAAAGTACCTAAAATGACAGTTACGCCCCCCAACACTTTGGTGAACTTCATTAGCTTAGCAGTGTCCGTAGCTCTGGTACTCATCACAAACCTCGGAGCCTCCAAAGATGTATTTACAGGATTTGAAATTGAAGATTTTAACTGATTTGCAGTGGTACTAGCATCTGGTTTACTTCTGTGAACTTGATCCTACACAAAAAGATTAGAAATGAACCATAAAAGATAACAGCTATAGTTGCCGATCTGCGTATATATAGGGTTGGGTTCCGGTGAGAAGTGTCAAATTTGGTTAGAAGGGTGAGAAGTGGGTATCAACCGTTGGATGAGAAATGGACGAACATTAGGATGAGATGCACCGAGATAAGATGCACCGGATCAATTTTCTTTTAAGCCGCAATTCACGAGAGGATATTTGATTAAAAGTGATCAACGATTTAAAATTACTTCTCACACTTCTCACCAAAAATGACACTTCTCACATGATCACATGCCTATATTTGCCTATATATATATAGGGAGAGGTTCCAATGAGAAATGCTAAGTGTGTGAGAAATAGAGAAATGATCCTAGCGCTTCATCTGGTCAACATTTGCAGCTTTGACTGTGAAGCACCGGATAATTCCCCGTGTGGTCTGTAGAAGATAGAGGGGGTAGTTTCGTAAAATACACGGGACGAGGTGATTCATATGTGGATCAGTTAATAAGTTCATATCTGAATCACAACGATTCATATGTGAATCACAAAGGTTCATATGTGAATCAGTTAAAACGAGTTCATGTGTGAATTACAAAAGTTCACATATGAACATATAGTTCATCTGTGAAGTTCATATATGAACTCGTCTTGCGTATTTGTAAAAGTTACGAAACTGTCCTTCTATTTTTGGAATAGCCGCAACTTTTGACCAGTCAAAGCCGCAATTTTTGACCGGACAAAGCAACAATTTTTAACAAGTCAAAGTCGATCTTGACCGGATGAATGACTAGGATTACTTCTCTATTTCTCACACACTTGGCATATCTCATTTGAACCTATGGCTATATATATATATACCAAAACTTAGGTAGCAGTCATCAAAGCTATACCTCATATGTATCATCCTCGTATTCATTTGGGCCAGTATCATTTTGGGAGGGACTACGATTAACACCAGGAGAGTGTAAAGCTGTAGCATCCATTGGATCTGATCTTGTTATCAGCACTTTACCAGGGAAGCTGCGACCCTTTAACAACCTAGATGCATACAAAAAATAATGAATCATGTTTCAACATATCAAAACAGGAAATCTCATCCATCTGAGTAAAACTACAGCCGTAAATAGAAACCTGATTCACATGTGCATAACAACTTCTATATAAGGGGCTACAGTATCAGCAAACCACATATTGCTAAACAACAGAACTCAAGAAAAGATAGCATTCTTGATTTCTTTCAGGGTTATACAAATCATAACAGAGGGATGATTCTTTGGTTTTCTTTTTTGGAGCACGAACAGAAATTCATATCGAATATGCAAACATAAACCAGGAAAATACTAACTCCAACATTTCTATAACTTCAAACAATCCGGTCTAAAATCGAGACGAACATCTTCACCAAAATCTGAAGCAGCAGATCATAAATCATGAATTTCTCTCAGTGATCACAGAACTATAGTCGATCATTTAAACCCTAAAACTTCAACAACGGTCACTTAATAGAAGCTAAATAAGTCTAAGAAATGATGATAATTTACAGATTTGGAATCTAGGTAGTGGAGCACATAGATTAAAGAAAAAGCATACCCTTGTACATTGCGGAGAGTTTGATTAAACCTTGAATCAAGGGTTGTGAGATGGTTATCAATGGCGGTGGTACCTTGCTTCGGATCTTGATCTTTCAAATTACTGTTGGTACTCTTCATGGGTTTCTTTTTGGTAACAAACATGATGTGGTGTCTCTCAGTCCCCTTTTGAGACCGGAGGTACAACTCGATTGTCGTGTTCTGTCATTGTAAAAGGTTCAGTTACCTCCCTTCATAGTTCGACTTCTTGTTGTAACTCCCCCCTTGTTGTTGAAGTATTTGAACTCTTTTATATCAAATCATAGTAACTAGTGTTATACCCGTTCGTTGGTCGGGTACATGACATGACTTTAATCTACATTGAATTATTTGATTGGTCACTCCTTTCATTTTAAGTTGCACCAATTTAAGTTGGGTGTCTCTGAGTTCTGTTTTTACACCATCACTTGTTTGTGAGGGGTTGATGTGATCAAAAATCAAAATGCTTCAGTTATGTACCCACCTTAGCCCCATCCCGTCCATACTTATTATTCTAAAACTTATGACCTGCATAGGATAAATACATGGCAACTTTTCTCACTAAAAACATGGTAACATTATATTTCTCTTCATTGAAGCGTTTACGGTATCAAAATTATATAGAGCAATGAAGTATAACTAACATATGTAATTTTGTATGTTAGACCAAATACGATACCGTTTTCTTGGACCAAAATCTTACCCAGTAAGTAAGAGATAGAGTTGAATTTTTTTCGGTAAACGCTTACCCAGGTAATCGTTTGGTAAACGACCCTGTAATGCAATGACATATCTTCAGATTAATTGATTATCAAACCTCAAAAAGCTATTCATAGATGCATAAATGATTATATTTGACAAGGATATTGTTGGATCCCAGATACACTTAATCAAGATTAACAATCTATTAGTGGAGTTTAGAGTTTGATGCGGAAGCGTATTAAACTAACAGATATGTTTGATAGATATTAGAACGCACATATATAAAGAAAACAGTAAAGAATGAAAAGGATTTCTTGAATAGTTACTGTCATTCAATATATAATAACAACACGAAGAACAGATTAATAACTGTTGGTGTGTGTGAGAATATAACACTCAGATATTTGACAATAAAGCTTGAGAGTATTAGTGATTCCTTTTGTTTTTGTCCTTAGGAAGATCTCAACATGAGACTTCCTTTTATACTACTCTTAGAAGACTATGAAGTAGGTCACTGTTCCTTTTACGGCATGAATAGTAAACTGGATGGTGTGAACAGTGGACTGGATGGTGTGAGCAGTTGTTTGAGCCATGCGCATTTAATGGAGCAGATGTACTTTTGGTAAATGCATTAAATGGCGCAGACGTCTATTTTGTACATTGCCCTATTGAGTCCACTCAGAGCTTGACACGTGTTTTGATAGTACTTTTTCATGCAAGTTGATGAACGTATTCAGTAATATCTTCCAAGTCTTCATTGAGGACCACAGAGGCTCTGTAATGAATTACAGAGGTTCTGCGGTCTGGTCCTCTGTGGAGCAGTCTTCGCCGGATTCCGAGTCTTTGGTCTTCTTTGTGCGTATGACAGAGCTTCTGTAGGAAGCCTCTGCTGCTTCTGTAGCTTCTTGACCTTGATTTCTCGGTAATGTCGGCAGAGCCTCTGTAAGAGGCTTTCTTCACTTAGCCTATTTTTCACTACTTCTAAATACTTCTATGATTAGGAAGATTGAAGCTAACAATCTCCCCCTAAGTAGTGAAAAATAAAAAATTTGAACTTGAGTTAAGTTTGGCTAAGTTAGATAAGACAGAGGTTAAACAATACCTCGAAATTTCTTTCATTTAGAAATATGCCAGAGGCATTTTACATTTGAGTACAATGAAAGATAAAACTTTGTTTGCAGAGATTGGAGGTCTGAGAATCAGATTTTGGCATCTTTGAAATCGTTGTAGCTTCTGTTGTCTCTGCCGACTTTTCTGATCTCTTTGTAGAATCTGATGCAGAGTTCTCTTAGGCGGATTGTTGAGTCTATTTCTCTGATGAAAGTATCTGCATCATCTCTATCCATTTTCTTTGTACCTCTGTATTTTACAAGGCTTGCTCTGAATTTGCTCAGAGTACTGGTTGCGTACTTCTGACAATCCATGAGTACAAAAAGTTTAACCTGGTGTTGTGGGTTTTGAAATACTAACCCAAATCTTGGTTCTCTGATGATTGAGTTGGGCACAACGTCTGGTGGGCAGCGATCTTCTGGTGGTCGTAGATCTAGATGTTTGAGACCAAGATCCTTTCCCAGCTGAAAATCTATCATGCTGTATAGCAGAAGCTTTTCCCTCATCGCTTTTCTCAACACTTGATAGGCTCTGGTATTAGGCTCTGTGTTGTAGTTGTCTTTTGTCTATTGCAGAAGGTCAGGTAGATCGTAAGGATTGATGTTTCTTAAGTCAGCATCAGCGAAGGTAGATTCTGAATTGTTCTCTCTTCTGACTTTGTAAAGATTGTACCTGACCCTTGGATAGGTTCTTGTGAAGGAGAATCTGCAGAAGATCACCTTTTTGATTTTGTGAATTGAGAAGACATCTGCTTTGGCTCTTGGCTTTGTTCTTGTGAAGATGTTCTCAAATTCTTCTCTGATCCTTGGATCTGTCACATGATCTACTGGATGATTTGTCTGATAGGATTGTTTGTAGAGGTATTTGTATACCACTTCTTCCATCTCTTCATGTGTTGGACCAGGTCGTGGAATTTGTCTTCTAAGACTCTCCATCTGTTGAACAACTTCTGCAGCTCTACCAGCTAGAGGAACTTCTGACAGAGGCTTCAATCCATGTGCCCAGTCAACTTATTCGGGTTTTGGGGTTTGAAAGGCGTCAAACGCACTCTTCATTAGTTTTTCTGTTGGCTTTGGCAATGTTTTCTTCTTCTTTGGCGCTTCTGTCAGTATCCCTTTGCCCTTATCTTTTGCTATTGTCGTGGCAGAACCTGTTGCTTCTGTGGGTTTTGAGGTTGGCACTTCTGTTGGTTTGATAGAGGTTGCCTCTGTGGATTTTGACGATTGTGATTTAGAGGACTTTTGTGGCGATGGTTCTGTTGGCTTGACTTGCTCTGTAACCTCTGTTGGAGGTTGTTTGATGACTTCTTCTGCGAGCTCAGTTTCTGTTGATGAAGTGTTGTCATTGAATCTTCTTGCCATTCTAAAAGCTAAAGTGAACATGTGCCTTTCTTCTTCTCTCTTCACCATACGATCACTCATTGTTGTGTGCATCCTTTTCAGAATGTCAGAAGCAGAGGTCGTTGCTCTTTTTGGTTTGGTGGCAATCGACTTTCTTCTGGGTATGGTTTGGGGTGTTTCCACAGAGGTGGGTGTTTTCTCTGTGGTTGGTTCATCTGTTTCTTCCAAAATGATTACCTCAGGGGCGGTTGTTGCCTCTGTGGCTTGCTGTTCTGCTTCTGGAGTTTTGGTTTCGTCAGGAGATGATTCCACAGAGATGGGTGTTGTCTCTGTGGTCTTTTGGGTTTGTTGTTGTCGGGTCTGTTCTGGAGGTGCTTGACTCAGAGGTTCTGCGGCTATTGGTGGACCTGTAAGTCCTCTGCTTGCAGTTTTCTCTGTAGTTTTCTCCCCCTCAGGATGATCTGATGGACCAGGATGGTCATCATCATCAGAGTCATCCTGACCCTTGTCTGATGTACCCTCTGCTCTGCAGGAAGCATCGGGTTTCTTTGGCATTGTGGCTCCAGCAGCGATCAGTTTCGCGCAGACATCATCACAGAGGCCAAGAAGAGTTGCTAGCTCTGCCTCTGTTTTGAATCTCATCCTTCCTACACTTTCTCTGAAATCTTTGACGAAGTTAGCATTGGCAGTGGTGAAGGAAAGGATGACTTCTGTCACTTGATTAATCACGTTCTGCCCAAGCTCTGTCAGCTGTGCTCTTGTCATGTAGTCTTTGGGTTGCATCAGCATGGTATTTCGCATGGCTTCTTCTTGAACTTTTTGTAGGGCCTTCTGTAGATCTGCAGGAGTGATGCCCGTTGACACTGAAGTCTGTTTGTTCAATTGATCAAGGAATTTGTTGATTGAGTTCTCAATCGAAGAAGTAGTTGTTGCGGCAGAAGTGGTGGATGCAGTAGCAGCAGACTTCATCTGTGAGATGGCAGTTTTCACCTCTGTGGACAGGTTGTCCATTTTGGTGTTTAGGTTTAGCAGTGCCAGTGATGTTGTCTCTGCAAAAGATTTGAAAGAGCTTTGCAACTCTTTCAAGGTTTGGTTCACAAAGGTTTCAAGGGTTTGGAACTCATCCCTTGTAACTTGTGTTCCGGTGGTAACCTCTGGAGGAACACATTCGTCTCCAGAGTGAATCCCTGTTCCTGGGATACCTTCTTTCATTCCTGTTTGTACGTTGAGAATGGAAGGATTTCCTTCTGATCCTTGAGAAGAAACATGAGTTTCAATCCCTACAGAAGTTCTGAGAAGAACATTGTCCAAATCCACTCCAGAGGTGGGTATTGGAATATCCTTCTGTTGACTAGGAGACTTGTCTAGAGTCTCTTTGTCTTTGTGCTCTCTACTTCTCTCTGAAAGAAGTGTGGGTCTTAACAAGTGCGTGGCAGAGGAAACAAATTCCTCTGTTGGGCGTTCTTCTGTGATCTGGGGCAATTGATCATGAACTATAGGTGAGTCTCTTTGAGGAGACTCCCTAGGAATGGATTCCCCGGTTTCTGTGGGCACAGAGGTTGAAAGAGTAACCTCTGGCTGGATGGGTTGGGGTAGGTTCGAGCTGTGCTGCTCTTTTTCAATGACACCTTCTGCAGCTAGACCTGCGGTGTCAGAAATGTGGGTTGCACTGGGAGTTGGTTTTGGTTGTGTGCCTCTATTTATCCAGGCATCTTTTCTTGCTTCTTCCCTAAGTTCTGTGGAAGTTCCTTGCTCTGGTCGTAATTGGTCATACACTTGATGAGATCCAAATAATCTCATGACATGTGGATGATAAAGACCCTTACGTATCCAGACAGCTTCTTCTTCATCTGAATCTGTCTCTAAGATCTCTATTTCTGTCTCCGTTGTTGCTAATCCCTCTTTTTGTACAACTTCGGCCCCTTTTTCTTTCTCTTCTTCCATCATGTTCTCAAAAGCCTCTGTAATTTCACCTCTGTTCAATTCAGCTTCAGTTTGTTCTATTTCTTCTGAAGCTGGGTTTGGACTTCTTCTGTGGACATCCAATCCTTGAATGAAAGGGTTTTGTAAAATAACAGGGGTTTCGGCTGGTTGATTTCTGGGTGTTGTGTCATCTTCTTGCATATGTGTGTCGATGCCCGAAATGAAGAAATCTTCTTCTGGAGAGTGGTGGTCGAGAGGTTGTGCCGTCCACCCTGCTGTATTTAGGGTGTTGGCAATTTCAGGGTTCTGTAAGAAGTCGTTCAGGTCTCCTTGGTGAGCAAATCTATCTGGAGATTGATAGGGTGATTGATACCTTTCTGTAGCCATTTCTTCTTCTGCAACTTCTTCTTCAGCAGTTTCCTCTTCTGCAATGGTTACCAACTTTGTAAGTGATTTACCATGCCTCTTTTTGGTTTTCCTCCTCTTAGGATTTGGTGCCCCTTCTTCTGTTGATTTTGATCTTTTCTTCTTCATTTTTGGAGAGGAGGGAGGAGCAGAGGAGCCAATTTCTGTGGCATGAGGAGGTGAGGGTTGATCTTCTGCAGCGCTTGTGGAGGTGCCTTCTGCAGTTTTCCTCTTCTTAGCTTTTGGAGTAAATGCAGAGGTTCTTGATGAAGACTTCTTTCCCATTAGTTCTGCACGTTTGGCTATAAAGCTGAGTTGAATAGCCATGTGCTTTGCTAACTTCATATCCTTTTCTTTTTGAGTGGAAAGAGGTTTTGCTATCATTGTTCCTAGGGGGACACCTAAACGCGGGGGTGTCATAGGACTCGGTTTAGGAGTTCTATGATCGCGTATATACTCTTTCTTAAGGGATTTATTCGATGCGTATTGCAGAAGCTTCTTTGACAGAGGTCTGCAGTGTGAGTAGCCATCAGCATGATCAGTGGGGGTATTCTTGTTCATCGGGAACTGTTTGGGAGTTGGCCCTTCCATTGGCCAATTTTGGATTAGCAGCAGAGGTTCGAACAGTACTCCTAGTATTCTTTGGAATTGCAGAGGTGGTAGAAAGTTGGGATCGTTCTCTTTGACCCTTTTCGAGTTGTTCTTTCTGTCGATGGTGTTTATGATCTCTTGCATCATTATGGTCGCATAATCTAGTGGAAGATCATAGTAAACCCCATACATGATGCTCAAGATTTGATGTGAGCTCTGGTCAATACTGCCTATCTTTCCTGTCAGGCATCTGTTAAGAATCGAGAACAAAGTGTTCCACAGAGGTGGTAATCGGCCTCTGCGGAAGTCATTTCTCTTCCGTAGTTGGGTTTTGTACCCAAGCATTTCCACGAATCGACAGAGCTCTTCGTCTGTTGGTTGCTCTGCATAACTCTTCAATCCCAGAAGACCCCTTGTTGGTAGGTTGAATTCAAGTGAGAACATTGTTCTGTTGAACTTGATTTCAAGATGCTCAGATTTATCAGGTCTTGAAATGTACCCTTTGATAAGAGAATCGTCTTTATCAAATCGACAGCTTTGCCAAAATTGGTTCAAATAGCGGACTGGAATTTTGTTCGGGGTTCTTGATAGTAGAGGGAAGAGGACATGATTCTCCATGATGTTCAGAAGTATGGCATGGGCTTCGCCGAAAGTAGTGGGTGAGGGGACCAAATAGCAGTTGTTGGATTTGATAGGAAGAATGGCTTCGAAATGATCCTTTGCTATAAAGTTTTGCAAGTGAGTCGTCGGAGCAAAGTCTGCTGAGTCCCCGGAATCTTGTTGTTCAATATTTCTTGCAAGGCTGGGGTTTTCAGAATGTTCTGAATGTGCAGGGGAGTGTTCCGGTGAGTTCGCCGAAGAGAGTTCAGAGGATGTAGCTCGAGAAGATGAAGCCATTTGATTTTAAGAATAAAATTTTTGCAAGCTTTTTGCAGGGTTTCGCCGGAGAAGAAGATGAGAGTTTGTAAAAGGTTTTATGTGAGGGTAAGCTTTGTTTTTATAGGATGGTAAAACGGTAGAATTCGAAAGAGTAAAATATATGGCAATGGATTAAAGTTTGGAATCCGCACTCGAGTTTGAGCGGCGGGTTCAACTTTCCAAATAAAAAACGTTCCATGTACGCCCAATGAAAATGGGACACGTAGGCCTTGTCAGAATATGACAGGACGTCGTGCGCGGCCCATTAATGCTAGGCGCGTGAGGTTGATTTTAGCCATATGAGTTTCACTCGCAGTAAAAGTAACCGTTATTACTACAGAGATGCCCAAGTAATCAGATTGACAGAGCTTCTGTAGTTTACAGAGGCTTTGTGATCTTGAAAATCTTTGATTTTTTTTTTCTTTTTCATCTCTCATTGTTATCATGACTTCTGTGGGGTTCTTCTTTAACCAAAACATTTGTAAAGGCATTGGAGAGGATAAAATCGGATTTTTGTGAAGAAATTTGCTTCGCAGAGGTTTTGTGGCTCTGTTGGAACTTGCAGAAGTTCTGTAAGGGCCAGCAGAAGCTCTATGAGAGAAAAAATCTCATAAAATAAATTTTATTAGTATTTTTGATCATCCAATTTTTGATTTGGTTTAAGAGATGTTTTTCGGACATATTTGAAAGTTTGTGTCCGAGAAAACTGTTAAAAAAAAGGTTTGTTCGAGAAGGTCATGGTCTGCATTTTCGGTTTCCGAGATAACATTCCAAAAGATCGACAGAAGGTTAATTTGTGATCACAGAGCATATTTCCTGCAGAAGCTCTGTTGAGCTCAGCAGAAGCTCTATGACCTTAAATTTCTCCTAATTCGAATTTTGTGAAACTTTTTGAGCTTTTGATTTTTGAAATGTTATTCACAGTATATTTAGGACATATTTGACAATTCTTGTCCTAGAAAATTGTTTTCCAAAAACCTTTTGTGCGAGAGACATACCTTTTGGTTCTTCTTTTCTCGGCAGTGATATCTGACTTCTGTCGATATGGAGTCATCGACATTTTTCTTTGGCTTTCCCTTGAAAGTTTTATCTCTTTAGATCATTTCAGGGTTCCCTTCTGCTCCCCCTTGATCTAATCACCTCTGTAGATCAAGTAATTTCCTTTTGCTCCCCCTTGACCTAATCACCTCTGTAGATCAAGTAATTTCCTTTTGCTCCCCCTTGACCTATGCTTGGATCAAAGAATGATAAGTTTTGCATAGAACATAGGTCATGGTCTTTCAGAGGTTCTGTAGGGGTCGTCAGAGGTTCTGAGTTGACTTACAGAAGCTCTGTGATTTTGAGAACTATTTAAGGTTTTAAGAATTTACATACAGAAGTAGAATCAATCAAAGCAATAAATTAAGCAATGTATTTACTTGTTATTTACAGAAGATAAAGCTATACTTACAGAGGATTTTCATACCATGTTAATCATTCCTAACTTACCCACCAAGAAGTTGAATCTTTTCTCGTCTAATGCTTTGGTGAATAAGTCAGCGAGTTGATATTCTGTGGGCACGAAATGCATTTCGATTGTACCGTATTCAACATGATGTTTCAAGAAATGATACCTTATATCGATATGCTTGGTTTTTGAGTGTTGCACAGGGTTGGCAGAGATAGCAATAGCACTTTTGGAATCACAGAGGATGGGTATTTTGAACAGAATGTGGCCGTAGTCTTTTAGCTGAGTCTTCATCCATAGAACCTGAGAACAACAGCTAGCGGCAGCAACGTATTCAGCTTCTGCAGTGGATGTGGAGACACAATTCTGCTTCTTGGAGGTCCAACTGACTAGTTTACCACCTAGGAATTGACAACTCCCAGAGGTACTCTTTCTGTCGAGCATGCATCCTCCATAGTCTGAATCTGTATAAGCTTTAAGACTAAAACCAGAGTTCTGTGGATACCAGAGACCAAGATTGTTGGTCCCCTTCAGGTATCTCAAGATTCTTTTTACAGCATCATAATGTGATTTCTTTGGATTAGCTTGATAACGTGCACAAAGACATGTGGCATGCATAATGTCAGGTCTGCTTGCTGTTAAGTATAACAGAGATCCAATCATGCCTCTGTAGAGAGTACATTCTACAGAAATACCATTTGGATCTAAGAACAACTTATTTCCAGTGGCCATTGGAGTCTTCATTGCAGAGGTATCAGAGAGATTATATTTTAAAAGTATGTCAGAGACATATTTGGCTTGATTTATAAAAATTCCCTCTGAAGATTGTTTGACTTGAAGTCCGAGGAAGAATGTTAATTCTCCCATCATACTCATTTCAAACTCACTCTGCATGAGTTTTTCAAAATTTTTGCACTCTTCTGAATTTGTAGACCCAAAAATTATGTCATCTACGTATATTTGTACAAGCATTATCTCACTATTTTTGCGTTTATAGAATAAGGTAGTATCTGTTGTACCTCTGTTGTAGCCATTGACTAGAAGGAAGGTAGAAAGTCGTTCGTACCATGCTCTTGGAGCCTGTTTCAGTCCGTATAGAGCCTTTTCAAGGTAGTATACATGCCTTGGAAACTTTGAGCTTTCAAAACCTGGTGGCTGATTTACGTAAACCTCTTCTTGGATTTCACCGTTTAGAAAAGCTGATTTTACGTCCATCTGATAGACTTTAAAACCTCTGTGGGCTGCGAAGGCTAAGAATATTCTTATTGCTTCGAGACGTGCGACAGGGGCAAAAGTCTCATCGTAGTCTATGCCTTCTTCTTGTCTATATCCTTTTGCTACTAATCTTGCTTTGTTTCTGACGACCACTCCATCTTCATCCTTCTTGTTTCTGTAGACCCATTTAGTCCCAATGGCCTGTTTCCCTCTTGGCAGAGGTACTAAAGTCCATACTTTGTTACGCTCAAATTGCAGAAGTTCTTCTTGCATGGCGTCTACCCAGTTTGGGTCATCTAGGGCCTCAGAAATCTTCTTTGGTTCTATAACACTAATAAAATTTGTAAAGAAACAAAATTTTGCAGTGGCAGACCTTGTTTTTACTGAGTCAGAAGGTTCTCCAATTATTTGGTTTGGAGGATGGCTTTTTGTCCACTGAGTTGTGCGTGGAAGATGATCATCAATGTCATCAAAACTTTCTTCAGAGGCTTCTTGTGTTTCTTCTTGTGCAGCCTCTGATGTTCTTCGTGCCTTGGTAGTTGATTCTACCGTTTGTGGAATGATTGGTACGAGTGGTGGTGGAGTTTGTACCTCTGAGGATGTATAGTCTTGGTCCTCGATCCCCTCTGTAATTGGTTCTTCTGTGGTTTGTGCAGCTTCTGTGGTCGTTTTTCTTGATGTTTCATCTTCTGCACTTTCTTCTGCTTCGGCAATTGCATCTGTAGTATTTATAGAAGAAGATGAAGCATTATTTGGACCAGTTAGAGTCATACCTGTAGGATTTTGTCCGACAGAGGATGGTTCTTCAGAAACTCTGATGGTTCCGACAGAAGGATCAATGTCATTGTGGAACATCTCCAAAAATAGAAGATTCAAATCTTCTTTTGTTCTTGAGATGTCAGAGATTTTCCCTTTAATTCCGAGTTCTGAACTTATTTGCTCAGAAGTCATTTGGAATGAATCATCAAAAGAAACATTGATGCTTTCTACAATCTTGTGAGACTTTGTAAGGAATGTTCTGTAGGCTTTGGAAGTGGCAGAGTATCCAATGAATTTGCCTTCATCTGCTTTTACATCAAACTTTCCTCTTGAATCTCTGTCGTTTAAGACGAAGCATTTGCATCCGAATACATGGAAAAATTTGATGTTTGGCCGCCGTTTGTTAAGCAATTCGTAAGGCGTCTTGAGGTGTCTTTTCACAATGGTTGATCGATTTTGAGTATAACACGCAGTAGAAATTGCTTCTGCCCAAAAGTTCATTGATAATCCGCATGCTGACATCATAGTTCTTGCGGCTTCCACAAGTGTTCGATTCTTTCTTTCGACAACACCGTTCTGTTGTGGAGTGCGAGCTGCAGAGAAGTTCTGTGATATTCCTTCTGTTGAAAGATAGGCTTCAATGACAGAGTTTTTAAATTCTGTGCCATTGTCACTTCTTAACTTCTGTATTCTGCAATTATAAAGAACTTGGATTCTTTTCATTAGATTTATCAATATATTTGGAACATCTGATTTCTTTCTAACGAATTCAACCCATGTGAAACGCGAATACTCATCAATTAGGACAAGTATGTATTTCTTGCCACCTAGGCTCTGTATGGCAATGGGACCGCAGAGGTCGACATGAAGCATGTACAGAGGTCTAGTGCAAGATACATCTGTTTTGCCTTTGTGGGAAGCTCTTTTGAGTTTTCCCATCTCACAGGCAGAACATAAATGATCCTTATTGAATTTAACATTTGGCAAACCTTTAACTAGATCAAGTTTGACCAGTTTTTCCAATGTGTGAAAATTCAAGTGACAGAACCTGTTGTGCCATAACCAGGCTTCTTCACTTTTGCAGGCAACAAGGCAAACTTTGTCTTTGTTCTTTGAGTTGAAGTTCATTAGATATAGATCACCTATTCTTTCAGCTCGCAGAAGTTCCATACTTGTTTCTTCACTTTGTAGAGAGCAGAAAGTTCTTTTGAACAACACATTGAATCCTGTATCACAAAGTTGACTTACACTGAGTAGGTTGTGCTTAAGGCCATCCACATATGCAACTTTGTATACAGAAACGTCTTCTTTCCTTATGACTCCATAGCCTTTTATGTGTCCTTTCTTGTTGTCTCCAAAAGTCACAGATCCACCATCTTGTGTTTCTTTGTACGTGGATAGTGCACTTCTGTCACCAGTCATGTGCCTTGAGCATCCGGAGTCTAGATACCAGATTGGCACATACTTCTTCTGCAGGACAATCACAGAGATTTAGGTACCCATATCCATATGGGTCCAATTTTGTTAGAGTTTTTCAAGTTTGCCTTGGCATTCTTGAAATACGTTTTGTTCTCTGCAGAAGAGTCAGATTGTTTCTTTGTGGGATTTGACTTTTGAATTGTCGTAGAGAGTAAACAGACTTGACTTGAAAAATGATTATTAAGTTTAGAAATAAGATCAAAGCAATGACAGTATTGAATATGAGATGTAATTTGCTTGAACTTTTCATTGAATTTTTTAAACTCAGCCACAGAGGCATTACATTCTTTCTTTACATTAGATTTCCTATTACTAGAAGATCTATGAATACTCGAATGTTGTTTGCAAAAGCTCTGTTTAGGACCTGCCTTCTGTGGGTTGCTTCTGTGGTGAACTTCTTTCATCACTGTCACAGAATAAAAAGATTTATTAACCTTGGGTTTTGAAAATCTAGAACTTATAGGATCAATAGAGGTCTTCTGTAACTTTTTAAGCTCAGCAGAGGTTTTGATATGTAGATTCAAATTTAGAAAATCTTGGCAGATTGGAATCTCTGTGAGTTTCTCTTTTGTAGAAATAGTTCTGTGAGGAACTTCAGAGGAGAATTTGACATCCTCTGTGTCACAGTGAATTATCCCTGATTTGAAATCAGTCTCTGAGTTGTCAGAGGATGAATCGTCCTCGTATACAGAGGTTGAGTCAATTCTTTCAATAGAGGCTGGATTTTCTGAGCATGTATCGTACGAGCTTTCTTCCTCTGTAGAATAGTTTTCATAGATTGCAGAGGTTTCTAATAAGATTTCTTTAGTGAGAGTTTTATCTATAGAAGATGTACAGAAATTTTCTAAAACGCTTGATTTCCATATTTCCAAAATTTCTTTTTCAATTAAATTTTTAAAGTTTTCTTCTTAAAAAATGGGTTTAAACTCAGGAGCTTCTGCTGATAATTTCTTTTCAACGTTTATCAAACAGACAAAAGCAACCTGTGTTTGGGTCTCTGGTTTACCAAACTTGAAGATACCAATCTGATCTTGTGTTTTCAGATATTTCTTTGGTTTGATACCTCTATTGACAGAGGTTGAGGATGATGAGTCTGTGTTTTCAAACCACACGTTAATCATCTTCTTATGTTTCTTCAAGTAAGGATCCACAGAGATTTTCGCCCTTTTGCTTACAGAGATTAGATTTGGAAAATCTGGTTTGTTCGTTTTTCCAATCACAAATAAAGAGGACAGAGGTTTGTTTCTTTTGCCTTCAACACCTAGGGTGATATCATCATACCCTATACCTCGTCTCCCTATTTGTGAGTTTACTTTTTCATAAACTTTCTGTGCATCTTTATAGTTTTTAAGCAAAACTTCTCTTCTGAGTAAATCTTGCCATAATACCTCTCTTTCTCTTTGAAAGTATTCTTTAAGAGCTCTTATGTCAGTAGTTTCGCTCCTTGAAACTGAAAGTTCTTTTGTTTTATCTTTTAAAGTATTGGTTAATTCAGAAATTTGTTTTTTAAAGGATCTAGAGTTTTGTTCCAATTCTTTTCTATTCTCTCCTTTTCCTCAAAAATCTTTGCTTTTTCTTGAGTGAGAAGCCGTACTTCTCTCTCATTGAAAGTGAGTCTTTTCTGAATACTTTGATTTATCTCTTTCAGTTCAATTAATTCAATGTTAATTCTAAGTGTATTATCATCTACAGAGGTAATACAAGAGTTGGAATTTGAAGTAGATACCTCAGAGTCAGTGCAGGAGTCGACTTCTGCCATGCCACAGAAGAGGGCATTGGCGGTATGTTCATCGTCAGAAGTAGAGTCCGACTGGAAGTCTTCTGTGTTGTCCTCAGAATGTCCTTTTGCCATTAAGGATTTTTGAGCATAATATTCGGCTTTCTTTTTGTAGAAAGCAGAGTCCCTCTGTGGGCGATTTGATCTGCTTCTGCATTCATTCGCAAAATGGCCTGGTTTTCCGCAGTTAAAACACCCTTGAGGAGTGTTTCCTGTTCGATCATTGGACTTCTGTAGGTCTCCGCCTTTCTCTGATCTACATTCATTTGCATAGTGACCAGGTTTGCCGCACTTGTAGCATTCTTGCTGTGTGTGGCTTACCGAGTCATCTGACCTTTGTCGGTCATTCCCTCTGTAATTTCTATCGCTTGACCTCTGTCGGCCACTTGATTCTTCTCCTCTTCTGTCATCTCTTCTGTTGTCTCTTCTGAACTCTTTTGTCAATAGAGCTAAAGATTTAGCTAGTGACGCAAGAGTTATTTCCTTTTCTGCTTGCTCTTCTTCTTCACTGTCAATTATCACCATCTTCTTCTTCTTCTTCTTCTTCTCCTCTGTGGCTTTATCATTTCTTGGTCTCTGTGCATCCTCTTTAGTTTTACTAACCAATGCATATGGTGCAATGGTTAGTGTTTTAGCCTGTGCTATCTGAGGTTCTTGTGCGGCTAATGTTCCGTAAAGATCAGAGAGAGTCCAGGTGTCTAGATCCTGATTTGTCTGTAGGGACATAGACAGCTGGAGCCATTCTTCATTTAGACTTTTTAAAAACATGACATTGTTTTCTTCAGAAGTTCTGTCAATGCCTGATTTTCTGCACTTGTTGATTAGAGAGTTGAATCTGTCGTATGTTGTTTGCAGAGATTCTGTTGCAGAGGCTCTGAATGCATGATATTCATTGATGTACTGTGCTCTTCGGTTTTTTTGTGTTTTAGCACCTCCTTCCAACTGTCTTTCCAGTTCTTTCCACAGATCATGCGCTGTTTCACATGAATCCAAGGATTGAAAGAGTTCGTTGGGTATTGCCATAATTAATGTCCTCTTGGTTTTCTGAGCAACTTCATCTTCTGCTTTATCTTCGGTTGACCACTCCCCTTTTGGCTTTGGTTTTTGATGTTCGGGGATTTCGGCAGATTCAGCAGTAGCAGGTATACGAGGTACTACTGTCATGGGAATAGGAGGAGGATTGTACAGATATTGTACTTGATTTTTTTCAGTGCCCTCGAAAAAATGGACCATTCTTATTTTCCACTGAGGATACTCATCTCGAAGGAGAGTAGGAGGTTTAGTGAGAGAACCAGTAGTAAAGAAATTATTTGTATTTGTCATTTGAAGATTTTAGAAAGAAAGTATGACTAAAGAGTTACTTCGATGAGCTTGAATATTTTCTGGGTTTAAGCAGTTTCCAGACACAATTTTAAATCTCAATAATATCTATCACGAGTCTTGATAAGTGGATCACTTGATATTGAAAATCAAGGAAGGCTCTGATACCAATTGTTGGATCCCAGATACACTTAATCAAGATTAACAATCTATTAGTGGAGTTTAGAGTTTGATGCGGAAGCGTATTAAACTAACAGATATGTTTGATAGATATTAGAACGCACATATATAAAGAAAACAGTAAAGAATGAAAAGGATTTCTTGAATAGTTACTGTCATTCAATATATAATAACAACACGAAGAACAGATTAATAACTGTTGGTGTGTGTGAGAATATAACACTCAGATATTTGACAATAAAGCTTGAGAGTATTAGTGATTCCTTTTGTTTTTGTCCTTAGGAAGATCTCAACATGAGACTTCCTTTTATACTACTCTTAGAAGACTATGAAGTAGGTCACTGTTCCTTTTACGGCATGAATAGTAAACTGGATGGTGTGAACAGTGGACTGGATGGTGTGAGCAGTTGTTTGAGCCATGCGCATTTAATGGAGCAGATGTACTTTTGGTAAATGCATTAAATGGCGCAGACGTCTATTTTGTACCTTGCCCTATTGAGTCCACTCAGAGCTTGACACGTGTTTTGATAGTACTTTTTCATGCAAGTTGATGAACGTATTCAGTAATATCTTCCAAGTCTTCATTGAGGACCACAGAGGCTCTGTAATGAATTACAGAGGTTCTGCGGTCTGGTCCTCTATGGAGCAGTCTTCGCCGGATTCCGAGTCTTTGGTCTTCTTTGTGCGTATGACAGAGCTTCTGTAGGAAGCCTCTGCTGCTTCTGTAGCTTCTTGACCTTGATTTCTCGGTAATGTCGGCAGAGCCTCTGTAAGAGGCTTTCTTCACTTAGCCTATTTTTCACTACTTCTAAATACTTCTATGATTAGGAAGATTGAAGCTAACAGATATGTTCTACAATCATAAATTAAGATCATCAAGCTCATCAAGCAATAAGTAAATGATGGTACCGGTGAGTGCAAATGAAATATATGCTAAATACACAGATTTCTCTTCAAATTTCATCGTATAACTTCTCATACCCATTTTAACAATCCATATATGATCCATGAAATCAAATTTTATGAGAGAAATGTAAAGATGAAATCAAGAATCTAAAAGTGATACTTATGTAAAAGGAGTGGGGTATTACTCACCCAAACGTTATCATATGACTGCTTGAGTGTTCTTTTTTTTTTAAAGGCAACATTATTATTAAACCAGTCAAAAAAGTGTAACAACCCGAGCCAGGCAAAGCCCAAACGACAACATATAGGAATAACGATATAGAAACCATGCCAGATTAAGCCCCCACAGATTACCAGTAGTAAACCACTACGGGAGCTTAAACAAAACAGCCAAGCCGTACCAAACCAAGCAGCAGCCATCCTGGACAGCCATTGCTTAAAACCCAACAACCAACACAGTGGCTTTTCCAAATCAATCCACGCCAAACAGCCACACAGCTAAACCTGCAGATTGATCAAAATCACGATCATACATTTCCGTACGGTAGCCGCATCTTAATCCGGGCAGAGATCTCCAAACAGCCGATAACAGCATCTTGAAGCAGGCCTTGCTCGAAACCGGTTTATGCCTGATACTACTTTATTCTCAGTTTCTCACCACTAAAAAATACATATTATGTTTGTGGTTTGTAAAAATAAACTACATCTTAATCCGGGCAGAGATCTCCAAACAGCCGATAACAACATCTTGAAGCAGGCCTTGCTCGAAACCGGTTTATGCCTGATACTACTTTATTCTCAGTTTCTCACCACTAAAAAATACATATTATGTTTGTGGTTTGTAAAAATAAACTACCTGTAGACGTATACTCCAAAAGTTGATACACGAAATGATGGAATTCAATTTGTAATATGTTCACCGGCACATATGAATAACAAAATTATAGTCTTATACATCATTACTTAAATCCCATATATACTTTTACTTAAATGGAACTATTGCATTTATATTGAATAGGCAAACAGAAGAAAAGGCTCTATTAATAATTGTTATAGTATGGTATATAATTACCTAAAAGTGTAAAAATCCCTGGGTATTAGTCCGTAACGAATTTCACATGGAATTAATTTCGGGAAGTTACAAAAGATTGTAAATTCAACCAAAAAAATATAAATCTAGTAACAATATAAGGAATATACTGAAGAGGGTAACCGGATCGCAAATTAACTTCCAAGAAGAAAATAGATTACCCTCTTCACAAAAAGCATGAGGTATAATCTTGGCTCATCAAGTAAAGAAGTTAATGTCATATAGCTATGATATCACTATATCAAGACCATCTCAAAGCCTTTGTCAGCAACTTAATGACCTTAATGAGACTCACATCTTATTCGGTCAGCTATACATGACTGTTTGGTAAACACGCTCTTTCCATCTATGAAAAAACTCTCCCAAACAAAAAAACTTCCCAATATATACACGCAGGCAGCTTTATTCATACAGAACTTAATGGAAAACCAACAAAACAGCCCCTTTAGTCCCAAATAGTACCAGGGGGTACTTCAAGAATCTCTACAACTAAAACCAGATTAACTATTTGTAGAATATCATCCACAGTTTTCAAGTAAACATGATTAATTTGGAGAGAGGTAATGTGCATATAGAGTGAGTTGCAGGATGGTGAATGAGTGTAAGAAAGTAAAATTGGGGATATTTGAACACTGGATATAGCATACACTTGTGTGTAGTTTGTAAACACACACATGCCCAGCAGTTATACAGAACACACACAAGAATGATTTGGGGGAAAGATATAACCATCAAAAATTGAAGAACTCAAATAGATTTCATTTCAGTTGAAGATTTTAAGAACTCAAATTAAGAAAAAAGGACCATAAAAAATTGAAGCGGGTTTGCACAGAAATTAACAGACACAAGTATGAATTTGAGGAAGAAAAAAAAACAAATAAGGGTTTATGTTTACCAAATCGTGTTGCAGAATGGCGATACCTTCATATGATGGAATGCTCTTCATTCTCATGTCCTGAAAATCAAAACCCTACAAAGATTGTTGTTAAAATTACTGAATATTATTTTATCCATCTAGATACAAAGTAAAGAAATATGACGTTGGGAACATGACTTTAATCTAGATTCATATAATGGATTGGTTACTCTTTAAAAGCTTTATGCAGATTGCCTTGCTAATGCTTTATTTATCTATAAGCTTCTCCTTTTCTTTCTTTTGGTGTCTATTCTCTCTTGCAGATGCCTCAAACTCTAATACTTCAGCCCCTATTTTTTCCTGCAAAAATAGATTTCTAATAATTACTCCCAAAATATTATCATCATCTTCCATATTTAGACACAATCAACTATAACATAAAGCCAAGAGAAAGAGGATCTACCAAAGCGTAAAAAGACATTTAAGTCACAAGCATCAAAGTAAAGACTTATATATTCTGTCAAACTACAACTTATTAAAAGATATAGCAAAACACATAACAATCACATCTGTAGATCATCCATTTGAGCCTTGGCCATTGTTAGCTTCAATCTTCCTAATCATAGAAGTATTTAGAAGTAGTGAAAAATAGGCTAAGTGAAGAAAGCCTCTTACAGAGGCTCTGCCGACATTACCGAGAAATCAAGGTCAAGAAGCTACAGAAGCAGCAGAGGCTTCCTACAGAAGCTCTGTCATACGCACAAAGAAGACCAAAGACTCAGAATCCGGCGAAGACTGCTCCACAGAGGACCAGACCGCAGAACCTCTGTAATTCATTACAGAGCCTCTGTGGTCCTCAATGAAGACTTGGAAGATATTACTGAATACGTTCATCAACTTGCATGAAAAAGTACTATCAAAACACGTGTCAAGCTCTGAGTGGACTCAATAGGGCAAGGTACAAAATAGACGTCTGCGCCATTTAATGCATTTACCAAAAGTACATCTGCTCCATTAAATGCGTATGGCTCAAACAACTGCTCACACCATCCAGTCCACTGTTCACACCATCCAGTTTACTATTCATGCCGTAAAAGGAACAGTGACCTACTTCATAGTCTTCTAAGAGTAGTATAAAAGGAAGTCTCATGTTGAGATCTTCCTAAGGACGAAAACAAAAGGAATCACTAATACTCTCAAGCTTTATTGTCAAATATCTGAGTGTTATATTCTCACACACACCAACAGTTATTAATCTGTTCTTCGTGTTGTTATTATATATTGAATGACAGTAACTATTCAAGAAATCCTTTTCATTCTTTACTGTTTTCTTTATATATGTGCGTTCTAATATCTATCAAACATATCTGTTAGTTTAATACGTTTCCGCATCAAACTCTAAACTCTACTAATAGATTGTTAATCTTGATTAAGTGTATCTGGGATCCAACAATTGGTATCAGAGCCTTCCTTGATTTTCAATATCAAGTGATCCACTTATCAAGACTCGTGATAGATATTATTGAGATTTAAAATTGTGTCTGGAAACTGCTTAAACCCAGAAAATCTTCAAGCTCATCGAAGTAACTCTTTAGTCATACTTTCTTTCTAAAATCTTCAAATGACAAATACAAATAATTTCTTTACTACTGGTTCTCTCACTAAACCTCCTACTCTCCTTCGAGATGAGTATCCTCAGTGGAAAATAAGAATGGTCCATTTTTTCGAGGGCACTGAAAAAAATCAAGTACATATCTGTACAATCCTCCTCCTATTCCCATGACAGTAGTACCTCGTATACCTGCTACTGCTGAATCTGCCGAAATCCCCGAACATCAAAAACCAAAGCCAAAAGGGGAGTGGTCAACCGAAGATAAAGCAGAAGATGAAGTTGCTCAGAAAACCAAGAGGACATTAATTATGGCAATACCCAACGAACTCTTTCAATCCTTGGATTCATGTGAAACAGCGCATGATCTGTGGAAAGAACTGGAAAGACAGTTGGAAGGAGGTGCTAAAACACAAAAAAACCGAAGAGCACAGTACATCAATGAATATCATGCATTCAGAGCCTCTGCAACAGAATCTCTGCAAACAACATACGACAGATTCAACTCTCTAATCAACAAGTGCAGAAAATCAGGCATTGACAGAACTTCTGAAGAAAACAATGTCATGTTTTTAAAAAGTCTAAATGAAGAATGGCTCCAGCTGTCTATGTCCCTACAGACAAATCAGGATCTAGACACCTGGACTCTCTCTGATCTTTACGGAACATTAGCCGCACAAGAACCTCAGATAGCACAGGCTAAAACACTAACCATTGCACCATATGCATTGGTTAGTAAAACTAAAGAGGATGCACAGGGACCAAGAAATGATAAAGCCACAGAGGAGAAGAAGAAGGAGAAGAAGAAGATGGTGATAATTGACAGTGAAGAAGAAGAGCAAGCAGAAAAGGAAATAACTCTTGCGTCACTAGCTAAATCTATAGCTCTACTGACAAAAGAGTTCAGAAGAGACAACAAAAGAGATGACAGAAGAGGAGAAGAATCAAGTGGCCGACAGAGGTCAAGCGATAGAAATTACAGAGGGAATGACCGACAGAGGTCAGATGACTCGGTAAGCCACACACAACAAGAATGCTACAAGTGCGGCAAACCTGGTCACTATGCAAATGAATGTAGATCAGAGAAAGGCGGAGACCTACAGAAGTCCAATGATCGAACAGGAAACACTCCTCAAGGGTGTTTTAACTGCGGAAAACCAGGCCATTTTGCGAATGAATGCAGAAGCAGATCAAATCGCCCACAGAGGGACTCTGCTTTCTACAAAAAGAAAGCCGAATATTATGCTCAAAAATCCTTAATGGCAAAAGGACATTCTGAGGAGAACACAGAAGACTTCCAGTCAGACTCTACTTCTGACGATGAACATACCGCCAATGCCCTCTTCTGTGGCATGGCAGAAGTCGACTCCTGCACTGACTCTGAGGTATCTACTTCAAATTCCAACTCTTGTATTACCTCTGTAGATGATAATACACTTAGAATTAACATTGAATTAATTGAACTGAAAGAGATAAATCAAAGTATTCAGAAAAGACTCACTTTCAATGAGAGAGAAGTACGGCTTCTCACTCAAGAAAAAGCAAAGATTTTTGAGGAAAAAGAGAGAATAGAAAAGAATTGGAACAAAACTCTAGATCCTTTAAAAAAACAAATTTCTGAATTAACCAATACCTTAAAAGATAAAACAAAAGAACTTTCAGTTTCAAGGAGCGAAACTACTGACATAAGAGCTCTTAAAGAATACTTTCAAAGAGAAAGAGAGGTGTTATGGCAAGATTTACTCAGAAGAGAAGTTTTGCTTAAAAACTATAAAGATGCACAGAACGTTTATGAAAAAGTAAACTCACAAATAGGGAGACGAGGTATAGGGTATGATGATATCACCCTAGGTGTTGAAGGCAAAAGAAATTTTGGAAATATGGAAATCAAGCGTTTTAGAAAATTTCTGTACATCTTCTATAGATAAAACTCTCACTAAAGAAATCTTATTAGAAACCTCTGCAATCTATGAAAACTATTCTACAGAGGAAGAAAGCTCGTACGATACATGCTCAGAAAATCCAGCCTCTATTGAAAGAATTGACTCAACCTCTGTATACGAGGACGATTCATCCTCTGACAACTCAGAGACTGATTTCAAATCAGGGATAATTCACTGTGACACAGAGGATGTCAAATTCTCCTCTGAAGTTCCTCACAGAACTATTTCTACAAAAGAGAAACTCACAGAGATTCCAATCTGCCAAGATTTTCTAAATTTGAATCTACATATCAAAACCTCTGCTGAGCTTAAAAAGTTACAGAAGACCTCTATTGATCCTATAAGTTCTAGATTTTCAAAACCCAAGGTTAATAAATCTTTTTCTTCTGTGACAGTGATGAAAGAAGTTCACCACAGAAGCAACCCACAGAAGGCAGGTCCTAAACAGAGCTTTTGCAAACAACATTCGAGTATTCATAGATCTTCTAGTAATAGGAAATCTAATGTAAAGAAAGAATGTAATGCCTCTGTGGCTGAGTTTAAAAAATTCAATGAAAAGTTCAAGCAAATTACATCTCATATTCAATACTGTCATTGCTTTGATCTTATTTCTAAACTTAATAATCATTTTTCAAGTCAAGTCTGTTTACTCTCTACGACAATTCAAAAGTCAAATCCCACAAAGAAACAATCTGACTCTTCTGCAGAGAACAAAACGTATTTCAAGAATGCCAAGGCAAACTTGAAAAACTCTAACAAAATTGGACCCATATGGATATGGGTACCTAAATCTCTGTGATTGTCCTGCAGAAGAAGTATGTGCCAATCTGGTATCTAGACTCCGGATGCTCAAGGCACATGACTGGTGACAGAAGTGCACTATCCACGTACAAAGAAACACAAGATGGTGGATCTGTGACTTTTGGAGACAACAAGAAAGGACACATAAAAGGCTATGGAGTCATAAGGAAAGAAGACGTTTCTGTATACAAAGTTGCATATGTGGATGGCCTTAAGCACAACCTACTCAGTGTAAGTCAACTTTGTGATACAGGATTCAATGTGTTGTTCAAAAGAACTTTCTGCTCTCTACAAAGTGAAGAAACAAGTATGGAACTTCTGCGAGCTGAAAGAATAGGTGATCTATATCTAATGAACTTCAACTCAAAGAACAAAGACAAAGTTTGCCTTGTTGCCTGCAAAAGTGAAGAAGCCTGGTTATGGCACAACAGGTTCTGTCACTTGAATTTTCACACATTGGAAAAACTGGTCAAACTTGATCTAGTTAAAGGTTTGCCAAATGTTAAATTCAATAAGGATCATTTATGTTCTGCCTGTGAGATGGGAAAACTCAAAAGAGCTTCCCACAAAGGCAAAACAGATGTATCTTGCACTAGACCTCTGTACATGCTTCATGTCGACCTCTGCGGTCCCATTGCCATACAGAGCCTAGGTGGCAAGAAATACATACTTGTCCTAATTGATGAGTATTCGCGTTTCACATGGGTTGAATTCGTTAGAAAGAAATCAGATGTTCCAAATATATTGATAAATCTAATGAAAAGAATCCAAGTTCTTTATAATTGCAGAATACAGAAGTTAAGAAGTGACAATGGCACAGAATTTAAAAACTCTGTCATTGAAGCCTATCTTTCAACAGAAGGAATATCACAGAACTTCTCTGCAGCTCGCACTCCACAACAGAACGGTGTTGTCGAAAGAAAGAATCGAACACTTGTGGAAGCCGCAAGAACTATGATGTCAGCATGCGGATTATCAATGAACTTTTGGGCAGAAGCAATTTCTACTGCGTGTTATACTCAAAATCGATCAACCATTGTGAAAAGACACCTCAAGACGCCTTACGAATTGCTTAACAAACGGCGGCCAAACATCAAATTTTTCCATGTATTCGGATGCAAATGCTTCGTCTTAAACGACAGAGATTCAAGAGGAAAGTTTGATGTAAAAGCAGATGAAGGCAAATTCATTGGATACTCTGCCACTTCCAAAGCCTACAGAACATTCCTTACAAAGTCTCACAAGATTGTAGAAAGCATCAATGTTTCTTTTGATGATTCATTCCAAATGACCTCTGAGCAAATAAGTTCAGAACTCGGAATTAAAGGGAAAATCTCTGACATCTCAAGAACAAAAGAAGATTTGAATCTTCTATTTTTGGAGATGTTCCACAATGACATTGATCCTTCTGTCGGAACCATCAGAGTTTCTGAAGAACCATCCTCTGTCGGACAAAATCCTACAGGTATGACTCTAACTGGTCCAAATAATGCTTCATCTTCTTCTATAAATACTACAGATGCAATTGCCGAAGCAGAAGAAAGTGCAGAAGATGAAACATCAAGAAAAACGACCACAGAAGCTGCACAAACCACATAAGAACCAATTATAGAGGGGATCGAGGACCAAGACTATACATCCTCAGAGGAACAAACTCCACCACCACTCGTACCAATCATTCCACAAACGGTAGAATCAACTACCAAGGCACGAAGAACATCAGAGGCTGCACAAGAAGAAACACAAGAAGCCTCTGAAGAAAGTTTTGATGACATTGATGATCATCTTCCACGCACAACTCAGTGGACAAAAAGCCATCCTCCAAACCAAATAATTGGAGAACCTTCTGACTCAGTAAAAACAAGGTCTGCCACTGCAAATTTTTATTTCTTTACAAATTTTATTAGTGTTATAGAACCAAAGAAGATTTCTGAGGCCCTAGATGACCCAAACTGGGTAGACGCCATGCAAGAAGAACTTCTGCAATTTGAGCGTAACAAAGTATGGACTTTAGTACCTCTGCCAAGAGGGAAACAGGCCATTGGGACTAAATGGGTCTACAGAAACAAGAAGGATGAAGATGGAGTGGTCGTCAGAAACAAAGCAAGATTAGTAGCAAAAGGATATAGACAAGAAGAAGGCATAGACTACGATGAGACTTTTGCCCCTGTCGCACGTCTCGAAGCAATAAGAATATTCTTAGCCTTCGCAGCCCACAGAGGTTTTAAAGTCTATCAGATGGACGTAAAATCAGCTTTTCTAAACGGTGAAATCCAAGAAGAGGTTTACGTAAATCAGCCACCAGGTTTTGAAAGCTCAAAGTTTCCAAGGCATGTATACTACCTTGAAAAGGCTCTATACGGACTAAAACAGGCTCCAAGAGCATGGTACGAACGACTTTCTACCTTCCTTCTAGTCAATGGCTACAACAGAGGTACAACAGATACTACCTTATTCTATAAACGTAAAAATAGTGAGATAATGCTTGTACAAATATACGTAGATGACATAATTTTTGGGTCTACAAATTCAGAAGAGTGAAATTTTTTTGAAAAACTCATGCAGAGTGAGTTTGAAATGAGTATGATGGGAGAATTAACATTCTTCCTCGGACTTCAAGTCAAACAATCTTCAGAGGGAATTTTTATAAATCAAGCCAAATATGTCTCTGACATACTTTTAAAATATAATCTCTCTGATACCTCTGCAATGAAGACTCCAATGGCCACTGGAAATAAGTTGTTCTTAGATCCAAATGGTATTTCTGTAGAATGTACTCTCTACAGAGGCATGATTGGATCTCTGTTATACTTAACAGCAAGCAGACCTGACATTATGCATGCCACATGTCTTTGTGCACGTTATCAAGCTAATCCAAAGAAATCACATTATGATGCTGTAAAAAGAATCTTGAGATACCTGAAGGGGACCAACAATCTTGGTCTCTGGTATCCACAGAACTCTGGTTTTAGTCTTAAAGCTTATACAGATTCAGACTATGGAGGATGCATGCTCGACAGAAAGAGTACCTCTAGGAGTTGTCAATTCCTAGGTGGTAAACTAGTCAGTTGGACCTCCAAGAAGCAGAATTGTGTCTCCACATCCACTGCAGAAGTTGAATACGTTGTTGCCGCTAGCTGTTGTTCTCAGGTTCTATGGATGAAGACTCAGCTAAAAGACTACGACCACATTCTGTTCAAAATACCCATCCTCTGTGATTCCAAAAGTGCTATTGCTATCTCTGCCAACCCTGTGCAACACTCAAAAACCAAGCATATCGATATAAGGTATCATTTCTTGAAACATCATGTTGAATACGGTACAATCGAAATGCATTTCGTGCCCACAGAATATCAACTCGCTGACTTATTCACCAAAGCATTAGACGAGAAAAGATTCAACTTCTTGGTGGGTAAGTTAGGAATGATTAACATGGTATGAAAATCCTCTGTAAGTATAGCTTTATCTTCTGTAAATAACAAGTAAATACATTGCTTAATTTATTGCTTTGATTGATTCTACTTCTGTATGTAAATTCTTAAAACCTTAAATAGTTCTCAAAATCACAGAGCTTCTGTAAGTCAACTCAGAACCTCTGACGACCCCTACAGAACCTCTGAAAGACCATGACCTATGTTCTATGCAAAACTTATCATTCTTTGATCCAAGCATAGGTCAAGGGGGAGCAAAAGGAAATTACTTGATCTACAGAGGTGATTAGGTCAAGGGGGAGCAAAAGGAAATTACTTGATCTACAGAGGTGATTAGATCAAGGGGGAGCAGAAGGGAACCCTGAAATGATCTAAAGAGATAAAACTTTCAAGGGAAAGCCAAAGAAAAATGTCGATGACTCCATATCGACAGAAGTCAGATATCACTGCCGAGAAAAGAAGAACCAAAAGGTATGTCTCTCGCACAAAAGGTTTTTGGAAAACAAATTTCTAGGACAAGAATTGTCAAATATGTCCTAAATATACTGTGAATAACATTTCAAAAATCAAAAGCTCAAAAAGTTTCACAAAATTCGAGTTAGGAGAAATTTAAGGTCATAGAGCTTCTGCTGAGCTCAACAGAGCTTCTGCAGGAAATATGCTCTGTGATCACAAATTAACCTTCTGTCGATCTTTTGGAATGTTATCTCGGAAACCGAAAACGCAGACCATGACCTTCTCGAACAAACCGTTTTTTTTAACAGTTTTCTCGGACACAAACTTTCAAATATGTCCGAAAAACATCTCTTAAACCAAATCAAAAATTGGATGATCAAAAATACTAATAAAATTTATTTTATGAGATTTTTTCTCTCATAGAGCTTCTGCTGGCCCTCACAGAACTTCTGCAAGTTCCAACAGAGCCACAAAACCTCTGCGAAGCAAATTTCTTCACAAAAATCCGATTTTATCCTCTCCAATGCCTTTACAAATGTTTTGGTTAAAGAAGAACCCCACAGAAGTCATGATAACAATGAGAGATGAAAAAAAAAAATCAAAGATTTTCAAGATCACAGAGCCTCTGTAAACTACAGAAGCTCTGTCAATCTGATTACTTGGGCATCTCTGTAGTAATAACGGTTACTTTTACTGCGAGTGAAACTCATATGGCTAAAATCAACCTCACGCGCCTAGCATTAATGGGCCGCGCACGACGTCCTGTCATATTCTGACAAGGCCTACGTGTCCCATTTTCATTGGGCGTACATGGAACGTTTTTTATTTGGAAAGTTGAACCCGCCGCTCAAACTCGAGTGCGGATTCCAAACTTTAATCCATTGCCATATATTTTACTCTTTCGAATTCTACCGTTTTACCATCCTATAAAAACAAAGCTTACCCTCACATAAAACCTTTTACAAACTCTCATCTTCTTCTCCGGCGAAACCCTGCAAAAAGCTTGCAAAAATCTTATTCTTAAAATCAAATGGCTTCATCTTCTCGAGCTACATCCTCTGAACTCTCTCCGGCGAACTCACCAGAACACTCCCCTGCACATTCAGAACATTCTGAAAACCCCAGCCTTGCAAGAAATATTGAACAACAAGATTCCGGGGACTCAGCAGACTTTGCTCCGACGACTCACTTGCAAAACTTTATAGCAAAGGATCATTTCGAAGCCATTCTTCCTATCAAATCCAACAACTGCTATTTGGTCCCCTCACCCACTACTTTCGGCGAAGCCCATGCCATACTTCTGAACATCATGGAGAATCATGTCCTCTTCCCTCTACTATCAAGAACCCCGAACAAAATTCCAGTCCGCTATTTGAACCAATTTTGGCAAAGCTGTCGATTTGATAAAGACGATTCTCTTATCAAAGGGTACATTTTAAGACCTGATAAATCTGAGCATCTTGAAATCAAGTTCAACAGAACAATGTTCTCACTTGAATTCAACCTACCAACAAGGGGTCTTCTGGGATTGAAGAGTTATGCAGAGCAACCAACAGACGAAGAGCTCTGTCGATTCGTGGAAATGCTTGGGTACAAAACCCAACTACGGAAGAGAAATGACTTCCGCAGAGGCCGATTACCACCTCTGTGGAACACTTTGTTCTCGATTCTTAACAGATGCCTGACAGGAAAGATAGGCAGTATTGACCAGAGCTCACATCAAATCTTGAGCATCATGTATGGGGTTTACTATGATCTTCCACTAGATTATGCGACCATAATGATGCAAGAGATCATAAACACCATCGACAGAAAGAACAACTCGAAAAGGGTCAAAGAGAACGATCCCAACTTTCTACCACCTCTGCAATTCCAAAGAATACTAGGAGTACTGTTCGAACCTCTGCTGCTAATCCAAAATTGGCCAATGGAAGGGCCAACTCCCAAACAGTTCCCGATGAACAAGAATACCCCCACTGATCATGCTGATGGCTACTCACACTGCAGACCTCTGTCAAAGAAGCTTCTGCAATACGCATCGAATAAATCCCTTAAGAAAGAGTATATACGCGATCATAGAACTCCTAAACCGAGTCCTATGACACCCCCGCGTTTAGGTGTCCCCCTAGGAACAATGATAGCAAAACCTCTTTCCACTCAAAAAGAAAAGGATCTGAAGTTAGCAAAGCACATGGCTATTCAACTCAGCTTTATAGCCAAACGTGCAGAACTAATGGGAAAGAAGTCTTCATCAAGAACCTCTGCATTTACTCCAAAAGCTAAGAAGAGGAAAACTGCAGAAGGCACCTCCACAAGCGCTGCAGAAGATCAACCCTCACCTCCTCATGCCACAGAAATTGGCTCCTCTGCTCCTCCCTCCTCTCCAAAAATGAAGAAGAAAAGATCAAAATCAACAGAAGAAGGGGCACCAAATCCTAAGAGGAGGAAAACCAAAAAGAGGCATGGTAAATCACTTACAAAGTTGGTAACCATTGCAGAAGAGGAAACTGCTGAAGAAGAAGTTGCAGAAGAAGAAATGGCTACAGAAAAGTATCAATCACCCTATCAATCTCCAGATAGATTTGCTCACCAAGGAGACCTGAACGACTTCTTACAGAACCCTGAAATTGCCAACACCCTAAATACAGCAGGGTGGACGGCACAACCTCTCGACCACCACTCTCCAGAAGAAGATTTCTTCATTTCGGGCATCGACACACATCTGCAAGAAGATGACACAACACCCAGAAATCAACCAGCCGAAACCCCTGTTATTTTACAAAACCCTTTCATTCAAGGATTGGATGTCCACAGAAGAAGTCCAAACCCAGCTTCAGAAGAAATAGAACAAACTGAAGCTGAATTGAACATAGGTGAAATTAAGAGGCTTTTGAGAACATGATGGAAGAAGAGAAAGAAAAAGGGGCCGAAGTTGTACAAAAAGAGGGATTAGCAACAACGGAGACAGAAATAGAGATCTTAGAGACAGATTCAGATGAAGAAGAAGCTGTCTGGATACGTAAGGGTCTTTATCATCCACATGTCATGAGATTATTTGGATCTCATCAAGTGTATGACCAATTACGACCAGAGCAAGGAACTTCCACAGAACTTAGGGAAGAAGCAAGAAAAGATGCCTGGATAAATAGAGGCACACAACCAAAACCAACTCCCAGTGCAACCCACATTTCTGACACCGCAGGTCTAGCTGCAGAAGGTGTCATTGAAAAAGAGCAGCACAGCTCGAACCTACCCCAACCCATCCAGCCAGAGGTTACTCTTTCAACCTCTGTGCCCACAGAAACCGGGGAATCCATTCCTAGGGAGTCTCCTCAAAGAGACTCACCTATAGTTCATGATCAATTGCCCCAGATCACAGAAGAACGCCCAACAGAGGAATTTGTTTCCTCTGCCACGCACTTGTTAAGACCCACACTTCTTTCAGAGAGAAGTAGAGAGCACAAAGACAAAGAGACTCTAGACAAGTCTCCTAGTCAACAGAAGGATATTCCAATACCCACCTCTGGAGTGGATTTGGACAATGTTCTTCTCAGAACTTCTGTAGGGATTGAAACTCATGTTTCTTCTCAAGGATCAGAAGGAAATCCTTCCATTCTCAACGTACAAACAGGAATGAAAGAAGGTATCCCAGGTGTTAGACAACCTAGGGGGGGTAAGGTTGTATTTAAATAATTTTACTTTCAAAAATCCTTTTATAAAAAATATCTTAATAATGTAAATACAACAGAGTATATGAAGACACAACAGATACGTATAAATATAGGATAGTATAAATATAGTAAATAAAGCAGAGTATAAATGCAATGAATATACAATAATTATATAAACAGATATAATTAAATGTACAGCGGAAATATAAAGAGATAAGGGATAGAGATACTTGACACGGAGATTTAGTGATTTACCACAACTTGGTAAATCACTAGCCGAGACACTTCCCGACACGATCCAATAAACGTATTCTTTACGGTAGAATACAAACCAAATACAAAGGAAAGCAATAGGCTCTCAAGCTTTAGCTTATCGAGATATACAGGATCACACACCCGTTATTCAAACACTTACAAGAGGAGTATAACTCACAATGGTAATCACTCTTGTATAATATTTATCACTTGGATATTTTATAAAAACGTTTTATAAAATAAATATGTAGTGATAATATGTAGTATGGAATATTAGTTGGGAGAGATCAGATGGATAGATGGCAGTGTGTTGTTGATCTGTTATTTTATTCTTCTCCACCATCGCATGCATTATATAGCAACTCTTCCAACGGAAACAATGCATCCGCGGTATACCGCCAAAAGCACGCGGTATACCGTGCAGTAATAAAAGTACTTTTGCAGAAGAGAAAGTCAACCCTGCAAAACAAACGTAAACTTGTACCCGCGGTATACCTGCTAAACACCGCGGTATACCGCCCAGACAAAAGTACGACCAATCAATCAGAGATCTACAGTAAGCCGCCGCGGTATACCTGCTGAACCTCGCGGTATACCTGCGTCAGAAAAGGACAGTTTCTCAAAAACCTTATTTAATTAAAATCATTTATGGTTTTTAGAAATATCCAAGTGGTATATTATTTTAGGGTGTTTATCATTATAAATTATAAACACTAATGACAACGTAAATCTTCCGTCTTGAACTCTTCAGATAAAATCTTCGTGTTCTTCAAGAACTGTACACTTGGATTGGATTGTTAGATAAACAATAATACGGTGTGTTTGTAATCATCAAAATAAATATATATAAATATATAGAGATGTGGTACACTTGCACCAACAATCTCCCCCTTTTTGATGATGACAAACACAACCGCTAAGCATGAGCATATGCGGTTTCTCTCCCCCGTTTGTCGAAACAAAAAGGGTCAAGAAAGACGGTATGCTTCCCCTCGAGAGATGCTCCCCCTCAAAATATGCATATATTTGAGAGAGCATAATCTCATGGTTAAAAGATAAAAAGCTCCCCCTCAAATTAATAACAAATTATAAAATTTGAGGGACAATAAAATATGCATAAAAAAGCATATAATAGACATAAAACAAAATAACCTAAAAGAAACACTTGCACCAAAAAAAAGGATCTTAAGGCTTCGATTTTTCGGTTAATTTTATGTGAGCAAAAATTACCACGTATTATGACCTCGTCAGGGAACACGTATTATATCCTCGTCAGGAAACACGTATTATATCCTCGTCAGGAAACACGTATTATATCCTCGCCAGGAAACACGTATTGTATCCTCGTCAGGAAACACGTATTGTATCCTCGTCAGGAAACACCTACAAAAGGCAAAGAAAATTTTTTGTGGTACCCTTTTCTTATGGGTCCTTTTAACAGTTAGTATAAAACATAAACTGCAAAAAAAAATTAAAATATGTTGTCGACATAAAATAAAACATGACAACATACAATCCACAAAATTTGTTTAAAACCACAAACGCATTCCACCGGGATTGTCAACATTAAACATTCCTTTCGGAATCCATTTTCTAACCATTCTAATTTTGCGATTGTATTTATCATACACATAAAATGAAGCATTTATATTCGCATTAGGTCTAGAAAAATTACTATTATACATACGAGCATACGGTTTCCTCCCATAATTTACATTTTTCATTTTTGACATATATGGGGGTTTTCTTGTATCAACTTTAGGAGATGCAAAAAATCTTTTAATGGGTTTACACGAGCATTTTTCAACACATGTATCAGAACCAATGCCTTTTCGACAATTAATGCGATTCGACATATTTAGCATTTTAAGCATTTTATCATTGCTATTTTGAAAAGCTTTAGCTAATAAATTATCTTTTTCATATAAATCGCAGTTAGCTTTTAAATAAATATTTTCATTTTCAAGCAAATCACATTTTATACATGCAACACTTTCATATGTATTTTTATTTAAACATGCAATTTTATCATTTAAAATAACACAAGATTTACAATCATTTTTCTCAATTGGTTTTTCTTTTAAGCATGCAATTTCATTTTTTAAAATATCACAAGATTTGCAAACATCTTTTTTACTTAATTTATTTTCTAACTTAGTGATAACATTTAAATCATAAGTAGATTTTTGTTTACCGTCATCTATTTCCTTTTTATATGCAGATACGGTTTCTTTTAATTTAGTGATTTCATCTTTATATTTATTTGCAAGAGCGGCCATGTCATTGAATGATTCATATAATAATTCAAGGTTATTTTCATTATCACTATCATAATAATTATTACTATCATAATTATTGTCATGAAAACATGATGTAGAAACCTCATCATCACGGTCGGCCATGAGACAAATATTCTTGTCTTCATCTTTGTTTGCGCTCCACGCGGCTCCGACGAATGTTTTTGGTGTGTTGATTTGTTTAGCACGTTTTGGACACACATTTGCATAGTGATTTTTATCACCACACACATAGCAAAAGCCTTTCTTTTTATTGGCTTTTTCATCGTCACTAGATTCGTCATATTTGTTATGGACGTTGCGACTTTGATTTTTACCACCACGATGGTAGTCTCCATTTCCTTGAAACCTATCAATATTGGCAAACTTTTTGTTAGATAAAAGTTTAGAGAGTTTTCTTACCATCTCGATTAAATCGTCAAGACTTTCGGATTCGTCATTTGAGGAACTTGCTTCTTCCTCCTCTTCTTCTTCCTCATCTTTAGGGGCAACGGCTTTGAGAGCAAAGGATTTCTTTTTGACTCGATCCCGAACTTGATTTCTTTTTAGTGCAATTTCGTGCACTTTAAGATTGCCGATCAAGTCATCTATCTTCATTATGGAAAGGTCACGGGAGTCTTCTAAAGATGTTATCTTTTGCATCCACTCCGAAGGAAGGGCTCGTAGGATTTTCCTTATATAGTCCTCGTTAGGATAAGTGCGATCCAAACCTTTCAACGTAGTCACAATAAGGTTAAATCTTTTAAACATTGAGTCAATCGAATCATCTTGTTTCATTTCGAACAGTTCATAATCGTGAACTAAAATATTCACTTTACTAGATTTAACTTCCGTGTTTCCACGATGAGTATTATTTAAACTTTCCCATATTTGATTTGCAGTTTTATATGTATATACTCTTTCAATTTCATCAGTTGTTAAAGCAGCATATAATATATTCTTAGCTTCAAAGTTTAAACAAAAATGAGTTTCATCAGAAGTAGTCCATTCATCTATAGGTTTATCAATAAAAACATCATCTTTCACAATGGTGGGTTTAAAATTCCCTTTTTCTATAATATCCCAAATCTTTTGATTTTTGCCACGCACGTGACATTCAAATAGCTCGGCCCAAATGCCAAACTTTTCAGTATCTATCAAAGGGGGTTTTGAAAACACAAAATTAGTTTGTTGAGCCATTTAAAAGAATAAAAGAAATTTAAGCAGAAAAATTTGAAAGCCCTGCTCTGATACCAATTGTTAGACAACCTAGGGGGGGTAAGGTTGTATTTAAATAATTTTACTTTCAAAAATCCTTTTATAAAAAATATCTTAATAATGTAAATACAACAGAGTATATGAAGACACAACAGATACGTATAAATACAGGATAGTATAAATATAGTAAATAAAGCAGAGTATAAATGCAATGAATATACAATAATTATATAAACAGATATAATTAAATGTACAGCGGAAATATAAAGAGATAAGGGATAGAGATACTTGACACGGAGATTTAGTGATTTACCACAACTTGGTAAATCACTAGCCGAGACACTTCCCGACACGATCCAATAAACGTATTCTTTACGGTAGAATACAAACCAAATACAAAGGAAAGCAATAGGCTCTCAAGCTTTAGCTTATCGAGATATACAGGATCACACACCCGTTATTCAAACACT